>LR738710.1:876680659-876716613 GCA_902687465.1 Secale cereale
CGACCCTGAGCCACCCAAAACCCAAGATGATAGTTTTAGGTGGTTTCGCCGACCCCGAGCCACCAAAACCCTAGATGAAATGTTTAGGTGGTTTCGTCGACCCCGAGCCACCCAAAACCCAAGATGATAGTTTTAGGTGGTTTCGTCGACCCCAAGCCACCAAAACCCAAGATGATATGTTTAGGTGGTTTTGTCGACCCCGAGTACACCTGGCCATCTCCAGCCCGGCCCTGTCGGCCCACCCAGGCCCGGCCCTAAAATCCAGGGCCTAGGCCCGACGGGCTTGGCAGTGGGTGATGGGCCTCGAACCCCTCGTTGGTTACCCCAAGTGGAAGGTGTAAGATGTAGTAAGTAGAAGTGTTTTCCCTTAGCAAAGATGCCAAGGATCGAATCCCTAGAGACTCCTAGGTTCAACAGGTAGGTGTCAACTGCTAACGGCGCAATTAGCAATCAACGTGGACCTGCACACAGATACAAATAACTTTGCTCCCAACGAGTACAGAGAGGTTGTCAATCTCTCCGGCCTTGTAGTTCACAAAGGGTTAAAAGGATTGATAGTAGTGATAGATAGTGTTTTTGCAATAGTAAATAATAACGAAAAGTAAATAGCGGGTGTGATCAATGATGGTAATAAGGACCCGAGTCTCATGATGTTCACTAGTGATGTATCTCTCCTAAAATACGATAAAACAGCTATGTGAGGTAAACAAATTACAGTTGGGCAATTGACAGGACCACGAACGCAAACCAATGCTGACTATATTGCAAGAAAGGTTGAGGTTCAAAGCATGGGTGGTACGCCAAAGTAAGTAGACCGAAATCCATCAATGCCTACTACTAATCATCCACCTTGAGATATCTATCCAGAACATCTCGCTGGTATTAAGTTGCGAGTCCCACCCATAGTGTAAACTCAATGCAACAGACAACTGCATTAAAAGAACTTTGCGTAAAGTAAACAATCCTTGCACCCGCGGGCACAAGCACCGTTGTTTTCCCCCTTGTGGCAACAACACATCCCCTAGACTCATGTTTCTGTCACTCAAGCTAGTCATCGAGGGGCATGAACCCACAATCAAGCATAACGTTCCCTCTTGGAGTCACTACCTACTACTCGGCCAAAGCAATAAATAACAACGGAGAACATGCAAGAATTACTTATGAACATAAATATAAAAGAGGTGAATCAAATATATTACTCAAGATCAATCTGAACATAATCTCATAATCCATCGGATCCCAGCAAACTCAACATAGCAACATCATAAGGATTACATAGGTGCCTCGATCATGTAGGGCAGCTCACGAGGACTAATTAGTGAAGCACAAGAACGGGAGGAGAACATCACATAGCTACTGGTCATGGACTCATGGTCCAAGGGAGACTACTCACGAGTCATCCGGGAGGCGTCCATGATGGTGGAGAAGCTCCCGGTGGTGATCCTCCCCTCCGGCAGGGTGCCGGGAAGAGTTCTCCTGGTGCTCCCGATCTTGGAAGCGGCGGCGGCGGCGGAACAGAGATGGGATCGCGAAAAGAGTTCCTGTTCTGAGGGTTTCGGAGGACGCTTTAAATATATGCCAAAGGGGGGCATCGGGGAAGCTTCGGGGGGCCCAGGCGCCCCCCCGGCGCGGCCCAGGGGGGGGCGCCGCCAGGGCGCCTGGAGCCCTGGTGCCCCCCCCCCCCCGGTTGTCCTTCGGACGCCCGGTAGTTTCCGAAACGCTGATTTTTTATATAATTTTTCTGGATTTTTCCTGGCAGTTCTCGTAACGTGAAAACCTGAAATACAAAAACAGCCGAAAACAGAAACTGGCACTGGGGTGCACTGGATTAGTAAGTTAGTCCAAATATGATCAAAAGTGTATGGAAGTGTATGAATATCATAGCAATATCACCCAAAAGTGGCATGGAGCAAGCAGAAATTATAGATACGTTTTGGACGTATCAACATCCCCAAGCTTAATTCCTGCTCGTCCTCGAGTAGGTAAATGATAACAAGAATAATTTCTGTGGTGACATGCTATTAACCATATAGGACTTTTTCATAGTCATATGACAAAAGCTTACTGAGACAATGATTCTAAAGTAATTAAGTTGCCTCATGAGAAAATCACAAATGACTGAAAGTTTTACAATATGAAACTGAAACATCAAAAAGATTTGCAATGAACATGATGTGCAGATATGATAAAGTGATATCTAGCTTGCCCCCTTTAGTGATGCAAAACATAAATGCAGGGGCACCTTCAAGGTTTAAGTGATGACTAGATACAAAGATTTCAGAATAAACGATATCACAATCATGCAAAAGACAATGCTACTTTGGGACAATGCACATTACACTCAGAATGACAATCATGCTCTCAGTAGTTGGTGCTTTAACATAAAAGTAAAAGAATGGTTAAGTGCTAGAGCTTTTTACTTGAAAACATGGAAGCAATTTTGTCAACGGTAGTAGTACTTCATATGTGTGATGCATAAGACATCCTATAAGTTGCAAGCCTCATGCATCGTATACCAATAGTGCTCGCTCCTTGTCCTAATTAGCTCGGATTTCCATGGGTTATCATTGCATTACATATGTTTCAACCTAGTGTCACAAAGGGGTACCTCTATGCCACTTGTACAAAGGTCCAAGGAGATAGATCGCATTTGATTTCTCGTTTTTGATAGATCTCAACTTGAGGACATCCATACCGGGACAACATAGAAAATAGATGATGGACTCCTCTTAAATGCATAAGCATATTCTCATAAGAGATTGAGGATTAAGGTCCAAGCTAAAACTTCCACCATGATGCATGGCTTTGGTTGGCGGCCCAATGTTCTTCTCTAACAATATGCATATTCTTTCAACCCACGGCAAATCACCCTTACTTCAGACAAGACGAACATGCATAGCAACTCACATGATATTCAACAAAAGTGTGACAGTTGATGGCGTCCCCAGAAACATGGTTACCGCTCAGCAAGCAACTTATAAGAAATAAGATACATAGGCAACATATTCTTTACCACAATAGTTTTTAAGCTACTTTCCCATGAGCTATGTATTGCAAGTTAGTTTGCTTAGTACAGGTGGATGTTAGCAAAAGACTGGGAGCGACCAACTAAGAGAGCAATGATGGTCATAATCATGCAGAGCGACAAAGCAATATTAAAAGAACTTTGCGTAAAGTAAACAATCCTTGCACCCGCGGGCACAAGCACCGTTGTTTTCCCCCTTGTGGCAACAACACATCCCCTAGACTCATGTTTCTGTCACTCAAGCTAGTCATCGAGGGGCATGAACCCACAATCAAGCATAACGTTCCCTCTTGGAGTCACTTCCTACTACTCGGCCAAAGCAATAAATAACAACGGAGAACATGCAAGAATTACTTTTGAACATAAATATAAAAGAGGTGAATCAAATATATTACTCAAGATCAATCTGAACATAATCTCATAATCCATCGGATCCCAGCAAACTCAACATAGCAACAGCATAAGGATTACATAGGTGCCTCGATCATGTAGGGCAGCTCACGAGGACTAATTAGTGAAGCACAAGAACGGGAGGAGAACATCACATAGCTACTGGTCATGGACTCATGGTCCAAGGGAGACTACTCACGAGTCATCCGGGAGGCGTCCATGGTGGTGGAGAAGCTCCCGGTGGTGATCCTCCCCTCCGGCAGGGTGCCGGGAAGAGTTCTCCTGGTGCTCCCGATCTTGGAAGCGGCGGCGGCGGCGGAACAGAGATGGGATCGCGAAAAGAGTTCCTTCTCTGAGGGTTCCGGAGGACCCTCTAAATATATGCCAAAGGGGGGCACCGGACGGGCTTCGGGGGGCCCAGGTGCCCCCCCGGCGCGGCCCAGGGGGGGCACGCCGCCAGGGCGCCTGGAGCCTTGGTGGCCCCCCAGGCTGCCCTTCGGACGCAGTGTTGCTTCCAGAACGCTGATTTTTTATATAATTTTTCTGGATTTTTCTGGGCAGTTCTCCAAACGTGAAAACCTGAGATACAAAAACAGCCGAAAACAGAAACTGGCACTGGGGTGCACTGGATTAGTAAGTTAGTCCAAATATGATCAAAAGTGTATGGAAGTGTATGAATATCATAGCAATATCACCCAAAAGTGGCATGGAGCAAGCAGAAATTATAGATACGTTTTGGACGTATCAACATCCCCAAGCTTAATTCCTGCTCGTCCTCGAGTAGGTAAATGATAACAAGAATAATTTCTGTGGTGACATGCTATTAACCATATAGGACTTTTTATAGTCATATGACAAAAGCTTACTGAGACAATGAATCTATAGTAATTAAGTTGCCTCATGAGAAAATCACAAATGAGTGAAAGTTTTACAATATGAAACTGAAACATCAAAAAGATTTGCAATGAACATGATGTGCAAATTTGATAAAGTAATATCTAGCTTGCCCCCTTTAGTGATGCAAAACATAAATGCAGGGGCACTGATGGGCCTCGAACCCCTCGTTGGTTACCCCAAGTGGAAGGTGTAAGATGCAGTAAGTAGAAGTGTTTTCCCTTAGCAAAGATGCCAATGATCGAATCCCCAGAGACTCCTAGGTTCAACAGGTAGGTGTCAACTGCTAACAGCGCAATTAGCAATCAACGTGGACCTGCACACAGATACAAATAACTTTGCTCCCAACGAGTACAGAGAGGTTGTCAATCCCTCCGGCCTTGTAGTTCACAAAGGGTTAAAAGCAATGATAGTAGTGATAGATAGTGTTTTTGCAATAGTAAGTAATAACGAAAAGTAAATAGCGGGTGTGATCAATGATGGTAATAAGGACCGGAGTCTCATGATGTTCACTAGTGATGTCTCTCTCCCAAAAGACGGTAAAATAGCTATGTGAGGTAAACAAATTACAGCTAGGCAATTGACAGGACCACGAACGCAAACCAATGCTGACTACATTGCAAGAAAGGTTGAGGTTCAAAGCATGGGCGGTACGCCAAAGTAAGTAGACCGAAATCCATCAATGCCTACTACTAATCATCCACCTTGAGATATCTATCCAGAACATCTCGCTGGTATTAAGTTGCGAGTCCCACCCATAGTGTAAACTCAATGCAACAGACAACTTCATTAAAAGAACTTTGCGTAAAGTACACAATCCTTGCACCCGCGGGCACAAGCACCATTGTTTTCCCCCTTGTGGCAACAGCACATCCCCTAGACTCATGTTTCTGTCACTCAAGCTAGTCATCGAGGCGCATGAACCCACAATCAAGCATTACATTCCCTCTTGGAGTCACTACCTACTACTCGGCCAAAGCAATAAATAACAACGGAGAACATGCAAGAATTACTTATGAACATAAATATAAAAGAGGTGAATCAAATATATTACTCGAGATCAATCTGAACATAATCTCATAATCCATCGGATCCCAGCAAACTCAACATAGCAACAGCATAAGGATTACATAGGTGCCTCGATCATGTAGGGCAGCTCACGAGGACTAATTAGTGAAGCACAAGAACGGGAGGAGAACATCACATAGCTACTGGTCATGGACTCATGGTCCAAGGGAGACTACTCACGAGTCATCCGGGAGGCGTCCATGGTGGTGGAGAAGCTCCCGGTGGTGATCCTCCCCTCCGGCAGGGTGCCGGGAAGAGTTCTCCTGGTGCTCCCAATCTTGGAAGCGGCGGCGGCGGCGGAACAGAGATGGGATCGTGAAAAGAGTTCCTCCTCTGAGGGTTTCGGAGGACCCTCTAAATATATGCCAAAGGGGGGCACCGGACGGGCTTCGGGGGGCCCAGGCTCCCCCCGGCGCGGCCCAGGTGGGTGCGCGCCGCCAGGGCGCCTGGAGCCCTGGCGGCCCCCCCAGGCTGCCCTTCGGACGCAGTGTTGTTTCCGGAACGCTGATTTTTTATATAATTTTTCTGGATTTTTCTGGGCAGTTCTCGAAACGTGAAAACCTGAAATACAAAAACAGCCGAAAACAGAAACTGGCACTGGGGTGCACTGGATTAGTAAGTTAGTCCAAATATGATCAAAAGTGTAAGGAAGTGTATGAATATCATAGCAATATCACCCAAAAGTGGCATGGAGCAAGCAGAAATTATAGATACGTTTTGGACGTATCAACATCCCCAAGCTTAATTCCTGCTCGTCCTCGAGTAGGTAAATGATAACAAGAATAATTTCTGTGGTGACATGCTATTAACCATATAGGACTTTTTGTAGTCATATGACAAAAGCTTACTGAGACAATGAATCTATAGTAATTAAGTTGCCTCATGAGATAATCACAAATGACTGAAAGTTTTACAATATGAAACTAAAACATCAAAAAGATTTGCAATGAACATGATGTGCAAATATGATAAAGTAATATCTAGCTTGCCCTCTTTAGTGATGCAAAACATAAATGCAGGGGCATCTTCAAGGTTTAAGTGATGACTAGATACAATGATTTCAGAATAGACGATATCACAATCATGCAAAAGACAATGCTACTTTGGGACAATGCACATTACACTCAGAATGACAATCATGCTCTCAGTAGTTGGTGCTTTAACATAAAAGTAAAACAATGGTTAAGTGCTAGAGCTTTTTATTTTGAAAACATGGAAGCAATTTTGTCAACGGTAGTAGTACTTCATATGTGTCATGCATAAGACATCCTATAAGTTGCAAGCCTCATGCATCGAATACCAATAGTGCTCGTACCTTGTCCTAATTAGCTCGGATTTCCATGGGTTATTATTGCATTACATATGTTTCAACCAAGTGTCACAAAGGGGTACCTCTATGCCACCTGTACAAAGGTCCAAGGAGATAAATCGCATTTGATTTCTCATTTTTGATAGATCTCAACTTGAGGACTGAAGGAAATATGCCCTAGAGGCAATAATAAAGATGTTATTTGTATTTCCTTATATCATGATAAATGTCTTTTATTCATGCTAGAATTGTATTAGTACATGTGTGAATACATAGACAAAACAGTATGTCCCTAGTATGCCTCTACTAGACTAGCTCATTGATCAAAGATGGTTATGTTTCCTGGCCATGGACATGAATTGTCATTTGATCAACGGGATCACATCATTAGGAGAATGATGTGATGGACAAGACCCATCCGTTAGCATAGCACTATGATCGTTTAGTTTAACTGCTATTGCTTTCTTCATGACTTATACATGTTCCTATGACTATGAGATTATGCAACTCCCGAATACCGTAGGAACACCTTGTGTGCTATCAAACGTCACAACGTAACTGGGTGATCATAAAGATGCTCTACAGGTGTCTCCGAAAGTATTCGTGGTGTTGGTATAGATCAAGATTAGGATTTGTCACTCCGAGTGTCGGAGAGGTATCTCTGGGCCCTCTCGGTAACACACATCACAATAAGCCTTGCAAGCAAAAAGACTAATGAGTTAGTCACGAGATGATGTGTTACGGAACGAGTAAAGAGACTTGCCGGTAACGAGATTGAACTAGGTATAGAGATACCGACGATCGAATCTCGGGCAAGTAACATACCGTTTGACAAAAGGAACAACGTATGTTGTTATGCGGTTCTGACCGATAAAAGATCTTCGTAGAATATGTAGGAGCCAGTATGAACATCCAGCTTCCGCTATTGGTTATTGACCAGAGATGAGTCTCGGTCATGTCTACATAGTTCTCGAACCCGTAGGGTCCGCACGCTTAACGTTTGATGACGATCGGTATTATGAGTTTATGAGTATTGATGTACCGAAGGTAGTTCGGAGTCCCGGATGAGATCACGGATATGACGAGGAGTCTCGGAATGTTCGAGACATAAAGATTGATATATTGGACGACTATATTCGGACACCGGAAGTGTTCCGGAAAAGTTTCGGATTTATCGGGAATGCCGGAGGGGGTTACCGAAACCCCCTACGAGAGGGGATGGTCCATAGTGGGCCTAAAGGGAAAGAGAGAGGCAGCCCATAGGGCTGGCCGGCGCCCCCACCTAGGGTTCCTAGTTGGACTAGGATTGGGGGGGGGCGCCACCTCTCCTATTCCTTTCCCCCTTCTTCCTTTTGGTGAATCCTACTAGGAATAGGATTGCAATCCTATTCCTAGTAGGACTCCTTCCCTAGCCGCACCAGGAAGGGCCGGCCGGCCTCCCTCCCTTGCTCCTTTATATACGGGGGCAGGGGGGCACCCAAAGACACACAAGTTGAATTGTTTTAGCCGTGTGCGGTGCCCCCCTCCACAGAATCACACCTCGGTCATACCGTCGCGGAGCTTAGGCGAAGCCCTGCGCCGGTGAACACATCATATCCGTCACCACGCCGTCGTGCTGACGAAACTCTCCCGTGAAGCTCAACTGGATCAAGAGCTCGTGGGACATCATCAAGCTGAATGTGTGCTGAACGCGGAGGTGCCGTACGTTCGGTGCTTGATCGGTTGGATCGCGAAGAAGTTCGACAACATCAACCGCTTCACTTGACGCTTCCGCTCCCGGTCTACGAGGGTACGTAGACACACTCTTCCCTCTCGTTGCTATGCATCTGGTAGATAGATCTTGCGTGATCGTAGGAAAATTTTAAAATACTACGTTCCCCAACAGTGGCATCATGAGCCAGGTCTATGCGTAGATGATATGCACGAGTAGAACACAATGAGTTGTGGGCGATACTAGTCATACTGCTTACCAGCATGTCATACTTTGCTTCGGCGGTATTGTGAGATGAAGCGGCCCGGATCGACATTACGCGTACGCTTACGCGAGACTGGTTTCACCGTTACGAGCACTCATTGCTTAAAGGTGACTGGCGGGTGTCTGTCTCTCTCACTTTAGCTGAATCAAGTGTGGCTACGCCCGGTCCTTGTGAAGGTTAAAACAGCACATACTTGACGAAACATCGTTGTGGTTTTGTATGCGTAGGTAAGAACGGTTCTTGCTAAGCCCGTAGCAGCCACGTAAAACTTGCAACAACAAAGTAGAGGACGTCTAACTTGTTTTTGCAGGGCATGTTGTGATGTGATATGGTCAAGACATGATGAGTTATACGGTTTTGTATGAGATGATCATGTTTTGTAAAGTTATCGGCAACTGGCAGGAGCCAAATGGTTGTCGCTTTATTGTATGAAATGCAATCGCCATGTAATTGCTTTACTTTATCACTAAGCGGTAGCGATAGTCGTAGAAGCAATAGTTGGCGAGACGACAACGATGCTACGATGGATATCAAGGTGTCGCGCCGGTGACGAAGGTGATCATGACGGTGCTTTGGAGATGGAGATCAAAAGCACAAGATGATGATGGCCATATCATGTCACATATTTTGATTGCATGTGATGTTTATCTTATTATGCTTCTTATTTTGCTTAGATCGACGGTAGCATTATAAGATGATCCCTTACTAAATTTCAAGGTATAAGTGTTCTCCCTGAGTATGCACCGTTGCGAAAGTTCGTCGTGCCGAGACACCACGTGATGATCGGGTGTGATAAGCTCTACGTTCAAATACAACGGGTGTAAGCCAGTTTTGCACACGCAGAATACTCGGGTTAAACTTGACGAGCCTAGCATATACAGATATGGCCTCGGAACACTGGAGACCGAAAGGTCGAGCGTGAATCATATAGTAGATATGATCAACATAAGATGTTCACCATTGAAACTACTCCATCTCACGTGATGATCGGACATGGTTTAGTTGATTTGGATCACGTGATCATTTAGATGACCAGAGGGATGTCTATCTAAGTGGGGGTTCTTTAAATTAATATGATTAAATTGAACTTTAATTTATCATGAACTTAGTCCTGATAGTTTTGCATATCTATGTCGTTGTAGATCAATGGCCCGTGCTACCGTTCCTTTGAATTTTAATGCATTCCTAGAGAAAGCTAAGTTGAAAGATGATGGTAGCAATTACACGGACTGGGTGCGTAACCTGAGGATTATCCTCATTGCTGCACAGAAGAATTATGTCCTTGAAGCACCGCTAGGTGACAAGCCCCCTTCCGCTAATGTAGACGCTTTGAACGTCTGGCAGTCGCGGTCTGATGACTACACGATAGTTCAGTGTGCCATGCTTTACGGCTTAGAACCGGGACTTCAACGACGTTTTGAACGTCATGGACCATATGAGATGTTCCAGGAGTTGAAGTTAATATTTCAAGCAAATGCCCGAATTGAGAAATATGAGATTTCCAATAAGTTCTACAGCTGCAAGATGGAGGAGAATAGTTCTATCAGTGAACACTTGCTCAGAATGTCTGGGTACTACAATCATATGACTCAACTTGGTTGCAAAGTTGACGAGGATAGTGTTATTGATAGAGTTCTTCAATCACTGCCACCAAGCTATAAAGGCTTCGTGATGAACTATAACATGCAAGGGATGCAAAAGAAAATTCCCGAGCTCTTCGCTATGCTCAAAGCTGCGGAGGTAGAAATCAAAAAGGAGCATCAAGTGTTGATGGTTAGCAAGACCACTAGTTTCAAGAAAAAGGGCAAGGGAAAGAAAGGGAACTTCAAAAAGAATAGCAAGTCAGTTGCTACTTCCACGAAGAAACCCAAATCTGGAGCCAAGCCTGAAACTGAGTGCTTCTACTGCAAGGGGACTGGACACTGGAAGCGGAACTGCCCCAAGTATTTGGCGGATAAGAAGGATGGCAAGATGAACAAAGGTATATGTGATATACATGTTATTGATGTGTACCTTACTAATGCTCGTAGTAGTACCTGGGTATTTGATACCGGTTCGGTTGCTAATATTTGTAACTCGAAATAGGGACTACGGATTAAACGAAGATTAGCTAAGGACGAGGTAACGATGCGCGTGGGAAACGGTTCCAAAGTCGATGTGATCGCCGTCGGCACGCTACCTCTACATCTACCTTCGGGATTAGTTTTAGACCTAAATAATTGTTATTTGGTGCCAGCGTTGAGCATGAACATTATATCTGGATCTTGTTTATTGCGAGACGGTTATTCATTTAAATCAGAGAATAATGGTTGTTCTATTTTAATGAATAATATCTTTTATGGTCATGCACCCTTAAAGAGTGGTCTATTCTTATTGGATCTCGATTGTAGTGATACACATATTCATAATATTGAAACCAAAAGATGCAAGGTTAATAATGATAGTGCAACTTATTTGTGGCACTGCCGTTTAGGTCATATTGGTGTAAAACGCATGAAGAAACTCCATAATAATGGACTTTTGGAATCACTTGATTATGAATCACTTGGTGCTTGCGAACCATGCCTCATGGGCAAGATGACTAAAACTCCGTTCTCCGGAACTATGGAGCGAGCAACAGATTTGTTGGAAATCATACATACTGATGTATGTGGACCAATGAGTGTTGATGCTCGCGGCGGGTATCGTTATTTTCTGACCTTCACTGATGATTTGAGCAGATATGGGTATATCTACTTAATGAAACACAAGTCTGAAACATTTGAAAAGTTCAAAGAATTTCAGAGTGAAGTAGAGAATCATCGTAACAAGAAAATAAAGTTTCTACGATCTGATCGTGGAGGAGAATATTCGAGTTACGAGTTTGGTCTTCATTTGAAACAATGTGGAATAGTTTCACAACTCACGCCACCTGGAACACCACATCGTAATGGTGTGTCCGAACGTCGTAACCGTACTTTATTGGATATGGTGCGATCTATGATGTCTCTTACCGATTTACCACTATCGTTTTGGGGTTATGCTTTAGAGACAGCTGCATTCACGTTAAATAGGGCACCATCTAAATCCGTTGATACGACACCTTATGAACTTTGGTTTAGCAAGAAACCAAAGTTGTCGTTTCTTAAAGTTTGGGGCTGCGATGCTTATGTGAAAACACTTCAACCTGATAAGCTCGAACCCAAGTCGGAAAAATGTGTCTTCATAGGATACCCAAAAGAGACTGTTGGGTACACCTTCTATCACAGATCCGAAGGCAAAATATTCGTTGCTAAGAACGGATCCTTTCTAGAAAAAGAGTTTCTCTCGAAAGAAGTGAGTGGGAGGAAAGTAGAACTTGATGAGGTAATTGTACCTTCTCCCAGATTGGAAAGTAGTACATCACAGGAAATTGTTCCAGTGATTCCTACACCAATTAGTGAGGAAGTTAATGATAATGATCATGAATCTTCGGATCAAGTTTCTACTGAACGTCGTAGATCAACCAGAGTACGTTCCGCACCAGAGTGGTACGGCAACCCAGTTCTGGAAATCATGTTACTAGACCATGATGAACCTACGAACTATGAGGAAACGATGATGAGCCCAGATTCCGCAAAGTGGCTTGAAGCCATGAAATCTGAGATGGGATCCATGTATGAGAACAAAGTGTGGACTTTGGTTGACTTGCCCGATGATCGGCAAGCCATCGAAAACAAATGGATCTTCAAGAGGAAGACCGACGCAAACGGTAATATTACTGTTTACAAAGCTCGACTTGTTGCGAAAGGTTTTCGACAAGTTCAAGGAGTTGACTACGATGAGACTTTCTCACCTGTAGCGATGCTTAAGTCTGTCCGAATCATGTTAGCAATTGCCGCATTTTATGATTATGAAATCTGGCAAATGGATGTCAAAACTGCATTCCTAAATGGATATCTCAAAGAAGAGTTGTATATGATGCAACCAGAAGGTTTTGTCGATCCAAAAGGTGCTAACAAAGTATGCAAGCTCCAGCAATCCATCTATGGACTGGTGCAAGCATCTCGGAGTTGGAATATACGCTTTGATGAGGTGATCAAAGCATATGGTTTTATACAGACTTTTGGAGAAGCCTGTATTTACAAGAAAGTGAGTGGGAGCTCTGTAGCATTTCTAATATTGTATGTAGATGACATATTATTGATTGGAAATGATATAGAATTTCTGGATAGCATAAAAGGATACTTGAATAAAAGTTTTTCAATGAAAGACCTCGGAGAAGCTGCTTACATATTAGGCATCAAAATCTATAGAGATAGATCAAGACGCTTAATTGGACTTTCACAAAGCACATACCTTGATAAGATTTTGAAGAAGTTCAAAATGGATCAGTCAAAGAAAGGGTTCTTGCCTGTTTTACAAGGTATGAAGTTGAGTAAGACTCAATGCCCGACCACTGCAGAAGATAGAGAGAAAATGAAAGTCATTCCCTATGCCTCAGCCATAGGATCTATCATGTATGCAATGCTGTGTACCAGGCCTGATGTGTGCCTTGCTATAAGTCTAGCAGGGAGGTACCAAAGTAATCCAGGAGTGGATCACTGGACAGCGGTCAAAAACATCCTAAAGTATCTGAAAAGAACAAAGGATATGTTTCTCGTATATGGAGGTGACAAAGAGCTCGTCATAAACGGTTACGTCGATTCTAGCTTTGACACTGATCCGGATGACTCAAAGTCACAAACCGCATATGTATTTTTATTGAACGGTGGAGCTGTCAGTTGGTGCAGTTTCAAGCAGAGCGTCGTGGCAGGATCTACGTGTGAAGCGGAATACATAGCTGCTTCAGAAGCAGCAAATGAAGGAGTCAGGATGAAGGAGTTCATATCCGATCTAGGTGTAGTACCTAGTGCATCGGGTCCAATGAAAATCTTTTGTGACAACACAGGAGCCATAGCCTTGGCGATGGAATCCAAGTTTCACAAGAGAACAAAGCACATCAAAAGACGCTTCAATTCCATCCGCGATCTAGTCAAGGAGGGAGACATAGAAATTTGCAAAATACATACGGATCTGAATGTTGCAGACCCGTTGACTAAGCCTCTTACACGGGCAAAACATGATCAGCACCAAGACTCCATGGGTGTGAGGATCATCACTTTGTAATCTAGATTATTGACTCTAGTTCAAGTGGGAGACTGAAGGAAATATGCCCTAGAGGCAATAATAAAGATGTTATTTGTATTTCCTTATATCATGATAAATGTCTTTTATTCATGCTAGAATTGTATTAACCGGAAACTTAGTACATGTGTGAATACATAGACAAAACAGTATGTCCCTAGTATGCCTCTACTAGACTAGCTCATTGATCAAAGATGGTTATGTTTCCTGGCCATGGACATGAATTGTCATTTGATCAACGGGATCACATCATTAGGAGAATGATGTGATGGACAAGACCCATCCGTTAGCATAGCACTATGATCGTTTAGTTTAACTGCTATTGCTTTCTTCATGACTTATACATGTTCCTATGACTATGAGATTATGCAACTCCCGAATACCGTAGGAACACCTTGTGTGCTATCAAACGTCACAACGTAACTAGGTGATCATAAAGATTCTCTACAGGTGTCTCCGAAAGTATTCGTGGTGTTGGTATAGATCAAGATTAGGATTTGTCACTCCGAGTGTCGGAGAGGTATCTCTGGGCCCTCTCGGTAACACACATCACAATAAGCCTTGCAAGCAAAAAGACTAATGAGTTAGTCACGAGATGATGTGTTACGGAACGAGTAAAGAGACTTGCCGGTAACGAGATTGAACTAGGTATAGAGATACCGACGATCGAATCTCGGGCAAGTAACATACCGTTTGACAAAAGGAACAACGTATGTTGTTATGCGGTTCTGACCGATAAAAGATCTTCGTAGAATATGTAGGAGCCAATATGAACATCCAGGTTCCGCTATTGGTTATTGACCGGAGATGAGTCTCGGTCATGTCTACATAGTTCTCGAACCCGTAGGGTCCGCACGCTTAACGTTTGATGACGATCGGTATTATGAGTTTATGAGTATTGATGTACCGAAGGTAGTTCGGAGTCCCGGATGAGATCACGGACATGACGAGGAGTCTCGGAATGTCCGAGACATAAAGATTGATATATTGGACGACTATATTCGGACACCGGAAGTGTTCCGGAAAAGTTTCGGATTTATCAGGAATGCCGGAGGGGGTTACCGGAACCCCCTACGAGAGGGGATGGTCCATAGTGGGCCTAAAGGGAAAGAGAGAGGAAGCCCATAGGGCTGGCCGGCGCCCCCACCTAGGGTTCCTAGTTGGACTAGGATTGGGGGGGGGGGGGCGCCACCTCTCCTATTCCTTTCCCCCTTCTTCCTTTTGGTGAATCCTACTAGGAATAGGATTGCAATCCTATTCCTAGTAGGACTCCTTCCCTAGCCGCACCAGGAAGGGCCGGCCGGCCTCCCTCCCTTGCTCCTTTATATACGGGGGCAGGGGGCACCCAAAGACACACAAGTTGAATTGTTTTAGCCGTGTGCGGTGCCCCCCTCCACAGAATCACACCTCGGTCATACCGTCGCGGAGCTTAGGCGAAGCCCTGCGCCGGTGAACACATCATATCCGTCACCACGCCGTCGTGCTGACGAAACTCTCCCGTGAAGCTCAACTGGATCAAGAGCTCGTGGGACGTCATCAAGCTGAACGTGTGCTGAACACGGAGGTGCCGTACGTTCGGTGCTTGATCGGTTGGATCGCGAAGAAGTTCGACAACATCAACCGCGTCACTTGACGCTTCCGCTCCCGGTCAACGAGGGTACGTAGACACACTCTTCCCTCTCGTTGCTATGCATCTGGTAGATAGATCTTGCGTGATCGTAGGAAAATTTTAAAATACTACGTTCCCCAACAAGGACATCCATATGGGGACAACATAGAAAATAGATGATGGACTCCTCTTTAATGCATAAGCATATTCTCATAAGAGATTGAGGATCAACGTCCAAGCTAAAACTTCCACCATGATACATGGCTTTGGTTGGCGGCCCAATGTTCTTCTCTAACAATATGCATATTCATTCAACCCACGGTAAACCACCCTTACTTCAGACAAGACGAACATGCATAGCAACTCACATGATATTCAACAAAAGTGTGACAGTTGATGGCGTCCCCAGAAGCATGGTTACCGCTCAGCAAGCAACTTATAAGAAATAAGAAACATAGGCAACATATTCTTTACCACAATAGTTTTTAAGCTACTTTCCCATGAGCTATATATTGCAAAGTTAGTTTGCTTAGTACAGGTGGAGGTTAGCAAAAAGACTGGGAGCGACCAACTAAGAGAGCAATGACGGTCATAATCATGCAGAGCGACAAAGCAATATTGAATCATGCATGGTAGTTATATCGCTACTCAGAAATAAAGATCATCTAGGCTTGACAGACTTTCTTTACAGTCTTAAATATGCGTGAGCATACGCCAAGTCAATCAAAATAAATTCTCGAAGGAAGATATTACTAAACCATACCATATCATAGGCAAACAAATCAAGTTGGTATTCCAATAACACATTGGGAACCCCCCAGCTATTTGAGATTAACCATAAGAAAACCTGAACTACTAAGCACCATTATGCAAGTAGCATCTTTATCATAGACACATTAACCAATGCAACGGAAGCAAACTCTCTTAATAAGGTGAGCATGATAATTGAAGAGAGTTCAAGCAACCAACTAAACAAAAGCTCTTTGAAAAGATAAGCATGAATACTAAGAGCAGAGCATGATAGTAGCTATTAAAAGACAAAGAACACACACAACATAGATAAACATGAAAATTCTATGTTATGTTCTAGGTAGAAGTGGAGCGTGTTTCTCTCCCACATAAAGAATGCTGAGTTCCGACTCGTTATGAAAAACTAAAAATAAAACTAAAAACAAGATGCTCCAAGCATAGCACATAACACATGAAGTGATAAAAATATAGTGGAACGAAAGACGAACTGATAATGTTGATGGAGAAGGGGATGCACGGGGGCATCCCCAAGCTTAGACGCTTGAGTCTCCTTGAATATTTCTTGGGGGTGCATGGGGGCATCTCCAAGCTTGAGCGTTTGACACTCCTGAATCTTTTTATCATCTTCCCTCGCACACTTGAAAACTCCCTTCATACATAACTCATCATAATCTGATTAGCGAGGTTAGTACCCTTAATAAAATAATTATACCTTGCTGGAAATAAGGATATTATTGAAGTTCTACTGTTTCTCAAGATTGCCAAAAGGTTTTTGCAAAGAAAAAGCAAGTTCTTGATTTGCAAAGTGAAGGAAAGGCGAAACAGGACAGAATCTGTGAAAAATAGAACAACAGGTAGTAATTGATCTGTTCGGGATACTTCTGCAATTCAAATCAAAAAACTCAGAACAGATGCACGAAAGACAATTATATAGAGAACGTTGTCGAAACATTTCAGACCAAAAAGAAGATCTGGTGATTTTATACGAATTTTTCTATCCAAGGACAGAATCTGTTTCCTGGACAGCACCTCACAACTTTTGAACTTTCTAGCAATCAGAGGCTATACTTGGCACAAATATGAAAAGCAAAGATACAATGATGATGCTACAGCAGTAAACAACATCAAGACACAACAAAAGCAAAAAATTTATTCATGTGGGCTGCCTCCCAAAAGCGCTTTCTTTTATGCCTTTAAGCTAGGCATAATGCATAGAGAAATCAAGTTTTATCAAGAGTAAAAGAATAGCTAGCCCGTACGACGGACTCAAAAGGTAACTTGATCTTCTTTCGAGGGAAGTGTTCCATCTCTTTCTTGAGAGGAAACTGAAATTTAATATTACCCTCTTTCATGTCAATGATAGCACCAACGGTGCGCAAAAAGGGACGTCCCAAAATAATTGGACATGAAGGATCACATTCAATATTCATAATAGTGAAATCAACGGGCACATAATTATCATTGACAACAATAAGAACATCGTCGATCCTCCCCAAAGGTTTCTTTATGGAAGAATCAATGAGACGAACACCAAAAGAACAAGAATCATAAGGTTTCAATTTAAGCATATCATATAGTCTTTTGGGTATAACAGAGGTACTAGCACCAACATCACATAATGCATAACAAGAGAAGTCATTCAAATTAATTTTTATCATAGGATCCCAACCATCTTCTAGCTTTCTAGGTATGGAGGCTTCTACTCTAAGTTTCTCCTCCCTAGCTTTGATGAGAGCATTAGTGATATGCTCTGTGAAGGCAAGGTTAAGCGTGCTAGTGCGGGGGTCTCTAGACATCTTGTGAAGGAAATCAATAACTTCGGTAAGAGTGCAATTATCAAAATCAAGGTCACGAGCATCAAGTAAAGTGGTAGTGGTGTCCTTAAGGTTCACTTGTTTGGTAGTTTCTATAGTCATAGCATCACCATTAATAGGTCCATTGGGACCAGGAGTACATTGGGTCCTAAGAGTTTGAACATCCTCAACAACTTGGATAGTAGCAACAGTGTGGTGGGTAGGAAGGCTCTTAATTCTCTCTTCTTCCTCCCTTTCTCTAGCCCATCTTTCTTTAAGTTTAGCCATCATCCTAATGTTTTCATTAATTTGCACTTGAATAGCATTGATAGGAGTGACTTCCCTCTCCTTGTCGGTGTACTAAGGTAGGGGTACCTCAGTACCCCAACTTGTGCACGGGCAGTTGCAGCTTCCCGCGGCAGGGTTTACCGCGTGCTCGCCGGAGACCTTCCTGCTCCCTATTAAGCCATTCAAAAACAAAGTATACAAGACAGAAGATCGAGACCCCGGCAAGAGGAGCTTGCCGGGAAGGCCGTACCAGGCTCAAGACTGCCCCGCTAGCACAAGGCCCTGGCAAGAGGAGCTTGCCAGGAAGACTAGAAGACAACGCTTCGGCGCTATATGCGCCCCGGCAAGGGCCCGGGGAGCGGTAAGCTCCCGGGCCCGGCAAGATCAAGGCCCCGGCAAGGTGCTTGCCGGGAAGGCTGCGCTGTGTACCCGCGCTCCAGCTCATCGGCCCACGCGTCGCCCTGGGGCCTATCCAGGGACGCGTGGCGGATGGCTGTGCAGCCTGGGGGACACGGTGGCACTCCACGGTGGTGGATCCATCGCCGTGGCAAACGGAGACGCTAAGGCGGGAGCTTTTGGGGTCGACGGCGACGGGCATTAAATGCCCTTGTCCCCCACTGTTAAAGTAGGTATAGACCACTGTTCTGCACTGTAGCTCCACTGTTCCCGCACTGTTACAACTACCACCTCTTTTACACTTTTACCCCTTTCTCCTACGTTGACACCTGTCGGTGACCCCTTTGCACTATAAAAGGAGGCCCATGCACAACGTGGAGGGGGTTCGGAACCTAGATCACTCTCATGCTCGGTGTAGCTGCTTCTTCAAGCTCCCGAGCGCTCAAACTCAATACACAACTAAGCAGGAGTAGGGTTTTACGCGTCTACCGCGGCCCGAACCTGGGTAAAACTGCCCGCGTGCTCGCTACGATCTGCTCTTTGTGCTCCCTCCGCCCTCGTACCGCACAGACAAGGGGCTCCGGTCCCATAGGTGTTCGTGGCGGACAGTTTCCCCCGACATCTTTGGCGCGCCAGGTAGGGGGCGTCGAGGTTGTGCGAACCTGATCCGGCGTTCGCGCGGGCGCATTCTTCATCAACCTCTCCAGCTTCATCAGCAACTTCACCAGCAACAGCTCCATGGCCCCGAAGAAGAAGGCTTCGGAGGTCGGAGGCCCGTCTGCGTCTCACCCGCCGCCACCAGAGCCAACGGTGGGCGGGGGAGACGCCGTCGGAAGGGTGGTCGCCGGTGAGGACACTCACGGCGCCACCAGATCCAAGAATAGGACGGACGACCGAACCTCGGTCTCCGTGGACGCGCCGCGTCCCTCTCAGCACACAACGACCCAGCAGCGCCATGTCACAGGAGGTGGCATCCGCTTGCTGGGGCAAGGCCAAACCAGAGGCTCGCGGGACGCCCCGGACCCCCGTCCGGGCACAAGCAAAGCGAAGGCGCCGGCGCGGGACCCCGCTCCTTCTAACGCTGTTAGAAGTCCGAGCGTATCCCGCTCCTCGCACCGCTCGCCCGCGTTCCCCTCCACTCCGGCAGAAGCGCTCGCAAGGGCGCAACTGCTCCTCGACTTCCCTCCAGCGGCAGACAAGGCCGAAGACTGGAGGGCCACCATCCAGAGCCTGATAGCCTTCGCCAACAACGATTCTCCACAGCAGCCGTCGGCCTCGCGGCCGCGACCAGCTGAGAAGACGAAGGCTGACGGCGACAAGACTGCCGGGGGTGCGACAAGCGTGCACTCCCCGCCGCAGAAGCAGAAGACGCCGCCCCGCCAGAACAACGCCGACGACGGCTCCACGGCCTCGTCGGACCCGCGGGCTCGTCGGGACCAGCGCCAAGTCCTCGACGACCGGCGAGAAGAAGACGCTCGGACTACAATCGAGCGCCGCCGAGAAGCTCGGCGACAATCAGACAAGAGAGCTGGGAACACTGTCGACGCGCACGCGCCCGGTGGGCCAGGCGACTTGCCGTACGCGGCAGGCTGCCCTGCGTTCACCCGCGAGCTGCGGCGCGTCCAGTGGCCCAGCATGAAGAATTTTAAACCCGACGTACCGGATAAGTACGACGGCAAGACGCACCCCTCGGAATTCCTCAGCGTCTATACCATCGCAGTGCAAGCTGCCGGGGGGGCGCGACGAGAAGATCTTGGCGAACTACTTCCCGCTCGTGCTAAAGCCGAACGTTCGTTCGTGGCTTATGCACTTGCCGGAAGGTTCTATCTCTTCTTGGGCCGACCTTTGCCACCAGTTTGTCGGCGCCTTCACCGGCGGCCACAAACCCCACGGCCAGGAGAGCGATCTCCACATCTTGGCCCAGAAGGAAGGCGAGACCCTGCGCAAGTACATCCAACGCTTCAGCCGTGTGCAGCACAACATCCCTGATGTCCACCCTGCCGCGGTTATTAGCGCGTTCCATCAGAACGTGCGTAACCGCCGCATGCGTGAAGAAATGGCGATGACGAAGATTCGGGATGTCAGCGATCTCTATGCTCTGGCTGACAAGTGCGCACGCGCAGAAGAGGGGAGGAGACTCCCCGGGGAGGATGCTGGCGCAGGAGGAAGCGACAGCGACGACACCGCCCCGGCAAAGAAGAGCCGGCGGCGGAATAACAGAAGGAAGGGCAAGAAGGAGGTGCTTGCCGCCGAGAAGTCCGGCAAGGAGGCCCCCGCCAAGCAAACGCAGGCTGGCAGCTCCGGCAAGGAGCCTGCCCCTGTAGCGGCGGCCGACAAGCCGGGCAGCTCCGACAAGCAATATTGTAAGATCCACCGCACCAAGGGTCACGATCTCTCCAACTGCAAGCGCGTCGAGTACCTCGTCGAGCAGCAGAAGGCTGAGTACGAGAGGCGCGACAAGGAGAAGGCCCAAGGTGGCGGGGAGGAGACAAGCAAGAACCGGCCGTTCAACGGCCGGGGAGGGCGCCGCGGCAAGGCCAAGCAGCGGCAAGGAGATCGACCTCCCCGGGGCCGCGACAAGGACGAAGAGGACGACGATGAAGACATGGAGGACGAAGATAACAGCGAGCAGGAGTTCCAGAAGGCCACGGAGGTCCTGTGCGTCGACGGCGGCGCCTCCCTGCACACCTCCCACCGACAACTAAAGCAGTGGGTGCGTGAGGTGAATGCAGCGGAGCCGCCCGTGGAGTCGCGCAGGCTCCTCAAATGGTCCAGCACGCCCATCGTTTTTGATCTTGAGGATCACCCTGACCGCACCACTGCGGTCGGGTGCTTGCCGATGCTGGTTTCGCCCACCATCCACAACCTCAAGGTCACCAAAATGTTGGTTGACGGCGGGGCCGGGCTGAACTTGATCTCCTCTGCTGTGATCAAGAAACTCCAAATTCCAGATGGCGAGCTCGAAGAGACCGGTTCATTCCAAGGAATCAACCCGGGAAGGAGCAAGCCCAAGGGAAAGATTACTCTGCCGGTGACCTTTGGCGGGGAGCTCAACTTCAGAACCGAGCGCATTACTTTCGACGTCGCCGATATTCCATTGCCCTACAATGGAATACTCGGCCGTCCTGCCCTCGCCAAGTTCATGGCAGCTTCCCATTATGCCTACAACGTACTCAAGATGCCGGGGCCGATAAGCGTCATCACTGTCCACGGCGACAAGAAGGATGCGCTTGTCTGCGCCGACAAGATCTACCGGGATGCGGCAGCTGCGGCCGAGAAGGATACTCTTGCCGCTGAAGCTCCCGGGGGGAAGAAGACGAAGACCAAGTCCGGCAAGTGCTCTGGGACCCACTCCGGCAACCGCACCTCCTCGGAGTGCTGCGCTGCCGTCGAGGACGTTCCATCGAGCTCCACCGGTAAGAGTAAGAAAGGAATGGCCGCTCCTCCGGCAACCAAGAAGGTGTCCGCCAAGGAGGACGGCACTGGTGGTACCTTTACCATCAGTGCTACCCTTGACAGCAAATAGGAAAGCGCGCTCGTTGCCTTCCTGCGGGCGAATGTCGATGTGTTTGCTTGGCAACCATCTGACATCCCCGGTGTTCCCAGGAAGGTGATTGAGCACAAGCTTGCTGTCTGTCCTCATGCGCGGCCCATCAAGCAGAAAGTGAGGAAGCAAGCCGTGGAGCGCCAAGAGTTCATTAACGAAGAAATCAAGAAGCTAGAAGCAGCAGGCCTAGTTAGAGGTGTGATCCATCCGACGTGGTTGGCAAATCCAGTCGTCGTGCGCAAGGCCAATGGGAAATGGAGACTGTGTATAGACTTCACCGATGTGAATAAAGCATGTCCCAAGGATCCATTCCCTTTGCCGCGCATTGACCAAATTGTTGACTCCACTGCCGGATGTGAGCTACTCTGCTTTCTTGATGCATACTCAGGCTATCACCAGATTTTCATGGCCAAGGAGGATGAAGAGAAGACTGCATTTATCACCCCGTGTGGCACTTATTGCTTCATACGCATGCCATTTGGGTTGAAGAATGCAGGCTCAACCTTTGCAAGGGTAGTATACATCGCTTTTGAGCCACAGATCCACAGAAATGTGGAGGCTTACATGGATGACATCGTGGTGAAGAGCAAGAGCAAGGAAACCCTGATCCAAGATTTGGAGGAGACGTTTCAGAACCTGTGCAGGATACAGCTCAAGTTGAACCCCGAGAAGTGCGTCTTTGGAGTCCCTTCCGGCAAGCTTCTCGGGTTCTTTGTATCACAGAGGGGGATTGAAGCCAACCCCGGCAAGATTAAAGCCATTGAGCAGATAGAGGCCCAAAAGCGCGTCAAGGATGTCAGGAGGCTTGCAGGTTGCGTGGCTGCCCTCAGTAGGTTCATTTCAAAGTCTGCAGAACGCGCCCTACCTTTCTTCAAAATCTTGAAGAAGGCAGGTCCCATGAAGTGGACTCCGGAAGCGGAGGCGGCGCTGCAGGATTTGAAACGGTACCTGTCCTCCACTCCAATACTTGTCGCACCTAGACCACAGGAAAAGTTGTTGCTATACCTAGCAGCAACCAACCAGGTGGTTAGTGCTGCGTTAGTAGCGGAGAGGGAGTCCGACGAGGGGTCAGCACCACCGGCAAGCGAATCCAGCGACAAGCAGGGGGCTGCTCCGGCAAGCTCTGGCCCCGACAAGGAAGACTCTGCGCAGAAACAGGATGGGGTGCGGAAGAAGATGGTGCAGCGCCCAGTGTATTTTGTGAGTTCCCTTCTCCAGGGGGCTAGATCAAGGTACTCCGGTGTGCAAAAGTTGCTTTTCGGCCTCCTCATGGCCTCGAGAAAGCTGCGCCATTATTTCCAAGCCCATGAGATAACAGTGGTCACTCGCTTTCCGCTGAAGAGGATATTGCACAACCCCTAAGCGACAGGCAGGATCGTTGAGTGGGCACTGGAGCTGTCGAGCTTTGGACTCAAGTTTGAAAGTACTTCAACTATACAGAGCCGAGCCTTGGCAGAATTCATAGCTGAGTGGACCCCAACGCCCGATGAAGAAGTTCATGAAACAAGCACACCCGTACAAGAAGCTACAAGTGAATGGGTAATGTATTTTGACGGTGCCTTCTCGCTGCAAGGCGCCGGTGCTGGCGTGGTACTCATCGCGCCCACCGGAGAGCACCTCAAATACGTTATCCAGATGCACTTTCCCAGGGAGCAAGCGACAAACAACACTGCCGAATATGAAGGCTTGCTTGCCGGCCTCAGGATTGCGGCCGAACTTGGGATCAGGAAGCTGATTGTGCGGGGCGATTCTCAGTTGGTGGTCCGGCAAGTTAACAAGAGCTATCAGAGCCCTTTGATGGAAGCTTATGTCGATGAAGTGAGGAAGCTTGAGGAGCATTTTGAAGGTCTGCAGACGGAGCACGTCCCAAGAGCTCAAAATGAAATTGCAGATGGCCTTTCAAAGTGTGCTTCGATGAAGTTACCTGTGGAACCAGGGACCTTCTTGCTCAAGCTGACTCAACCATCCGTTACGCCATCAATTGGACAGTCCAAGAAGAGAAAGTTGGTCTCCGGCGACTACTTGCCGGCGGATCTCCCTGAAACCGCCGCCAAGGTCCCCAAGATCAACAACCACAACGCTGAGGAACAGTTTGCTCCTGCAGATCCTCGGGTCTGTACAGTAGAAGCAAGCGTTCTCGACAAGCCTCGCCCCGGCGAGCTTGCCGGGGGACCTTCAGCTCCGGCAGAACCTGAGGTTCTTGCCGTAGAAGCTGAGGTCCCCGCAGCGGCCCTCGAGCCTTTAGTCCTTGCCGTCGAGCCCCAGGCTCCGGCATGGGCGCAGCAGATCGTCCGTTTCCTTCAAACTGGAGAACTTCCCGACGACCCAGAAGAAATAGAGAAGATAACCAGGCAGTCAAGTATGTACCAGTTCGTGGATAACGAGCTGTACAGAAGAAGACTCAATGGTGTCAGGTTGAAATGCATCTCCAGGGAAGACGGACAGAAGCTGTTGGCGGAAATACACGGAGGCATATGCGGCCACCACATTGGCGCAAGGGCACTTGCCGGGAAAGCTTTCCGGCAAGGGTTCTTTTGGCAAGAAGCCCTCCAAGATGCAACTGCACTAGTAACCAAGTGTGAAGCGTGCCAGTTCCATGCGAAGCAAATCCATCAGCCAGCTCAAGCTCTCCAAACAATCCCTTTGTCCTGGCCCTTCTCGGTCTGGGGGCTCGATATCCTCGGCCCCTTCCCCCGAGCCGTCGGGGGCTTTGAGTACTTGTACGTTGCAATCGACAAGTTCACAAAGTGGCCAGAAGTGGAGCCGGTGAGAAAGGTGACAGCACAGTCAGCAGTCAGGTTCTTCAGGTCGATTGTTTGCCGTTTCGGGATCCCTAACAGGATCATTACCGACAACGGTACACAATTCACTAGTCGCACCTTCATGCAGTATGTCCAAGACCTTGGCGCCAAGGTCTGTGTCGCTTCTGTTGCTCACCCGAGGAGCAACGGTCAAGCGGAGAGGGCAAATGCTGAAGTGCTGCGCGGACTCAAGACAAGGACCTTTGACAGGCTGCGCAAGTGCGGAAGAAATTGGATAGAGGAGCTACCGGCGGCTCTTTGGTCAATCAGAACGACACCAAGTCGAACCACCGGACAGACACCCTTTGCCCTAGTCTATGGGGCAGAGGCAGTTCTCCCCACGGAACTCGTATACGGATCTCCTCGAGTGCTCGCTTATGATGAGCTCGAGCAAGAGCAACTGCGGCAAGATGACGCGTTGCTCCTCGAGGAGGGACGTCTCCAGGCTGCTGTACGAGCTGCTCGATACCAGCAAGCCTTGCGTCGCTACCATAGCCGCAAGGTCAAGGCCAGAAGTCTCGAGGAAGGCGACCTTGTTCTTCGGCGCGTTCAGTCCACCAAGAATTCCAACAAGTTGACGCCGAAGTGGGAAGGCCCTTATCGGGTGAGACAAGTCACGAGGCCCGGCGCTGTCCGCCTCGAGACCGAAGAAGGCTTACCGGTGAGCAACTCCTGGAACATAGAGCATCTTCGCAAGTTTCACCCCTAAGGCGCGGTTGCCGTGATCCGCTCCGGCAACCACCTTTTGTACAAGCTTTGCCGCTGTTGCATGTAACCCTTTGTACAAAGCCGGGCGCAGACCCCGTGCATCAGTAAAGTTTCCGTGTTTTGCACTATTTGCCTTTTTGCATGCTTTTCTTTGCTATTCGCATGTGTTATTTGGCAACTTGTGCGACACACAAATCCGGTAAGCATTACAACGCCGAAAGGCCATATACTTGTTTTCCTCTCCCTTTTCTTTCCTCTTAAGCAGAAGGAACGTTCCTCGCGCACAAGTTTGCCGGGGGGGAAGGAGGTGGAGGAGGAACCAAGTGCTGTTCAAGAAAGAGAAGCCTTACCGGAAAGCAAGCAATATAAGCAAGCAACATATGAAAGCTAAGTTGTTAGAGTTTGACCAGTTCAAATTTTAAATTCTAGTTGTCTTCCTTGAACAATCACACTTTGTATGGAAAACCTGTGCGCGGAGGAACCTACCCGTAACTTGCCGCACCCTTATCTTGCTTCCGAGTTCACTCAACGATCTAAGTGAGCTGCGACAAATGTCGCGCCCTTGCTTCGTTTCCGAGTACGCTCAGCAAGCTAAGTGCGTTGCGACTAGCCACGGCGAGGTTGCTTGCCGGTAAGACCTTAGCCAGCAGGCTGCTCAGAGTCCAGCACTCGGCGCTCGCGGCAAGGGCCCCTTGCCGGCAAGCTCCCCGGGAGCGTAGGGTGAAAAACATACAAAGTCAAGGATTAAGACAAGGAAGATAACATTGCACTGATTGATCAAAATGAGATAAATATCTTACAAAGGATAACTTGTCGCAATGGACTAATAAGTTCATGACATAATGTACAGCAGTAAAGAGATAAAGATAACGGTGCCCTAATCTACGCGGTCGCCCTCCTTCCTGCCGAGCTTAGCCACCTTGGCGATGATATGGGCGACCTGCTCCTTCAGGGCCTCCGTGTCCGCATCAGCCGGCAAGCTATGAAGAACGTTGGTGAGATTGATCCCCGGGTTGCGGTACACGATCTTCGTCAGCACCCGCTCCAGAGTTCCCGCGCAGAGCAGGCGCGACTCCTCGGCCAGCTGCGCGGGGATTTGGTTCCGGAGACCTGCAAGGGCCGGCGCGATCCCCCTGAAGAAGAGGCTGAGCTTGGCGCTGTGCGGGAAATCCGGATCCGGCGAGTAGATGAGATGTTCAACCTTCAGCGCCAGCAGCTCCTGGTCAATGTTGGACGCAGAGGATACCAAGTCTTCGGTCCATACCTCAATGGTCTGGCGGAAGAGCTCGGATGCTTTGTTGACGCTGTCCACCAAGGTCCGCTCCTTGCGGAGTTCCTCCTTCAGCTTGTTCTCCTGAACCCGGGCAGCGTCGAGCGAATCCTTCAGAGTAGTGACCTTCAGCTCCAAGTCCTCGATGGAGTCCTTGGCGGCCTTCAACTCGTCGCCCCTTTTGGAAAGGCTCACCTGGAGCTCTGAGTTCGTGTGGGCGTCCTTCTCGCGCTCCGTGATGAGCGCGGCAACCTTCTCCGCGCTCACCTTCAGCGCCTTCTCCAGCTGTACGACCTTGGCGGCGAGCTCTTTCTTGGCGTTTTCCGCGGCAACCGCGGCGGCTTTCGCCTCCTTCAACTCCCCGCCAAGGGCCGTCTCGCGAGCGGCAAGGTCCTCCTCATGGGAGTCGAGCTCGACCTTCCGCTGCGCGAGCTCTCCTTCTCGCCGGGACAGCTCCACCCCGGCGAGCCGCTGCTGTTCTTCAGCTTCGGCCTTCTCCAGCACCCATTCTTGGTACTCGCCGGCGAGACGCTCGCGCTCCTCCGCCACCTCGCGGAGGGCCGCCTGGTTGGCGGCGCTGAGCTCTGCCGCGCGCTTCTCCATCTCCGCGGCGGCCTTGGCGGCGAGGGCTTCCCGGGAGGCGAGTTTCGCCTGCCTGGCCCGGTAAAGGGCCAGGAGCTGGTGGAGCAGCTTCTCCTCCTCGGGCCCCTCACTCCCGCCGGGCGCCTCGACGATCTTCAGGCCTGCGGAGGCGAGGACTTCTCCGTCAAACGCCTCGCCCTCCGCAGGAGCTCGCGATGAAGACCCCCAAGGCATCTGGATGAAGACGCCGTTGGGGGCCTCAAGGTAGTACCCCTGCTCCTTGTCGGCGGAGGGGTCGGCAGCCGGTGCAGCATCTGATGCTCCCGCCGCCTCCGGGTCGGCGGTGCGGTCGCCGTCCCCCTCCCCGGCTGCTGCGCCCGCAGCCGGAGCGGTCTCCTGCGCGGCCGGTTCGGCGGCTCTCGCCGCGTCCTCAACGACAGGGACGTTGCCGCCGCCGCCCTGCGCGCCCTCCTCGTCCTCGATATTGATGACCTCAGTCTCCATCGGCTCGGGAGGAGGAGGATCTAAAAAGAAAAAGAAGAAAAAGAAGTTCAAGTCCAAGCAAAGATCCAAAAAGAGACAAAGCCAAGAAGACAAATCACAAGACATACCTTGGCGGACGTCCTCAGCGGCGGGCTCCCTCGCCGGGGAGCTCGGCCTTGGCGGAGTGGCCGCCCTCGCCGGGCTGCTCGCCCTCGGCGGGGTACTCTGCCTTGGCGGAGTACCCGCCCTTGGCGGAGCACTCTCCCTCGCCGGAGAGTTCTGCCTTGGCGGGGACGGCGGAGCCTGCGGCTCCTCGACGACGGTCTCCGGGCGCTCTTCCCGCTGTGGCTCCACCTCTGCACAAATCAAGATAAGAAACGTCAAGATAATGAAAGAAGACGAAATCCTCACGCGTACCCCGACAAGCGAAAGAATAAACCCCAGACTTACGCTGGGGGCTGCGCTGGGGGCTGCGCTGGGGGCTGCTCCTCGGAGCAGCGCTCGGGTCCGGCAGGCTCGGCTCCGGCACACCTCCTGTTGCCGCGGCGGCTGAGTCTCCCGCGGCCTCGACCACAGGCGCCTTGGCCTTCTTCGCCGCGCGCTGAGTCAAGGTCCTGAAATCAAAGCAACAGACAAAGTCAGCATCAACAAAAACAAAGACAAAACTCAAGAAGGTGTAAGATCCTGGATCCTTACTCCTGGTCCTCCTCGTCGTCCTCGCTCAGGGCGGAGAAGTCGTACTCCACCGTGGGCGCGTCGGTGCGAGGAGCGGAAGACGAAGTTTCCCTCGGGCGCTTGGCGGTCCCGGGGGCTGGGGGCTGCGAAGACCCAGCCCCTGTGGTAGCCGGAGCCCGGGGAGCGGGCGGAGCCGCTGCTCCGCTCCGAGAAGACCCCTGTCGGCTCGGCGCCGGCCTGCGAGGTGCCTCCATCGTGGCCCGCGCGCGGGCTGCCTCTGCTGCGGCTGGTACGCCGGTCGCCCTTGGCGCGGCTTGGCTCCCCCGGGGAGCTGCCCGGCGAGCTGGTTGTTGCCGGGGCGCCTGCGCCCTCTCCCCCGTCGCCGTCTTGCGGAGACGCTTCGGCGGAGACTGCCTTGGGCTTGCCGGGGGCGGGGAGCTCTCCGACGAGGAGAGGTCATCGGCGTAGAGCTCCGTGGATCCGCCGGAGTCCTCGGCCTCCTCCTCCTCCTCTTCCCCGGCCGGTTCGCTGGGCCCAGCGCCCTGCGCTGCGGCCTCCTTTCCCTTGCCGCCTCCGCTTCCTCCGGCGCCTCCGCTCCTCGCGGCGCCTCTGTTCCCTCCGGCGGCACCCTCCA
Organism: Secale cereale; assembly: GCA_902687465.1. Lineage (NCBI taxonomy): Eukaryota > Viridiplantae > Streptophyta > Magnoliopsida > Poales > Poaceae > Secale > Secale cereale. Next base: position 876,710,003 of record LR738710.1, read on the forward strand.
TTGCCGCGGCCTCGGCCACGATTCCGTGGATCCCGGAGTGCCTCAGCGAGGGGACCCCGGCGAGCGCGTCGGGAGGGAGCTGCAGCAATCTGCGGATCTCCGCCTCCTCTGCCTGGCTGGACGCGTCCGCAGCCCCCGCCTCAGCAGGCGTGTACCCGAAGTCTCCTGCCGCTGCGGCTGCAGCGGCCTCTTCAGCCCGAGAAGCCATATAGGCGATCTCCTGGTCGGTGGTGTCCCGCGTGTGCTCCTTGATGTCGCTCTTGTTCTTCGCCACCTCCACGAGGTTGTCGTAGAAGTTGAGGACGTCGATGGGCTTGGGCGCGATCCACGTGCGATCCACGCCGTGCGAATCGCACGCGGGCATCATGGCGAGGATACGGTCCCGGACGATGTTGTTGCAGAGCGGCACCACTCCCCGGGGAGCTCGGAACCACTCGGGGTGTGCCGGGTCATACTTGAAGAGTTCCCGGACCATCCCCCTCAGCTCGAGCGTCGTGAAATTGAAGTTGAGCCCGGGGCGCAGCCTCATTATGTCCGCCGGGCCGCCGTACTCCCAGGCCGGCCTCTTCCTGTCTTGGAGGGGGGCGATGCGGCGGCGAAGGAAGTCTGCGCCCACCTCAGCGACGGACAGCTGTGCCACCCGAAGACGAAGAATCCGGACGAGGGCGATGTCGAGCTTGATGTCGTCCGGATCTAGCTCACTCCAGTCCCTGCCGCGCACGATGGGCGTTGTGCGCGGCGCGGTGAAAGCTTGCGGCTGGTCTTCGACGACCCAGCACCACTCCGCGCGCCACTCCTCCCACTTGCCGCGGAGCTCTCCCGGCAAGTAGGATCCCTTCTTGTTCAGACGAAAGACCCAGGAAATTCCTCCGGAGAGGGGGGCGTCAGCCTCTGCTCTAGGAGTGAAAAAGTGCCTAAAAAGCGCTACATTGGGCTGTACTCCTATGAAGTTTTCGCACATATGTGCGAAAACCGCCATGGTGAGGATGGCGTTGGGGGTGAAGTCAAGGAGATGGAGGCCGTAGGTGTGCATGACATCACAGAAGAAATTCGAGAAAGGAGTACACAGACCGCAGTGGAAGAAGGCTGCGAAGAAGTAGTACCCGCCGGGGTAGCTGTCCTTGGCGGCAGCCGGATACGCTCGCGTGCGGGGATGCGCCTTGGTTTCCTTGGCCCAGAACAAGTAGTACTTGTTCCAGAGCTCCCGCGCGCCAAGCCTCGGCGGGAAGACGAGATGCTGCTTCCGGTACGCGGCGAGCTTCGCCGCTTGCTCCGACTTCTCCCTCTTGGACTTCTCCGCCTTCGCCTTGTCGGTCTTTGGGGCCATGGCGGACGCGGCGGAAGGAGGGGGACGAAGAGCTCGGCGGCGGCGGAGGTGTGGAGGCAGAGCGCAAGAGAGATCTCTGGAGGAAGGAGACGATGCAATGAAAGCGCAGGGAGGGGAACCGCGCCCGCTTCCTCTGCTTTTATGGGGGAGTGGGGGGCGTTTCGCCCTTTCCATTAAGAGATCGTGGGCACGTCCCATCCCACGACGCCGCGATCGACGCGTGCCGTTACGGTGGGGAGCGGCGGATACGGAAGTGGATTCGGCGCGCCGCGGGCCGCGGGTGCCCGTGCACTGTTTAGGGCCTGGCCCAACAGCGCTCGGCACCGTGTGTGGCCCAGGCCCGGGGGCTCCTGTCGGTGTACTAAGGTAGGGGTACCTCAGTACCCCAACTTGTGCACGGGCAGTTGCAGCTTCCCGCGGCAGGGTTTACCGCGTGCTCGCCGGAGACCTTCCTGCTCCCTATTAAGCCATTCAAAAACAAAGTATACAAGACAGAAGATCGAGACCCCGGCAAGAGGAGCTTGCCGGGAAGGCCGTACCAGGCTCAAGACTGCCCCGCTAGCACAAGGCCCTGGCAAGAGGAGCTTGCCAGGAAGACTAGAAGACAACGCTTCGGCGCTATATGCGCCCCGGCAAGGGCCCGGGGAGCGGTAAGCTCCCGGGCCCGGCAAGATCAAGGCCCCGGCAAGGTGCTTGCCGGGAAGGCTGCGCTGTGTACCCGCGCTCCAGCTCATCGGCCCACGCGTCGCCCTGGGGCCTATCCAGGGACGCGTGGCGGATGGCTGTGCAGCCTGGGGGACACGGTGGCACTCCACGGTGGTGGATCCATCGCCGTGGCAAACGGAGACGCTAAGGCGGGAGCTTTTGGGGTCGACGGCGACGGGCATTAAATGCCCTTGTCCCCCACTGTTAAAGTAGGTATAGACCACTGTTCTGCACTGTAGCTCCACTGTTCCCGCACTGTTACAACTACCACCTCTTTTACACTTTTACCCCTTTCTCCTACGTTGACACCTGTCGGTGACCCCTTTGCACTATAAAAGGAGGCCCATGCACAACGTGGAGGGGGTTCGGAACCTAGATCACTCTCACGCTCGGTGTAGCTGCTTCTTCAAGCTCCCGAGCGCTCAAACTCAATACACAACTAAGCAGGAGTAGGGTTTTACGCGTCTACCGCGGCCCGAACCTGGGTAAAACTGCCCGCGTGCTCGCTACGATCTGCTCTTTGTGCTCCCTCCGCCCTCGTACCGCACAGACAAGGGGCTCCGGTCCCATAGGTGTTCGTGGCGGACAGTTTCCCCCGACACTCCTCAAGAGGAGAAGTTTTAATCTTTAGCAATTTTACCTCATTGGCTAAGTGGTCTACCTTAAAAGAAAGATCATCTAGTTTATGTAGTTTCTCTTCTACATTCTTATTAAAGGCTTTTTGGGTAGTGATGAAATCTCTAAGCATAGTCTCTAGTTCAGTATTGGAGTTCTTGGTACTAGAATAAGCATTATTGTTCCCATAAGAGTTAGAGGGGAACGGTCTAGGATTGCTACCAAAGTTACTCCTATAAGCATTGTTATTAAAATTGTTTCTAGAGATAAAGTTCACATCTACTTGTTCTTGAGCAATCAAAGAATTTAAAGGAACATCACGAGGATCAACAGTAGATTGCTTCGAAAGTAGAGACATGATCAAGTCAACTTTTTCATTAAGGGAGGAAATCTCCTCGACAGAGTTTACCTTCCTACCTGTTGGAGCGCGTTCGGTGTGCCATTGGGAATAGTTGGTCATCATCTCATCGAGAAGCTTTGTGGCAGCACCAAGTGTAGTTGACATAAAAGTTCCTCCCGCGGCCGAATCTAACAAGTTCCGCGAGGTAAAGTTCAAGCCTGCATAAAAAGTTTGGATAACCATCCAAGTAGTCAAACCGTGAGTAGGGCAGTTCTTGATAAGAGATTTCATACGTTCCCAAGCTTGGGCAACGTGTTCATTATCCAATTGTTTAAAATTCATTATGTTACTTCTAAGTTGGATAATTTTAGCAGGTGGATAATATTTTCCAATAAAAGCATCTTTGCACTTGTCCCATGAATCTATGCTATTTCTAGGCAAAGACTGAAACCAAATTTTAGCTCCTCCTCTCAAGGAAAAAGGAAAAAAGCTTAAGCTTAACAATATTACCATCTATTTCTTGGTACTTTTGCATATCACAAAGTTCAACAAAGTTGTTCAAGTGTAAAGCAGCATCATCTCCAGCACCGGAGAATTGTTCTCTCATGACTAAGTTCAGTAAAGCAGGTTTAATTTCATATGAAGGTGCTGAAGTGGCAGGTGTAGTGATAGGTGTGCTGATAAAGTCATCGTTGTTGTGACTAGTGAAGTCACACAACTTGGTGTTCTCGGTGGAACCCATAGTAGCAAGCAAGCAAGATAACTATTTTTGTGATTTTCGATAAAAGGTACTGAAAGCAAAAACTGAAAGGTAAACTAACAAGACTAAAAAGCAAAGGTAAAAGATAGCATGCAACTCCCCTATCCTGAAGAGTGGAGTCCCCGGCAACGGCGCCAGAAAATACTCCTTGATGGGCCTCGAACCCCTCGTTGGTTACCCCAAGTGGAAGGTGTAAGATGCAGTAAGTATAAGTGTTTTCCCTTAGCAAAGATGCCAAGGATCGAATCCCCACAGACTCCTAGGTTCAACAGGTAGGTGTCAACTGCTAACGGCGCAATTAGCAATCAACGTGGACCTGCACACAGATATAAATAACTTTGCTCCCAACGAGTACAGAGAGGTTGTCAATCCCTCCGGCCTTATAGTTCACAAAGGGTTAAAAGCAATGATAGTAGTGATAGATAGTGTTTTTGCAATAGTAAGTAATAACAAAAAGTAAATAGCGGGTGTGATCAATGATGGTAATAAGGACCGGAGTCTCATGATGTTCACTAGTGATGTCTCTCTCCCAAAAGACGATAAAACAGCTATGTGAGGTAAACAAATTACAGCTGGGCAATTGACAGGACCACGAACGCAAACCAATGCTGACTACATTGCAAGAAAGGTTGAGGTTCAAAGCATGGGCGGTACGCCAAAGTAAGTAGACCGAAATCCATCAATGCCTACTACTAATCATCCACCTTGAGATATCTATCCAGAACATCTCGCTGGTATTAAGTTGCGAGTCCCACCCATAGTGTAAACTCAATGCAACAGACAACTGCATTAAAAGAACTTTGCGTAAAGTAAACAATCCTTGCACCCGCGGGCACAAGCACCGTTGTTTTCCCCCTTGTGGCAACAGCACATCCCCGAGACTCATGTTTCTGTCACTCAAGCTAGTCATCGAGGGGCATGAACCCACAATCAAGCATAATGTTCCCTCTTGGAGTCACTACCTACTACTCGGCCAAAGAAATAAATAACAACGGAGAACATGCAAGAATTACTTATGAACATAAATATAAAAGAGGTGAATCAAATATATTACTCAAGATCAATCTGAACATAATCTCATAATCCATTGGGTCCCAGCAAACTCAACATAGCAACAGCATAAGGATTACATAGGTGCCTCGATCATGTAGGGCAGCTCACGAGGACTAATTAGTGAAGCACAAGAACGGGAGGAGAACATCACATAGCTACTGGTCATGGACTCATGGTCCAAGGGAGACTACTCACGAGTCATCCGGGAGGCGTCCATGGTGGTGGAGAAGCTCCCAGTGGTGATCCTCCCCTCCGGCAGGGTGCCGCGAAGAGTTCTCCTGGTGCTCCCGATCTTGGAAGCGGCGGCGGCGGCGGAACAGAGATGGGATCGCGAAAAGAGTTTCTCCTTCGGGGGGCCCAGGCCCCCCCCCCCGGCGCGGCCCAGGGGGGGCGCCGCCAGGGCGCCTGGAGCCCTGGTGCCCCCCCCAGGCTGCCCTTCGGACGCAGTGTTGTTTCCGAAACGCTGATTTTTTATATATTTTTTCTGGATTTTTCTGGGCAGTTCTCGAAATGTGAAAACCTGAAATACAAAAACAGCCAAAAACAGAAACTGGCACTGGGGTGCACTGGATTAGTAAGTTAGTCCAAATATGATCAAAAATGTATGGAAGTGTATGAATATCATAGCAATATCACCCAAAAGTGGCATGGAGCAAGCAGAAATTATAGATATGTTTTGGATGTATCAGGCACCTTCAAGGTTTAAGTGATGACTAGATACAATGATTTCAGAATAGACGATATCACAATCATGCAAAAGACAATGCTACTTTGGGACAATGCACATTACACTCAGAATGACAATCATGCTCTCAGTAGTTGGTGCTTTAACATAAAAGTAAAAGAATGGTTAAGTGCTAGAGCTTTTTATTTTGAAAACATGGAAGCAATTTTGTCAACGGTAGTAGTACTTCATATGTGTCATGCATAAGACATCCTATAAGTTGCAAGCCTAATGCATCGAATACCAATAGTGCTCGTACCTTGTCCTAATTAGCTCGGATTTCCATGGGTTATCATTGCATTACATATGTTTCAACCAAGTGTCACAAAGGGGTACCTCTATGCCACCTATACAAAGGTCCAAGGAGATAAATCGCATTTGATTTCTCGTTTTTGATAGATCACAACTTGAGGACATCCATACCGGGACAACATAGAAAATAGATGATGGACTCCTCTTTATTGCATAAGCATATTCTCATAAGAGATTGAGGATCAACGTCCAAGCTAAAACTTCCACCATGATACATGGCTTTGGTTGGCGGCCCAATGTTCTTCTCTAACAATATGCATATTCATTCAACCCATGGTAAATCACCCTTACTTCAGACAAGACGAACATGCATAGCAACTCACATGATATTCAACAAAAGTATGACAGTTGATGGCATCCCCAGAAACATGGTTACCGCTCAGCAAGCAACTTATAAGAAATAAGATACATAGGCAACATATTCTTTACCACAATAGTTTTTAAGCTACTTTCCCATGAGCTATATATTGCAAAGTTAGTTTGCTTAGTACAGGTGGAGGTTAGCAAAAAGACTGGGAGCGACCAACTAAGAGAGCAATGACGGTCATAATCATGCACAGCGATAAAGCAATATTGAATCAGGCATGGTAGTTATATCGCTACTCAGAAATAAAAGATCATCAAGGCTTGACAGACTTTCTTTACAGTCTTAAATATGCGTGAGCATACGCCAAGTCAATCAAAATAAATTCTCGAAGGAAGATATTACTAAACCATACCATATCATAGGCAAACAAATCAAGTTGGTACTCCAATAACACATTGGGAACCCCCC
>LR738710.1:876716689-876817025 GCA_902687465.1 Secale cereale
CCCCAGCTATTTGAGATTTACCATAAGAAAACCTGAACTACTAAGCACCATTATGCAAGTAGCATCTTTATCATAGACACATTAACCAATGCAACGGAAGCAAACTCTCTTAATAAGGTGAGCATGATAATTGAAGAGAGTTCAAGCAACCAACTAAACAAAAGCTCTTTGAAAAGATAAGCACGAATACTAAGAGCAGAGCATGATAGTAGCTATTAAAAGACAAAGAACACACACAGCATAGATAGACATGAAAATTCTATGTTATGTTCTAGGTAGAAGTGGAGCGTGTTTCTCTCCCACATAAAGGAATGCTGAGTTCCGACTCGTTATGAAAACTAAAAAGAAAACTAAAAACAAGATGCTCCAAGCATAGCACATAACACATGAAGTGATAAAAATATAGCGGAACGAAAGACGAACTGATAATGTTGATGGAGAAGGGGATGCACGGGGGCATCCCCAAGCTTAGACGCTTGAGTCTCCTTGAATATTTCTTGGGGGTGCATGGGGGCATCCCCAAGCTTGAGCGCTTGACACTCCTGAATCTTTTTTATTATCTTCCCTCGCACACTTGAAAACTCCCTTCATACATAACTCAATATAATCTGATTAGCGAGGTTAGTACCCTTAATAAAATAATTATACCTTGCTGGAAATAAGGATATTCTTTAAGTTCTACTGTTTCTCAAGATTGCCAAAAGGTTTTTGCAAAGAAAAAGCAAGTTCTTGATTTGCAAAGTGAAGGAAAGGCAAAACAGGACAGAATCTGTGAAAAATAGAACAGCAGGTAGTAATTGATCTGTTCGGGATACTTCTGCAACTCAAATCAAAAATCTCAGAACAGACGCACGAAAGACAATTATATAGAGAACGCTGTCGAAACAATTCAGACCAAAAAGATGATCTGGTGATTTTATAAGAATTTTTCTATCCAAGGACAGAATCTGTTTCCTGGACAGCACCTCACAACTTTTGAACTTTCTAGCAATCAGAGGCTATACTTGGCACAAATATGAATAGCAAAGATACAATGATGATGCTACAGCAGTAAACAACATCAAGACACAACAAAAGCAAAAAAATTATTCATGTGGGCTGCCTCCCAAAAGGGCTTTCTTTTATGCCTTTAAGCTAGGCATAATGCATAGAGGTCAAGTTGTATCAATTGAACCATCATCAAGATCATCAAAAAGCTCTTCAATAATACAACTAGTCTTAAGAGGACTCTCAAACAAAGGCCTCATAGAGATACTTCTAGGTAGAAGACCAAAAGGATAAAAGTCAAAGGAAGATTCATTTATAAATTCATCACATAGAGGTGTTTCTTCCAAAGTCTTTACAGTTTCAACCCCTTTGGCAATAGATGGATTACTTTTAGAACGGGGAGCCTTTGGAACGTGAACGAACTTAGGCTCCTTCTTTGCCGGAGTTTCTACCTTTTTGGTTTTGATTGAGGAGAAGGTGGTTCCTAGAGTATTAAAGATATCCTTAATCTTGTCTATCCTAGAAGAGTCCAAGTCATGGAATTTGACGGTCTCCAAAATTTTAAAAAAATTATGCATGGAGCTATCAAGTCTATTCAAATTCCCTTGGATCTTACGATCCAACTCATTCATTTTATTAATGCTTGGCATCTCTAGCTCTATCCTTTCTAGTTTTTACATAATGTGAGCTAGGGTGATGTCCTCTCGAATGCTAACAACAGGGAGATTCCCAACAAGATTTTCAATAATACTAAGAGACTCCCAAACTGGGGCCTCCAGGAAATTCCCATTGATAGCAGTATCTAGAATAAACCTATTCCAAGAAGTAATTCCAACATAAAAATTTCTAAGTAAGATAGTAGTAGGTTGCTTCTTGGTGGCTCTTTTTTGTGAATCATTAATTCTATACCAAGCATCTTTCAAACTTTCCCCACCTCTTTGTTTAAAGGTGAGAATTTCTGCCTCGTCAAAGACAAAAGGACCCGACATAATGATAACTAAAGAACGAGATAACTATTTTTGTGATTTTCGATAAAAGGTACTGAAAGCAAAAACTGAAAGGTAAACTAACAAGACTAAAAAGCAAAGGTAAAAGATAGCATGCAACTCCCCTATCCTAAAGAGTGGAGTCCCCGGCAACGGCGCCAGAAAATACTCCTTGATGGGCCTCGAACCCCTCGTTGGTTACCCCAAGTGGAAGGTGTAAGATGCAGTAAGTAGAAGTGTTTTCCCTTAGCAAAGATGTCAAGGATCGAATCCCCAGAGACTCCTAGGTTCAACAGGTAGGTGTCAACTGCTAACGGCGCAATTAGCAATCAACATGGACCTGCACACAGATACAAATAACTTTGCTCCCAACGAGTACAGAGAGGTTGTCAATCCCTCCGGCCTTGTAGTTCACAAAGGGTTAAAAGCAATGATAGTAGTGATAGATAGTGTTTTTGCAATAGTAAATAATAACGAAAAGTAAATGGCGGGTGTGATCAATGATGGTAATAAGGACCGGAGTCTCATGATGTTCACTAGTGATGTCTCTCTCCCAAAAGAGGATAAAACAGCTATGTGAGGTAAACAAATTACAGCTGGGCAATTGACAGGACCACGAACGCAAACCAATGCTGACTACATTGCAAGAAAGGTTGAGGTTCAAAGCATGGGCGGTACGCCAAAGTAAGTAGACCGAAATCCATCAATGCCTACTACTAATCATCCACCTTGAGATATCTATCCAGAACATCTCGCTGGTATTAAGTTGCGAGTCCCACCCATAGTGTAAACTCAATGCAACAGACAACTGCATTAAAAGAACTTTGCGTAAAGTAAACAATCCTTGCACCCGCGGGCACAAGCACCGTTGTTTTCCCCCTTGTGGCAACAACACATCCCCTAGACTCATGTTTCTGTCACTCAAGCTAGTCATCGAGGGGCATGAACCCACAATCAAGCATAACGTTCCCTCTTGGAGTCACTACCTACTACTCGGCCAAAGCAATAAATAACAACGGAGAACATGCAAGAATTACTTATGAACATAAATATAAAAGAGGTGAATCAAATATATTACTCAAGATCAATCTGAACATAATCTCATAATCCATCGGATCCCAGCAAACTCAACATAGCAACAGCATAAGGATTACATAGGTGCCTCGATCATGTAGGGCAGCTCACGAGGATTAATTAGTGAAGCACAAGAACGTGAGGAGAACATCACATAGCTACTGGTCATGGACTCATGGTCCAAGGGAGACTACTCACGAGTCATCCGGGAGGCGTCCATGGTGGTGGAGAAGCCCCCGGTGGTGATCCTCCCCTCCGGCAGGGTGCCGGGAAGAGTTCTCCTGGTGCTCCCGATCTTGGAAGCGGCGGCGGCGGCAAAACAGAGATGGGATCGCGAAAAGAGTTCCTTCTCTGAGGGTTTCGGAGGACCCTCTAAATATATGCCAAAGGGGGGCACCGGACGGGCTTCGGGGGCCCCAGGCGCCCCCCCGGCGCGGCCCTGGGGGGGCGCCCCCCCTAGGCTGCCCTTCGGACGCATCATTGTTTCCGGAACGCTGATTTTTTATATAATTTTTCTGGATTTTTCTAGGCAGTTCTCGAAACGTGAAAACCTGAGATACAAAAACAGCCGAAAACGGAAACTGGCACTGGGGTGCACTGGATTAGTAAGTTAGTCCAAATATGATCAAAAGTGTATGGAAGTGTATGAATATCATAGCAATATCACCCAAAAGTGGCATGGAGCAAGCAGAAATTATAGATACGTTTTGGACGTATCAGTGGGCCGGGCTTGGGCCTGAGTTTTGATCCCACCATCATATTGACATTTTGGCATTTTAAGGAATAGGCCCTACCCACGGCCCTAAGCCCTAAGGGCTTTTTAGGGATTTTTACCAGATGGGTCGGGCTTGGGCTTGAAAATTAGCCCCGGTGGTAGGGCCTGGGCGGTTATGGGCCTCTGTTTTCTGCCGTGGTTTTTTTAGGCCCGGCCCATGGCTAGGTATAACCTCGAGCCACCCAAAACCCTAAGTGCATCTTTTTGAGCCTATACCTTAACAATATGTCTAGCAATATAAACATGCAACCTAGACCATCACAACATATCCAAAAGAGTTACTCTATCCAACAAAATAATGAGTACTCGTCAACATATCAATCATAAAAAGAACAATCCACATGAAAAAATCCATTCCATGCATTAACTCATAAGATGCATCAGCACCAGTAAACAACATCACATCGTATCATAGTTTTGAGAGTAATCTAGTTTTGAACATTACATGGCACATCTACCATTTAGTGGTTACCACTAGCATAGAAGTAGCCCCTCCATCCACTGCGTCTACCACCAGAAGTTGGAGGAGCAATAGATGTGCAGGGAGCAGATTGCCTTGGGGCATAGAATGCCCTTGAACCTCTTCCTGCACCTCTCCCATCACCTCTCCAGCACCTCTCCCAGCAGCTACAGCTACAACACCTCTCCCGGCACCTCTCCGAGCACCTCCTGTTCCAGCTATTGGTGCTGTTGTAGGAGGTGGATCAAAAGCTCTTGGTGCCGGTGTAGGAGCAGCAGCACCGATATTTGAATTTCTTGCCATAGGCTTGCATAAACATGGAAATCAGTTAGTAAATAGTAAAAGTAGGGAATGCACAAGAAGAAAAACATGTTAGCACTTCAAATGGGATTACCATATGTTTGTTCTTCCTCAAAGCCAGCTCAGGCTTTAACTGTTTCAACCAGCTTGTGTACATATGGCCTTGGAGTCCACAATTGCCACATGTTATAGTCCCCATTCTTAATAGATCATATGGCCTTGGAGTACAATGTCTGGACCAGGGGTCCTTGTCCAATCATGCTCACCAGGAACATGATAGGTCATTGGTTCATAAGCTGCCACATAGAGGTTTGAAATCAGGCTCCTCCTCTTTTACTACACTTGAATGTGACCTTGTGGTAGGCCCTCTCCTAACTTGAAGCTTCTGTTTCTTCTTCTTCTTCTTCTCTTCATGTAGAACTACAATGTCTTCATCCTCTGAAACAACTTTGTCATCTTCATCCATTTGAAATAGTTCCTCAACCTCTGTGTCACACTCATAATGCACTACTTCTTCCTCCCCAGATTCTTCATCATATGTTTCTTCCTCTTCTATTTCATCATACTCTCTATGTCTCTTTCCCTGTTCCACCTCTATGTCATCAGCACCACCCATATAAAAAGGGTTTTCATCACTGTCATCTTCACCTTCACAATCAGAACCACCACTGCCCTCATATCCCTCTTCTTGTAGTTCCAAAATAGCTTTCAACTTTCCTTTTACATTCTTGCTCTCTTGTGGGCAAACACCAGTACCATGAGCTGCACAACATCTGCTACTCTGACTTTCAAAGACAACTCCTTCTTGATCAACAACATAGATGGGTGGCTCACTAAGATCATATAACACAGACTCTTCATACACAACTGTGGACAATTCTTGCCTCTAAAACTGACTGGAAGGAGGTGTACATGCCCTCACTAGCAAATTTAGAACCTTAGACTCCTCAACCCGCCTCTTTATTATTTGTAACTCATCATTACTCTCTACCATCTCCAACCCTTTCTCCCCTAAGGTTGGATTCTCAATGTGGAACAGTAAATCATATTCACTAAATCCTTGGGTTTCCATCACTGCAACCATATTCGGATATGTTACATATGAACTGCGGAGCTTTAGCTCAAACATTTCTGAAGCATCAAAATGAAACCTAACATCCAAAATGTCATCATACAAACTACAAATGAAATAACACAAAATAATGGTTAAAATTTTAACCTAGGCTAATAAACAAGTTTACTTAACAGATAGGTTAACAAGGATATATCAACTATTCAGTACCCAAGTTTAACATAAGCATAAAACATTTTTTTAGTTAACATATAAACAAAGCTTTGTTTTACTATTCTCAGTTCAGTAATGACTTTTATCACTTTTGTTTAATATACATACAAACAAGCTGAGTTTTTTTATTTACACAAAAGTCATGGATGAATTATTTACCCTTAGCCCTAGTCAACAATTCCAATAAACACAATTACTACAAATCAAACAAATTAAGAATAAACTGAGAATATGACAGCAAACCATAATGGTAGTATACAATGTAAATAAGTATCTCTATGCAACCGTAATTACAGAGAAGTAGTTAACACTATGATAGCAAACCCTAACTATAGTAAACAAATTATGAATGAACTGAGATATTGTATTTACAGAGAAGTAGTTAACAAAATAATGCTACCTAGTTAGGTTACACCTAATCCCAATTTGGACTCACAAATAACAATGTAAATCCTATACAACAGTACCAATTTGAGTGCTAAACATGAAGCCAGTAAACCCTAACCCTAATCCCCAATTTGATTAAGCGAAAATGGAAGGGTGGAGAACTTACAACACACCACCAATTCCATGAGTCAACTGATGGGCGGTGCTAGGGTTGGCCACCAAAATATACGCCAACTTCAACCTCTACTCCATCGACAACGCCAGCTCCGCAAAATTGTCGTCGTCGCTACTGTGCTCCGAGGTGGAGTAGCCGCCACCACCATCGACGCCTAAGCGGGGGAGGTTGCCGCCGCTGCCGCCCTCGGCGCCTGCCGGAGTCGTCCACACCATCGTCTCCTAGAGCAGAGCAGCCGCGGGGGAGAGGAGGGCGCGACGGGAGGGACGAGACGAGAGACCACCCGAATGGACGAGCGACCGAGCGCTTAAACAGTTCGAGCCATGGCTGCGGCGGCGTGGTGTGGCGGCCGGCGGGGACGGGCGGGGACGCAGGCGGCGGCAGGGAGCGATGAGGAGAAAGAATGCATAGTGGAGGAGGGAGCTAGTTGGGGACTGGCTCGACCGCACCAGCCGCCCTTGAACGGTGCGACCCGGCCTCTTCCGAGTCAGCGCGCGGGCACGCCTCACTGGCCAGCGTGGCATCTGACGTGCGGGCCCAACCGGTCTGTTTCGATGTCAATACGTATAAAAACAGTTTTAACTTTTTTGCGACGCCTCGCCCCAAAATTGATACCAACACGTAAAAATTACTATCAATCTTGATATCAATCTGCTTTCAATGCCTCACAATTACGGTACTTTCCTGTAATTTAGTCGATCCAATGCGATTCCGTCCGCCCGTCCGTCGCATCCCAACCTGCTGGTTTTGGGAGCGGCACTCGGGGGGCCGGCCGGCCGTTGTTGCTCGTCGGCAGGGGTGCGACTCGTGACTCGCGAGGCCCTGCCCTCTTCCATCTCCTTTTACCCTCCTTGGCCATCTGCCATGTGACCCCGAAATGACAGTGGGGAACTAGCAATCGTTGCGGTAAATTCCAGATCTCCCATCTCCCTTTTGTAGGGTCTCCCGTCTTGGGGAAAACCAGCAGCGGTAGACCTGTTGCGCTAGGCGTTAGGCTGCCGCGGACTCGCGGCGCTGCCGCCGTCTATCTCGTCCACGACCTGACATGAATCAGCCGGTCCGTGACTGGCCGCGAGCACTAACCCGTCACGCTCAACCCACCCGTTCCGTTGGAATCTCCACAGAAACCAGGAGTAGTATACCCACCCATTCCACATGCATCTCCTTTGCGCCCTGTCGGCCACAATACAATATGCCGGTGGCGTAATATATATATCAAGAAACCGACTGACGGAGCCAATTCAGGCATGTCCGATACAGCTTTGGTTTGCTTAACTAGTAGTAGTAGTAGATCATCATCCAGAATTGTTTTAAACTAGTTGCTGGCGAGTCCATGTCCCCCCGATTCCTTTCCAAGCGGTCGCCAGGCGCATATGGTGAGCCGTCACCGATCAGGGAAATGCCCTCCGGACGGACAATGAGGACCTGGGCGCATCGACATGTCCGTGCCTGATCGGTCGATCGCTCGCTTGCATGTGCCGATCGGGAGTTCCATATAAGCTAAGGTACCAGACCGGCGCCCGGTTCCGTTTTTCATGACCTGTCCAGCCATCAGGAAAAGGACGGCCATAATTTCCGGTCCAGATCGGGCTACAGCGTTTCGGATTTTAAGATATTTGGTTCCCGTCGACGTCGGACGGCGATGCGCGCGGAAATCTCCTCTTATCTCTTCTAGGAGGTATCGAAAATACGTGAGTAGGCGTAGATATTCTCCTTCTCCTCTTTCCGTGCCTCCGTGTCGGGCCCTCGACGCCGAGCTCTGACCGGTGGGTCCCGCGTGCCAGCGGCTAAGGTAGAGTAGCTGGGGAGCGTCTGTCTTGTGATGTGTATGTGTCGGCCCTCGGCGGCCAATGGGCATCTCCGGTGTTTCATTCATTCATTCATGTGCACCGTTCCAAATCGACGGTCACAAACACGAGACTCGTTGTGGTACAAACACGCCGCGCACACGGCTGGTCGATCACCCGCGGAAATCCCAGGGTGGGTTTGCGTGGATGAGCAGGCCGTGTCGTGGTCGTGGTACTACGTTAAAATCGTCGGCTAGCGTTGGCGCCCAATGGGCAGGACCGGACCCCCACAGCCGCATCACGCACAGTACAGGCCACCACCGGGCTCGTTGTCGTCCTTGAAAACGGAAAGCGACGACCCGCCCTCCCGCGTCGTCTCCTTCCGCCGTCCTGGCGCCATCCTCCCGTCCCTTCGCTTTGATTAACACGGCGGCGCAACTCCGGCGAGCCGTGTGGGTTCCTCTCATGCCTTTTTCAGACGTTAACTGCAAAGCCGTACGGCCATGGCAAAGTGATCGCCACACCACGCACGCCTTGACTTTACGATCACACAATCTCTCACGTGTTTTTGGTTGTGATCTAGAGAAATAATCTCCTGACGTCTGGGAGCTGCCGATTGGCAGTAGATGGACTGGACGACTGATTTGATTTTACCACGCTTTCTTCCCCTCTGGCGTACGTCCAGAGGCTTTGGGAAAAAGCCGCCACACGGAAAGAAAAATGGGTGGTGTCATGCATGGCACACTGGAGAAACTTTGGAGTGAGCCATGCGGCCCATGCATGGGCATCTTGACCGGCCTCCGAGACGGGATCGATACGAGCCGTGCTGCCATTGAGAGTTGGCTGGGAGCCGTAGGACGAGATGGGTCGATCCGTGGAGTTGGCATTGCATGTCGACGCCGTGCGTGGCGTGCAACAGGCAGCACGTAGTACGAATATTCTCCCCTGTTGCCAAGATTAAAGGAGGCTCTGCCGCGATGCGATAGGTCTAAAAGACTAGAGAAGATGCCTTTATTTTTTTACACTGAGACTAGGGAAGATGCTTACGCAAAGGACTGTTCGAACAGTGCTCATGGTCTTTCCGTTGTTGACCAGCAGACACGTGAGTTATTAGTACTGCAATTACGTACCTAGGTGAGTGACTTCAATTCGGAGATACGTGTATCGTCTCCTTCCTCCATTCCTGGCACGTACTGTTTTTTTTTTTACTTTACGCCAGCTTAATTTTATCGACTGGTCGATTGGCCATTATAGTGACGAAACGGAAAGAGCTTGGAAGTACTTTTTTTAACACAGTACAGACGCACGCGTCTAAACATGCATCGCAAAATCAGGAAATAAATTCAAAACAAATGCGAGCACCAGGACTTGGCCACCACCTACCCCCGGGCCGGGCGCCTGGTCTCTTTTAGGGAGTTTTGGCCGATTTACTGAGCCGCGACGATGCTAGATGCATGAGATGGAGTTGATCTGGTGGTTGTTGCCCGTCGGCAGCTATGGCGATGGCTGGGGCTGGGTGGAAAAGCCAGGCTAGTACCACACACGAAAAAGGAAACCATAGTGTGCACCGATGCATGCTCGTCCATCGGAACTTGGGAGAGGACTACAGCGACCTCTCCGGCGCTCCAACTACGAGTCACCCTAGCGAGGTCCATGAACTAGTAGATAGCTTCTTCATGGCTAGCTCGCCCTGCTCTACATATCTAGACCAGCCCACCACCTTTATCGCCTTTTATCGCTTCGATTCTAATCAAAGACTCCCGCCCCACATGCGCGTACGTACATGCACCATTGGACGTAGTACTACGTACTACTCCTACGTAGGCAGCACTAACTAGCTGTAGGTAGCACGAAATGCATGCATCCGTGCCTCGATCGGCCTTTCCGGCCGGTAATGCGCCCCCTCTTAATATGCCAACTTCAACGAGCGACCCTAAACAAATGTTTGTTTTGTCTGGATCTTGTCCGTTCGAGTCGGGCAAACGAAAATCCAGATGCGATCGTCCATAAAGTTTTAAGGATGCACATTCAAATTGAACTTGAAATTTAAAAACTAACATAAAAACTAGTTTTAGGGTTGTGGCCGTTGCTGCTGTGGCCGCCGTCTTCGATCGTCGCCGTCCTCATCGTCCATCATGAGGTCAATGTAGGGCGGTGGCTGTCATAGGTGGGCGAGCGACTCCTGCCGCGGGAGGCGCCGTGCACACTTCTTGTTGTGGTAGGGACAGCGACTAAGCGTCGGCGCCCACCCGCGCACGTAGCACAGACGCATACTCCAACATGCAAGGCTACGTCTCCGTCCACGTCCAGGACTGCGCCACCAAGGCCACGTCAGGTGGCTCCTTCTGCTCCTCTTCCATGGTTTCCTCCTCAACCTTCAGCTCCGGGATGGTGATGTCACCAGGGGCCGATAGAGCCACCATCTCGTCGAGGCCGTCCCATTGGCCGCGGTTGCGCTCCCGAAAGGACTCCTCGAGCACCCACCTCACAAGATACTCACATCCTCGGCGGACATGGTGGTGGAGGGGACGCACATGGTTGGAAGTGCGCTCCCGTGGCGGGCTTGGAGCATGACTGGCAATATAGGATTGTCGTCGCAGGTCATGCTCATCCAAGATTGCAGTGGCAAAATGAAGCAATCACTAGTGCAACGGCTAGACGCTAGGAGCTACAATATATAGTATGGCGCCTAACTCTGAGGAGTTGCACACTAACTTCGTAATTTTCTGGCCGCCTGGGTGTGATGCTGGCCAGACGCGTAACGTCAGTCGGTCAGGCGCTGCACAATGTAGTGTGGCGTGTGACTGTCAGGCGCTACACGATAGGGTCAGCTGGGCGATTTTTTTTAAAGATAGTTCAATTTGTGAATTCTTTTTTCCACAGGTTAAGTTTGTCGTTTTTGCCCCAAATAATGTGGGCTCCTTTGGTATCTTTGAGGGCTATCTATAAATCAGCCTCTCCTCCCGGTAACCGCAGCGCCAAGCAAGGAAAACCTAACTTTGCCTACCATTAGCCAGTAGGATATCGACACGAGTTACCAGCAGTACTAGCCTGCTGGCCATGAATGGGGTCTGGTCGGATAATACAATATAGATATCCCACATGCTATTATTGGCAGTGCAAAGCAGAGGGGGGGCGAGCGTGATGCATGGTCCACTCAGCGTATCGGGCAAGTTGGGGGAGTTTGTTAAATCGGAGAGCCCAATTCCGAACCTCGTGGCCGCCTGCCTGCCCACAAGCAGCCTTCGACCGCTACGTACGTTGGATGAACAAAATATCATGTATACAAATATTATATTCCTTGAGTGATGAGTGGAGCGCCCCCGGCCGGTCAGCAGCCAGCCATGCATATGCGGCTAGAGCTAGATGCTGGCTATTATTGACGAGTCTGCCTGCCTGCCTGCTGCTGCTGTCCTTGTTCCATGATGCGTGTCAGAGCAAAAGGAGTGGATCCGTAGTCGATTATTGATCATGGAAAGGCCTTTATTTTACTTCACCCAGATGTTCCCTCGAAAGTGGGAGAGGCCGCCTAACCAAAAGCCCGCACCCAATTGCAACACAGCTGGAGTGGTCAAGAGTCAAGTCATGCCTTTTCCCTAACAGTTACTATCACTACTACGTGCTGAGGCCGCCAGGACCAGGAGAAATACCGGGTGCCACCGCATTCTATATGCCAAAAATAATTTAGTAATTATAAAAGAGTCAAAAAATTATTAATCATTTCTGGAATCAAATATAATCAAGTGTTGTGTTCGTATAAAAAGATTTTCCATGGAATAACATTCATGGTAGTCCGGGCGAGAAAAAATGATTCAAAATGCTATATACAAGTACTGTTCACGCTACTTTGAATGCAAATTTTTGTTTTTTTACTTCCTAAAGTCAATGTGATTCAGTCCTTGGTGAAATATTTTAGATGAGTACAGTACTTGATCATAGTTGATTCCAGAAAAGTTTCATAGTTTTTTTTTAGACTTTTTGTACAATCATATTTTTTGACTTTTTATACAATTACTGGCACCCGATAGCCAGAAGTTCAGGCCCCAAGGACCTGCTCCTTTTAGTATATTTGTGTTGCTATTACAACCCAACGACACAAAGAGAAATACTACTCACTTCGTCCCAAAATAAGTGTCTTAACTGCTTGATATGCAAAAGTACTAGTACACCATGTAAGAATAATTGGTACGCTGAAACAGGAAAAAAAAATTGTGTTCTCCTCCTTAAGAGATTATCTCTACGAAACATGCATGTAGCGAACACTATTTTTTTAATTTCAGAATAAAGGTTCTTGTCTTGTGGGAACATCGCACTAAAACTTTGGTAGTGTAAATGCTCATGTTTTAGTGAAGTGTGTGATGCTAATAAGACCTAGTCCCGTTGCAAAACTAGTGGGTTGCTCAATTGATGGTCTACATCTAGTAGCTGCTCAATCAAGTAGAAAGGTCAGTGTAGATGTTCATAAACAAGCTTTGGGGCATGGCTACTGTTCTAGAGGAAGAAATTTCAGTAGCTGCTCTTTCAAAAACATTTAGTTGCTAATTTCCTTAGGGAAGACAATGGCAAGCTAAGGAATATGGGTCTATATCTTTATGAGTTAGGTTCAAATCAGAGCATAAACTATAGGAAATATGCAGGAGCAACTCCAACGCGCATTGTTGAGGAAATCGTTAACTGGTACCTACTCGGTTGGCTCACACGTAGGGGATTAATCGGCTAATCGGTAAGGTAATCGGCCATTTAATCAATTAATCAGACGATTTATCGGTTTATCAGCGACCCTACGAGTAGGGATTAATTGGCAAGTTAACTGGTTAATCGGGTGAATTCTTGAACAGGGGAGCCGACACATTTTGTCAGCGTGTGTGCATTTGGGTCAAAACAGACAAAAAAAAATCGGCCCAACTAAGAAAGGCAATGGGCCGGGTTTGGATCGGGTTGAACAATATCAAATCCATATCCATATCCATGAATACAGTCTCTGTCCGCATATGAAAAACCCCATGGGCGAAAAATTGTGTCCATGTCCAAACCCGATGGATATCCATATCCGTTGGATATCCATGGGGTCCTGTCAAGACATATATATAAGACACAACACAACGTGCACATAAGTTGTTGCACCCATGCATCAATGCGCGTAAGAAATATCAGATACATAGGGGTCGAGGGGATACTTAGTTGTGTTGTTATAGGCCAGTGGTGCTGGCTGTTGAAGTGCTCCACTCTACATGGAGATAGCGGCTGACAGTGTCGACCATCTCTCGGGATGCAGGAGGAGTAAGAAGAGGAGACGCGGTAGATACTTAATGATGAGTCATTTAACAACGACATAAAAGATATGAAGGGGACTGAAGTAATATTAAGGCGGGGATTGCATGTCAACTAGTAAAAGTTACGATGGGGATTGCAGAATTTGCTTTGAATGTTTTAGATTATAATGGGTGAAATTACAGTGGGACATGTGACTGTGGGGGTAGGGATAGCAGAATATCGCCATTAAGTCATACTATCGGGTCGGGTTTGGATATATCCTTAGGTACAGGATTATGTCCATGCCCTACCCATGATTTATCGGGTCAGGTTTGGGAGCCGCCCATGGGCGCAAAAGCATATCCAAACCCTGTGATCCATATGGGTCGGATATCCATGGGTATCCATGTCCATGGGTAAAATTTCCAGCCTTAGGCCCAATGCGCTGACCCAAACGGATGTGCTTCCGCTTTTTGTCTACCTGACGACCCATTCCTGGCCCAAATTTAGGAAAGTAAAAGATTGCAAAAAGAGTAAATAGGAAACTATTATTGTAGATCGCAAACTTATATGATGGAAAATAGACTGGGGGCATAGGTTTCACTAGAAGCTTATCTCAAGATAGAAAATATTACGGTGGATGAACAAATTACTATCGAGCAATTGATAGAAAGCGCATAATTATGACGATATCTAAGGCAATGATCATGAATATAGGCATCACGTCCGTGTCAAGTAGACCGACTCCTGCCTGCATCTACTACTATTACTCTCCACATCGACCGACTCCTCCTGCATCTTGAGTATTAAGTTAATAAAGAACAGAGTAATGCTTTAAGTAAGATGACATGATGTAGCGAAATTAACTCAAGCAATATGATGTAAACCCCATCTGGTTATCCTCGATGGCAACAATACAATACGTGCCTCGCGCCCTTCTGTCACTGGGTGAGATCACCGCAAGATTGAACCCAGAGCTGATCACTTCTCCCATTGCAAGAAAAAACCAATCTAGTTGGCCAAACCAAACCGATAGTTTGAAGAGAATTACTAAGATACCAAGTCATGCACATAAGAATTCAGAGAAGATTCTAATAATATTCATAGATAAGCTGATCATAAATCCACAATTCATCGGATCTCGGCAAACACACCGCAAAAGAAGATTACATCTGATAGATCTCCAAGAACATCGAGGAGAACATGGTATTGATAATCAAAGAGAGAGAAGAAGCCATCTAGATACTAGCTATGGACTAGTAGGTCTGTGGTAAACTACTCACGCTTCATCGCAAGGGCAATATGGTTGATGTAGATGCCCTCCGTGGTCGAATCCCCCTTCGACAGAGTACCGGAAAAGGCCTCCAGATGGGATTTCGCGGATATAGAAGGTTACGGCGGTGCAAAAGAGGTTTTGTCTTCCTCTAGGGTTTCTGGAATATATCTAAATATATAGGTGGAAGAAATAGGTCGGTGGAGTCACGAGGGGCCCACAAGGGTGGGGGCGCGCCCTACCCCCTGGGCGCGCCCTCCCCCTTTGTGGCCGCCTCGTAGCTCTTCTGGCTTGGTTCTCAAGCTTCTGGACCAGGAAAAATCATCGCGAAGGTTTCGTTCCGTTTGGACTCCGTTTGATTATCCTTTTCCCTGAAATTCAAAAACAAGGAAAAAACAGAAACTGGCACTGGGCTTTAGGTTAATAGGCTAGTAAAAAAATAAATATATAATAACATATTAATGCATATAAAACATCCAAAATAGATAATATAATAGCATGGAACAATAAAAATATACAGATACATTGGAGACATATCAACGACGGCTTAGGCCAAGAAACAATTGATCGATAGCTAGGTCAAGCGTATTCACTCCCTTGTAATCAATACTATAGCAATACATCAATAAGCAGGTGTCGGATTTTACCTCGTTGGTGAGGGTCCGAACCTGGGTAAACTTGGGTCTCTCGTCCCGCTCAACCCCTCCAAGCTAATCACCATGACCATGGCCTCACATCTAAGTCCTTTCACAAGGGTATCTGCCGTGAAAAAGCCACGACAGTTGGCGCCCACCGTGGGGCTAGGGCACGGTGGTTTCGAGTTCTTGAAGGGCACTTTTCCATGGATCGAGGGATACGTTGTTGGCAGGATGACCAAGAGCCGCCATGGAAAGATCTACATCGACAATGCTGGATGGGGCCCCGAGGCCGACTAAATCGAGTACGGGTACCGGGGTACCCTTTGGTGGAATCAATGTTTTCATCGGCAAGATCGGCGACTCTATGCCTAAGCTGAACATGTTCCCCGACCTCTTTGAGTCGGCTCGGCGCACGCAACCCGCCTGGTGTCAACCCGGTCGGAAGCACGTTTTCGTCGGTTTCACACAAGGCTTGGAGCTTGCGGAAAATTCCACGTTTGGTGAGGCAACTCTCGTCTATTCAGATGATGAGTCCACGGGAGAGATGGAATCGATCTACCAACTTCAGGACGGCGGGCTCAGGGGCTATTCCGGTGGTAACAGCATTCCAAACCCTTATGAGCCGCTGAGCAGAGCCGCTATCTTCATTTGGTATTAATCACATGGAGGTGTGAACTAGATTATTGACTCTAGTGCAAGTGGGAGACCGTATGAAATTATGCCCTAAAGGCAATAATAAAAATATGTATTATCATATTTCCCGTTCATGATAAATATTTATTGTTTATGCTAGAATTGTAATGACCAGAAACTTACATATGTGAATACATAAACTGGACAGTGTCCCTACTATGCGTCTACTAGACTAGCTCGTTGATCAAAGTTGGTTAAGGTTTCCTAACCATATACATGAGTGGTCATTTGATAACTGGATCACATCATTAGGAGAATGATGTGATGGACTAGACCCAACCGTAAGCTTAGCACCAGATCATTTAAGTTATTTGCTATAGCTTTCTGCATGTCAAGTATCTGTTCCTTCGACCACTAGATCATGCAACTCCCGGATACCGAAGGAATACCTTGTGTGCTATCAAACATCACTTCATAACTGGGTGATCATGAAAATGCTCTACAAGTATCTCTGAAGGTGTCTGATGGGTTGGCATGGATCGAGACTAGGATTTTTCACTCCGTGTAACGGAGAGATATCTCTGGACCCTCTCGGTAATACAACATCATAAAGAGCATGCAAGCAATGTGCCTAATGAGTTAGTCATGGGATATTGTATTACAGAACGAGTAAAGAGACTTGCCTGTAACGAGATTGAACTAGGTATGTGATACGTCTCCAATGTATCTATAATTTTGATTGTTCCATGTAGTTATATTATTGATACGTCTCCAACGTATCTATAATTTTTTATTGTTCCATGCTGTTATATTATCATTCGTGGATGTTTCACAATCATTTTATAAATATTTTATATCATTTTTTGGGACTAACCTATTGACATAGTGCCCAATGCTAGTTGCTGTTTTTGCTTGTTTTTTACATCGCAGAAAATCAATACGAAACGAAGTCCAAATGCAGCGAAACATTTTGGAGATTTTTTCTGGGCCAGAAGACACAACATGGGATGAAGAAGTACCAGAGGGGGGCTCCGAGGGGAGCACAATCCACCAGGGCGCGCCTGGGCCCCCTGGCGCGCCCATGTGGGTGGTTCCCACCTCGGCGGCCTCCCGCACTGCCTCTTCTAGGTTTTCGTCGACCCCCCTAGGTTTTCTGGAATATGAGGTATTTTATTCCAGCCGTCGCAAGTTCCAAAACCACGAGATACAATCTAGAGCCCTATTCCAGCACTCTGCCGGAGGGGAACACGATCACGGAGGGGTTCATCATCCTCATTGGTGCCTCTCCGATGATGTGTGAGTAGTTCACCTCAGACCTACGGGTCTGTAGGCAATAGCTAGATGGCTTCTTCTCTCTTTGTATCTCAATACAATGGTCTCTTGGAGATCCATTTGATGTAATGAATTTTTGCGGTCTGTTTGTTGGGATCCAATGAATTGTGAGTTTATGATCAGATTTTCCTTGATTTAATATCCATTCTTGATTATTATAGCCTTGTATTTCTTCTCCGATATTTGGGTTTTGTTTGGCCAACTTGATCAATTTATCTTGCAACGGGAAGAGGTGGTTCGTGATGGGTTCAATCTTGCGGTGTCCTTTCCTAGTGACAGAAGGGGCCGCAAGGCACGCAAGTATCGTTGCTATTAAGGATAAAAAGATGGGGTCTATTCCTACATGAATAGATCTTTTCTACATCATGTCACTAGTAGAAAACAGGGCTTTGGTTCGGGCCTGGCGAGCCCATTAGTCCTGGTTCATCCACGAACCGGGACCAATGGGGGCATACGTCCCGGTTCGTGCGGCCAGGGGGCCGGCCGGGCCTCGTTCGGCATCTGTCCCGGTTGGTCTGGCCCCATTTGTCCCGGTTCCAGGCATGAACCGGGACCAATGGGCCTTGCTCCTGGCCCACACCCATTGGTCCGGGTTTGTGCGTGGAACCGGGACAAATGGGTGGCCTTTAGACCCGGTTCCTGGTGCGAACCGGGACCAATGAGTTTCCTATATATAACCCCTCGCCCACCACTTCCATTGCTCTGTTTTTTCTGGCCGGCCGGGGGGAGCTGTGGTGCTCTAGCTAGCTCACCTCCTATGCACATGAGGTGTTCGATGAAATGCCCGAGCCACACTAGTTAAGCTTTTCTCCTCTCGAAGCTCGAACTCCAAGCTCCATTTTCTCCGAGATTTGTCTAGGTTTAGCGGTCCGTCACGTCCCGTCCCCGTCTTCACTGCCGTCGATCGCCCCCGCCGATCTCGTCACCGGCACCACCGTGGTGAGCCTCTTGTTCTGTCCATGCTTTTCTTACTTTTATTATTGCTTGTTATTATTTCTTTAGATAGATATTTGTCTAATTTTCTTACGTTTATTATTGCTTGTTATTATATAGTGCGATGGTTTTGATATCCGCCCACGTCGGCCCTCGTCCTGTCTACGATTCGGATGCGGTATATTATCTTTAATTTATAACTATTTGTTTTAGTGTTTATGACAATTATGCCGACCAACCCGACATAGATGTTTTTATATATCTAGGAGGTAGTTGAACCGGAAATTCCAACCGACCCTCTTGTGGAGAGGTTAAATTTAGTTGAAGTGGAAAACATTTCCTTGAAGAAAAAATTGGAAAAAACGGAGGAGGAGGAGAAGATGGAATTGGAGTTGCATGTTGCGGAAGTCGTCGATGATCACAAGATCAAGATGGACCCTATTGTCAAGAGGTTAAATTTAGTGGAAGAAGAAAACAAGTACTTGAAGGAAAAACTAAAAAAATGGAGGAGGAGAAGATGATATTGGAGTTGCATGTTGCGGATATCGTTGATGATCACAAGATCAAGATGGATGCCATGCGCTTGAAGATTAGAAAGATTAGAAAATATGTCATTCATACCAAGGCTTGGTATCATTATGCCGTTGGATCAATTGCTACCTTGGTTGCGATTATGATCGCATTTGTTGTTACGTTGAAATGTTCTACATAGTTTCAATGTATGGTTTAATTAGATGCTCTAGAGATATGCATGTACTTTGAATGGCATGTGATGATGAACTTATATTAATTTCATCACTTATCTATCCATGATGTTCTGTAATGGTTTTGTACCCAGGCCCCCAAGCACCTGGGGGTGCTCCGAGGGGAGCACAACCCACTAGGGCGTGCCCAGGCCCCCAAGCAGGCCCTGGTGAGTTGTGCCCACCTTGGTGGCCTTCCGCATCGCCTCCGCGCTCTACAAATACCTCAATATTCCAGAAAACCTAGCGGAGTCGACGAAATTTTGTTCCAGCCGCCGCAAGTTCCAAAACCACGATTTCCAATCCAGAGCCCTTTTCCGGCACTCCGCCGGAGGGGAACACGATCACATAGGGGTCATCATCTTCATTGGTGCCTCTCCGATGATGCGTGAGTAGTTAACCTCAGACCTACGGATCCATAGGCAGTAGCTACATGGCTTCTTCTCTCATTGTTTCTCAATACAAAGCTCTCTTGGAGATCTATTTGATGTAATGACTTTGTGCGGTGCGTTTGTTGGGATCCTATTAATTGTGAGTTTATGATCAAATTTGCCTTGATTTAATATCCATACTTGATTATTATAGCCTCGTATTTCTTCTCCGATATTTGGGTTTTATTTGGCCAACTTTATCTATTTATCTTGCAATGTGAAGAGTGATGTCTACTACACAACCTTCTTCTTGTAGACGTTGTTGGGCCTCCAAGTGCAGAGGTTTGTAGGACTGTAGAAAATTTCCCTCAAGTGGATGACCTAAGGTTTATCAATCCGTGGGAGGTGTAGGATGAAGATGGTCTCTCTCAAACAACCCTGCAACCGAATAACAAAGAGTCTCTTGTGTCCCCAACACACCCAATACAATGGTAAATTGTATAGGCGCACTAGTTCGGTGAAGAGATGGTGATACAAGTGCAATATGGATAGTAGATATATGTTTTTGTAATTTGAAAATATAAAAACAGCAAGATAGCTAATGATAAAAGTGAGCATAAACGGTATTGCAATGCTTTGAAACAAGGCCTAGGGTTCATACTTTCACTAGTGCAAGTTCTCTCAACAATAATAACATAACTGCATCATATAACCATCCCTCAACATGCAACAAAGAGTCACTCCAAAGTAACTAATAGCAGAGAACAAACGAAGAGATTATTGTAGGGTACGAAACCACCTCAAAGTTATCCTTTCTGATCGATCTATTCAAGAGTCCGTAGGAAAATAACACGAAGCTATTCTTTCCATTCGATCTATCATGGAGTTCGTACTAGAATAACATCTTAAGACACAAATCAACCAAAACCCTAATGTCACCTAGATACTCCATTGTCACCTTAAGTATCGGTGGGTATGATTATACGATATGCATCACACAACCTCAGATTCATCTATTCAACCAACACAAAGAACTTCAAAGAGTGCCCCAAAGTTTCTACCGGAAAATCAAGACGAAAATGTGTGCCAACCCCTATGCATAAGTTCACATGGTCACTGAACCCGCAAGTTGATCACCAAAACATACATCAAGTAGATCACGTGATATCCCATTGTCACCACAGATAAGCACATGCAAGACATACATCAAGTGTTCTCAAATCCTTAAAGACTCAATCTGATAAGATAACTTCAAAGGGAAAACTCAATTCATCACAAGAGAGTAGAGGGGGAGAAACATCATAAGATCCAACTATAATAGCAAAGATCGAGATACATCAAGATCGTGCCATCTCAAGAACACGAGAGAGAGAGCGAGAGAGAGAGAGAGAGAGAGAGAGAGAGAGAGAGAGAGAGAGAGAGAGAGAGAGAGATCAAAACACATAGCTACTGATACATACCCTCAGCCCCGAGGGTGAACTACTCCCTCCTCGTAATCGAGAGCACCGGGATGATGAAGATGGCCACTGGAGAGGGATTCCCCCTCCGGCAGGGCACCGGAACAGGGTTTAGATTGGTTTTCGGTGGCAACAGAGGCTTTTGGCGGCGGAACTCCCGATCTAGGTTATTTTCTGGAGGTTTCCATATATATAGGGGGTATTGGAGTCGAGAACAAGTAAGGGGGGGGGGGTCTCCGGGCTGTCCTCCTCCGATACTTCCTGGGCTTCTTCTGGTCCAAAAACAGCCTCCGCGGAGTTTCAGGTCAATTGGGCTCCGATTGGTACTCCTTTTCTACGATACTCAAAACAAGGGAAAAGTAACAACTGGCACTGGGCTCTAGGTTAATAGGTTAGTCCCAAAAATCATATAAAAGTGTATATAAAAGCCCATAAAACATCCTAGAAGGATAATATAATAGCATGGAACAATCAAAAATTATAGATACGTTGGAGACGTATCAAGCATCCCCAAGCTTAATCCTTGCTCGTCCTCAAGTAGGTAAATGATAAAAACAGAATTTTTGATGTGGAATGCTAACCAACATAAATCTCAATGTAATTTTCTTTATTGTGGCATGAATGTTCAGATCCGAAAGATTCAAGACAAAAGTCTGTATTGACATAAGAATAATAATACTTCAAGCATACTAACAAAGCAATCATGTCTTTTCAAAATAATATGGCCAAAGAAAGTTGTCCCTACAAAGTCATATAGTCTGGCTATGCTCTATCTTCATCAGACAAAATATTTAAATCTTGCACAACCCCGGTTTCAGCCAAACAATTGTTTCATACTTCAATTTTTTCCAACCTTTCAACTTTCACGCAATACATGAGCGTGAGCCATGGATATAGCACTATGTGGAATAGAGTGGTGGTTGTGGAGAAGACAAAAGAGGAAGATAGTCTCACATCAACTAGGCGTATCGGTGAGCTATGGAGATGCCCATCAATAGATATCAATGTGAGTGAGTAGGGATTGCCATGCAACAGATGCACTAGAGCTATAAGTGTATGAAAGCTCAACAAAAGAAACTAATTGGGTGTGCATCCAACTTTCTTGCTCACGAAGACCTAAGGCATTTGAGGAAGCCGATCATTGGAATATACTAGCCAAGTTCTATAATGAAAATTCCCACTAGTATATGAAAGTGACAAAACAAGAGACTCTCTATCATGAAGATCATGGTGCTACTTTGATGCACAAGTGTGGAAAAAGGATAGTAGCATTGCCCCTTCTCTCTTTTTCTCTCATTTTTTTCTTTTTGGCCTTTTCTCCCCCTTTTTTTTCTTTTTCGTCCGGAGTCTCATCCCGACTAGTGGGGGAATCATAGTCTCCATTATCCTTTCCTCACCGGGACAATGCTCTAATAATGATGATCATCACACTTTTATTTACTTACAACTCGAAGCTAGAACAAAATATGACTCTATATGAATGATAATGATGAAGCGTGTCATATGAACAAAACGATGGAAAGTTGCATGGCAATATATCTCGGAATGGCTATGGAAATGCCATGATAGGTAGGTATGGTGGGTGTATGGTACCGGCGAAAGTTGCGCGGTACAAGAGAGGCTAGCAATGCTGGAAGGGTGAGAGTGCGTATAATCCATGGACTCAACATTAGTCATAAAGAACTCATATACTTATTGCAAAAATCTACGAGTTATCAAAACAAAGTATTCAATGCATGCTCCTAGGGGAAGGGTTGGTAGGAGTTAACGATCGCGCGATCCCGACCTCCACACAAAGGATGACACTTAATAAATAAATCATGCTCCAACTTCATCACATAACGGTTCACCATACGCGCATGCTATGGGAATCACAAACTTTAACACAAGTGTTTCTCAAATTCACAATTACTCCACTAGCATGACTCTAATATCACCATCCTCATATCTCAAAACAATCATCAAGTATCAAACTTCTCATAATATTCAATGCACTTGTATGAAAGTTTTTACTATATCCATCTTGGATGCCTATCATATTAAGAATAGTTTCATAACCTAAGAAAATTACCATGCTGTTCTCAAAGACTCTCAAAATAATATAAGTGAAGCATGAGAGTTCATCTATTTCTTTAAAATTAATCCACTGCCGTTCTCTAAAAAGATATAAGTGAAGCACTAGAGCAAAAGACAAACTACTCCGAAAGATACAAGTGAAGATCAATGAGTAGTTGAATAATTATGTAACTATGTGAAGACTTTCTAACATTTAAGAATTTCAGATCTTGGGATATTATTCAAACATCAAGAAAAACAAAATGAAATAAATTGACGCTCCAAGCAAAACACATATCATCTGGTGAATAAAAATATAGCCTGAAGTAAAGTTACTGAAAGGATCGATATGGTTAACTAGAGGGGGGGGGGGTGAATAGGCAACTAACAATTTTTAGATTTTCTTAACCAATTTATATTAAGCAACAAAGTAAGTTGTCTAGATATGCTACTATGATGACAACTTATAGGAAGCAAAGATAACAACCTCACAAGCAAGCTATATAAGATAAACAAGGAAAGCTTGCACAAGTAAAGGAAAGAGTTAACAACAAGTGGAGCCGGCGAAGACGAGGATGTGTTACCGAAGTTCCTTCCCTTTGAGGGGAAGTACGTCTCCGTTGGAGCGGTGTGGAGGCACAATGCTCCCCAAGAAGCCACTAGGGCCACCGTATTCTCCTCACGCCCTCACACAATGCAAGGTGCCGTGATTCCACTAGTGGTGCCCTTGAAGGCGGCAACCGAACCTTTACAAACAAGGTTGGGGCTATCTCCACAACCGAATTGGAGGCTCCCAACGACACCACGAAGCTTCACCACAATGGAATATGGCTCCGAGGTGACCTCAACCGTCTAGGGTGCTTAAACACCCAAGAGTAACAAGATCCGCAAGGGATTAGTGGGGGGAATCAAATATCTCTTGGTGGAAGTGTAGATCGATGCCTTCTCAAGCAATCCCGAGGAAATCAACAAGTTTGATTGGCTAGGGAGAGAGATCAGGTGGAAATGGAGCTTTGAGCAACAATGGAGCTTTGGGGAGGAAGAGTTGAGTCTTCTTGGAGAAGAAGACTCCCTATATATAGTGGGAGAACAAATCCAACCGTTATCCCACATTTCTGCCCGCAGAATGCGGTACTACCGCACGTAAGTTACGGTACTACCACTCGGCCAGCGGTACCACCGCTCTGGTTGCGGTACTACCGCTGGTGCAGTACTAGCCCAGACTTAACTCTGTTGCGTTGACACAACGGGCGGTAGTACTGCCTGAGCGGTACTACCGCACGTCCCTGCGGTACTACCGCAAGGCAGAGATAAGCAGGCCGAGGACAAGTGCGGACGAAATAAAATACATCCGTAGCTACGTCCGCAGAAATATGGTAGTAGCAAATACACGACACGGTACTACCACTTGACCCAAGCGGTACTACCGCGTAGGATGCAGAAGTAAAAAATTACTTCCGCACCTACTACCGTACTAGTTACGATGCCGGGCCAACTACACGGTACTACCGTGCTCATGATACGGTACTACCGCTCTGTGCGGTACTACCGCTGTCCTGAGGCGGTACTACCGTGTGGCTGTGCGGTACTACCGCTCACTATGAGCGGTACTACCGCATGCCAGACAGTTGTATTAGTAGGAAGCCATGGTTTTGTACTGACGAGGAAAACAGTCGGAGCTCGAGAGAAGCAAAGGAAAGGTGGTGCGAAAGTGTAGATGTGTACGTGTTGATTCCACCTAAACCTTTCCGAAGCGGACCCCCTCTTAATAGTACGGCTTTCCTATTACTCAAATCCACCGAAAAAGAAGCAAAAGGAAACACCATCTTCCATAGGTTCCGAGGGGCACACTATCGTCTTGTGCCTAGGTGAGATATATCTGAAAGAGCTTAAAGCACACGATTAGTCCGCAAATGCATTGTTATCAATCACCAAAACTACTTAGGGAGAAATATGCCCTTACAATCTCCCCCTTTTTGCTGGATTGATGACAATACGGGATTTGCACAAGGATATGTAAGTAAGTAGGCAAACCTAGTAAAGCAATAGAATATAGGTAAGCTCCCCCTAGATGGGTGCATACACGGAGAGTGCTTTGGACTGCACAACACACATACTAGGATCAATGCTCCCCCTATATTCTACAAATAATATACTCCTTGCATACAAAGAATAAGAGTCTACGCACAATAGTAAGGAGGATAAGGTGAGCACATATAAAGGGTAAGTAAATCAACTGCTCACAACCTAATATAGCATAGACATAATAACGAGTTCAACGATAGAGGAGCATACGTCTTACACCATATGAAAGTCTCACGCACACGACACAAACACAAGCAAGCAAACAAAGTTCGACAGACGAAAAGCAAATAGAGTCGGCACAAGACGCAAATCCTAACACTCTCTCCCCCTTTGGCATCGAGACACCACAAAGGGAAACAGGACCTAAGATAGGTGGTAGCTCTGGCAGAAGATCTCAGTCATCATGCTCTCCATCAGATTCCTGCTCCTCCTCCTCAGACTCAGACCACTTGTAGCCCTGTTGGGCAATCCACTCTGCCTCTGGAGTGATTATCTCCTCTGACCCACTGGACACATGCTCACCAAAGATCCTCATGATCTTCTTGTCACGCTGGCGAGATTGCTTGTGAGTCACATGTGCCTTGTACTGTCCCTGAGCTTGCATACAGAATAGGGCCTTCATCTTCCTCTTCAGCTTCTTAGCCCAAGACGGCTCAGACGAGGGAGGAGCATATCCTCCAGAACTATCCTCAGCTGGCTCCTCCTCCACAAGCTCCTCATCTGTACCCATCTGTGCTGCAGCAGCCTCTGCACGGGTAGTGGTATTAGCCCAACGACTCTTGATGCGAAGTCGGATAGGCTCATGATGAATCCACTGAGGGGCCTCGAACTCCTCATCAGGGTAAAGCTTGTACCAAGTCTTGGAGAAAGGCAGAAACAGGAACGGACCGTAGATGGGCACTTTGCGAGTGTAGATCGCAAAGCGAATCTCACACCACATGATATGGGAGATGTCAAGTGTGGAGTCTGAGCAGTGCGAGCCTCCTCACACATCAGCAGCATGTCAACGAGGTATGCATGCATCTTGTCCTTGTCCCCGACTCGAGGAAACAGGGTGTTGCGGAAGATGCTATGCATGATGTCCAGGAAGGGGTTCAACACCCATGTCTTCTTGCCACTCACAAGTGTCTTCTCCACATAAAAAGGTAACAGACGGTCTTTGTTGGCAGATTCAGCGTTGGCATGAGGCCGAGCTCCAATAGGGTTGTGGAGCCCCTCGTCAACTACCTGAATCAGATCCATGAAGTCCTTCCAAGTAGCAGTCATCTTGTGACCATTTGTCATCCAGATCATGGTGTGGTCTTCCTTGGTATGGAAGTGCACCGAAGCATAGAAGTGAGCCACGATTTCTGGGTCAAAATCCATCTGAAAAGACATGATGTGCTCAATTCCAAACTGCCCCACCAGATCTAGAGCCTCGGCAAAGTAGGCCCGGTGATCATCCCTCCGCATGTGGGCCATGTCAATCCAGTGAGCATCCACATACAGGTTGTGCTTGCTCTTGAGTACCTCTGTGTAGATACGATACTGCTGCTTGGTCCAGAATAGTTCATCCCCATGAAATTGAGCCCGGGGTTCTCCATAAGGATTGATCTTCCTCCTTGCCATGAAATTATTAGTTGGCATCTCCTCCATGGTCATAGTTGATTCCTTGTGCTTGTTGGCGGCGGTCTTGAATTTGCGTTGGGGATTGGAGCCCTCTGGCACATCACTTGGGGTGCGCAAACGCTTGGACCCGGTGTCACTGCTGGGATTGGTGCGACGAACATTGGAACCGAAACCACCACCTAAGACACAAACACAAGAACACGACGGAAACACAAAGAGAATCAATGCAAAAGCCACAAAAAGGCATACGAAACATGTAGAAAGTATAATATGCATGCACTACGAAGAAAATATGAACCAAGCGGTAGTACTGCTTGACGAAGGTGGATGTAAAATTTTAGTGCCGCTTAGGGAGCGGTAGTACCGCTTGGAAGTTGCGGTAGTACCGCGTAGAACGCGGTACTAAAAATTTACATCCGCGTCGTAGTACCGTTACGCGACAAAGCGGTAATACCGCGGTTAGCCAGCGGTAGTACCGCTCGGGTCAGATCTAAAAAAACGGATCTAGACTAGAACGCGTAGAACGACGAACGGTACTACGGCTGATCATAGTAACTTAGTACCAGCATACTTACTAGCATTTCTATTGCATAATCACTCTCATACATCCTAATCTTCCATGGATAAGAACAAGAAGAATACTAGAACAACAAGCATCTCCCCAAAACCTAAAAACAACAACCGCGCAAAAAGAAGAGGGGATTTGGGGAGAAACCTTCATCCATGGCAAGAGGTCGAGGTGGGGAACGATCCCACCGGTCGGAATGCAAGGAGAGTGGCCGGGGGAGGAGATCCGGCGAGGTCCTCCTGCGGCGTTCTTGAGAGGGAGAGAGAGAGGCGACGTGGGGGATATGAGATGAATGGGTATGGGGGAGTTAGAACTCCCCCTGCCTGCTTATAACCCCCAGCCGTTTGGATAAGTGCGGTAGTACCGCGGTCATCGCGGTAGTACCGCCCGGGCGGAAGTACCGCACACGGAGCGGTAGTACCGCTCGACCAGCGATAGTAAAAAATTACTGCCGTGGTGGTTGCGGTAGTACCGTATTCTCTTTGCGGTAGTACCGTGACTACTCACGGTAGTACCGTCCCTCCAAGAGAATGCAAGTTTTGACAAGAGGCTTTTAGCAAAGTAAAAACACACACGCAAGGCACACGGAAAGAGAGACAACACACACCAAAAACAGCACACAAGACACTCCTCCAAGGAGGAGGTCGGTGTCCGAAACCACCTATGTTTGAGTTATTTGGTATGGCACCGCAAAGAACTATCCTTGGGCCCATGACCAACACTCGTCTTGAAGCACTTATACTATCTAACATGGCAAATGACAAAGACTTGATCGATTTATGCATAATGGGGGGAGGAATAGTTCATTGAGAGAACAATACTCCCCCTATGTCCATGCCTACATCTAGACAAGATAACTATATTGTGTGGGGAGGTGTGAGTGCAAGGTCTCAAGCCACATTGCTCAAATCGATGATATTTAGCTCATGCCTTAACTCGCGAAATCTTGCTTCATCCAACGGCTTCGTGAAGATATCTGCAAGGTTATCATGAGTGTTGACATAGTGAAGCTCGATCTCTCCTTGCCGTATATGATCCGGATGAAGTGATACCGAATCTCTATATGCTTCGTCTTGAAGTGTTGCACAGGGTTGAGAGAAATCTTGATGGCACTTTCATTGTCACACCAAAGAGGCACTTTGTCACAAGTGACACCGTAATCCTTTAAAGTTTGCCTCATCCATAGGAGTTGAGCACAACAACTGCCAGCTGCCACATACTCAGCTTCGGTGGACGAGAGAGACACACAACTTTGCTTCTTGGAAGACCAACTTATCAGAGAGCAACCAAGGAATTGGCACCCTCCGGAAGTGGACTTCCTATCCACATTGTGTCCCGCCCAGTCCGAATCAGAGAAACCTACAAGGTTGAAGTTTGCTCCTCTTGGGTACCATAAGCCAAAGTTTGGGGTATGAGCCAAATATCGAAAGATTCGTTTGACTGCCACAAAGTGACTTTCCTTAGGTGAGGCTTGAAACCATGCACAGATTCCCACACTCAACATAATATCCGGTCTAGATGCACAAAGGTAAAGCAAGGATCCAATCATAGAATGATATACCTTTTGATCCACCGCTTTACCATTGGGATCAATGTCAAGTTGGCACTTGGTTGGCATTGGAGTAGTAGCCGGCTTGACATCACTTAGATTGAACCTCTTGAGCATGTCTTGAGTATACTTGGATTGTTTGATGAAGATTCCTTCTCTTCTTTGCTTGATCTCAAACCCAAGGAAGTACTTCAACTCTCCCATCATGGACATATCAAAATGTGTGGTCATGAGTGCGGCCAACTCATCATTGAAAGCTTTGTTAGGAGAACCAAAGATAATATCATCAACATATAGTTGGCAGACAAACAACTCCCCTTTGACCTTCTTAGTAAAAAGAGTGGGGTCGATTTTCCCAATTTCAAACCCACGATCTTGTAACAACTCGGTAAGATGCTCATACCACACACGTGGGGCTTGTTTAAGGCCATAGAGTGCCTTATCGAGTTGATACACATGATTGGGGAACTTGGGATCCTCAAACCCCGGGGGTTGTTTGACATACACCAACTCATTAATAAGACCATTAAGAAACGCACTTTTCACATCCATTTGTTGTAACTTAAAATTATGATGAGAAGCATAGGCAAGCAACAAACGAATAGATTCAAGGCGAGCAACGGGGGCAAAGGTTTCACCATAGTCGATACCCTCGACTTGATAGTAGCCTTGAGCCACCAGACGCGCCTTGTTGCGGATGACAATGCCATGAGCATCTTGCTTGTTCGTAAAGATCCACTTGGTTCCAATGACATTATGGTTCTCCTTTGGCCTCGGTACCAGACGCCACACTTTGTTGCCCTCGAAGTTGTGGAGTTCTTCATGCATGGCATTAAGCCAATCCGGGTCTTCGAGCGCCTCATAGACCTTTCGAGGTTCAACACAGGAGACAAAAGCTTGATGAGCACAATAGTTTGCTAATTGTCTACGAGTGCTTACCCCCCTTTTGATGCTTCCAAGAATATTCTCCATGTGATGTTCTCTGGAAGCAAGCTTGGAGGCAATTTTTGCAGCACGACGCTCCAATTGCTCTTCAAGAGATAATTGAGGAGCAATGAGTTGATCATCTTGAGCGACGTCAAGAGCTTGATCTTGATCTTGAGCTTCCTCTTGATCTTGATCTTGCTCAGAGGAGAGAACTTGGCCTTGTGCATCATTTGGTGGATCCCCGCCATCTTGTGATTGATCTTGCACTTGGCCTTGTTCGTCCGGTTGAGGGCCTTCACTTTGTTCTTCGGAAGCGTGTGGGTCTTGGGTTGATGATGGTTCCACTTGTGTGGAACATTGTCCTTCTCCTTCGGCCACAAGGGGCTCCTCAATGGGTAGGATATATCCAACACCCATTCTTCTTATGTCTTGAGGAGGAATTTCATCACCTACATCACAAGTACCACTTTGCTCCACTTGGGAGCCGTTATTCTCATCAAACTCTATGTTACTCGTCTCCTCAATGAGTCCATTGGACTTGTTGAGGACACGGTAAGCATGAGAGTTTGTAACATAACCAACAAATATGCCCACATGAGCTCTAGATTCAAATTTAGACAAACAAACACCTTTCTTGAGGATGAAACACTTACACCCGAACACCCGGAAGTACTTGAGATTGGGCTTGTTACCGGTAAGAATCTCATATGGAGTTTTGTTCAAGCCTTTGCGGAGATAGAGCCGATTGGATGCATGACATGCGGTGTTGATGGCTTCGGCCCAAAAGTTGTATGGGGATTTGAATTCCGCCATCATGGTTCTTGCCGCGTCCATCAGTGTCCGGTTCTTTCTTTCTGCTACACCGTTTTGTTGAGGGGTATAAGGTGCTGCATATTGATGTTTGATCTCCTCATCACTAAGAAACTCATCCAAGGTGTTGTTCTTGAACTCGGTGCCATTGTCACTTTGGATCATCAAAATTTTGCTTCATGTTGTCGTTGAGCTTCATTTGCAAAGTTGATGACGGTTTGTTGGGTCTCACTCTTCTTCTTGAAGAAATATACCCATGTGTATCTTGAATAGCCATCCACAATCACCAAGCAATACTTTCTGCCCCCAAGACTATCAAAGGATGGAGAACCAAAGAGATCCATGTGAAGGAGCTCTAAGGGCCTTTTTGAGTAGATGATAGTCGTGGGAGGATGAGCCTTCTCATGTAACTTTCCTTCAATACACGCACTGCAAGCATGATCTTTGGCAAAGCTAACATTTGTTAGTCCACGGACATGGTCCCCCTTGAGAAGACTTTGCAAAGATCTCATATTGACATGGGCTAACCGACGATGCCAAAGCCATCCCACATCAACTTTACCCATTAGGCATGTCGCGGTCTTAGTGGGTTGCTCCGAGAAGTTAACCATATAGAGACCGTTCTCGACATGTCCAACATAGGCTACTTTAAGAGTCTTGGTCCACAAGAGGGCCACGGTATCAATATCAAAGAATCTAGCAAAGCCCATGAGTGCAAGTTGGCGAACAGAAAGTAATTTATATGCAAGGGACTCAACAAGCATGACTTTCTCGATTGTGAGATCATGAGAAACAACAACCTTGCCAAGCCCCAATACCTTAGAAGATGAAGCATCACCCCATTCTACGT
This sequence comes from Secale cereale, assembly GCA_902687465.1. Lineage (NCBI taxonomy): Eukaryota > Viridiplantae > Streptophyta > Magnoliopsida > Poales > Poaceae > Secale > Secale cereale. Next base: position 876,747,991 of record LR738710.1, read on the forward strand.
TGGTGGCCATAGATGAACCTAGATGCACGTCCACCACCAAGTCTTTGCTTCCGGTCATATGATTTGTGGCTCCACTATCGAGCAACCATGATCCCCCACCGGAAGCAAACTCCTACAAGAGATCAATGCTTGGATTTAGGTACCCATTTGGTAATGGTTCCTTTGAGGTTAGTAACAAGGGTCTTAGGAACCCAAATAGACCATTCAATGTACTCATAAGAAGAACAAACAAATTTAGCAAAGACATGACCATCACTAGCACGACATAAAACATAAAAAGGATTAAAGTCGCCGGCCATGTTTGATGGTATGGTGGGGTTTTTCTTGACTCCACCACCCTTCACATTGTTCTTCTTCTTAGACGCGCCCTCTCCCTCTTTCACAAAGGTTTGTCGAAGAGGGGGAGGTAGCTTGGTCTTGTCATTCTTCTTCTTCTTGGGCTTGGGAGCAAACCCAATTCCTTCCTTTGCCACAACCTCCTTTTGATTACTCAAAAGATTGTTGAGGTTCTTCTCACCTTGTATACATGTCACAAGGCCTTTCTCAAGTTGCTTCTTCAACTTGGCATTTTCTTCAACAAGATGCACATGCTCGCAACATGGGTTAGTAGCATTGGCATTATCAATCAACACCATGTGAGGAAAGATAGCCTTTTCCTTGGTTAGAGAAACTTGGAGTTGATCATGAGACTCCTTGAGAGAAGCATTCATACCTTTCAAGGCCTTGTGAGCCTTGTCAAGTGTAACAAACTCCTCATTGAGACTAGCATGGTCAACCCCAAGTTTTGCCTTCTCGGAGTTAAGCATATGGGAGACAACTAAAGCATGATCGAGATCTTTCTTTAATTTAGCATGATCATCGTTGTGTGACTCCTCAAGAGTCAAACGAAGACCACGCTCTTCCTCTAGAGCATTAGAGAGATCCGATATTTCATCGGCATAGTCTCGACTATGTCCTTCCATTTTAGCAATGGTCTCCTCGTGAGCCTCGATCATGTCATTGGCCTCACCGAGTTGTTCCAAGAGAGCAACAAAATGCTTCTTGGGTTTTCCCTTGAGTTTGCTCATAAACAACTCAAACTCATTCTCTTCCTCCTTAGCTCCCTCACTCTCATCAATACAATCCGTTAATGAAGGATTAGAGATGATGGTAGTGTTGATGTTTGGAGTTACCTTGTTGGTGGCCTTAGCCATGAGACACTTGGAGGTGATGTTCTCATTTGGAGAGTCGAAGAGAGATGTGCGTGGAGTAGTAGCAATAGCAATTGTGGCCATGGTGACCATCTCATCATCTTCATCATTATCATCATCCTCAACATATTCTTCTTGGGCCACCAACCCTTTAGGACGAGTCTTCTTGTTGAAGTTGTTCTTGTTGGGATAAGACTTGGCCTTGTCCTTCCGGATAAGCTTGCCTCCAAAGTCTTCTCGTTTCTCATATGGGCAATCTGCAACAAAGTGCCTTACATTTCCACGGTTTAAGCATGTCCTCACTCGTTGCTTGCCCTTGTTGCCACTTGAGTTGTTCTTGTTGAAGTTGGGCCTTGAGTTCTTCTTGTTGCCCCAAAATTGCCGCGTAGCAAGAGCCATGTGCTCATTATAGGCATATTTGATGTCCTCGGGGCAACACTCATCGTCATCGTCATCCTCCTCTTCTTCCACACAAGCCTTGGCCTTCAAGGCAAGGTTAGGCTTCTTTGATCATTGAGCTCTTAAAACCGCATTGTCGGCGGTCTTGTCCAAGATCCTCATGGCAACAAACTCATCCAACACTTCATTTGATGACAAATGGTGGAAGTCCGGTCTTTGGCGAATGACGAAGGACATGGCCTTATGGTAGGGCATCATGGCCTTGAGAAACGTGCGCTTGATCCAATTGTCATCCGTGTCCTTACTCCCATGATCTCGAAGAGAGACCGCAAGAGTGGTTAATCTCCGATAAAGTTCACGAGGATCTTCTTCTTCGATCATAGCAAACTCATCGGCTTCATCTTGCACAACTTCATAGTTCGAGCGTTGAATGCTAGCGCTCCCCTTGTACATGGTTCCAACATGCTCCCAAGCTTCCTTGGCCGCAGTGAAGGGTCGAAGATGTGCAATGTCTTCGGGAGGGATAGCATCTTGAAGTATGCAAAGAACGGACTCGTTGAATTGATGATCCGCAGCTTCTCTCGGAGTTAAGTTGTCGGGATCACGTGGATAAAAACCTTGCTCAATGATTCTCCAAAGATTAGTAGAGCAATGATTTAAATGACGTTTGAAGCGAAACATCCAAGTAGAAAAGTCAGAATTATTTATAAACTTAGGAGGAGGACCAACAGAATTTAAGTGCGGAGTAGGAACGGGTCCTCCATAGTGGATAGGAGGAGCGGAGTGGGCAAAAAGCCCACTCCCATTTTTAGTAACCGGGACTTGCTCACTACTAGCTTCTCCCTTGTCGGGAATAGCCTCCGACACGTTGCTAGCGGGACGAACCACTTCCAACGGTGTGGTGGATAATTTGAGTCCCTCTAGCAAATCTTTAAACATGCTTTTGACCTCGGTCGTTAGTGATTCTTTCAATGTGTTCATAGCCACATTGAACTCCTCATGAGAGACTGAGGCTCCCCCATCGAACGTAGGCAAGGACAGAGTTCCACCGGAATGGTCCTCCGTCTCAACTAAGTTGTCAACCATACTCTTTGGACGGTAAAGTTCTTAAAAAGCGACGAGGCTCTGATACAAATTGAAAGGATCGATATGGTTGACTAGAGGGGGGGGTGAATAGGCAACTAACAATTTTTAGCTTTTCTTAACCAATTTAAATTAAGCAACAAAGTAAGTTGTCTAGATATGCTACTATGATGACAACTTATAGGAAGCAAAGATAACAACCTCACAAGCAAGCTATATAAGATAAACAAGGAAAGCTTGCACAAGTAAAGGGAAGAGTTAACCACAAGTGGAGCCGGTGAAGACGAGGATGTGTTACCGAAGTTCCTTCCCTTTGAGGGGAAGTACATCTCCGTTGGAGCGGTGTGGAGGCACAATGCTCCCCAAGAAGCCACTAGGGCCACCGTATTCTCCTCACGCCCTCACACAATGCAAGGTGCCATGATTCCACTAGTGGTGACCTTGAAGGCGGCAACCGAACATTTACAAACAAGGTTGGGGCTATCTCCACAACCGAATTGGAGGCTCCCAACGACACCACGAAGCTTCACCACAATGGAATATGGCTCCGAGGTGACCTCAACCGTCTAGGGTGCTCAAACACCCAAGAGTAACAAGATCCGCAAGGGATTAGTGGGGGGAATCAAATATCTCTTGGTGGAAGTGTAGATCGATGCCTTCTCAAGCAATCCCGAGGAAATCAACAAGTTTGATTGGCTAGGGAGAGAGATCGGGCGGAAATGGAGCTTTGAGCAACAATGGACCTTTGGGGATGAAGAGGTGAGTCTTCTTGGAGAAGAAGACTCCCTGTATATAGTGGGAGAACAAATCCAACCGTTATCCCACATTTCGGCCCGCAGAGCGCGGTACTACCGCACGTAAGTTACGATACTACCACTCGGCCAGCGGTACTACCGCTCTGGGTGACGCCCGGATAATTAAGCTACAGTGAACCCCTGCTAATGATGCCACGTCACCTCAATTACTATTGATAATCTCGCGTTACTTCAAAACTAATTCAAATTTCACATTCAAAATAAAGTCAAAATATAAAAGTTTTTAAATGTCAAAACTAAAATGTTCTAAAGTAGACAAATAAACCATAAGTAATTATGGAGGACAAACCACACTATTATAAAATGTCTTAATACTCTAAAATGAATAAAACAGTAGCAAAACAATCATTTAAATGCTTTTAAAAGTAATAAACAATTACAAACTATTTTATTTTAGGTGCCAAGTTAATTGTGACAGTGTCCTAATTAATAATTCTAAATTAAGGACTAAGTTCATAATTTACAAACTAAAAGTAAAATGAAACTAAAAGGAAAACAGAACAATTAGAAAGGGATAAAACAAAACAAAAAGAAAAGAAAGAAAAGTAAAAGGCCTAAGTGCACTGTGCACTTAGGCCTGCTAGCACAGTGATGGGCCCAGCCCACTAGCAGGTCGTCCCCTTCCTCTCCCTGTTCATAGCCGCACTGGATGGCGCTCCCGCGTCCATGGCGGAGATGGCCACGCGTTGCCCATCCTGCGGCCACCCCCGTCGCCCCCGGCGACCTACAAGACGCGTGCGGCTTCCCCTAACCCTAAAATCCCCCCTCTTCCCTTTCCCCTCGCTCGTCTCGCTCCCCGCTCAAGCCCACCGCCAATGTCGCCGTGTCGTCGCCGTGCTCGCGGCCACCAGCCTCCCCGGCGCTCGGGAAGAAGTTGAGGAGCATCGTCGTCCTCTTCTACACCGTCTGCAAGCTCCAGGTCGTGCCGGAGCTCCTCGAGCTATCGCCGTTGGTCTTCTTCCCCAACCACGGCCGTCGTCGTCCACCTCGTCGATCCGCTCGCCTTGAACCTCTCCCGTCGTCGTCGAGCCATCCACGAGCCTCGCGGTGAGCTGTTTCCCCTTCCCCCTCTCTTCTGCACTCGATCCCGCGGCCCTAGCCCCCTCGCCACCATAGCCGACCCTCGCCACCGCCGTTTGCCTCGCCGTCGCGGCCGCTGGCCTTTCAGCTCGCGCCCGAGCACTAGCTCGAGCTCCCGGGCCTCACCGGAGGTCAACGCGACCCCCAGCTCCCCTCCTAGTGCCCCCTAGCCTGAGTTCGAGTTCGCCCGAACTCCGGCGTACGCTCCGCCGCTAGCCATCGCTGTTTCCGGTCGTTTCCGGCTGAGCCATCCGCCTCCCAGTGTCGCGCCTGCTCCTCCTCCGTCCGCCACTGCTCGGCCTCCCCTCGGCTCGCCAGCCACCGCGCCCTGGCCTCTGCCCCGCAGCCGTCAGCTCCGCCCGATCGCGCCGTCCCTGGCCCGCCTCGCCCGCGCCGCTCGCCCAGCCGCGGCTGGCCTGGTGCGGGCGCCGCAACCACCCGCCTCCGGCTACCGGCCCGCATCCGCCGCCTCCAGGCTTCGCCCCCTGCTCGGCCCCCACTTGCCGCAGCTCCGGCCGGCGGACTCGCCGTGCCCCGTGCTCACGGGCGCGGTTGGGTCTGTCCCGCTCCGTCGCCCGGTGCCCACGCCAGCGCCCGTTAGCCCGCCCCAGTGGGCTGGGCCCATGACATATGGGACCCACGGCCTAGAGCGTTTATATATATAAAAAGAGAACAAAAAAAAGAAGAATATATTAATTAATTAATTAATTAATTAGTGAATTAATTAATTAATTAATCCCATTTAATTAATTTAATTAACTAGTTAGTTTAACTAAACAGTAATTAGATTAGCTATATCCTAATTGAACTAAACAGTGTATGACAGGTGGGCCCCACACGTTAGTTTGACCTAGTCAACCCATGTTGACTGCTGACGTCATGATGACGTCAGCATACACTATTCTGGATAATGTTGAATTAAAATAATTAAATAAATTCTAAAAATGATTAAATCTTTTAAAATTAATATAAACTTTAGAAAATCATATCTTTTAATCCGTAACTCGGATGAAAATAATTTATATATGAAAGTTGCTCAGAACGACGAGACGAATCCGAATACGCGGTCCGTTCGTCCGCCACACATATCTATCATACTGAGCACGCAACTTTCCCCCTCCGTTTCATCTGTGCGAAAACGGAAAACACTGGGAATACTTTCTCGGATGTTTCCCCACTTAGCAAGTATCACTCAATACCGCATTAGGTCACACGTAGCACCGCGTTTTGCCATGATACACTTTGTGATGCTTTGATTGCTCTGTTATTTATTATGTTCCCCCTTCGTTACTTCTCTCCGATAGACACCGGGACTGAGACTGCTGACGGTGCCACTGTGATCGACTACGTCGACGACGACCGCTCCTTTTTGCCAAAGCAACCAGGCAAGCCCCCCCTTGATCACCAGATATCGCCTATTCTCCTCCCTCTTACTCTTGCATTAGTTTACTACTGTTTTTGATTCGATAACTCCTATTCTGATGCATAGCCTGTCATTGTTGCTATCACTGTTGATACCTTTACCTGTTATCCTAATGCTTAGTTTAGGATGCTAGTATTCCATCAGTGGCCCCACATCCTTGTCCGTCTGCCATGCTATACTATCGGGCCGTGATCACCTCGGGTGGTGATCACGGGTATATACTATATACATACTTTACAAGATACATGATGTGACTAAAGTCGGGTCGGCTCATTGAGTACCCGCAAGTGATTCGATGTGGGGGCTGAAAGGACAGGTGGCTCCATCCAGGAAGTGATGGGCCTGAGTTCCCGACGGCCCCCCAAGTGGATCTTTGTGGCGGAGCGACAGGGCAGGTTGTGACACCCAGTGGAGAGGTGGCTTGGCCCTGGTCGTTGTCCACGGTTATTTCATAATAACACGTTTAACGAGTTTGGATATTTGATCTGAGTCTGGCCATTTGGTCTATACGCACTAACCAGCTGCGTGGGAACAGTTATGGGCACTTGACGTCGTGGTATCAGCCGAAGCCTTCTTGACGTCAGCGACTTAGCAGCGCGCGCCGGGTTGGACCGCGTAACGCAACTTCCTTAGTAATGGAGGTTGCTAGGTCTGCTCACCGGCCGCGTACGCAACGTGCAGGTGTGCGTTGGGCGATGGGCCCGGACCCCTGCGCGCCTAGGACTTAGACCGGCGTGCTGACCTCTCTGCTGTGCTTAGGTAGGGCTGCGACGTGTTGATCTTCCGAGGCCGGGCATGACCCCGGAAAGTGTGTCCGGCCAAATGGGATCGAGCGTGCTGGGTTATGTGGTGCACCCCTGCAGGGAAGTTAATCTATTCGAATAGCCGTGTCCCTCGGTAAAAGGACGACCCGGAGTTGTACTCTGACCTCATGACAATTAGAACTGGATACTTAATAAAACACACCCAGACAAGTTCCAGATACAACCCGATGATCGCTTTCCCACAGGGCGACGAAGGGAGGATCGCCGGGTAGGATTATGCTATACGTTGTTACTTGGTGAACTCTTCAGCTACTCAAGTCGGAGGCGGCCAGAAGCTTTGATACTTGTTACTTTTCCATCTTCTCTCTTCTACTGCTGCAAGATGGAGGTGGCCAGAAGCGTAGTCTTCAATTGGATTAGCTATCCCCCTCTTATTCTGGCATTCTGCAGTTTAACCCACATATATTACCCCCTTTACACAGATACCATTGCATATGTAGTGTAGATCCTTGCTTGCGAGTACTTTGGATGAGTACTCGCGGTTGCTTTGCTCCCCCTTTTCCCCCTTCTTTCTTCTTTCTGGTTGATGCAACCAGATCGGTGGAGTCCAGGAGCCAGAGGATCCCGAGGATGTTTCTACGTGAAGTTCGGCTTCGAGGAGTAGTTAGGAGGTCCCAGGCAGGAGGCCTTGCCTTTTCGATCGTTGCTATATTTGTGCTAGCCTTCTTAAGGCATGCTTGTTTAACTTATGTCTGTACTCAGATATTATTGCTTCCGCTGACTCTTGTGTTTTCGAGCTTATGTATTCGAGCCCTCGAGGCCCCTGGCTTGTAATATAAAGCTTGTATTATTTTAATTTGTGTCTAGAGTTGTGTTGTGATATCTTCCAGTGAGTCCCTGATCTTGGTCGTACACATTTGCGTGCATGATTAGTGTACGGACAAATCGGGGGCGTCACAAGTTGGTATCAGAGCCGACTACCTATAGGAATCCCCCTTTCCAACTCCTTGGCCGAAGTTGAGTCTAGACTTTGAAAAACAAATTTACTAACTTGTTGTGTGGCTTACGGGCCCACAACACCATTGGGTGGTATTAGGATCTTTTATTCCTCATCCTTACTTCGGGACTCTGATCTCTCTTCTATTCGGGTTAAGTGAATTTGCTAAAATCTAACTTTAGGTTCTCGTAATTATTTCTCTCGGAGAGCCCTCATTCCGGAAGATCACCTGCTTCGTGAGAAGATTCTGAGGATATCCCTCGATATTTTCCCGAGACCCTTGTGGTCATCGTTCTTGCAATTCACTACCACCGATATATCCCTATGGATATCTGCATGCACTTGCCATTCTCATGATCTTTCCCCGTCGCTCTTGTTGTTACAAGATGCCTCGGAATATTCTCCGTTGTTTCGAGAATCCTTTGAGTTTACTGTCTTGCAGTTTTATTTCGAATGAAAACCCTTACGGTTATTTCCTCACAATTATCGAGGATCCGTTCTTCTCAATTGTTCATGTGTCTAACAAAATTCTTCGGAATACTTTTCGATCTTTTGAAAATTTTCTACAGCCTGTTACTATTGAAATTCTTGCCGGCTTGCATTATGGTTAATTCCATGTGACTAGTAGTCTTCGTTAGCATCCCTTGTCTTAGCCATTTTGAGCCTATTGATTCAATGTGTGCGTATGCACGCAGTCATCGGGTTATCCTTTTTGAAATTATCTTTCCGACTCAGACGTCATTCCGGACATGAGTTGGTTCTCGGCAATTCAAACCTTTATTGATTGTCAAACTAAGTGTTTTCAACTTATCCATCCTGGATCAGAGCGTCTGCTTCTGATCCTTCGTTTTGGAAACCATAATTTCTTTCTATTTCAGCTTCATACTAATCAGGTGATTTTTGAATCTGATGCCTCTGCATTCTTCTTCCTCTGAGTGAGTGCCGATACTCACATCAGCTTCGTTGTGGATCGCTCGATCCTTTGTTGAAATATTATCCGACAGTGTCCTTTGTATACAAAAAACCTCGAGAAGTTATGTCCCTGATGCATAATACCTTCGGTAAATTGTATCCTCTTCTTTGACAACCATGCTCTCCCTTGGAGCTGGTGATATTTACTTTTGAAACTTGTGGTATATGTTACTAAGATGCCCGATGGGTGGAACCTATGCATTCCCCTAATCCGTGAAAACCCAAAAGTTTTCACAAGTCATACTCTTCCGGTGTTCTACCAGTTAAAATTCCAACACTACAGTTTTATTAAAGCGAGAGGTGAATGAAATGATATGCATTAAAGAAGTGGGAGTCGACCTTGAACTTGTGTTCATGCCCATGAAAATGATGTAGACCATCTCGGAAGCTTCTTGCAAAATGATTTTTCATCTAAATAATTCTTTCGGTGTCAATAAATTTGATCCCTTGCAGTTATGGTTCCTACCATGCTGTCCTTATTCAATATATCTGGAATAAATCCATTCCAGGCCTCGTCAATATTTGACAAGGTTAAAGCATCTACTATCATAGGTCAATGACCTAGTTCAACTTCTATCGTGTTCTACCTTCGAGTTTTACCCTCTGATATCTCGAGGATATCATGCCTTTGCACCACACCTTTTGAACTTTTGATGAAGTAATACCTTTGCTTGTCGTAATCACTCTACGGGTTCTAGGTTGCCGTCAACAGAGGACGCCGTTTAGTAAATCAAATCTGCTCTAAAAATTCAGCACCCCTAGTAGATGTTACTGGGAAAATTTTAAACTCAATTTGGTTTATTCCTAGACTATCGGGTACATCCCTTGTCTAGCTATCCTTGACTGTGCTACCTCGTCCTTCTTTGGTGCATGAATTCTTCAGAGATTGAGCACAACTTACGTCGAGCTTTCAACATCTGGTTGCTTGTTCAGTAAGGCAACTTTGATTCCGAGCTTGCATCTTTTATATTGATCCAATAACTTGCCACTTCGTCATTCCCTTGCTTGACGCAGCCGATCTTCGATTGCATCCTCTTGAAACCTCCCGACAAATGTGTCATGACCACTTTCAACACTTTGACATCTTCCGAGATGTCAACTGTGTTCCTAATGAGAAATACCCTCCATGCCCTTGATGATTTTTATTATCATCGACAACACCCTTCACTTCCTTTCTTCGCGAACTTGTCCACATGATGATTACAACTTACTCTCCAGCTAGTGTTGGGTTCTGCATTGAAGTGTTACTATCTTTTATGTCGAGATTGTTGTGGGGATTGCCTAGAAATTCTTGGTATGAAGATACTTCTCATCATCACCATTCTTCCTTGGTCCCCGTGTTGTTTTCAACCGGGATACCAATATGCAAAAGACGTTGCTTGAGTTCTGCACTTCTAGTAACCCTATTGCTTTGAAGTTAACGATCGACAGTTCGTTCTTAGACTGTTGGTTATTGAATCGTCACTCTAACATTGATATTGCTGCCTAAGGTCATATTTCGGGCACACCTTTCAACTAATGATTAATGGTGTATGTTTTCCTCGAGCATACAACATTATATCATTTGAATTGACAAATTGTAATTTTCTTGTTCACATTATTATGGAAATCCCTCCGTTTGGAACTCTCGATGAATTGTCGCTGAGCCCATCAGCCACCGCTTCATCCTCTCCTTAGTTTAATGATGAACTATTGTTTCGGGAACCCGCTCCCATAATTCATTCCCGAGAATCTTGCAATGTCATTTCGTTGATTAATGTTGCACCGTTTCTTTTCGAACATCCCGAGTCTGAGGTATCATGACACCAATCGGATACGAATCTCGGTCAGATATGATGGCTGGGACATCTTTCCAGGAGATATAATGTTGGCCCTTTGATGACTCGGTAATATGATGTCATGCCTAGCACCCCTGGCTAGAGGACCTAACATTACAATCTCTTTAGCAAGGATAACCATTCTTCCAGGAGGAAATCGTAAGACTTATTCTATAAGTTGTTCCTGATGAATCCTTTGTGTATCCAAGTTCGATCTTTGCTTCAAGACCATGCCAATGCTATCTCGAAGCATGTCTGTGGTACTTCGATTCTCAACAAGAGCATTTGAAGCGCGATGCTAAATGTTTCTTGGTTAGTTATCCAAACACTGTTGTATGGGTAACATCTTGATTAATCCTTGCCTCCTTATCTGAATGGTTGGGTACTTGCTCTCCTACCCTATATGCCATGTTCTTCTTGTCCATGGGATGGATATGCTCCTAATAATAGTCTGTAATCACAATTTTCCTTTCCATTTGTTTGTTTAACCTTTCTGTGATCTTCATATAATCTAAGCAGTAATAATTTTCTGCTTATGTAAACACCTTGGTGTTCAACTCTGTTCGTGAGAACCTATTATTATTGTTCATAACATTCCGGTAACCACCGATGGACGAGAACTTTGCCTATTGGTTAGCCTCGTTTCAACGAGCGGGAAAATGGTTCTCTTCGTTCCCCATCCTTGGCACCGACATTGTTGCTGACATAGCTGACAAGCTATCCACTCACATGCCTCCCTGTCGTGGTTGTGCAAGACGTCACCACCCTTCCTACTTTCAACCCACATGGCGGGCCCATAACCCACAGGTCCACTGGATCGAAACCTGACTCTTCTTTACAACCCGGATTCTTATGTATCCTTTGCACCTGGCTTCGTATGTGATTCGTGAGCTAAATTATATACCATTATTCATCTTGGAATCAAACACCATGTTATTCTCGTTGTGCATTGCCCCCATTCCAGCTTCTGTCTAGACATCGAATGATTGCCTACCCATTTGAAACTATGGTACCATCATTTATTGCACTCAACGAATTCACAGAAATACAACTCGTGGGGTACCTCGTGTATTTCCCATTCAGTTCACCATCAGATGCCCAGCTTTGTGGAGATGCGTTCTTCCGGAGTTTCCCCCCTGGTCGCGTTCGTAGGATGATGGAGACCCCGAAGAAAGGATGACGACTTGATCACGATGACTTGAAGCAGATAAATGAAGACATCAAAAAAAATGGATCAACCTCTTCAAAAGGGCAGCCAAGACCAAGAAGACTCGTTAGAATTTCGTAACCAAATCCCTCCCCCCTTTCTTCCGCTCCTAAATCTCGGGACGAGATTTCTTGTAGTGGAGGAGAATTGTGACGCCCGGATAATTAAGCTACAGTGAACCCCTGCTAATGATGCCACATCACCTCAGTTACTATTGATAATCTCGCGTTACTTCAAAACTAATTCAAATTTCATATTCAAAATAAAGTCAAAATATAAAAGTTTTTAAATGTCAAAACTAAAATGTTCTAAAGTTGACAAATAAACCATAAGTAATTATGGAGGACAAACCACACTTTTATAAAATGTCTTAATACTCTAAAATGAATAAAAAAGTAGTAAAACAATCATTAAATGCTTTCGAAAGTAATAATCAATTACACACTATTTTATTTTAGGTGCCAAGTTAATTGTGACAGTGTCCTAATTAATAATTCTAAATTAAGGACTAACTTCATAATTTACAAACTAAAAGTAAAATGAAACTAAAAGGAAAACAAAACAATTAGAAAGGGATAAAACAAAACAAAAAGAAAAGAAAGAAAAGTAAAAGGCCTAAGTGCACTGTGCACTTAGGCCTGCTAGCACAGTGATGGGCCCAGCCCACTAGCAGGTCGTCCCCTTCCTCTCCTTGTTCATAGCCGCGCTGGACGGCGCTCCCGCGTCCATGGCGCAGATGGCCACGCGTTGGCCATCCTGCGGCCACCCCCGTCGCCCCCGGCGACCTACAAGACGCGTGCGGCCTCCCCTAACCCTAGAATCCCCCCTCTTCCCTTTCCCCTCGCTCGTCTCGCTCCCCGCTCAAGCCCACCGCCAATGTCGCCGTGTGATACGTCCAAAACGTATCTATAATTTCTGCTTGCTCCATGCCACTTTTGGGTGATATTGCTATGATATTCATACACTTCCATACACTTTTGATCATATTTGGACTAACTTACTAATCCAGTGCACCCCAGTGCCAGTTTCTGTTTTCGGCTGTTTTTGTATTTCAGGTTTTCATGTTTCGAGAACTGCCCAGAAAAATACAGAAAAAATATATAAAAAATCAGCGTATCGGGAACGACACTGCTTCCGAAGGGGAGCCTGGGGAGGGGGGGGGGGCACAGGGGCCCCAGGCGCCCTGTGGGCGCCCCCCCGGGCCGCGCCGGGGGGGGCGCCTCGGCACCCCGAGAGCCCCCCGGTGCCCTACTTTGGCAGATATTTAAAGGGTCCCCCGTAACCCTTGAAACAGGACTTCTTTTCGCGATCCCATCTCTGTTTCGCCGCCGTCGCCGCTTCCAAGATCGGGAGCACCAGGAGAACTCTTCCCGGCACCCTGCCGGAGGGGAGGATCACCACCGGGAGCTTCTCCACCACCATGGACGCCTCCCGGATGACTCGTGAGTAGTCTCCCTTGGACCATGAGTCCATGATCAGTAGCTATGTGATGTTCTCCTCCCGTTCTTGTGCTTCACTAATTAGTCCTCGTGAGCTGCCCTACATGATCGAGGCACCTATGTAATCCTTATGCTGTTGCTATGTTGAGTTTGCTGGGATCCGATGGATTATGAGATTATGTTCAGATTGATCTTGAGTAATATATTTGATTCACCTCTTTTATATTTTAGTTCATAAGTAATTCTTGCATGTTCTCCGTTGTTATTTATTGCTTTGGCCGAGTAGTAAGTAGTGACTCCAAGAGGGAACGTTATGCTCGATTGTGGGTTCATGCCCCTCGATGACTAGCTTGAGTGACAGAAACATGAGTCTAGGGGATGTGCTGTTGCCACAAGGGGGAAAACAACGGTGCTTGTGCCCGCGGGTGCAAGGACTGTTTACTTTACGCAAAGTTCTTTTAATGCAGTTGTCTGTTGCATTGAGTTTACACTATGGGTGGGACTCGCAACTTAATACCAGTGAGATGTTCTGGATAGATATCTCAAGGTGGATGATTAGTAGTAGATGCAGATGGATTTCGGTCTACTTACTTTGGCGTACCGTCCATGCTTTGAACCTCAACCTTTCTTGCAATGTAGTCAGCATTGGTTTGCGTTCGTGGTCCTGTCAATTGCCCAGCTGTAATTTGTTACCTCACATAGCTGTTTTATCGTCTTTTGGGAGAGAGACATCACTAGTGAACATCATGTGACTCCGGTCCATATTACTATCATTTATCACATACACTATTTTACTTTCCGCTATTTTATTTACTATTGCAAATTACTATCTATCACTACTATCATATTGCTTTTAACCCTTTGTGAACTACAAGGCCGGAGAGATTGACAACCTCTCTGTACTCGTTGGGAGCAAAGTTATTTCTATCTGTGTGTAGGTCCACGTTGATTGCTAATTGCGCCGTTAGCAGTTGACACCTACCTGTTGAACCTAGGAGTCTCTGGGGATTCGATCCTTGGCATATTTGCTAAGGGAAAACACTTCTACTTACTGCATCTTACACCTTCCACTTGGGGTAATCCAACGAGGGGTTCGAGGCCCATCAAGGAGTATTTTCTGGCGCCGTTGCCGGGGACTCCACTCTTCAGGATAGGGGAGTTGCATGCTATGTTTTACCTTTGCTTATTAGTCTTGTTAGTTTACCTTTCATATTTGCTTTAGTTCCTTTTTATCAAAAATCACAAAAATAGTTATCTTGTTCTTTAGTTATCATTATGTCGGGTCCTTTTGTCTTTGACGAGGCAGAAGTTCTCACCTTTAAACAAAGAGGTGGGGAAAGTTTGAAAGATGCTTGGTATAGAATTAATGATTCACAAAAAAGAGCCACCAAGAAGCAACCCACTACTATCTTGCTTAGAAATTTTTATGTTGGAATCACTTCTTGGAATAGGTTTATTCTAGATACTGCTATCAATGGGAATTTCCTGGAGGCCCCAGTTTGGGAGTCTCTTAGTATTATTGAAAATCTTGTTGGGAGTCCCCCTGTTGTTAGCATTCGAGAGGACATCACCCTAGCTCACATTATGAAAAAACTTGAAAAAATAGAGCTAGAGATGCCAAGCACTAATAAGATGAATGAGTTGGATCGAAAGATTCAAGGGAATTTGAATAGACTTGATAGCTCCATGCATAAATTTTTTAAAATTTTGGAGACCGTCAAATTCCATGATTCTGACTCTTCTAGGATGAAAAAGATTGAGGAAATATTTGATACCTTAGGAACTACATTCTTCTCGATCAAAACCGAAAAGGTAGAAAGTCCGGCAAAGAGGGAGCCTAAGTTCGTTCACGTTCCAAAGGCTCCCCGTTCTAAAAACAATTCATCTATTGCCAAAGGGGTTGAAACTGTAAAGACTTTGGAAGAAACACCTATCGTTGATGAATTTATAAATGAATCTTCCCTTGACTTTTATCCTTTTGGTCTTCTACCTAGAAGTATCTCTTTGAGGCCTTTATTTGAGAGACCTCTTAAGACTAGTTGTATTATTGAAGAGCTTTTTGATGATCTTGATGATGGTTCAATTGATACAACTTGATCTATGCATTATGCCTAGCTTAAAGGCATAAAAGAAAGCGCTTTTGGGAGGCAGCCCACATGAATAAATTTTTTGCTTTTGTTGTGTCTTGATGTTGTTTACTGCTGTAGCATCATCATTGTATCTTTGCTTTTCATATTTGTGCCAAGTATAGCCTCTGATTGCTAGAAAGTTCAAAAGTTGTGAGGTGCTGTCCAGGAAACAGATTCTGTCCTTGGATAGAAAAATTCGTATAAAATCACCAGATCATCTTTTTGGTCTGAATTTTTTCGACAGCGTTCTCTATATAATTGTCTTTCGTGCGTCAGTTCTGAGTTTTTTTATTTGAGTTGCAGAAGTATCCCGAACAGGTCAATTACTGCCCGCTGTTCTGTTTTTCACAGATTCTGTCCTGTTTTGCCTTACCTTCACTTTGCAAATTAAGAACTTGCTTTTTCTTTGCAAAAACCTTTTGGCAATCTTGAGAAACAGTAGAACTTCAAGAATATCCTTATTTCCAGCAAGGTATAATTATTTTATTAAGGGTACTAACCTCGCTAATCAGATTATGATGAGTTATGTATGAAGGGAGTTTTCAAGTGTGCGAGGGAAGATGATAAAAAGATTCAGGAGTGTCAAGCGCTCAAGCTTGGGGATGCCCCCGTGCACCCCTAAGAAATATTCAAGGAGACTCAAGCGTCTAAGCTTGGGGATGCCCCCGTGCATCCCCTTCTCCATCAACATTATCAGTTCGTCTTTCGTCCCGCTATATTTTTATCACTTCATGTGTTATGTGCTATGCTTGGAGCGTCTTGCTTTTAGTTTTCTTTTTAGTTTTTCATAACGAGTCGGAATCCAGCATTCCTTTATGTGGGAGAGAAACACGCTCCACCTCTACCTAGAACAATACATAGAACTTTCATGTCTATCTATGCTGTGTGTGTTCTTTGTCTTTTAATAGCTACTATCGTGCTTTGCTCTTAGTATTCATGCTTATCTTTTCAAGAGCTTTTATTTAGTTGGTTGCTTGAACTCTTTTTAATTGTCATGATCACCTTATTAAGAGAGTTTTCTTCCGTTGCATGGGTTAATGTGTCTATGATAAAGATGCTACTTTCATGATGGTGCTTAGTAGTTCAGGTTTTCTTATGGTTAATCTCGAATAGCTGGGGGGTTCCCAATATGTCATTGGAGTACCAACTTGGTTTGTTTGCCTATGATGTGGTATGGTTTAGTAATATCTTCCTTTGAGAGTTTATTTTGATTGACTTGGCATATGCTCATGCATATTCAAGACTGTAAAGAAAGTCTGTCAAGCCTTGATGATCTTTTGTTTTTGAGTAGCGATATAACTACCATGCCTGATTCAATATTGCTTTGTCGCTCTGCATGATTATGACCGTCATTGCTCTCTTAGTTGGTCGCTCCCAGTCTTTTGCTAACCACACCTGCACTAAGCAAATTAACTATGCAATACATAGCTCATGGGAAAGTAGCCTAAAAACTATTGTGGTAAAGAATATGTTGCTTATGTATCTTATTTCTTATGAGTTGCTTGCTGAGCGGTAACCATGTTTCTGGGGACGCCATCAGCTGTCACACTTTTGTTGAATATCATGTGAGTTGCTATGCATGTTCGTCTTGTCTGAAGTAAGGGTGATTTACCGTGGGTTGAATTAATATGCATATTGTTAGAGAAGAACATTGGGCCGCCAACCAAAGCCATGCCTCATGGTGGAAGTTTTAGCTTGGACCTTAATCCTCAATCTCTCATGAGAATATGCTTATGCATTAAAGAGGAGTCCATCATCTATTTTCTATGTTGTCCCGGTATGGATGTCCTCAAGTTGAGATCTATCAAAAACGAGAAATCAAATGCGATCTATCTCCTTGGACCTTTGTACAGGTGGCATAGAGGTACCCCTTTGTGACACTTGGTTAAAAAATATGCAATGCAATGATAACCCATGGGGATCCGAGCTAATTAGGACAAGGAGCGAGCACTATTGGTATTCGATGCATGAGGCTTGCAACTTATAAGATGTTTTATACATGACACATATGAAGTACTACTACCGTTGACACAATTGCTTCCATGTTTCAAAATAAAAAGCTCTAGCACTTCAAGCATCAACTACTGAGAGCATGATTGTCATTCTGTGTGTAATGTACATTGTCCCAAGGTAGCATTGTCTTTTGCATGATTGTGATATCGTTTATTCTGAAGTGATTGTATCTAGTCATCACTTAAACCTTGAAGGTGCCCTTGCATTTATGTTTTGCATCACTAAAGGGGGCAAGCTAGATATCACTTGATCATATTTGCACATCATGTTCATTGCAAATCTTTTTGATGTTTCAGTTTCATGTTGTAAAACTTTCAGCCATTTGTGATTTTCTCTTGAGACAACTTAATTACTTTAGAATCATTGTCTCAGTAAGCATTTGTCATATGACTATGAGAAAGTTTTATATGGTTAATAGCATGTCACCACAGAAATTATTCATGTTATCATTTACCACCTCGAGGACGAGCAGGAATTAAGCTTGGGGATGTTGATACGTCCGAAACGTATCTATAATTTCTGCTTGCTCCATGCCACTTTTGGGTGATATTGCTATGATATTCATACACTTCCATACACTTTTGATCATATTTGGACTAACTTACTAATCCAGTGCACCCCAGTGCCAGTTTCTGTTTTCGGCTGTTTTTGTATTTCAGGTTTTCACGTTTCGAGAACTGCCTAGAAAAATACAGAAAAAATATACAAAAAATCAGCGTATCGGGAACGACACTGCTTCCGAAGCGGAGCCTGGGGGGGCCACAGGGGCCCCAGGCGCCCTGTGGGCGCGCCCCCCTGGGCCGCGCCGGGGGGGGGGGGGGGCGCCTCGGCACCCCGAGAGCCCCCCGGTGCCCTACTTTGGCAGATATTTAAAGGGTCCCCCGTAACCCTTGAAACAGGACTTCTTTTCGCGATCCCATCTCTGTTCCGCCGCCGCCGCTTCCAAGATCGGGAGCACCAGGAGAACTCTTCCCGGCACCCTGCCGGAGGGGAGGATCACCACCGGGAGCTTCTCCACCACCATGGACGCCTCCCGGATGACTCGTGAGTAGTCTCCCTTGGACCATGAGTCCATGACCAGTATCTATGTGATGTTCTCCTCCCGTTCTTGTGCTTCACTAATTAGTCCTCGTGAGCTGCCCTACATGATCGAGGCACCTATGTAATCCTTATGCTGTTGCTATGTTGAGTTTGCTGGGATCCGATGGATTATGAGATTATGTTCAGATTGATCTTGAGTAATATATTTGATTCACCTCTTTTATATTTTAGTTCATAAGTAATTCTTGCATGTTCTCCGTTGTTATTTATTGCTTTGGCCGAGTAGTAAGTAGTGACTCCAAGAGGGAACGTTATGCTCGATTGCGGGTTCATGCCCCTCGATGACTAGCTTGAGTGACAGAAACATGAGTCTAGGGGATGTGCTGTTGCCACAAGGGGGAAAACAACGGTGCTTGTGCCCGCGGGTGCAAGGATTGTTTACTTTACGCAAAGTTCTTTTAATGCAGTTGTCTGTTGCATTGAGTTTACACTATGGGTGGGACTCGCAACTTAATACCAGCGAGATGTTCTGGATAGATATCTCAAGGTGGATGATTAGTGAGTAGTCTCCCTTGGACCATGAGTCCATGACCAGTAGCTATGTGATGTTCTCCTCCCGTTCTTGTGCTTCACTAATTAGTCCTCGTGAGCTGCCCTACATGATCGAGGCACCTATGTAATCCTTATGCTGTTGCTATGTTGAGTTTGCTGGGATCCGATGGATTATGAGATTATGTTCAGATTGATCTTGAGTAATATATTTGATTCACCTCTTTTATATTTTAGTTCATAAGTAATTCTTGCATGTTCTCCGTCGTTATTTATTGCTTTGGCCGAGTAATAGGTAGTGACTCCAAGAGGGAACGTTATGCTCGATTGTGGGTTCATGCCCCTCGATGACTAGCTTGAGTGACAGAAACATGAGTCTAGGGGATGTGCTGTTGCCACAAGGGGGAAAACAACGGTGCTTGTGCCCGCGGGTGCAAGGATTGTTTACTTTACGCAAAGTTCTTTTAATGCAGTTATCTGTTGCATTGAGTTTACACTATGGGTGGGACTCGCAACTTAATACCAGCGAGATGTTCTGGATAGATATCTCAAGGTGGATGATTAGTAGTAGATGCAGATGGATTTCGGTCTACTTACTTTGGCGTACCGCCCATGCTTTGAACCTCAACCTTTCTTGCAATGTAGTCAGCATTGGTTTGCGTTCGTGGTCCTGTCAATTGCCCAACTGTAATTTGTTACCTCACATAGCTGTTTTATCGTCTTTTGGGAGAGAGACATCACTAGTGAACATCATGTGACTCCGGTCCATATTACTATCATTGATCACATACACTATTTTACTTTCCGCTATTTTATTTACTATTGCAAATTACTATCTATCACTACTATCATATTGGTTTTAACCCTTTGTGAACTACAAGGCCGGAGAGATTGACAACCTCTCTGTACTCGTTGGGAGCAAAGTTATTTGTATTTGTGTGCAGGTCCACGTTGATTGCTAATTGCGCCGTTAGCAATTGACACCTACCTGTTGAACCTAGGAGTCTCTGGGGATTCGATCCTTGGCATCTTTGCTAAGGGAAAACACTTCTACTTACTGCATCTTACACCTTCCACTTGGGGTAATCCAACGAGGGGTTCGAGGCCCATCACCGTGTCGTCGCCGTGCTCGCGGCCACCAGCCTCCCCGGCGCTCGGGAAGAAGTTGAGGAGCATCGTCGTCCTCTTCTACACCGTCTGCAAGCTCCAGGTCGTGCCGGAGCTCCTCGAGCTATCGTCGTCGGTCTTCTTCCCCAACCACGGCCGTCGTCGTCCACCTCGTCGATCCGCTCGCCTTGAACCTCTCCCGTCGTCGTCGAGCCATCCACGAGCCTCGCGCTGAGCTGTTTCCCCTTCCCCCTCTCTTCTGCACTCGATCCCGCGGCCCTAGCCCCCTCGCCACCATAGCCGACCCTCGCCACCGCCGTTTTCCTCGCCGTCGCGGCCGCTGGCCTTTGAGCTCGCGCCCGAGCACTAGCTCGAGCTCCCGGGCCTCACCGGAGCTCAACGCGACCCCCAGCTCCCCTCCTAGTGCCCCCTAGCCTGAGTTCGAGTTCGCCCGAACTCCGGCGTATGCTTCGCCGCTAGGCATCGCTGTTTCCAGTCGTTTCCGGTCGAGCCATCCGCCTTCAAGTGTCGCGCCTGCTCCTCCTCCGTCCGCCACTGCTCGGCCTCCCCTCGGCTCGCCAGCCACCGCGCCCTGGCCTCTGCCCCGCAGCCGTCAGCTCCGCCCGACCGCGCCGTCCCTGGCCCGCCTCGCCGGCGCCGCTCGCCCAGCCGCGGCTGGCCTGGTGCGGGCGCCGCAACCACCCGCCTCCGGCTGCCGGCCCGCGCCCGCCGCCTCCAGGCTTCGCCCCCTGCTCGGCCCCCACTTGCCGCAGCTCCGGCCGGCGGACTCGTCGTGCCCCATGCTCGTGGGCGCGGTCGGGTCTGTCCCGCTCCGTCGCCCGGTGCCCACGCCAGCGCCTGTTAGCCCGCCCCTGTGGCCTGGGCCCATGACATATGGGTCCCACGGCCTAGAGCGTTTATATAAAAAAAAAGAGAACAAAAAAAAGAAGAATACATTAATTAATTAATTAATTAATTAGTGATTTAATTAATTAATTAATCCCATTTAATTAATTTAATTAACTAGTTAGTTTAACTAAACAGTAATTAGATTAGCTATATCCTAATTGAACTAAACAGTGTATGACAGGTGGGCCCCACACGTTAGTTTGACCCAATCAACCCATGTTGACAGCTGACGTCATGCTGACGTCATGATGACGTCAGCATACACTATTCTGGATAATGTTGAATTAAAATAATTAAATAAATTCTAAAAATGATTAAATCTTTTAAAATTAATATAAACTTTAGAAAATCATATCTTTTAATCCGTAACTCGGATGAAAATAATTTATATATGAAAGTTGCTCAGAACGACGAGACGAATCCGAATACGCGGTCCGTTCGTCCGCCACACATCTCTATCATACCGAGCACGCAACTTTCCCCCTCCGTTTCATCTGTGCGAAAACGCAAAACACCGGGAATACTTTCTCGGATGTTTCCCCACTTAGCCAGTATCACTCAGTACCGCGTTAGGTCACACGTAGCACCGTGTTTTGCCATGATACACTTTGTGATGCTTTGATTGCTCTGTTATTTATCATGTTCCCCCTTCGTTACTTCTCTCCGATAGACACCGGGACTGAGACTGCTGACGGTGCCACTGTGATCGACTACGTCGACGACGACCGCTCCTTTTTGCCAAAGCAACCAGGCAAGCCCCCCCTTGATCACCAGATATCGCCTATTCTCCTCCCTCTTACTCTTGCATTAGTTTACTACTGTTGTTGATTCGATAACTCCTATTCTGATGCATAGCCTGTCATTGTTGCTATCACTGTTGATACCTTTACCTGTTATCCTAATGCTTAGTTTAGGATGCTAGTATTCCATCAGTGGCCCCACATCCTTGTCCGTCTGCCATGCTATACTATCGGGCCGTGATCACCTCGGGTGGTGATCACGGGTATATACTATATACATAATTTACATGATACATGATGTGACTAAAGTCGGGTCGGCTCATTGAGTACCCGCAAGTGATTCGATGTGGGGGCTGAAAGGACAGGTGGCTCCATCCAGGAAGTGATGGGCCTGAGTTCCCGACGGCCCCCCAAGTGGATCTTTGTGGCGGAGCGACAGGGCAGGTTGTGACACCCAGTGGAGAGGTGGCCTGGCCCTGGTCGTTATCCGCGGTTATTTCATAATAACACGTTTAACGAGTTTGGATATTTGATCTGAGTCTGGCCATTTGGTCTATATGCACTAACCAGCTGCGTGGGAACAGTTATGGGCACTCGACGTCGTGGTATCAGCCGAAGCCTTCTTGACGTCAGCGACTTAGCAGCGCGCGCCGGGTTGGACCGCGTAACGCAACTTCCTTAGTAATGGGGGTTGCTAGGTCTGCTCACCGGCCGCGTACGCAACGTGCAGGTGTGCGTTGGGCGATGGGCCCGGACCCCTGCGGGCCTAGGACTTAGACCGGCGTGCTGACCTCTCTGCTGTGCTTAGGTAGGGCTGCGACGTGTTGATCTTCCGAGGCCGGGCATGACCCCGGAAAGTGTCTCCGGCCAAATGGGATCGAGTGTGCTGGGTTATGTGGTGCACCCATGCAGGGAAGTTAATCTATTCGAATAGCCGTGTCCCTCGGTAAAAGGACGACCCGGAGTTGTACTCTGACCTCATGACAACTAGAACTGGATACTTAATAAAACACACCGAGACAAGTTCCAGATACAACCCGATGATCGCTTCCCCACAGGGCGACGAGGGGAGGATCGCCGGGTAGGATTATGCTATACGTTGTTACTTGGTGAACTCTTCAGCTACTCAAGTCGGAGGCGGCCAGAAGCTTTGATACTTGTTACTTTTCCATCTTCTCTCTTCTACTGCTGCAAGATGGAGGTGGCCAGAAGCGTAGTCTTCGATTGGATTAGCTATCCCCCTCTTATTCTG
This sequence comes from Secale cereale, assembly GCA_902687465.1. Taxonomy (NCBI): domain Eukaryota; kingdom Viridiplantae; phylum Streptophyta; class Magnoliopsida; order Poales; family Poaceae; genus Secale; species Secale cereale. The sequence continues at coordinate 876,770,917 of LR738710.1, forward strand.
GCATTCTGCAGTTTAACCCACATATATTACCCCCTTTACACAGATACCATTGCATATGTAGTGTAGATCCTTGCTTGCGAGTACTTTGGATGAGTACTCACGGTTGCTTTGCTCCCCCTTTTCCCCCTTCTTTCTTCTTTCTAGTTGATGCAACCAGATCGGTGGAGTCCAGGAGCCAGAGGATCCCGAGGATGTTTCTACGTGAAGTTCGGCTTCGAGGAGTAGTTAGGAGGTCCCAGGCAGGAGGCCTTGCCTTTTCGATCGTTGCTATATTTGTGCTAGCCTTCTTAAGGCATGCTTGTTTAACTTATGTCTGTACTCAGATATTATTGCTTCCGCTGACTCTTGTGTTTTCGAGCTTATGTATTCGAGCCCTCGAGGCCCCTAGCTTGTAATATAAAGCTTGTATTATTTTAATTTGTGTCTAGAGTTGTGTTGTGATATCTTCCAGTGAGTCCCTGATCTTGGTCGTACACATTTGCGTGCATGATTAGTGTACGGACAAATCGGGGGTGTCACATTGCGGTACTACCGCTGGTGCAGTACTAGCCCAGACTTAACTCTGTTGCGTTGACACAACAGGCGGTAGTACTGCCTGAGCGGTACTACCGCACATCCCTGCGGTACTACCACAAGGCAGAGATAAGCAGGCCGAGGACAAGTGCGGACGAAATAAAATACATCCGTAGCTACGTCCGCAGAAATACGGCAGTAGCAAAAACACGACACGGTACTAGCGCTTGACCCAAGCGGTACTACCGCGTAGGATGCGGAAGTAAAAAATTACTTCCGCACCTACTACCGTACTAGTTACGACGCCGGGCCAGCTACACGGGACTACCGTGCTCATGATACGGTACTATCGCTCTGTGCGGTACTACCGCTGTCCTGAGGCCGTACTACCGTGTGGCGATGCGGTACTACCGCTCACTATGAGCGGTACTACCGCATGCCAGACAGTTGTATTAGTAGGAAGCCATGGTTTTGTACTGACGAGGAAAACAGCCGGAGCTCCAGAGAAGCAAAGGAAAGGTGGTGCGAAAGTGTAGACGTGTACGTGTTGATTCCACCCAAACCTTTCCGAAGCGGGCCCCCTCTTAATAGTATGGCTTTCCTATTACTCAAATCCAACGAAAAAGAAGCAAAAGGAAACACCGTCTTCCATAGGTTCCGAGGGGCACTCTATCGTCTTGTGCCTAGGGGAGATATATCTGAAAGAGCTTAGAGCACACGATTAGTCCACAAATGCATTGTCATCAATCACCAAAACTACTTAGGGAGAAATATGCCCTTACAGTTACCGATAGACGAAGACGAAAGAGGGGTTTGCCTTCCTAGGGCATCCGCATGCTTATGCTTTTGGTTGTCCTTGAATTTTACCTTGGGGTGCCTTGGGCATCCCCAAGCTTAGGCTCTTGCCACTCCTTATTCCATAGTCCATCGAATCTTTACCCAAAACTTGAAAACTTCACAACACAAAACTCAACAGAAAGCTCGTAAGCTCCGTTAGTATAAGAAAATAAAACCACCACTTAGGTACTGTTGTGAACTCATTTTAAATTCATATTGGTGTAACATATACTATATTTCAACTTCTCTATGGTTCATTCCCTCCGATACTACTCATAGATTCATCAAAATAAGCAAACAACACATAGAAAACAGAATCTGTCAAAAAACAGAACAGTCTGTTGCAATCTGTAACTTTCGAATACTTCTGTAACTCTAAAAATTATGAAATAAATTGGTGTACGCGAGGAATTTGTCTATTAATCATCTGCAAAAAGAATCAACTAAAAAGCACTCTCCAGTAAAAAAATTGTAGCTAATCTCGTGAGCGCTAAAGTTTCAGTTTTTTACAGCATGATCGCATAAACTTCACACAAGTCTTCCCAAAGGTTTTACTTGGCACAAACACTAATTAAAACACAAAACCACATCTAAACAGAAGCTAGATGCAATATTTATTCCTAAAAAGAAGCAAAAGCAAATAAAATAAAATCAGGTTGCCTCCCAACAAGCGCTATCGTTTAACGCCCCTAGCTAGGCACGATGATTTCAATGATGCTCGCATAAAAGATAAGAATTGAAACATAAAGAGAGCATCATGAAGAATATAACTAGCACATTTAAGTCTAACCCACTTCCTATGCATAGGGATTTTGTGAGCAAACAACTTATGGGAACAATAATCAACTAGCATAGGAAAGCAAAACAAGCATAGCTTCAAGATTTTATGCATATAGAGAGGAAATTTGATACTATTGCAATTCCTACAAGCATATGATCCTCTCTCATAATAATTTTCAGTAGCACCATGAATGAATTCAACAATATAACTATCACATAAAGCATTCTTGTCATGATCTAATTGCATAGAAATTTTACTACTCTCCACATAAGCAAATTTATTCTCATCAATAGTAGTGGGAGCAAACTCAACAAAATAACTATCATGTGAAGCATAATCCAATTGAAAATTAAAATCATGATGACAAGTTTCATGGTTATCTTTATTCTTTATAGCATACCTATCATCACAATAATCATCATATATAGGAGGCATGCTTTCATCATAATAAATTTCCTCATCAAAACATGGGGGACTAAACATATCATCTTCATCAAACATAGCATCCCCAAGCTTGTGGCTTTGCATATCATTAGCATCATGGGTATTCAAAGAATTCATACTAACAACATTGCAATCATGCTCATCTTGCACATATTTTATGCCAAGCATTCTATGTAATTCTTCTTCTAGTACTTGAGCATAAACAGTATTGCAATGCTTTGATACAAGGCCTAGGGTTCATACTTTCACTTGTGCAAGTTTTGTCAACAATAATAACATAGCTGGATCATATAACTATCCCTCAACATGCAACAAAGAGTCACTTCAAAGTCACTAATAGTGGAGAACAAACGAAGAGATTATTGTAGGGTACGAAACCACCTCAAAGATATTCTTTCTGATCAATCTATTCAAGAGTCCGTAGTAAAATAACACGAAGCTATTCTTTCCGTTCGATCTATCATAGAGTTCATACTAGAATAACACCTTAAGACACAAATCAACCAAAACCCTAATGTCATCTAGATACTCCATTGTCACCTCAAGTATCCGTGGGCATGATTATACGATATGCATCACACAATCTCAGATTCATCTATTCAACCAACACAAAGAACTTCAAAGAGTGCCCCAAAGTTTCTACCGGAGAGTCAAGACGAAAATGTGTGCCAACCCCTACGCATAAGTTCACATGGTCACGGAACCCGCAAGTTGATCACCAAAACATACATCAAATAGATCACATGATATCCCATTGTCACCACAGATAAGCACATGCAACACATACATCAAGTGTTCTCAAATCCTTAAAGACCCAATCCGATAAGATAACTTCAAAGGGAAAACTCAATTCATCACAAGAGAGTAGAGGGGGAGAAACATCATAAGATCCAACTATAATATCTAAGCCCGCGATACATCAAGATCGTCCCATCTCAAGAACACGAGAGAGAGAGAGAGAGAGAGAGAGAGAGAGAGATCAAACACATAGCTACTGATACATACCCTCAGCCCCGAGGGTGAACTTCTCCCTCCTCGTCATGGAGAGCACCGGGATGATGAAGAAGGCCACCGCAGAGGGATTACCCCTCCGGCAGGGTGCCGGAACAGGGTCTTGATTGGTTTTCGGTGGCAACAGAGGCTTTTCTAGGTTATTTTCTGGAGGTTTCTATATATATATAGGCGGTGTTGGAGTCAAGAACAAGTAAGGGGGTCTCCGGGCTGTCCACGAGGTACGCGCCCCCTACCATCGTGGGCATCCCGGGAACCTTCTGGTCCTCCTCCGGTACTTCCTGGGCTTCTTCTGGTCCAAAAACAGCCTCCGCGGAGTTTCAGGTCAATTGGGCTCCGTTTGGTACTCCTTTTCTGCGATACTCAAAAACAAGGGGAAAACAACAATTGGCACTGGGCTCTGGGATAATAGGTTAGTTCCAGAAATCATATAAAAGTGTATATAAAAGCCCATAAAACATCCTAAAAGGATAATATAGTAGCATGGAATAATCAAAAATTATAGATACGTTGGAGACGTATCAAAGAGGTTCTTTGTAATGGGTTCGATGTTGCGGTGTCCTTTCTCAGTGACAGAAGGGGCAGCAAGGCACACATGCATCATTGCTATTAAGCATGAAAAGATGGGGTCTATTCCTATATGAATAGATCTTGACTACATCGTTCTTATTGCATTACTCTATTTTTCCATGAACTTAATACACTAGATGCATGCTGGATAGCGGTTGATATGTGGAGTAATAGTAGTAGATATAGGCAGGAGTCGGTCCACTAATCTTGGACGTGATTCCTATATACATGATCATTGTCCTGGACATTGTCATAACTATTCGCTTTTATATCAATTTCAAAACAGTAATTTGTCAACCCACCATTTGCTATTTTTTGAGAGAAGCCACTGGTGAAATCTACGGCCCTCGGGTCTATTTTCCTATCGTATACTTTCAGATCTATATTGCTATTTGCCTTTTCTTATATTTGCAACTTTTATTTTCAGATCTATATTATCAAAACCCCAAAAACACCTCGCTGAATTTTATTTGCCGTTGTTCCATTTACTACTACTCATCTGTCCTTTTACCAATCAATTACAGGGGAGGGATTGATAACCCCTCTTACACGTCGGGTTGCAAGTATTTTTTTTATTTGCGTGCATGTACTTTTTACAGTGTTGCTTGGTCCTCCTAGTGGTTCTATTACCTTGGTCTCATCACTGAGGGAAATACCTACCGTAGATGTGCTGCATCATGCCTTCCTCTTTGGGGAAGTACTAACGTAGTTCAAGTGACATCAAAAGGAATTACTGGCGCCGTTTCCGAGGAGACATCATCAACATCTATCAGCTTCCTAATCACAAATCTCATCTCCTTGCAATTTAAATTATTTGGCTTTTGCCTCTTGGTTTCATCCCCCACAGTTCACAAAAAAATTGCCATTTTATTTGCCTTCTTCCCGTTTGCCTTTTTTGTTTGCCCTTATGTCTTACTTGGTTTCTTTGCTTGGTTGTTTGGTATAATTGTGTCTCAATCATCTATCCTTTTACCAATCAATTACATGGAAGGAAAATGTTTATGGATCATCATCCACTTGCTAATCTTTTTAAAATATCCAATTATGATGAACCAACTAGTGAGTTGAGTGCACTAGATTATCTTTATGAAGTTTTGCTTGAGATTCATGAATATGAAAATTGTGACGAAGTGTTGAAAGAAGAAATTTATGAAGAGATTCACAATAGCTCTTTGAATGGAAAGCATGATTGCAATGGTGTTATAATAAATTCTATTAATGTCAATTATGCTAATACTATGCAAAACCTCAAGCTTGGGGATGCTAATATTGACATGTCATCTACTTATTGCAATGATCATGATTGGGGTGATTCTTCTTATTTTCTTGAAAATTTATTTATGCCTCATGATAAATATGTTAGTGATAATAATGATTGGAATAATATTGAAAGTGGGTTTGGAGAGGTCATGACTTTAGTTGATGTTAATCCCACTATCTTGAAAGATTATAAGACTTTTATGCACGTGGATCATGAAGAGAATATTTTATGTGATAGCTATATTGTTGAATTTGATTATAATCCTACATGTAATTATTATGAGAGAGGAAAATGTGGTTATAGAAATTTTATGTTACTAAATTACCTCTCGTTATGTTGAGATTGCTATTGTTTCTTTGGTCTTCCTTGCACATGCTAGTTTTTGCTTGCCTTGATAATTTGTTTACTTATAAAATGCCTATGCATAGGATGTATGTTAGACTTAGATGTGTTTTCACATGCTACATGATGCTCTCTTTGTGCTTCAAATCTTGTTTTCTATGTGAGCATCATTAATATCCCAAGCCTATCTTAACGGCTATAAGGCAAGACCTTGTTGGGAGGCAACCCAATGAATAAAATATTTTTTTCCCTTTTTTATTTCTGTTCTTGTGTGTTTCCACAAATATTCCTCTGGTTAGATGTGTTTTTGTGGTTTAAATTAGTGTTTGTGCCATGCAAAGCCTTTGGGATGGTTTGGTTGATAGTTGATTTGATTGCGTTGAAAATCAGAAAGTTTTTGCGCCAGTGCCAAAATTGTTGATGGCTAATAGAACATGATAAATTTTTGAATTTTTTACACGTTATCAAGATACAAATTGCCCACGCTGTCCTAAGTTTTCGGATTTTTTAGAGTTACAAAAGTATGACTAAAAATCACGTCTTTACACACTGTTCTGTTTTTGACAGATTGTGTTTTTGTTGTGTTATGTGCTTGGTTTAATGAATCTATGATTTTTTAAAGAGTTTAAGCCAGGGAAAAGTTAGAATACAGTTGATATAATGTAATAACAAAATATGAATTGGTTTGCTACAGTACTTAAAGTAAGGATTCGTTTTGTTATACTAACGGATCTCACGAAGTTTTGTTGAGTTTTGTGTGATTGAAGTTTTCAAGTTTTGGGTGAGATCACGATGGATGAAGGAATAAGGAGTAGAAAAAGGCTAAGCTTGTGGATACCCGATGCAATCCAGAATAATATTCAAGAAGTATCCAGCAACTAAGCTTGGGGATGCTCCCGAGTGACATCCCCTCTTTCTTCTAACGACCATCTGTATTTTACTTGGAGCTATATTTTTATTCGTCACATATTATGTGTTTTGCTTGGAGCATCTTCTATGATATGAGTCTTTGCTTGTTTTTATTTTTTTAGTTTGTGGCATCTATTCTTGCTGAACACATTTATTTGAGAAAGCCAATTGATGTTATGTTTAATCTTTATGGTTCATTTAAATTTTTTGAGAGCTATGGAATTGCTTTAGTGCTTCACTTATATCTTTTTGAGCACGGTGTGTTTTAATGTTTTTGAAGAAATGCTCTTGTGCTTCACTTAGATTTATTTGAGAGTTGGTAAATTTTTAAAAGAAATTCTCTCATGCTCCACTTACATTATTTAGAGAGAAAGAAAAAACTTCTGCTCATGTTCTTACTTAGATTTGTTTGAGCCTATCAAAAGTAATACATGAAACTAGTCCCAAAGTGATAGATATTCAAGAGGGATGTAATAAAAACTTTCATGAAGATCATTGGACAAAATAAACTTGATTATTTGTAATAGTTTTGAGATATGATGATAGTGATATGCGAGTCATGTTAATGAGTAATTATGTTTTAGTAAGAACAATGATGTTAAGGTTTGCGATTCCCTATGCAAGACGAAAGTCAATAGTTATGGAACGAAATTACATCCTACTTGTGGTGCATTATTCGGTGTTAGTTATGCTCAATGCTCGCTTATGTGAATTTTCTTTTCTTGGTTGGTTGCTTCTCAATCCATTTGCTAGCCTCCACTTGTACTAAATAGAAATACTACTTGTGCATCCAAAATCTTTAAAACCAGTTTTGCCATATGTGTCCACCAAAATTAATATTCTCTCAAGTTCTATCGATCACTGATACAACTCTACGCCTATAAACTATTTTTCAAGTAATGGGATATGTTTGCAAGATAAGAAAACATGTGTAAATAGAAGTTACATGTTATTTAAATAAAGAACAATAAAATATATATAGTGAGTGTGGAAAAGGGGTGGTTGGATGTGCAGTATTGTCCCTAAGTAATTCATAACTAGAACGCTAATCGTCACTGTAGTTTTATATGTGGGAGAGGCCTCTGCTAACATACTATCCCTTTCTCGAAATTTTATGCACTTATTATTAGAACTATTAGCAAGCATCTGCAAGTAATAACAAGTTCATTGAGGTAAAGCCAACCACAACATTAAAATAAATTGGCCCCCTTCAATCCTAAAAGCAACAACTAGTTCACGAACTGGGGTTTAGGTTTCTATCACTCCCGTAACCCACCATAAGCAAACCAATCACATATTGCAACACCATACAGTGTAACCCATATAGTGAGCACTCATGATTGGCATCAAACGAAAACAACAAAATAAAACATGCACTCAGACCAATCATGATCACCAATTAACCCACATGACAAAAATAATCTACTCAGACATAATAGTGATGAGGCAAATCATTGGATAATAATAAATAACATCAAACACCATGTTCAAATATGGGATTACAACGGGTTTGCGGGAGAGTGGGCCGTTCAATAGAGAGGGAGGAAGCTGATGGATGTATTGATGAAGATGGCGAAGTTGATGTAGATGGTCGACGGGACGATGGTTCCCCTGGCGGCGCTCTCGCGCCACCATGAGTGAAGGGGGATAGAGGCCACCTAATTCTTCTTCCTTGGCCTTTCCCCTCGATGGGTAGAGGATTCCATCTCTGGTCCTTGGCCTCCATGCCTCACGGAGGGTGGGAGCCCCTCCGAGATTGTATCTCTCTCTCTCTCTCTCTCTCTCTCTCCCTCTCTCTCCCTCTCTCTCTCTCCCTCTCTCTCTCTCTCTCTCTCTGTTTTCTTCTCTATTTTTGTTACTTTCTAAAATTGTTTCCGCGGTTGAGCATCGTTTTTTAAATATTTGGAGATCTGTAACATTGATCAGGCTGAAATGTTTACACGATTTGCCCATAAATTAGCTTTCTTGTGCCCGAAGTAGAGCCCCAACCGACCTATGGTATCCCCACAAGCCCGCATGGTACAGGTGGCCCCTAGGCCGCACAACATGCCATTGTGGAGCCCACGAGCACCGCCTTGCATTGCTTCTTCTACCAAAATTCAGATATATTCCATAAAAATCCACAAAAATTTCAGTTCATTCCAACTTCGTGAATTTTTCACCTAAATACCAGAAAAACAATAGTCCCTCCGTTCCTTCATATAAGTTGTATTTGTTTTTTCAAAAGTCAAACAGGTGCATGCTTGACAGAGTTTTTAGGAAAATATATCAATATCCACAATACAAATTTTACATCATTTGATCCATTATGAATAGTAATTTCATATTTTATTTTATAATCTTGGTCAAACATTCAAATGGTTGACTTGCACGAAAATCAATACACCTTATATTCTGGAATTGAAGGAGTAGGAAACAAGATCCGACATTTGGCAGTAGGTTAATAGGTTAGTCCAACTAAAAATAATATAAATTGTTGTCAAAAGTATGTAAAAGTGGTATGATAATAACATGAAACACTCTAAAACTATAGATACGTTGGAGATGTATCACTAGTCGATAGGCCTTGCAATCATGTAGGACCCTTTAACCACCGTACCGACTGGGTTTCACGTAGCCCTAGTCCTCGGTGCCCTTTATAAGATGAGGTAGGCTAGTCGATAGGCCTTGCAATCAATCCCTTCACACACCTATGTTCCTCGTATTACCTTGTACATAGTATCAATTCAATACAATTGAGCATGAGTTGGGTCTTTGGATCCAGAGCGAGGGACCGAATCTGGGTAATATCCGGTCTGTTGTTTCCCCTCTAGATCCTCCAGCTAGTCGCAGCAGCCAATCCGGAGTCTACCAGATTTCACATCGACAGATGTAGTGACTGGTTTGTGGCATCGAGCAAAGGGGTTTAAATGACTGATTTCGTAGTTGAAGGCATGATTTGCACCTTCATAGAAGAGAATACAATTGGCTCGTTATGTGTCTTTTAGTTTGCCTCCGACAGCCAGTATCATGCATATTTATGTGAATTGGTTGAGGGAGGCTTGCGAATAAAATGATGCACAAATCCGGGGTGATAATATGCACCTTTCTGCTGGGACCCTTACTTTGTCCAAAAAAGTACATGCACCTTTGTTTGTACTAAATGGAATTGTCATAATGCTATTTTCTTCCGATTTTTTTGGATGTTTCCACGGTGCTTTTTATTTAATACGCACTTGATGCTCACTTGAGGTGTGCAGGCGTGTGTGTCTATTGCCTTCACGAGAAGCCACTTGGAGATGGTAGCACGGGCTATGTTCAACTAGTGTGAATAACGACATAGCAATATGACTAATGACACACAAGTCCTACATGAAATTTCTATTGTGATTGTCATAGGCTTAATTAGCTTTTTAGCCCCTTTTGTTTGTGATTAGTACACAATAAAAAGTACATACATTGTTTGATTGATGGGGAGACCAGAGGTCTTCCTCGTTTTGGGAAAAAGAATAGTGTTCATAGCACTAGAACTCCTCTCAAACAGATAGACTCGGCAATAGCGGAGGGACACAAAATATCCATTTATTTTTCTTGTGAAGCTATTCTCATACGCTTTGTGAAACAACTGTTCTGTAGGCAAAATTTCCTAGTTGCAATGCCGTAATTTCACAGAAACAACGCAGCTGCGAAGGGGAACTATATAACCCCAATATTGGGAATCTTGCCAAGTGTTGTATGTGCTTTTCTTAATTATTGTTGGTAGTTGGGACAGACCAAGTGTGGAACAGTGGAAGTTTGAGTGCAGCCACAAACTCCACATTTGGAAGATGCTCAACGTATGGCTATAACAGTTTGCTGAGGAAAATCTAGCTGGATGTCAGTTTAGACGTTAATGTACTCCTTATTTGGAAGTAGGCATCACAACCCATGTCCCATTCCTAGTACCCAAGCTGCAGGTGGACCAATATAGATGCTCACGAAATTAGCTACCGCCCCCGATCCATCTAATCTAGACCTAACTTGGTACCGCCACAGTGATAGTGATGATGAAGAAAGGGCAACATGTTCTGGTGGCCGGTGGGTGTGAGGGTGTGACCGTGCGAAACATAAAGCAGGGTCAATGTTTATATATATATACTCCATCCGTTTGGAATTACTTGTCTCGGAAATGGATGTATCTAGAATTAAAATACATCTAGATGCATCCATTTCTGCGACAAAGTAATTCCAAACGGAGGGAGTACCATATAAACACAAGAGGGCAAGCGTAGTACCCCATTTAGTTCAAGCCCAAGAACCCTATGATCTTCTTGTTAGAGCTAGAACATGAGTTTTTTTACTAACGTCTTACCTTAACTGTTTCATGCAAAGTTATAGGTAATAGGTGGCCACTGTTATCTCTCCTGGAAGAGAACATGATGCCAGTAGCGTTCATGGACGTCACCCTATCCCTTTCTCCCTCTTTTTCTGAATTATTGATGCCGCATAGCCTCATTGTTATCATCGACCATGACTAGGCGACCGCCCTTCAAAGTCTACGCGTCGCGACATGAGGTCGTCGTCAAGAGGTTAACATGAACGCGAAGAGCCAGACAACTCCTACATATATAGTTTCTTCTTTTCTTTTCATGAAACACTCTAGATGTAGAGTTGCAAGTTAATAGCAGCCATGGAGGAGGAAGGTGGCGACATGACCGACCGGAGTGCAGCTAGCTAACTATTGCTAGCACGGAATTGTTAGTAGAAGTTAGGGGTAAGGACGATGCTGTACAGTGGAGTGGCTTTCTTCATTGATTGCCCTTCCTTTTTCTGTGATAGCTCTCCGCCAGGCTGCCGGACACACACCCATGTTGTTTGTTGGCTGTTACAAGTAGCAATTCATTACTATTAAGTCCTCGTTGTCACTTGTTAGGAAAATGTCAGGTGAAGGAACGCCTTTTGGGGGATAGCACCTTGTCGACGGATGTAATAATGTGGTGGCTGGGTTGAGTCGAGAGATTCAAACTTGAAATGTTGCAGCAGACTTGGAAGCAGGGCATGCATCATCTCTTTTCCGTGCCGTATACTCCCACCGTTCCTAAATATAAGTCTTTCTAAAGATTTGACCACGGACTACATACGGAGCAAAGTGGGTGAATCTACACTCTAAATTACGTCTATATACATCCATATGTGGTCCACATTAAAATCTTTAAAAATACTTATATTTATAAACGGAGCAAGTACTTGGCAAACATGTAAGGAAACAAAACACATGCACCGAACTTGCTCAGATATCCATGGAGTGAGTATTCAAAAGTGGAGGAGATGTACCAGTACAACTATACTACCAAGGGCTGTCTACTTGAGACTGTTTGTCCTTTCAGCGTTACTCCCCCCGTTCGGAATTACTTGTCTTGAAAATGAATGTATCTAGAACTAAAATATGTCTAGATACATCCATTTTTGCGACAAGTAATTCCGAACGGAGGGAGTACATGTGAGCTACAACAGCAGGGAAGATGGTACTATCCTGCAGCGGCAGCCGTTGCACTACACGGTCGAGATTTGACCAGTAAAAGGCATGCGGATTTACTGCCCACGTATGCAGTCAAGCCATTGCTCCATCATCAAGCACGAAAGTTGTACGTACCATATAATTTTTTGACCGCGCAAACAAAGCTATATATATGCACGGATCTGTCGCGTCGCGAAGCCACCCATCTCCTCTTTTGGTCATCGTCTACCTCTGCCCGGCTCCTCTTCAAACCGCTCTTTATTATCCTCTGCCCCGATCGCGTCACGCTACTCACCTCTTTCCCCCCCTCGTTCTGCACAGACAAACACGAAGAGGAGAGGACCACTCGCCGGCCACTTTCCCTGGCTCATCTCAGAATCCTCAACTGATTCACGGTGTCATGAAACTGAAACCAAAGAGCCTTTCGGTGCATGTCTCCCTGGCCGGTCAGCTTCACTGCACACCTCGGCATGCCATGCGGCAGCAGCATCAGGACTTGAGGTAGGAGGAGATCTTTTTTATCGCCGGACGCGTGATCCCTGCGGCCTTCTCTTGCATGGCGACAAGCCTGCCGGGCCTGTACACTTGTGCGAAAACAGCAACTCCCCGTCCGTCAGATCAGACATGCACGCCGCTTGCATGGGAGGCGCTGCATGCATGTGCAGATCCACGAGAAGTGAAATTTTTCCGTGGACGAGACACGCGGAATCAATGCGGGCCGTGGTCAGAAGAGTCCCGGGCGCCTCATCAAAGGAAATGAAACGGGAGCTTGCGTTGCGTTCCAGGCATTCAACCTGGCGGATCGAGAGGAGGAGTTACCAGCATCCGATTTCGAAATTGCAGATGATGCGGTACCACTTAGCTGCAATCAAGACCTACGTGGTACCATGTTTACCACATGGATCGACTGACTGACCGAACTCGGTATTCAATTCAAAGCATATTCTGATATTCATATATTCTCTACATAAATACAAAGCGAGGTGCGTATTCAAGTGCAATACAACTGTACAAGTACTCGGTCTTGCACGGAAGAGACGCGTTGCGGTTGTCTGCTTGGTTCGTCAGTACTAACTCAAATCTTAAACTGTTAGGCAAGATCGAGAAGTACTGCAGACGGGGAACTTGGGGGCACGCACGCTGTCGCTCCAGCATCGGTGCAAGTGTTTCTCTGCTTTGTACCGTCGCGTATCCAGCCGGCTGCGTACGCTCCCAGGCTCAACGCCTACACTGTTCCATTAACTTCTGTTGCAACTCTACGGCCTTTTGTCAGGAAAAACTTGCTCCTACATGTTTGTCTGTGTTGCCGCGCACGGCACGGGGCACGGCACGGATGGACGGACGGGGCGACACGTACGTTGATACACTTCCTGTTTCCGACACGGCAGTAATTCGATCTCGATCGCAAGGGAGTACAGGGTATGAGCTGTTGCTACGGCCTACGGCATGCATCTCTAGATAAATCCATGCATTCAAGTCGCTTGTACGTACGTACGTACGCACTAGTAGCATTCACAACAGGCAAGCAAGAGAGCTGGGCTGGAGTTGGATCGATCCATAGATCTAGAGTATTTCCGTGTGTGACCGCTGGCACATGCATGCATGCATGGCATCCACGAACAGAAACATCGTACAAGTGGTGCCTTGTTTACTTGCTCGCAAACAACAACCTCTCCGTCGACATGGATCCATCGTGCATCATCGCATTGTTAAACACGGAATGGATCGATGGATCGATCGTTCGTCTTTCTTATTTAGGGTTTGTACAGGTGGTTAGGTAATGAGCTCACGGGTGACGCATTTGGGCATGGCCGCGAGCATAAACTAGGCATGGTGGTGGTACCTCGTCGCGTCACCAGCAGCCTAATGCTAAAAAAGCCTTGATTTGTCTCACTGATTATCTCATTCTTAGGGCAGGACCACACATAAACAACCGATGCTTCATTTGTTGCACTCGTTGATCAGAGTGTCAACGCACCATCTGATCTCATCCTGATCGCTCCGGCTTATCATAACTCAACTAGCACATAAAACATATAGTAGCTTGGACTGGAGTATCACATATTTTTACACAACATGCAGAAATGCATGCACCTGATCGATCCAGAACCCAGAGCTATGATTGACCTAGCTGCAGCTACCGGTAGAGGTGCATGGTCGTGGCTGATGTTACATTACCATGGCCGGCCGAGCCGTCCCGTCCCGGAGTGGAACAACAGCGCGCCGAGAGACCCGCGACTCGCCCGTCGTTGTAGTAGGAATGTTCGGAGATGCTGAAATAGTTGCTCAGTGTAAAGTTTGAGCAATGTTGGCGTTGGTTTCTTTCTACTGTGACTCCATCTCACTCAGAGACCAGCCGATCCAGCTGCAACTGCTGGTGAGACGTGACGTTTCCGGATCGGATTCGGATGGGCTACTGTTCGGGGCTGTGGGCGAAAACAGCAACGTCAAGTAAGTACGGTGAAACTGTTCTCCACCGGTACGTTCTTCTCCAAGTGCCACAACTCGATTTCCTTTTTTTTAATGTTATGTTGTGCTCCAAATTCATACTGTATACAATACTTCCTCCATTTCTTTTTAGTCTGCCTATAAGATTTGGTCAAAGTCAAACTTTGTAAATTTGACCACTTCATAGGAAAAATTATCAATATATACAATACTAAATATAAAAGGTACGAAAATTAATTTCATTATACATGTAACAATATTGATTTCATATTGTGAATCTTGATACTTTTTTCTATAAACTTAGTTAAAGTTAACAAAGTTTGGCTTTGACCAAATCTTATATGTAAACTAAAAAGAAACAGAGGAAGTTTATAAGTATAAAGGCTAATTTCTGACTAATGAAGTGGAGTCCCGTCCCCGGGATGCTTGGGTTGTAGCCGAGCGGGGGCAAAGTCTGAAGTTAGAGGAGTAAAAAGAAACGTATGGAATAATTGCTGTGGAGTCCATGTTATTCTCCTAATTCCTTTGGAGATGGTCATCGGACATATGGTGAGCCGTCACAGATCAAGAAGAATGACCTCCGGACAGAGTGAGAAACAGACAAATTCGACATTTTTTGAAACTTTAGAACAAAATAAAACAAATAAAGAGAATCACAAAATGACCCATTTTGCATGAGGCCGGGAGCTGCGACGCCATGCGAAATAGCACGACGCCTCGGTAGAGGTTGTTGTCGCACTATCTAGCATGCCGTCTCAACCCAAGGCATCGTGCTATTTAGCATGACACCCTAGCCCTGGGCGTTAGGCAAATGCACCATTTTTTTATTTTTTATTCGAGCCATTTTGTGCTAAAGTTTCAAAAAAATGCCAAATATGTTCATTTTCACTTGGACAAGCATGACTTGGGCGCATACGTATGTGCTATGTCCATCGAGAGTTCTACATAAACCCGGTACCGGACCAGTACTCGGTTCCATTTTTCATGACCCGTCGAGCCATCAAGACAAGGACAACCACAATTTCCAGTCACATCGCCCATAGTGTTTCGGATTTATAGATATTTGGTTCACGTCATTGTCCGACGGGGACGCGTGTAGAAATCTTCTCTTATCTCTTCTAGGTGGTATCGAAATACTTACCCGTAGATATTCTCCTCTTTACAGTGCCTTGGAGTCGAGCCCTCGATGCCTCCCTCTGACCGGTGGGAATCGTCTGTCAGTGACTAAGGTTATTTCCGAAAATATGTACGTAGCTGGGGAGCATCTGTATGTGTCGGCCCTCATTGACCAAGGAGCATCTGTATGTGAACCGTTCCAGATGCATGGTCACATGAGACTCTTTGAGGTACGTACTTCCCCGTTCGTGGTTGGTCCAGCACAGAAATCCCATGGCGAGTTTGCGTGGATGATGAGGCCATGTAGGTCGTCGTCCTCGTACTCTCTCCAACGTTAAAAACGTCTGTGTTGGTGGTACACGGCAGAGCCGGAATCCATCCACCCGATGGGCACAGCCCGTCCGAGCGCCGTCTCGTTGTCATCGTCGAAAACGGAAAGCGACAACCCGCCCTCTCCGGTCGTCTCCTCCCCTCCCGTCTTGGCGCAATCGATCCCATCCCGGAGCTTTGATTAACACGGCGACTCAACTCCGGCGAGCCGTGTGGGGTTCCTCTCATGCCTTTTTCAGGCCTTAATTAACTGTACGATCGTGGCAAAGTGGTTGCCACACACGCCTTGACGATCCCAAATCTCTCACGTGCTTTTCGTTGTTCGCCGGCGTGATTTAAGAATACAGTTCTGCTAAAGCACGTCTAGATGTGTCATAAATATTGCACATCTAAATCCTATATCATTGATCTTATGCGAAGATTCATGTGGATTTTTTTTTTCCTTTTCCTTTCTATACGTGCTTGTGTTATTTAGATGTGCAATAACTAAGGCATATTTAGATGTGGTCTAGACAGATGATACTAGTAGATGGACTGGAGTCTGGACTACTAGTACTGTTTTGATTTTATACCACGCTTTTTCCTCGGGCATGCAGAGGCTTTGGGTGGGAAAAGTCGCCACACGGAAAGAAAAAAATGAGTGCCATGCCTGACTGATTTGTGTCCTGTGCATGCTGAGAAACTTTGGAGGGAGTCATGCATGCAGATGTTGACCGGTCTCCCGCGAGGGAATCGTGCGATCGATCAGTGGAAGCCGTGCGCTACCATTGAACGAGATCGATCGACCCATCCGTGGAGTTTGGCATTTGCATTTGCATGTGGACGCCGTGCGGCACGTAGTACGAATATTCTCTCCTATTGCGAAGATTAAAGAGGAGGAGGCTCTGCTGCAATGCGATAGACCTAGGACGTGTTCGGTTAGTTTCTGAGTAGGGTCTGGTTGAGTGGAGAAAAACGAGTCAGACCCAGCGGGGCCTGGTTGAGGAAAATGAGGCGAAAAACTACGTTGTAAGTACTCATTCGGTCCCAAAATAAATGACTCAAAAATAACTTAATTTTGTACTTCCTCCGTCCGAAAATACTTGTCATCAAAATGGACAAAAAGGGATGTATCTAGAACTAAAATACATCTATATACATCCCCTTTTATTCATTTTGATGACAAGTATTTCCGGACGGAGGGAGTACTAAAGTTAATACAAAGTTGAGTCACTTATTTTGGAATAGAGGGAGTAGTTTGTTTGCCTGCATATGAGGTCTTGTCATTTTTTTTTTAGAAAAGGATGATTACCCCCGGCCTCTGCATCTAAGCGATGTATGTAGCTATTTTATTAATTATTCACAAAAACCTTACAAAGTAGTAAATCAGGTAGTCTGAAGCCATCATCCTAGCAACATCCGTCGCCATTTCTATCCACTTGAAGAAGGTGTGCCGATAGTTCGAGCCCGCGTTAGACACCACACTCTCCACCGCGATGCGCCCTACTACTAGTCACGTGCCCCTACACGCCAGTAGCTCCAACACGCGCACCCTCCACTGAGAAGTGCAGCACACGCCCGCGGGGTAACCTTCTCACGCCAGCCCATCTAGTGATTGATCGATCGAGGTGCGCGACCTGGGTCCGGATGAGCGGGGCCAAGAGGCGGGCAAAGCCGGGAGGGGCCGCGTGGCCGACGCAGACCAAGTGGTTGAGCGGCACGCATGAGAGGATCTACGGCCTACGCCTCCTGGACGCGCTGTGGGCCACACTGTCAGTCGCTGCGCCGTCCGCGCCACCGTAGCCGCGGGACGTCAAGGCGGCCGCCGACTCGGTGCTGGCGCTCACGGCGGGCGAGAAGTCGCGCTGGA
Source organism: Secale cereale (assembly GCA_902687465.1). Taxonomy (NCBI): domain Eukaryota; kingdom Viridiplantae; phylum Streptophyta; class Magnoliopsida; order Poales; family Poaceae; genus Secale; species Secale cereale. The sequence goes on from LR738710.1 coordinate 876,788,804, forward strand.
GCCGCGACATCCTGTTGGCTGGCGCCTCGCCCTGCCGCCGCCGCATGCTCGTCAAGGCCGACGGGAAGATCCGATGCCTGCGCGTAGGAGGGGTGGGATCTGGTTAAGGATAAGGTGGACCCGCCGTGTAGGGGATCGGGGTGGTCGGATCTAACGATTTTGGCACTGGTGGGACTTGGTGGCAAGTGGAGGAGGGCTGGCGGTCGAGCTTGAAGCGGCGGGACTCCTACTGTGATGGAGCGGGGGGGAGAGAGAAAGGTGATTAAGGATAGACGATTACGTGCAAGCACGTTCCCAGCGAGCCATCCACTCGCGCTTCCTTGTATCGCTCGGGCCTGGCTCGCTGGAAACTTTCGATTCAATCGTTCCCAGCGAGCCAGGCCTAAAGGTGCTTTAAGAAACCATGCCATGTAGGCCCAACAGTACTCGCGTGTAACCAAATAGCTCAACACGAAAAAAATGCTGCATACAACGCGCTCGGTTGCAATTTTGTGAGCAACCAAACACATTCCTAACTAGAGAAGATAGTGACACAAATGACTGGTCGTGGCCTTTCCCTTGTTGATCAACAGCCATGTGAGTACCATCCAACAACCGCCCGAGAGAGGCGACTTGATAGGCGAACCGTTGCCCCCTTCCTCTGTCTATGACGCCGCCGGTCCCTGCCTCCTCCATTGTCTTCTCCGGCGGCTGGAGGGGGTGGGGACCATGTCGACTCTGCTCCAACTCACATGTAGGGTAGGTTTCGTTTGTGGGGCTGCGTTTCTTTTTACGGTGACGGCGACGACGCATCCAACAATAATGCCCAGGCTTCAGTCTCGTCTCGACGGCGTCCATGGCAGCACTGTGAGGGCGGTGAGCTCTTTCTTTCGTTGGCCCTTCAGGTCGGCGTGTTTAGGTCTTCGACCGGTGGTTGTTGTCCCCGACGGCGTCACCGGTGGGTGAGTGCGTATGGCGCTTACAGATCTGGACTTGAGGATTTATGGTGGTGGATCTGGCGTTTGGCCTTGATGATGTCGACGGCTGACGGTGGCTTCGGGACTTGAGATGAGTGGGGATGATCCCCGGTCGACGTGCCACAGCGACAAAGGCCTTGCCGGTGGAAGGTTTCTTCATCGACTCACAACGCCCTTCTGGGCTATGGCTCTCCTTTTCTGGGCTATGGCTCTCCTCTGAGTACGGCAATGGTTAGCGGCAACGATGGCGATTGCAGTATTACCAGTAGACTCCTTTGTATTTTTCTTTTCTTGGAGTAGGTTTCTGCAAAGTTTTGTGGATACGTATTTCATCTCGACCCTTCTGGCCGGTTCCGCGTGCATGCTTTGTATTCTCCTTGTTTGTGATTAATGATTGACATGGTTACCTTTTTTTTTTTACAGCCACACGAGTTCGTGCTGGTACGTACGTACACTAGGTGCCTAGCTAGGTTGACTGTGACTACACTTGGAGTGATTTGAATTCGCAAACATGCGTACCGTGTCCGTCCTCCGTTCCTAGCACGTGCTGTTTTCCTTGTTTTATGGCAGCTTGATTCGAGTGACCAAGAAACGGAGCTTGGCGGTACAATTTTTCTGTAAACGCATGCATTCGTACCAGCCACCAACTACCCCATCCGCCGTGTCCGGAGCTTTGCCGGATTTACTGAGCCGTGGCGATGCAAGGCAGATGCGATCTGCAGCATCTCCTGGTTGTGCCCGTTGGCAGCAATGGCGCAGGCTGGGGCTGGGCTAGATGGAAAAGTCATGCTAGTACCACACACGAATAAGGAAACAATAGTCTGCACCGATGCATGCTCGTCAAGCGCGCGCTGGTCCATGGAAACTTGGGAGGAGACTACAACGACCTCTCCCATGCTCCAACTACAAGTCCCGCCTGGCCAGTTCCATGAACTCCCCTTAGCTAGCTCGCCCTGCTCTACGTATCTAGACTAGTACGTACCACCTTTATCTTGTTTTATCTCTTCCAGTCAAGCGCATCTTCACCGTCGAACCTCCCGTAACTGCCCGGAAGCACTTTTTCGCATAAACAGAAGACAAAGTGTGTGTGTGGGGAGGGGAGGGTGTCCGAACCGCTGCCACGTCGGTTTGCCCTGGCCCATCCAAACCCTACTCCACCCGCATGCTTTCCCGCCCGGCGCCAGCTGCCTGCATTCATGCCGCTGTCAGTCGGCGCGTGTTTCAGCAAGTCACCGCTCCAAGCCAACTTGCGGAGGAGCACAACGGCACAGGCGGAGGAGGCAGTGTTGTACTGCTCCTCCCGCGCCATCCACCGTCAACGTGTGTGGAATCGCGCCCTGCCGGTGGAGAAAGAAGCCGATGTCGTGGAGATCAACGAGGCAGCCAGCACGTCCGCGGCCGCCGCGGACAACAAGGAAAAGCATATCGCGGGAGGTTGCCGTCGCTTGGTTCCCATGAAGGCCACCACCGGCGCTTCATCGGCGTGATCAACTGGTGTCTTGCCTCTTCGCATGCCACCGTCGTCCCCACCCCCAAATCAACCATGTTTTGTGCTTCACGGAGGCGGAGGCTACTCCGATGAGCGGTGCAGCCGGACATAGGGACGGTACGGCTCGCTGAAGCATATCCCTTCAAGGCATACGACAGTCCGACGAGTGGGTTGTCGAACATGGGGAAGAAATTTCACCGGAGGGATGCGGAGTGGCGGGGCTTCATTTTCCGATGCTCATGGTGGGCCGGAGATGCAGAACGGGCGTCAGCGGTCCTTTTATTTTAGGTCTAGAGTCCAGTCTAGTTGAAAAATGCCTAAATATAATGAAGTTGCTTCGGTTTAGACGAAAAGCATTCGATTTTATGTTAAAAAATGACTGGTTTAGATGGAAATCGTTTTCGTTGAATTTCATTTGAAATCTAAATGGACACATCCGGCTAACTTTGGATGGCCAGCTTCCACACCCGTTTCTACGGACCGTTCCCTTCCTATACGCAGACGGATGCAAGAGTAAATTTGCGGGTCGTAGTGGAAGATGCCCTATGAGCATCTACAACCGGGTAAATCTGCCCCCCTATACGCCTGTGGGCGCGTCTGGACGCGTCCGCATATAGCGCATGCCGGTCCCTCATATGTTGCGTCGCACATCCACATACCTCAAATGCCGATCCTCAAATCCATGCAATCCATGCACCTTGATCATACGATACGAATTGTTCGAATTCAACAATTTGAAACAAATCAAAGCAAATCATAGTTCAACAAGCTGGACATGCCAAAACGAAATCAATGTCCGAGCGTGACAGATGGCGCGCTTGTCGGAGCACGGACCGGGCGCCATCCATGGCGCCTGCTCCTAGCCCAAGCGGACTATGTCCTGCTCGTCCTGCTCCACCTGCATCCTGGTTGCCTCCCCGGCCTGCATCTTGGCCGCATGACCCGCTGCCGCTACCACAACCTCCCTCGCCGCCTCGTACTCCCTATGGTCGCTGATCTCCTTCTTCTTGTCCGTGAGCCACTTCTTTGCATGCTCTTCCAAGAGGGTTTCGTCCGCCAACACGATCTTTGCATCCTATGAGTCCCATGCGAGCTTTAAACTCTCCTTGTCAAACTCAATCTCTCCAAGTGTCTTGGCCTTCTCGAGTTCCCATTTGATCGCCGCCTCTTGCTTCTCCAACTCTTTTGCAAATGATGACAAGATGAAGCAATTGAGCTTACCAGAGTTGCCACTCCCATCCCACTTTGAGGGCGTTTGGTCACTTGTGAGTATTAACCAACATATTTGTTCACTTCCCCATGAATGACCCCCCATCGATGTTGAAGAGATGCCGTATTGCAAGTTGTTATGATAGGATGCGGCTCCACATACTTCTTTTTTGTTCATGATACTCCTTCCAAATCTTCTCTCAATACTTGTTCCCCCTTTTGCTCCGTGCCGCATATTGGATCCATTGTTTTGGCCAACTATGCTTTGACCAACAAGATGTCCTCAAATCTTGAGAATGTCGTACCTCTTGCCTTCTTCATCCTGCTCTTCCTCTTCTTCTTGCTCGGATTGGGATTAGATTTGTCCCAACTTCAAATGTGGCGGTGCCATCCAATTCATACTCCATTTTAGCCGTACGTTTATTGTAATTGATCATGTTCGACAAGAATGCCTCCTAGATGATCATGATTTGCAAGCATTCATCATGTGCAAAATGAACTAGTGATCTATGCAAAACATTGAACATGTCGTATGCAACTCTGATCGGACAAGAGTAGACTCTTGTTTGGTATTTCCATCGAACATGTCGAGGGAAGCCCAGGAGCTGCCAATGGCCGTGCTCATCTACGCCTGAACGAGCATCAACAATTGACACACATCGACCGTTGGCATCTGTATGTGCCGAAAACTCTCCAAAATGGCTCAAAAGGCCACTGAATCCTACTCTGTCCCAACGGGGTCGGACGACATAATCCGCGTCGGCTCTCGTATGAAAGCGGTGCGGAGTTCCGGGCACGTTGGGGAGACAGTTGCTCAACCAAGTTTGAACCTCCCTGCGATGCCAACTCCGCCCCCATCTCTTGCTGCCGGTGTCACCGCATCTTCCGGGTGGCGTTCTCCGCCATGCAAGATAAAGCCAAGGAAGCGACGCTGATGGACAAGGCGGACGACTTCTCTGTCGCAGCGGTCGGGATGAGCTAGACGAAATCTACGGCGACATATCAGTGTTGGAAATATGCCCTAGAGGCAATAATAAAATGGTTGTTATCATATTTCCTGTTCATAATAAATGTTTATTATTCAAGAATTGTATTGACCGGAAACTTAAATACATGTGTTCATACATAAACAACACTGTGTCCCTAGTTTGCCTCTACTAGACTAGCTCGTTGAACAAAGATGGTCAAGGTTTCCTAACCATAGGCATGAATTGTCATTTGATAATGAGATCACATTGTTAGGAGAATGATTTGATGGACAGACACAACCGTAAGCTTAGCATCATATCGATTAGTTATTTGCTACAACTTTCTTCATGAAAAGTATCAATTTCTAAGACCATGAGATCATGCAACTCCCGGATACCAAAGGAATGCCTTGTGTGCTATCAAACATCACTTCGTAATTAGGTGATCATAAAGGTGCTCTACAGGTATCTCCAAAGGTGTCTGTTGGGTTGGCATGGATCGAGACTGGGATTTGTCACTCCGTATGACAAAGAGATATCTGTGGTCCCTCTCGGTAATACAACATCGTAAAGGGCTTGCAAGCAATGTGGCTAATGAGTTAGTCATGGGATCTTGTATTACGGAACAAGTAAAGAGACTTGCCGGCAACAATATTGAATTAGGTATGGAGATACCGATGATCGAATCTCGGGCAAGTAACATATCGCTGGAAAAACGGAATTACATACATGATTACCCAAATCCTCGACATCGTGGTTCAACCGATAAGAGATATTCGTGGAATATGTAGGAGCCAATATGGGCATCCAAGTCCAGCTATAGGTTATTGATCGGAGAGGTGTCTTGTTCATGTCTACATGATTCTCGAACCCGTAGGGTCCGCACGCTTAACGTTCAGAGACGCTAGAGTAGTATTGAGATATGTACATTGGTGACATAATGTTGTTCAGAGCCCCGGATGAGATCTCGAACCTCATGAGGATCTTCGGAATGGTCTGGATGTAAAGATCTATATATAGGAAGTCATGTTCTGGTCACCAAAAAAGTTTCGGGCATTATCGGCATTGTCCCGGGAGTGCCGAAAGGGGTCCGGGGGTCCACCTGCCCCCGGGGCCCACATGGGCTGTAGGGGGCGCCCTGGCCTGCATGGGCCAGGGGCACCAGCCCAAGAGGCCCATGCACTAAGGAGAAGGAGAGAGGGAAGAGTCATAAGGAGGAAACACACCCCCCTAGGTGCCTTGGGGAGGGAGTAGACACTACAAAAAAACACTTCCGTGATGATATGTGTTTGTCACAGTAGGTCACGATTTGTGTCATGCTTCTACATCCATGATGATTTTATGACATAATCAAGATAGTCATACATGTGCTGTCGTATAAGTGTTCCATGACAATACTGAAATTATCATCATGGAAGTGTCCACTTCCATGACGATAAATGTCGCGTCATGGAAGTGTTTACGTGAAGGGCAACCGACATGTGGCATCCACTTTAACGACTCGCCTTTAAGATATCGGGTCCGGTTTTGGATCTGATAACCTGTTAACAGCCCCGGGTAGTGACGACTTTCCAAGTTTACAATTCTCATTGCCGCATGTACCACATGTCAGATCCGCGTTGGGACAGATATCAACTGTCCAATGGACAGGAGGCACTTATGATACGTCGAAATGTGGCACTACCCAACAGTGGCCCATTTAGGATAAAATGGCCGGCCCGTTTGACTTGGTCAAAAGTTAACGGGATGGCCCACCGAAAGCCCGTTAACGGCCTGCTCGTGTATAGCCCATTCACGGCCCGTTATGGCCTTTCCGAATTTAGCCTGGTAGCTTCAAGTGGGTCGTCCAATATAATTCCAGCCCATTGACAATTTTGGCCCATGTATGGCCCCTGACGTCTTTCGGCCCATATGAGGCCTTTTGTATCTTTGGCCCCTTTAATTGCCCGTGGTGAAATTGGCCTATATTGATTAGTAAGTTGCTTTATACCCATTAACGACCCATTACTCAGTTGGTCCATTTCCAGCCCGTTTTATCTTTCGATTACATATGATCCGTGACGGGCCTGTTCCCTCGATGGGCCAAATTCAGTGCATGGTTACAGTTGGCCCGTGTGGGCCCCGTTAACAAATTGGGCCTAGTTCGTCCCGTCATGTATTACAGCCTATTGCTACTTCTCGAGCTTGCGTTGTATTCCCTCGAAGAGGAAAGGGTGATGCAGCTCATAAGTATTTCCCTGAGTTTTTGAGAACCAATGTATCAATCCAGTAGGAGGCCACGCGTGAGTCCCTCGCACCTGCACAAACAAATAAGAACTTCCCAGCCAACGCGATAAGGGGTTGTCAATCCCTTTACAGTCACTTACGAAAGTGAGATCTGATAGAGATGATAGTTTGATATTTTTGGTATTTTTGGATATAAGAATAGAAAGTAAAAGCGGAAAAGTAAAGTAGATTGTAGATTGATATGTTGAGAATAGACCCGGGGGCCATAGTTTTGTCTAGTGGCTTCTCTCATGATAGCGATATTCTACGGCGGGTAAACAAATTACTGTCGAGTAATTGATAGAAAAAGCGAATAATTATGAGACTATCTAGGCATGATCATTATATATAGGCATCACGTCCGAGATAAGTAGACCGAAACGATTCTGCATCTACTACTATTACTCCACACATCGACCGCTATCCAGCATGCATCTAGAGTATTACGTTCATAAGAACAGAGTAACGCCTTAAGCAAGATGACATGATGTAGAGGGATAAACTCAAACTTAGTGATATAAACCCCATCTTTTTATCCTCGATGGCAACAATACAATGCGTGCCTTGCTGCCCCTACTGTCACTGGGAAAGGACATCGAAGATTGAACCCAAAGCCAAGCACTTCTCCCATTGCAAGAACTATAGATCTAGTAGGCCAAACCAAACCAATAATTCGAAGAGACTTGCAAGGATATTATAATCATATATAAAGAGTTCAGAAAAGAACCAAATATTTCTCATAGATAATCGTGATCATAAACCCACAATTCATCAGATCTCGACAAACACACCGCAAAAGAGATTACATCGAATAGATCTCCTCGAAGACCGATGAGAACTTGGTATTGAGATCCAAAGAGAGAGAAGAAGCCATCTAGATACTAGCTATGGACCCGAAGGTCTGTGGTAAACTAATCACAACTCATGGTGAGGCGATGATGATGATGTAGAAGCACTCCTTGGTAGATCCCTCCTCCGGCGGAGCTCCGTAACAGGCCCCAAGATGGGATCTCACGGGAACAGAAGGTTGCGGCGGTGGAACTAGGCTTTTCTCTGTTGTTCTGATGGTTTAGGGGTATGTAGGTATATATATGAGGAAGGAGGGCACCGGGGGCCAGACGGGGTGCCCACGAGGCAGGGGGGCACGCCCTATAGGGGGGCGCCACCACCCTCGTGGACACCACGTCAGCCCTACTCTGTGGTTCTCAAGTCTCCCGTGCGTATTTTCCTCCAAAAATATCTCTCCAGAAGTTTCATCCGTTTGGACTCCGTTTGATGTTCCTTTTTCTGTAAAACCCTGAAATAGGCAAAAAACAGCAATCTGGACTAGGCCTTTGGGTTAGTAGATTAGTCCCAAAAATAATATAAAAGTGTATAACAAAGCCCATTAAACATCCAAAACATCATAAATAATAGCATGGAACAATAAAAAATTATAGATACGTTGGAGACGTATCACCTATTAACGCCTTGTTATTCTTATCGATAGAATTAAGCTTGTGTTGTCTTACGACATGTTACCGATGTCTACTACGCAACCTTTTTTCTTGTAGACTCGTGTTGGGCCTCCAAGTATAGAGTTTTGTAGGACAATAGCAAATTTCCCTCAAGTAGATGAACTAAGGTTTATCAATCCGTGGGAGGCGTATGATGAAGATGGCCGCTCTCAACAACTCTGCAACCAAATAACCAAGAGTCTCTTATCTCCCCAACACACCCAATACAATGGTAAATTGTATAGGTGCACTAGTTGAGCGAAGAGATGGTGATACAAGTGTAATATGGATAGTAAATATAAGTGTTCGTAATCTGAAAATATAAAAAACAACAAGGTAACAAGTAGTAAAACGGAGCACAAGTCCTAGGGTTCATACTTTCACTAGCGCAAAATCTCTCAACAATGATAACATAATTGGATCATATAGCAATTCCTCAACATGCAACAAAGAATCACTCCAAAGTTCCTATCGCGGAGAACATAAGATGAAATTACTTGTAGGGTATGAAACCACCTCAAAGTTATTCTTTCTGATCAATCTATTGGGCCATTCCTATAAGTGTTACAAACAAACCTAGAGTTCATACTAAAATAACAGCACTTGACACACATCAATCAACCCTAACGTCACCTAGATACTCCAATGTCACCACAAGTATCCACGGGTCACATATACGATATGCATCACACAATTTTAGATTCATAATATTCAATCCAACACAAAGAACTTCAAGAGCATCCCGAGATTTCTATCGGATAAATATGAAAACGCCTACCAACCTCTATGCATAATTACCCCAATGTCACCACAAGAATCCGCAAGTTGATAACCAAAACATACATCAAGTGGATCAATAGAACATCACATTGTCACCACACATATCCCATCACAAGATATACATCAAGTGCTCTCACATCCAAATATTCAATTCGACATAATAAAACCTCAAAGGAAAAGATTTAATTCATCACAAGGTAGAGAGGGAAGAACACCACAAGATCCAACTATAATAACAAAGCTCGCGGTACATCAAGATCGTGCAAAATCAAGAACATGACGGAGAGAGAGAGAGAGAGAGATAAACCACATAGCTATTTGTACAAACCATCAGCCCCGAGGGTGGACTACTCTCTCCTCATCATGATGGCCACCGGGATGATGAAGATGGCCTCCGATGATGATTTCCCCCTCTGGTAGGGTGCCGGAACGGGGCCCCGAGAGGTTATTCGTGGCTACAGAGGCTTGCGGGGGCAGAACTTCTGATCTAGGGTTCTTTTTGAAGGTTTTAGTTTTATAGGAATTTTTGGCGTCGTCTCACGTCAAGGGGGTGCTCGAGGGGCCCACAAGTCGTAGGGGCGTGCATAGGGGGTAGGGTGCTCCCGTGGCTTGTGGACTCCTCGATCACTTCCTCGCCCAGCTCCGATGCTCCAGGGGTCTCTTTTGGTCCATGAAAAATCATCGTAAATTTTCAGCCCATCCCGAGAACTTTTATTTCTGCACAAAAAACGACACCACAATAGTTATGCTGAAAACAACATCAGTCCAGGTTAGTTGAAATCAAATTATACCAAAACCATATAAAATTGTTGTAAACATGGCATGAATACTTCATAAATTATAGATACATTGGAGACGTATCAGTTACCGGCCCATTATGACCCGCGCCCACAAACATTCGATTCCGATTCTAGCCCGTTTATGGCCCAAATCGCATTCCAATTTGGTCCATGATTGGTACGGCCCAGATCCCACGACCCATAAGAGGCCCATGGATGCTACAACCAGTAAGAGGCCGATGGATCATAAGGCCCTAGGAGGTTCATGGATCATAAGGCCCATAGGAGGCTGATACGTCTCCAACGTATCTATAATTTTTGCTTGTTCCATGATGTCATGTGATCGATATTGGATGTTTTACAACTATTTTATAGCAACTTTATATCAATTTTTTGGACTAACCTATTGACACAGTACCAAGTGTCAGTTGTTGTTTCTTGCTTGTTTTTTACTTCGCAGAAAATCCATATTAAACGGAGTCCAAACGTAGCAAAACTTTTTGGTGTTTTTTTCTGGACCAGAAGACATCCAATGGGCCAAAGAAGCAGCGAGGGGGTGGCCCGTGGGGACCACAACCCACCAGGGGGCGCCCAGGAGCCAAGGCGCGCCCTGATGGGTTTTACCCCCCATGGAGGCCTCCCGCACCGCCTCTCAGCTCTATAAATACCCTAATATTCCAGAAACCCTAGGAGAGTTGATGAAATTTTGTTCCAGCCGCTGCAACTTCTAGAACCACGAGATCCAATCGAGAGCCCTTCTCCGGCACTCCATCGGAGGGGAACACAATCATGGAGGGGTTCATCATCATCATTGGTGCCTCTGCAATGATGCGTGAGTAGTTGACCACATAACTATGGGTCTGTAGGCAGTAGATGGATGGCTTCTTCTCTTTTTTTGATTCTCAATACAATGGTCTCTTGGAGATTGATACGTCTCCAACGTATCTATAATTTTTGATTGTTCCATGCTTTTATATTATCCTTCTAGGATGTTTTATGGGCTTTTATATACACTTTTATATGATTTTTGGGACTATCTATTAACCCAGAGCCCAGTGCCAGTTTCTGTTTTTCTCTTGTTTTAGAGTATCGCAGAGAAGGAATATCAAACGGAGCCCAATTGACCAGAAACTCAATGGAGCTAACTTTTGGACCAGAAGAAGCCCATGAAGTGCCGGAGGGGGACCAGAAGGTCCACGGGCTTCCCACGAGGATGGGGGCGCCCTGCCTCGTGGACAGCTCGGAGACCCCCTTTACTTTTCCCGACTCCAACACCTCCTATATATACCAAAACCGGAAAATAACCTAGATCGGGAGTTCCGCCGCCGAAAGCCTCTGTTGCCACCAAAAACCAATCTAGACCCGTTCTGGCACCCTGCTAGAGGGGGGGGGGGATTCCTCTCTGGTGGCCATCTTCATCATCCCGACGCTCTCCGAGACGAGGAGGAGTAGTTCACCCTCGGTGCTGAGGGTATGTATCAATAGCTATGTGTTTGATCTCTCTCTCTCTCTCCTGTTCTTGAGACGACACGATCTTGATGTATCGCGAGCTTTGCTATTATAGTTGGATCTTATGATGTTTCTCCCCCTCTACTCTCTTGTGATGAATTGAGTTTTCCCTTTGAAGTTATCTTATCGGATTGAGTCTTTAAGGACTTGAGAACACTTGATGTATGTCTTGCATGTGCTTATCTGTGGTGACAATGTGATATCACGTGATCTACTTGATGTATGTTTTGGTGATCAACTTGCGGGTTCCGTGACCTTGGGAATCTATGCATAGGGGTTGGCACACGTTTTCGTCTTGACTCTCCGGTAGAAACTTTGGGGCACTCTTTGAAGTACTTTGTGTTGGTTGAATAGATGAATCTGAGATTGTGTGATGCATATCATATAATCATGCCCAGGATACTTGAGGTGACAATGGAGTATCTAGGTGACATTAGGGTTTTGGTTGATTTGTATCTTAAGGTGTTATTCTAGTACGAGCTCTATGATAGATCGAATGGAAAGAATAGCTTCGTGTTATTTTACTATGGACTCTTGAATATATCAATCAGAAAGAATAACTTTGAGGTGGTTTCGTACCCTACAATAATCTCTTCATTTGTTCTCCACTATTTGTTACTTTGGAGTGACTATTTGTTGCATGTTGAGGGCTAGTTATATGATCCAGTTATGTTATTATTGTTGAGAGAACTTGAACTAGTGAAACGATGAACCCTGGGCCTTGTTTCCTATCATTGCAACACCGTTTATGCTCACTTTTATCTTTAGTTACCTTGCTATTTTTATATTTTCCTATTACAAAAACCTACATCTACCATCCATATTGCACTTCTATCACCATCTCTTTGCCGAACTAGTGCACCTATACAGTTTACCATTGTATTGGGTGTGTTGGGGACACAAGAGACTCTTTGTTATTTGGTTGCAGGGTTGCTTGAGAGAGACCATATTCATCCTACGCCTCCCACGGATTGATAAACCTTAGGTCATCCACTTGAGGGAAATTTGCTACTGTCCTACAAACCTCTGCACTTGGAGGCCCAACAACATCTAGAAGAAGAATGTTGTGTAGTAGACATCAGAGATCTATTTGTCTTGCTTTAATATCCATACTAGATTGTTATAGCCTCATATTTCATCTCTGATATTTGGGTTTTGTTTGGCCAACTTGATCTATTTATCTTGCAATCAGAAGAGGGGCTTTGTGATGGGTTCGATCTTGCGGTGTCCTTTCCCACTAACAGAAGGGGCAGCAAGGCACACATGTATCGTTGCCATTAAGGATAAAAAGACGGGGTCTATTCCTACATGAATAGATCTTGTCTACATCATGTCATCGTTCTTATTACATTACTCCGTTTCTCCATGAACTTAATACACTAGATGCATGCTGGATAGCGGTCGATGTGTGGAGTAATAGTATTAGATGCAGGCAGGAGTCCGTCTACTAATCTTGGACGCGATGCCTATATCAATGATCATTGTCTTGGATATCGTCATAACTGTTTGCTTTTCTATCAATTGCCAAATAGTAATTTGTTTACTCACCGTGTGCTATTTCGCGAGAGAAGCCACTAGTGAAATATACGACCCCCGGGTCTATTTTTCTTTCATATACTTTCTGATCTACATTCTCATTTGACTTTTCCTTTATTTGCATGTTTTATTTTTATATCTATATTTTCAAAAACCCAAAAATACTTTGCTGCATTTTATTGTCGCTGTTCCATTTGCTTTTACCCATCTACCTTTTTACCGATCTTTTACCTGAAAGGAATGACAACCCCTCTTACGCGTTGGGTTGCAAGTATTTTTTATTTTGTGTGGAGGTACCGTTTACATAGTGATGCGTGGTTCTCCTACTGGTTCGATAACCTTGGTTTCATAACTGAGGGAAATACTTACTATCACTGTGCTGCATCACCCCTTCCTCTTTGGGGAAATATCGACGCAGTCTCAAGCCACATCAGAGGCCCATGGATCCCAGAGGAGGGCCATGGTTACAATGGTACATATGTGGAATACTGTTATTGCGAACAATAGGAAACCGAGAAACAAGAACTAAAGTACTACAAGCGAAAAAATAAACAAGACTATTAGAAAATAAATAAGCAAGCAACTAATGCTAGGATATTATGGTGATTACACATATTACATCCACTGGGCATCAAAGTTCGCCACCGGTGCAAATATAGGGAACAAAGTAGCATTTTACATACACTACGCGTCAAAATTGGCCACCAGTGCAAATAAACGCCGCAGCAAAACAAGTCCAGAACTGAAACCACTTCAGAAGAGCTTAAGAAATAATATCGTGGGTAATCACCATGCTGGCAAGAATCTTAGCAAGCTTATCAGCTTTCTCTTGTTTGGCGCTTAAATCCTCCAACACTTGTTGTTGCACGAGAACCTCCAACACTTGTTGTTGCATGAGAAAGTATGCATCTGAATTCTGCAGGGACTTCTTGAGTCCTTCGGCTTGTTGTCACATCACACCTGATAGATGTATTTCAACTTGTAGTTGAGACTAGGGAAGCCCACTGATTGGGGCAGCGAGTACGAAGAGCTTGTGACAGTAGTAGTGGCCAGTAACTCGAACACTACATCAAGACAGGACTTTGGGGTTGTCTCACTGTCTTCAAGAGAGTTTTTATCAGTTTTCTTGGAGACCAACAAGGATGTCTCACTATCTTGAACATTATATGAATTACTTCCTTTACCATTCCATAATGATGTACTCATCTCCAATATTTTGTCGGCATTCTAAAAGAGAAACAAGGAGACACATCACAAGTTTAGCATGTTGTATATGAAACTCATTTTCGTAAACCAGTTAGTTGTAAAGTCGACATGATAAGAACATGAAACAAACATATATCTATGTAGTATGTCACTGTATGGTTTATGTCTTTCTAGTTTATGTTGCAAAATCAAGATAGAGACACAATTCAAATCAAATATGTTTAAGGCAAAGAAGCATAGACAAAATGTAAGTGTGGGAAACTACACGGCAATAGGAACTCCTGTAATGTGCATGACATGAGAACATAACTATTTATACAATTGAGACTGAAATCAACATAAAGCGAGTTACAACAACAAACCAGTTGAAGAAATAGGTTTAAAACATACCTGTTGCGCCATTGGAGTTTCAATTGGATCCTTCAAATTAGAAATTAGTTGGTATGAGTAAATACCGTGATGTAAGGGCAAAGGAGTATGAACTAAAGCTACGGAACCTGACCAAAAAACAATTATTATTCTTCTTTAAGCATTGAGTTAGGGTTTGTAGTGGTGGTCCTCATTATTTAGGCACTGCAATTACTTTACTAACTACTTTTGTTTGGGTGCTCTGTGGTGGAGATGGTGATGTGTCAACTGGAACTGGGTTACTATCTGCTGGGGTTGGGGTTAGAAGGGGTGTAGCTGGTTCTCTGTCCAACTGGGTAGGGTTACAATCTGCGCGAGTCTACGTTATGTGTGGTGGGGCTGGTTCTGGGGCAAGTACAACTGTGGTTCTGTCTGCATCGACGGGTAGCATTGTCTTTTTTGAAGACCATGTTTTTACTCCCTTGGATACTGCCATCACCCCTCCAATAGAAATGAACTATAAACAACAAAAGTAATTTAATGTAAAGACATTGTATGACAGACAAGTGCAATCAATAGTGGGGAATAAAAGAGGGCATGAAATAATTCACACTTATGTTGTCTAACCAAACAGGATAGCATGACACAATTTCACATATAAGATGGCTAACTAAACAGGATGTCATGACACAGTTTCTCATATATGATTGCTAACTAAACGGATAGAAAGACATAATTCAAAATATAATGACTATGTAAACAGGGTGACATGATGAAACTATATGATGTGTTTATTAAATAGGTTGGATGCCATAATTCACATACATGCTTTCTATGCAAACATGATGGCATGATATAATTCACGGATAAAATGACATATTCAAAATATGATCACTGATGACCCACAATTATAGAGGATCAATCATAGTCCTTTCGATAAGTAAGAATGTTGATCCCAATGAGGAGCAGAAGGAAATGACAAGCGGTTTTCAGCAAGGTAATTTCTGCAAGCACTGAAATTATGGTAACAACTTGTTTGATGGCACGATAATTTGTAACAAGTGACAAGTAGCAAAAGTAACAATAGGTGAAACAAGGTAGCCCAATCCTTTGTGGCAAAGGACGGGCCAGAACGCTCTCTTATGATAAGAAAAGTGTTCTTGAGGACACATGGGAATTTCATCTAGTCACTTTCATAATGTTGGTTTGATTTGCGTTCGCTACTTTGATAATTTGATATGTGGGTGAACCGGTGCTAGGGTGTTGTTCTTACTTGAACAAGACTCGCACTTACAATTAACCCCCATCGCAAGCATCCGCAACTACGAAAGAAGAATTAAGATAATAACTAACCATAGCATTAAGGGTATGGATCCAAATCAGCCCCTTACGGAATAGCGCATAAACTAGGGTTTAAGCTTCTGTCACTCTAGCAACCCATCATCTAATAACTACTCCACAATGCATTCCCATAAGACCAAAGATGGTGAAGTGTCATGTAGTCTATGTTCACACGACACCACTAAGGGAATCACAACATACGTATCATCAAAATATCGAATGAATATCAAATTCACATGATTACTTATGACAAGACTTCTCCCATGTCCTCGAGAACAAAAGTAACTAATCACAAAATATATGCATGTTCAATATCAGAGGGGTATTAAATATCATAACGGATCTGAATATATTACCTTCCACCAAATAAACCAACTAGCGTCAACTACAAGATGTAATCAACACTACTAGCAACCCACAGGTACAAATCCGAGGTTTTGATACAAACATTGAAAACAAGAGTTGATCTAGGGTTTGAGATGAGATTGTGCTGGTGAATATGTTGATGGAGATTGATCCCCCCACGATGAGAGGGTTATTGGTGATGATGATGGCTTCCATTCCCCCCTCGCAGAGGGAAATATCTCCGGCGGAATCGCTCCATCGGAGAGCAAAAGTGCTCCTGCCCAAGTTCCGCCTCGAGACGGCGGCACCCCTTCCCTAAAGTCCTCCCTTTATTTTTTTTCTAGGTCAAATGTGAATATATACCAGAAGATGGTCCCTAGAAGTGGGCTAGGTGGCCCACTACCCACCAGGGCGCGTTAGGGGGTAGGCGTGCCCTGGTGTCTTGTGGGCACCTGGGAGGCCTCCTATCAAATCCTTTTTATCCAGTGCTTTTTATATATTTCAAAATAATTCTCCATAAATTTTCAGCCCATTTGGAGATGTGCATAATAGGTATCTCTGACTTAGTTTTTTCAGGTCCAGAAATCTAGCTCCCGGTATTCTCCCTCTTTGTGTAAACCTTGAAATTTACGAGAGAACAGTCATTACAAATACCCCCCAAAGTGTTATTATAGACAAAAACATTAAAAATAACAGCAAGAAAACATGATGCAAAATGGACGTATCAATGACTATGTAAACAAGATGAGATGAGATAACTATATGATGTCTTTATTAAATAGGTTAGCATGCCCTAATTCAGATACATGCTCTCTATGTAAACATGACGGTATGATATAATTCAAATATATGATTTATATACTAAGTAAGTACGCAGATGGCAATCACATATATGATGTCTAAACTAAGTAGATGGCGTTCAATATTGTCTATATGATGTAAAAACTAAGCAATGCAAGACAAATATGCATGATATGAGTATTATAACCTTGCCAAATTTGGCCATACACCTCAGGGGGAAATAGGACCGGTCATCTATCTCCGAATCTTCCTCTGAGGAACTATATGCAACCAACAAGATATTTGCTTCAGCAGGTTGCATTGTCGGCTCTGAAGACCTTGTTTTCACTCTAGATTTTCCATCACCGATTCAAATGGCTGATGCACAGGAAGAGTAGTTGAATATACAAACATTGTCGACAAATGGAATACGTAATACAAAAAACAGATGGCACGTTATAATCCACAAATAAAATGCTTGGCTAAACAACATGGCATTGCATAATTCACATATATAATGCCTTGCAACAAGATGGCATTGCATAATTGACATATATAATGCCTTGCAACAAGATGACATTGCATAATTCACATATATGGCAATTAGACACTAAACATGTAGCATTCACACAAAGCATGTCTAAACTAAGAAAATGACACAGTAATGCAAGACACCATATGGATGATATGAGCAATATAACCCTTCCAAGTTAGAGCATACACCTCGGGGGGGGGGGGGATAGGACTGGTCATCTGTCTCTGAATCCTCCTCTGAGGAGCTATCCGTAACCATCAAGATATGCACATCATCGGATAGCACTTTCTGCTCTGAAGACCTTGTTTTCACTCTAGATTTTTCCATCACCATGTCAAATGGCTGATGTACATGAAGGCTACTTGAATGTACTAACACTGTTGACAAATGTAATATGTAATGAAAAAAGGATGGCATGATATAATTCACATATAAGATGACTGGATAAGCAGGATGGTATTGCAAAATTCACATATGTGATGCCTTGCTAAATAAGATGGAATTTCATAATTCACATATATGATATAGAAACTAAAAAGATGGCATTCAACCAAAGCATGTCTAAATTAAGCAGATGCCATATTTGATGTGTAAAGTAAGCAATGCAAGGCACCATATGCATGATATCACCAACATCACCATGCCAAGTTAGAGCAAAGACCTCAGAGGGTAAATAGGAGTGGTATGCTCCCTCTCAGTCCCCCTCTGAACAATTATTTCCTCTTGATTACAATCTGAAATGGGGGAGGGGGCTGCCTTTGCGCCCAACATGGAGTGACGTCTGCATAATAATTTATTGCCACGCAAGCCTCATATATTTTATTCTACAGGTTCAGTACCATTGTGTACAATAAATGACATGCATAGGAATAAAACATAGTGAGAATATGTAAGGAGTGCATGCAGAAATCCAAATTGATGGTAGCAACCTATAGATAGACCCAAAACCAATGATATCATGCAAATAATAGCTTCAGTTAAAAAATATAGATAATGGCTCCTTTACTATTTGTTTCCCACCCAACATGAAACACATAGTAGACACTTGAGATTAACCAGATAGTAGACAAATACTATTCATTGCCGCCATGATATGTACCCCACAATCATTTTTAAAACTCAAGTTTGAGTATTAGTTTGGACCAGACTCGGAGTTTAAGAGGGGACTAGGATGATAAAGTAGCAGGTAATATTAAGTGATGCATAACGTAAGCAAACACGAAAGAGTGCGACCTCCCTTGCGGACCCGTGTATTCCTCAAGGTCATGTGCTCAGTTGATGATGGTAATGCAGGTGTGGTGGCAGCCAGCGGTGGGGAAGAAGATTGATACGTCTCCAACGTATCTATAATTTTTGATTGTTCCATGCTATTATTTATTATGTCTTAGATGTTTAATGGGCTTTGTCATAAACTTTTATATCATTTTTGGGACTAACCTACTAACCCAAAGGCCCAGTCCAGATTGCAGTTTTTTGCCTATTTCAGGGTTTTGCAGAAAAGGAATATCAAATGGAGTCCAAACGGAATGAAACCTTTTGGAGAGATATTTTTGGAGAAAATCACGCACGGAGAACTTGAGAACCACGTGAGGGGATCAACGGGCAGCCCACGAGGGTGGGGGGCGCGCCCCTCATCCCAGGGCGCGCCCCCTGCCTCGTGGGGGCCCCGTGACTCCCCCGGTGTCCTCCTTCCTCCTATATAAGTCTATGTACCTCGAAACCATCAGCAACAGAGAGAAAACCCTAATTCCACCGCCGTAACCTTCTGTTCCCGTGAGATCCCATCTTGGAGCCTGTTCCGAAGCTCCGCCGGAGGGGGGATCCATCACGGAGTGCTTCTACATCATCACCATCATCGCCCTCACCATGAGTTGTGAGTAGTTTACCACAGACCTTCGGTTCCATAGCTAGTATCTAGATGGCTTCTTCTCTCTCTCTGGATCTCAATACAAAGTTCTCCTCGGTCGTCGAGGAGATCTATTTGATGTAATCTATTTTTGCGGTGTGTTTGTCGAGATCCGATGAATTGTGGGTTTATGATCAAGATTATCTATGAGAAATATTTGGTTCTTCTCTGAACTTTTTATGTGTGCTCATAATATCCTTGCAAGTCTCTTCGAATTATTGGTTTGGTTTGGCCTACTAGATCTATAGTTCTTGCAATGGGAGAAGTGCTTGGCTTTGGGTTCAATCTTGTGGTGTCATTTCCCAGTGACAGTAGGGGCAGCAAGGCACATATTGTATTGTTGCCATCGAGGATAAAAAGATGGGGTTTATATCATATTGCTTGAGTTTACCCCTCTACATCATGTCATCTTGCTTAAGGCGTTACTTTGTTCTTATGAACTCAATACACTAGATGCATGCTGGATAGCGGTCGATGTGTGGAGTAATAGTAGTAGATGCAGAATCGTTTCGGTCTACTTGTCTCAGATGTGATTCCTATATACAATGATCATGCCTAGATAGTCTCATAATTATTCGCTTTTCTATCAATTGCTCGACAGTAATTTGTTTACCCGCGGTAGAATATCACTATCATGAGAGAAGCCACTAGAGAACACTATGGCCCCCGGGTCTATTCTCAACATATCAATCTACATCTACTTTACTTTTACCGCTTTTACTTTCTGTTCTTATAGACAAAAAAACCAAAAATATAAACTATCATCTCTATCAGATCTCACTTCCGTAAGTGACCGTAAAGGGATTCACAACCCCTTATCGCGTTGGCTGCGAAGTTCTTATTTGTTTGTGCAGGTGCGAGGGACTCGCGCGTGGTCTCCTACTGGATTGATACCTTGGTTCTAAAAAACTAAGGGAAATGCTTACACTACAGGGCTGTATCTCCCTTTCCTCTTCTAGGGAATACAACGCAAACTCGAGAACTAGCAAGAAGAACTTCTGGCGCCGTTGCCGGGGAGGCTTACGCAAAAGTCATATACCAAGTACCTATCACAAACCCTTATCCTTCGCATCACATTTTTTGCCTCTTGTTTTCCTCTCTCGCACTTCACCCTTTCCGTTTTTATTTGCCCATTCTTGTGCCGTGTGTTTATCGATCGCTTGCTTCTTGTTTGCTTGTGTGTGTTGGATTGCTTGCTTGTCACTATGGCTCAGAACAATACCAAATTGTGTGACTTCTCCAATACCAACAACAATGATTTTATTAGCACTCCGATTGCTCCTATTACCGATGCTGAATCTTGTGAGATCAATGCTGCTTTGTTGAATCTCGTCATGAAAGATCAATTCTCCGGCCTTCCTAGTGAAGATGTCGCTACCCATCTGAACAACTTTGTTGATTTATGTGATATGCAAAAGAAAAGGGATACGGATAACGATATTGTTAAATTGAAGTTATTTCCGTTTTCACTTAGAGATCGTGCTAAAACTTGGTTTCCCTCTTTGCCTAGAAATAGTATTGATTCATGGAATAAGTGCAAAGATGCTTTTATCTCTAAGTATTTCCCTCCTGCTAAGATCATCTCTCTTAGAAATGATATTATGAACTTTAAGCAACTAGATCATGAGCATGTTGCACGAGATTGGGAGAGAATGAAATTAATGATACGTAATTTCCCTACACATGGTTTGAATCTATGGATGATTATTCAGAACTTTTATGCTGGCTTGAATTTTGCTTCTAGAAATCTTTTAGATTTGGCTGCGGGAGGCACTTTCATGGAAACTACCTTAGGAGAAGCTACCAAACTCCTAGATAATATTATGGTTAATTATTCTCAATGGCACACCGAAAGATCTACTAGAAAAAAGTGCATGCTATTGAAGAAATTAGTGTTCTGAGTGGAAAGAAGGATGAACATATGAAATTATTTGCTGCTAGGAGTGCTTCTTCTGATCCTAATGATATGCCTTTGTCCACTCTGATTGAAAATAGCAATGAATCTTTGGATGTGAATTTCGTTGGTAGGAATAATTTTGGTAACAATGCTTATAGAGGGAATATTAATCCTAGGCCTTTCCCTAGTAATTCCTCAACTCTGATGGAAAGATGCCTTCCGAATTTGAAACTAGTGTTAAGGAGTTTATGATCACACAAAAGAATTTCAATGCTATGCTTGAAGAGAAATTGCTTAAGATTGATGAATTGGCTAGAAGTGTGGATAAAATTACTCTTGATGTTGATTCTTTGAAACTTAGATCTATATCACCTAAGCATGATATCAATGGGTCTCTCAAAGCCATGAGAATTTATATTGATGAATGCAAATAAAGAACCGCTAGGATGCGTTCTACAAAAGAGGATTATATTAAAGCGTGTTCTTCTAGTTATAATGAAAATAAAGGTGAAGATATGAAAGTTATTAATGTGTCTCCTATTAGATCCTTGTTTTCTTGTATAAATCTTGATAAAGATAGGATTGGAGATGATTCTGCTTTAAGGTGTCCCAATGATTCAGAGTTTTTAGATCTTGATGCTAAAATTGTTAAAAGTGGGAGTGAGGAGATTAAAACATTGCATAGTGATGAACCCACTACATTGGATTTCAAGGGATTCAATTATGATAATTGCTCTTTGATTGATTGTATTTCCTTGTTGCAATCTGTACTAAATTCTCCGCATGCTTAGAGTCAAAATAAAGCTTTCACCAAACACATAGTTGATGCTTTGATGCAATCTTATGAAGAAAAAATTGTGTTAGAAGTTTCAATCCCTAGAAAGCTTTATGATGAGTGGGAACCTACTATCAAAATAAAAATAAAATATCATGATTGCTATGCTTTGTGTGATTTGGGTGCAAGTGTCTCCACTATCCCAATAACTTTGTGTGATTTGCTAGGGTTCCATGAACTTGATGATTGTTCTTTAAATTTGCATCTTGCGGATTCCACAATTAAGAAGACTATGGGAAGGATCAATGACGTTCTTATTGTTGCTAATAGAAATTATGTGCCCGTAGATTTCATTGTTCTTGATATAGATTGCAATCCTTCATTTCCTATTATTCTTGGTAGACCTTTCCTTAGAACGATTGGTGCAATTATTGATATGAAGGAAGGAAATATTAGATTCCAATTTCCGTTAAGGAAAGGCATGGAACACTTTCCTAGAAAGAAAATCAAATTACCATATGTATCTATCATGAGAGCCACTTATGGATTGCCTTCCAAAGATGACAATACCTAGATCTATATTGTATCGTGCCTAGCTAGGGGCGTAAAATGATAGCGCTTGTTGGGAGGCAACCCAATTTTATATTTTTTGGTTTTTTGATGTTAGGGAATAAATATTTCATCTAGCTTCTGTTTAGATGTGTTTTCATGTTTTGTTTAGTGTTTGTGCCATGTAGAACCTTTGGGAAGACTTGTGTGAAGTTTATGTGATCTTGCTGTAAAAAACAGAATCGTTAGCGCTCGCTAGAATGGTCGTCAGATTTTACTGGAGCATGCTATTTAGTTGATTCTTTTTGCAGATGATTAATAGACAAATTCCGCACGTTTACCAATTTAGGTTGAATTTTTTGGAGTTACAGAAGTATGCGAAACCTGCAGATTACTACAGACTGTTCTATTTTTGACAGATTCTGTTTTTCGTGTGTTGTTTGCTTATTTCAATGCATCTATGAGTAGTATTGGCAAGTATGAACTATAGAGAAGTTGGAATACAGTAGTTTTAACACCAATATAAACAAAGAATGAATTCATTGCAGCACCTTTGAGTAGTGGTTTGCTTTCTTATACTAACGGAGCTCATGAGAATTATTGTCTAAGTTTTGTGTTGTGAAGTTTTCAAGTTTTGAGTATTGCTTTGATGGACTATGGAACAAAGAGTAGCAAAGGCCTAAGCTTGGGGATGCCCATGGCACCCCAAGTAAAAATAAATGACAATCAAAAGCCTGAGCTTGGGGATGCCCAGGGAAGGCATCCCCTCTTTCGTCTTCATCCATCGGCAACTACACTTGGAGCTATATTTTTATTCACCACATGATATGTGTTTTGCTTGGAGCGTCTTGTATAAATTGAGTCTTTGCTTGTTAGTTTGCCACAATTATCCTTGCTGGACACACCTATTTGAGAGAGTTAAATATAGCCTAGGAATTGCTAGAACACTCTATGTGCTTCACTTATATATTTTGAGTTGAATAGTTTTTGCTCTAGTGCTTCACTTATATCTTTTAGAACACGGTGGTGATAATATTTTGAAGAAATTAGTGAACTCTCATGCTTTACTTATATCCTTTTGAGAGTCTATTAAAACAGCATGGTAATGTGTTTAGGCTATAAAACTAGTCTTCACATGATAGACATCCAATGTCAATGTAGTAAAAACTTTCACACTAAGTGCATTGAATATGATGAGATGTTGGATGCTTGATAATTGTTTTGAGACATGAGGATAGTGATATTAGAGTCATGCTAGTGGAGTTATTATGAAATTGAAACAAATACTTGTGTTAAGGTTAGTGATTCCCGTAGCATGCACGTATGGTGAACCGCTATGTGACAAACTTAGAGCATGAGGTATTTGTAAAGTGTCAACCTTTGTGTGGAGGTCGGGGGCGCGCGATGGTTAACTCCTACCAACCTCCCCCCTAGGAGCATGTGTTGATTGCTTTGTTTTGACGTAGATTTTTGCAATAAGTATATGAGTTCTTATGACTAATGATGAGTCCATGGGTTATACGCACTCTCACCCTTCCACCATTGCTAGCCTCTCTTGTACCGCGCAACTTTCGCTGGTACCATACACCCACTATATATCCTTCCTCAAAACAGCCACCATATTATTCCTGAAAACAGCCACCATACCTACCTATCATGGCATTTCCATAGCCATTCCGAGATATATTGCTATGCAACTTTCCACTGTTCCGTTCATACGACACGCATCATATTGTCATATTGCCATTGCATGATCATGTAGTTGACATCGTATTTGTGGCAAGGCCACCATGCATAACTTTTCATACTTGTCAGTCTTGTTTCATTGCACATCCCGGTACACCGCCGGAGGCATTCATATAGAGTCATATTTTGTTGTAGCATCGAGTTGTAATATCGAGTTGTAATGAAAGTGTGATGATCATCATTATTAGAGCATTGTCCCATGCAAGGAAAGGCTAAATCAATAAAGCCCCTCCGCAAAAAAAAGAAAGGCCAAAAAAAAAAAGAAAAGCCCAAAAAAGAAAAAAAGAAACAAAATGAAAAGAAAAAAAGGGACAATTGCTACTATCTTTTTTTCCACACTTGTGCTTCAAAGTAGCACCATGTTCTTCATTGTAGATAGTCTCATGTTTAGTCACTCTATATACTAGTGGAAATTTTCGTTATAGAACTTGGCTTGTATATTCCAACGATGGGCTTCCTCAATTGCCCTAGGTCTTCGTGAGCAAGCAAGTTGGATGCACACCCACTAGTTTCTTTTGTTGAGCTTACATACATATTTAGCTCTAGTGCATCTCTTGCATGGCAATCCCTACTCACTCACATTGATATCTATTGATGGGCATCTCCATAGCCCGTTGATACGCCTAGTCGATGTGAGATTATCTCCCTCCTTTTTGTCTTCTCCACAACCACCTCTCTATTCCACCCATAGTGCTATGTCCATGGCTCACGCTCATGTATTGCGTGAAAGTTGAAAGGTTTGAAAAAACAGAGAATGAAACCAAGTGCTTGGCTGAAATCGGGGTTGTGCATGATATGAATATTTTGTGTGATGAAGAGGGAGCATAGCCAGACTATATGATGTTGTTGGGATAACTTTCTTTAGCCATAGTATTTTGAGAAGATATGATTACTTTGCTAGTATGCTTGAAGTATTATTATTTCTTATGTCAATATGGACTTTATCTTAAATCTTTCAGATCTGAACATTCATGTCACAATTAAGAGAATTACATTGAAAAACTATGTTGGGTAGCATTCCACATCAAAAATTATGTTTTTATCATTTACCTACTCGAAGACGAGCAGGAATAAAGCTTGGGGATGCTTGATACGTCTCCAACATATCTATAATTTTGGATTGTTCCATGCTATTATTCAAGATTTCTTGGATGTTTAATGGGCTTTGTCATACACTTTTACATCATTTTTGGGACTAACCTACCAACCCAAAGGCCCAGTCCAGATTGATGTTTTTTGCCTATTTCAGGGTTTTGCAGAAAAGGAATACCAAACGGAGTCCAAACGGTATGAAACCTTCTGGAGAGATATTTTTGGAGAAAATCACGCACGGAGAACTTGAGAACCACGTCAGGGGATCAACGGGTTGCCCACGAGGGTGGGGGGCGTGCCCCCCTTCCCAGGGCGCGCCCCCTACCTCGTGGGGCCCCCGTGACTCCCCCGGTGTCCTCCTTCCTCCTATATAAGTCTACGTACCCCAAAACCATCAGCAATAGAGAGAAAACCCTAATTCCACCACCGTAACCTTCTATTCCCGTGAGATCCCATCTTGGAGCCTGTTCCGGAGCTCCGCCGGAGGGGGGATCCACCACGGAGTGCTTGTACATCATCATCACCGCCCTTACCATGAGTTGTGAGTAGTTTACCACAGACCTTCGGGGATCTAGATGGCTTCTACTCTCTCTCTGGATCTCAGTACAAAGTTCTCCTTGGTCTTTGAGGAGATCTATTCGATGTAATCGCTTTTTGCGGTGTGTTTGTCGAGATCTGATGAATTGTGGGTTTATGATCAAGATTATATATGAGAAATATTTTGTTCTTCTCTGAACTTTTTACGTGTGCTCATAATATCCTTGCAAGTCTCTACGAATTATTGTTTTGGTTTGGCCTACTAGATCTATAGTTCTTGCAATGGGAGAAGTGCTTGGCTTTGGGTTCAATCTTGTGGTGTCCTTTCCTAGTGATAGTAGGGGCAACAAGGCACGTATTGTATTGTTGCCATCGAGGATAAAAAGATGGGGTTTATATCATATTGCTTGAGTTTATCCCTCTACATCATGTCATCTTGCTTAAGGCGTTACTCTGTTCTTATGAACGTAATACTCTAGATGCATGCTGGATAGCGGTCGATGTGTGGAGTAATAGTAGTAGATGCAGAATCGTTTCGGTCTACTTATCTCAGACGTGATGCCTATATTTAATGATCATGCCTAGATAGTCTCATAATTATTCGCTTTTCTATCAATTGCTCGACAGTAATTTGTTTACCCGCCGTAGAATATCGCTATCATGAGAGAAGCTACTAGAGAACACTATGGCCCCCGGGTCTATTCTCAACATATCAATCTACATCTACTTTACTTTTACCGCTTTTACTTTCTGTTCTTATAAACAAAAATACCAAAAATATAAACTATCATCTCTATCAGATCGCACTTCCGGAAGTGACCGTAAAGGGATTGACAACCCCTTATCGCGTTGGCTGCGAAGTTCTTATTTGTTTGTGTAGGTGCGAGGGACTTGCGCGTGGTCTCCTACTGGATTGATAACTTGGTTCTCAAAAACTAAGGGAAATGCTTACGCTATTGTGCTGCATCTCCCTTTCCTCTTCGAGGGAATAGAACACAAGCTTGAGAAGTAGCAAAGATCTGAGGCGGCGAAAGACAGTCTGGAGGGCGGATCCCTGCTGTGGTGGATCCTTCAGTCCTTCGAGCAGATGAGCTGGGGTGGACGATGGCGTGGCAGGAGCGGGACAAACCACACAAGTTTTTCTTTGACACCTATCTCTAAGCGGAATAATTCTGTAAGGGCTCTTTTGAATTGGAGGATTCTAACAACCAGGGATAGGAAATACACGGGAACATGATAGGAATGAACGTGCAAAATAGAGCATTGGCAAACAAAGGATTTCTGTCAATCTGGGTGTTTCGTTCACAGGAATTGGAAGATCACATGAATGCAAAAAAACATGGTCAAAATAGGTCAAACCATAGGAAAATGTACAATTATATTGCTATTATGCTACTATCACTTAGTCTTGTTCTCCATGAATAAGAATTTGAATAGGAGGTCCAAGTGGATTGATACGTCTCCAACGTATCTATAATTTTTGATGGTTCCATGCTATTATATTTTCTGTTTTGAATGTTTAATGGGCTTTATTATACACTTTTATGTTATTTTTGGGACTAACCTACTAACCGAAGGCCTAGTGGAAATTGATGTTCTTTTTTTGCATATTTCAGTGTTTCGCAGAAAAGAAATGTCAAACGGAGTCCAAATGGAATGAAACCTTTGGGAGGATCGTTTTTGGAACAAACACAACCCAGAAGACTTGGAGTACACGCCAGGGGAGCCCGGGGTGGCCAAGAGGCAGGGGGCGTGCCCAGGGGGGTAGGTGCGCCCCTCACCCTCGTTCCCCCCCCGTAGTTCCACCAACATGCCTCTTACACTACTGGAATCTAGGAATTTGGCATCAGCCAGCTCTTTGCCATCTGCCAGCTGATGGCAAAGAACGTCTTTGACATCTGCTTATAAAAAACAAATGGCAAAGAACTGACAGACGGCAAAGAACATGGTTGCTATCAGCCAATTCTTTGCCATCTGCCAGCAGATGGCAAAGAGGTTGGCAAATCATGTGTCCGTCAAGAGTGTAACGGCGTACCAGCCCCACCTCTTTGCCATCTGCCAGCAGAAGGCAAAGATTCTTTGCCATCTGCTGGCAGATGGCAAAGAGATGGGGTTATTTTTTTCCAGATAAAAAAAACTGTGGGGTTATCCCTTCCCTCTCTCCCCTCCTCTCTCTCT
>LR738710.1:876817166-876842212 GCA_902687465.1 Secale cereale
ACCCCGCCGTTGCACCACCACCCCGCCGCCCGCGGAGGCCCCCCTTTCCCTAGCAGCCACCACGATGCTCGACGGCGACCACCACGGGAGCTCGGCGGCGACCACCAAGGGAGCTCGGCAGCGACCACCACGACGCTCGACAGCTGCGCAGGTACCCTTCCTCGAAGGTCCTCTCCCTCTCTTCCCCATTCCCATGACATTCTTCGCTTTTTTGCGAGCTGTATCGTTCGACCACCCAAGATCCGCCCCCGCATGTTGTTTAGACGTTGAGGGAGGTCCGGGTCTTGATGGGCTTCAGCTTCACCCCCATGCTCTCGAGCGACAACAGCTCCGGCGATATGTAGAACCGGTTCAGGGTGCTCCGGGGGCTGCTATCGAGCTGGGACGGTCTGTACATCCCGTCCCATCAAGAAGTACTCCATCGGGATCAGCATTGCGTGTGGCTGCTCCTCGGTGACCAACGACCCGCATGCCTGAACCTGCGATTTGCCCACAAAAACACTGTTTAGAACCTGCCTTACTCTGGGTATGGTTCTCAAGTGATCACATGAATTGTTGAAATGTGTGGTACCTCGACTAGAGCGCAGTATCTCCGATCTAGTTTTGTGGTCATGTGAACGGCGTCGGCATGGAACTGTGAGTTCTCTCCCATGAAAATCAGCGTCCGGCACCGGAGCTTCTTCAGTGCTTCAGTTAAATCATGTCTCCAGAATAGATAGAGAGGTTGATGAACTGGGTGAGTACAGATCCAAATTTGTTTGGCATTTACAGGCAATGCCTAGCAAAGATATTGTTTACTTACCCGTTGATTGCTTTAAGGAATCGACATACATTAACACGTATAATACAAAAATGCGAGTACCATCTCCTAGCTAGTGCATTGCAAGCACGGTTTAATCAACATCTCATACATACTCATACTTCTTTTATGAGATGTCTTATACACACATTCACCCTACACTGCAATAGTTCATGGAAGCCGGTGACTTGCGAATTAGTAGCTCAGTGGCATCCGCTATTTTTTCAACTTTTTTTCTCATGTTTTTGGGAAAGGCTACACGTTCGTGTTGTTGTATACACAGTGTATGTATATGCAAAGCCTACATGCTTGCTGGACATATGCATGTAACCATGAAATGTGATTGCCAAATATTATATTGAGTGCTCGAGGGATGACACCCCGACACGACACCCCGACACAACACCCTGACACCCCGACCTGACACCCCGACACCCTGATACCACGACAGCACGACACACAGACACGACACCCCCGACACCCGACACCTCTTCGGCCTCCTGTTGACCGAAAAGGTGCTCTTCGGCCTTCTAGAGGCCGACGGGGTCATATATTTGTGAATTATGAGTTAGTTCATATATTTTCCAATTTTGTTACGAAAAACATCATATATATTTGCGTTGATCGGGTGGATTTAAATGTGCAGTTGTTTCATCGCTGTGAGGGTCTGGTGTTCAACGACCTCCCCGTGCGTTCGACGAGCTCCGCCCCTGTGTTCGTGGGTGAGCACAAATGACATCTCCTCCTCTCCCACTTCATTTTCTTTGTTCCGGTCTTCGTGCCAATGAAACTTGCTAGCTATAGGTGTATTCAATCATCAGTATGCGTGACCACTATGCGTCTCCCGTTCGAAAGGGTTACATCTATAAATATGCATTCATTTGCATATTTATAACCGCAATTCTTTCGAATTGTCCAACGTTATCCATGGACAGCCCGAGTATGTGTAGATTGGGTTCGTTTTCCCATATGCTCTGCTCCAGATCCGATGCAGAATTTCGTCAGTGCCTCTCTGTTGTTCTCCGGGTACACACCCTCTATGCTTATTGCCGAGACGTGTATCAGGAGAGCAGCGGGGAGGTGCTGCCGAAATTTTGTGTCGGATCCGGAGCAGAGAATGGGAAAATGAACCCAATCTACACATACTCGGGTGGCATTAGGACCTAGCTTTACCTATTATCGTCTAGGTTGCATGGACGTAATAAAACTGAGAAACTCTATTAACTGATGAATATGGTTTGCTGAATTATGTATGTATTTCTTGTGTGTCCAGTAGCTAGGCGAAATGAGTGATCGTGCGTGGATGTACACCGGTCACCCTAGTCAGAAAGACATGACCCCTGAATGGATGACAAAAACCAAGGGTTTGAAATGATGTCAGAGTTTGAAATGATCAAACACCTACAGAAGTGGGGTTTTACGCCCGGTTATACGATGTGGACATTTCATGGTGAGTCTTCCCAACGTTCCAGAGCTGAGGAGGGCCATTGTCGCACGGACGAGCATGGTACCGGGATGGAAGACATGGTGCAAGACTTTGATGATGCTCGGGATTCGGACGATGAGATGGAGGAATCTGCAAAGGCCTTCAATGATATGTTGGAGTCTTCGAAGCGTCCTCTCCAAGAGCACACCAAGCTTTGTCAGCTGGATGTCATCGCACAAGTAATGGCTCTGAAGGCTCAATTCAACTTGGGAAGAGAATGCTATGACGCGATGTTGACACTATTTGGACGCTTTCTACCCAAAGGCCATATAATGCCTGCAAACCTGTACCAGTCGGACAAAATCCTCCGTGTATTTAAGATGGCCTATGAGAAGATAGATGCCTGTGAGAATGGATGTGCCTTATTTAGCCTCCAGTATGCGGACTTGAACTATTGTCCCATTTGCAAGTCTTCGAGATATGTTGAGGTAGACAACGGTATGGGTGAGAAGAGTCAGACCACAATCCCCATTAACGTTCTTCGGTATATGCCAATCATACCAAGACTTCAACGTCTATTCATGGTCGAAGAGACGGCCAGATAGATGACATGGCACAAATTGGGCAAAAGAACCGAACGGGATGCAGATGGGAATCTGATGATGGTACACACATCGTGTCGTGGAATTAGCACGACAGATGTCCGGTTTAGGGGACTTAGGTGTGAGGCCATCGCATGGGTTAGCTTGAAGAGGTTAAAGCGGACAAAGGACACAGGGGGTTTTATACTAGTTCGGCCCCTTCGATGAAGGTAAAAGCCTACGTCTAGTTTGGTGTGGTATTGCTTGTGCGTCGATGAACAGGGAGCGAATCTGCTTGCCTGTGTCTCGAGCTGTTGTTTCCTGTCCTCGAACCGTCACCGGGTCGTCCCTTTATATAAGAGGCGACGCCCGGTCCGGTTTACACAGTCCCGAGGCCGGCTCATAAACGTGTCCGCCTCGGTCTCTACTCTTTCTATCTTACATCCCAAGTTACATGATACGACGGTTTACAGACTGTGGGCCTTATACATGGGCCCCAAACCTCTAAGAATTGTAATCTCTTGTACCTACTCTACTGGGCTTGTGATGATACAACCTCGTCAGTGTAATCCGGATCCGTGGGCCTTATACATGGGCCCCAAACCTCTACAGATTGTAATCTCTTGTACCTACTCTACTGGGCTTGTGATGATACAACCTCGTCAGTGTAATCCGGATCCGGATTACACTGACGAGGTTGTATCATCACAAGCCCAGTAGAGTAGGTACAAGAGATTACAATCCGTAGAGGTTTGGGGCCCATGTATAAGGCCCACGGTCTGTAAACCGTCGTATCATGTAACTTGGGATGTAAGATAGAAAGAGTAGAGACCGAGGCGGACACGTTCGTGAGCCGGCCTCGGGAATCTGTAAATCGGACCGGGCGTCGCCTCTTATATAAAGGGACGACCCGGCGACGGTTCGAGGACAGGAAACAACAGCTCGAGACACAGGCAAGCGGATTCGCTCCCTGTTCATCGACGCACAAGCAATACCACACCAAACTAGACGTAGGCTTTTACCTTCATCAAAGGGGCCGAACTAGTATAAAACCCCCTGTGTCCTTTGTCCTCTTTAACCTCTTCAAGCTAACCCGCGCGATGGCCTCACACCTAAGTCCCCTAAACCGGACATCTGCCGTGCTAATTCCACGACAGTTGGCGCCCACCGTGGGGCTATCACACGATGGTTTCGAGTTCTTGAAGGGCAGCTTTGAAGGACTCAAGGGTCACGCAGTTGGCCGGATGATCAAGAGTCATCGCGGCCGGATCTACATCGACGATGCAGGCTGGGGCCCCGAAGGCCGATTCGATTGAATACGGGTACCGGGTCCCCTTCGGCGGCATCCATGTCTTCATCGGCAAGATCGGCGAACCGGGACCAGAGCCGGACGTCTTCCCCAACATCGTCGAGCCGGCTCAGCGTGCGAGATCGGCCCGGATTCGGCTCGCCATGAAGCATGTTTTCGTTGGAACCGTGCGCGGAGTACAAGCCGAAGACGGATCGGATTCTCGTGGCGAGACAGTTGTCTACTCTGACGATGAATCTTCATCCGGAGAGACCGAATCTTTGTATCTATTGCAGGACGGCCGATCTGAGGGGGTGTCCGATGGCGATAGTATTCCGGACCCATTTGATCCGCCAAACCGGGTGGCTGTTTTCATGGCCGGATCACAGTCTATGCAGCAGCCCTCGGTGACCGGGGCGTTCACTGCAGAGGCAGCGGGAACCAGGGCAGGCAACCAAATCCCGTCACCTTCTGACGTCTTATCCACCTTGGTCGGGAATTTGACGGCGCTCGCAACAGCAGAAGTGGCCCCTGCCGGCAAGGCGCAACATGATGCGGAGATCCTTCAGCTCAAGGGCCGGATTGAGCAGGCTAAGCGGGATCTGGATGCAGAGAAAGCCAGGATGGCTACAAGGCAAGCAGAGCTAGACTCCCAAGCTTTCTGGCTCAGGGTGGATCAGAATGCTGCACATGAGGTCATGTACGGAAGACAGCAAACGCTTCTACCGCCGGTTTATGAGGCGAGGAATCTCTTTGGTACACCAGGAGTGGGAGCCAGTAACCGCCCAGAGGTAAACCGGGGAGGAGCTCCGGGGACTGGAGCGTCGGTTCAGCCGCCGGCCACAGAGCGAAACCACCAAGTTGTGCCAACACCGCATGTCCCCACCCCTCCCGGCCATTATTCTAACCCGTTGGACAACATTGTTGCCCCCGCTTCACGACTAGCTGCTTTAACCATTGAGGGGACATCCCCCATGGCGATGGAAGCACGCCGGGCTAAGGAGTTGCTGGACACGGCGCTGACACAGAAGCAGGCGTACTCTTATAGCAGGGAGAGGATTCATTCAACCCCCCGCCCAAGCCGGAGTTACACTAGGCACTGGGATGAACCGACTGTGTCTAGCAGCGAGCGGAGACATCACCGTCACAGGCAGGATAATCCGGCGGGAGCAGAAGCATACGCCCAAGAGGCGATAAACCGGGCTAGACATACCGCCCGCGAGGACACCCGTCAAACGACACCGGTTCACCCAACCACTGCAGAAACGGGAGTCACGGCTAGTTCCTTTGGAGTACAGTGTCTCATCCCCGCTTTACGAAGCGTGAAATTACCCAAAGACTTCAAAGGCCCGCACAAGGTACCCAACTACACAGCGGATCTGGCTCCAGAGGCATGGGTTGAAAGTTGTGAGATGGCTATGGAGATGCTTGATGTGGACGAAGCGGCATGCGCCAAGTACTTTACCATGATGCTTGAGGGTACAGCCCGGACATGGTTAAAGGGCCTACCACCTAACTCCATCGGATCAAGGAGTGAGTTGCGTCGCCGGTTTATCAAGAATTTTAAAGACACGTGCAAACAGACAATGTCGATGGTAGACTTAGCAGCATGTGTTCAAGGAGAGCAGGAACCCACAAGCAGTTGGGTGCGGCGAGTATCAGAAATCCTGCACTCTTCCAATAGCATCAACCCTAGTACGGCAATAGTGACATTGGAAAACAATTGCCGGTTCGAGTCTTTGAAACTGAAGTTAGGACGGCTGAAGCGCGATTGCAACGACATGGGAACGCTCATGAGTGCTTTGGTAAAGTATGGGGACTCTGATAACACCAAGTACCCAGATGCATACGGAGACAAGTCCGGGAAGGCAAACAAGGCTGGTAAACCGGCGCAAGCCAATCCGTCAGGAACATGTTACAATGGCAAGCGAAAAGCAGAGGGCGGCTCCGACTTTGTGGCCAATACCAATGTTCAGGGAAACGGGTAGCGCCGCATAGGTAAACCACCCCCGCGTGGCGAGGGGCTATCCTTCAATCTAGATCAACAGCTAAGCGCGCCTTGCCCTAGACACAGTACGGAGGGAAACCCGGCTAAGCATTCGTGAAAGGACTACCGGATCATGCAAGAGGCCATGAAACAGGCCAGATATAACCATGGACCCCCCGGCGGCGGATCAAGTTCCGGTTTTCAGGGTCCAGGTTACCAAGGTAACGGTTCCGGGCCAGGATATCACGGCGGTAACAATAACTACAACGGCAACAGTCAGCATCAACATAACCAGCAGCATGGTCAGGGTGGTTACAATAACCAAGGCAATCCGCAACGTCAGCAGCAGCAGCAATCCGGATATCAGAGTAATCCGAAGGAGCTAAGCAGTGGGCAGTATCATGTTTTCACCACAAGTTTGTGCAAACGAGATCAAAAGGTTCTGAAGCGGGCAGTACACGCAGTTGAACCGGCGACACCACACTTTTTACGTTGGTCTGAACAACCCATTGTGTGGGGCAGAGAGGATCACCCGCCATGGGTTGATAATCCAGCCCAGTTGGCCCTAGTGGTGGCACCACAGGTGGGTGGCTACAAGTTCACAAAGGTACTTATGGACGGCGGCAGCAGTATCAACATCCTATACTATGAGACTTTCCGGCGTATGGGGTTGACAGATAAGAAGTTGAGACAGTCCAACACAGTATTCCATGGAGTGGTGCCAGGTAAATCGGCTTACCCAGTTGGGAAAATTGATCTGGAAGTCACCTTTGGGGATGAGCAGGATTCTAGATCAGAGACAGTGACCTTTGAGGTCGTAAAGATCAAAAGACCATATCATGCTCTATTTGGGAGGCCGGTTTACGCCAAGTTCATGGCTAGACCGTGTTATGTTTATCTGCAGCTTAAAATGCCGGGTCACAAGGGAACCATCACGGTTCACGGAAGTCGCAAGATAGCATTGGAATGCGAGGAAGGAGATGCAGCTTATGCAGAGGCAGTGTGTGCTACGGAGGAGTTGAAATTCTACAAAGACAACGTTGATCCGGCAGATATGTCCCCGTTAAAGAAGCCAACTACAGAGCATGATCCGGTGTTGAAGTTTAAATCGACGGAGGAAACCAAGCAGTTTGACTTTGTACCGGGAGACTCGTCCAAGCAGTTCACTATCATCGCTAACCTACACCCCAAATAGGAAAGCACGCTCATCGAGTTCATCCGTGAGAACCGGGATATCTTTGCATGGAAGCCCTCTGACATGCCAGGTATACCGAGGGAACTCGATGAGCACAGTCTTAATATTGATCCGAAGTTTAAACCGGTCAAGCAGTATTTGCGCCGCTTCAATGAGGAGAGGCGCAAGGCTATAGGTGAAGAAGTGGCGAGGCTTTTGGCCGCAAGATTCATAGTTGAAGTGTTTCATCCGGAGTGGTTGGCTAATTTGGTGCTGGTGCTAAAGAAAAATGGAACCTGGAGGATGTGTGTTGACTACACAGACCTAAACAAGGCTTGCCCAACTGATCCTTTTGCTCTCCCCCGTATTGATCAGATTATTGATGCTACGGCATTATGTGAGCGGCTAAGTTTTTTGGATGCATATTCAGGTTATCATCAGATAAAGATGGCAGTTAAGGACCAAGAGAAGACGGCTTTCATAACTCCTTTTGGGGCTTTCTGCTATGTATCCATGCCTTTTGGGGTTAAGAGTGCCCAAGCAACTTATCAACGTTGCGTGCAGAACTGTTTCACGGGGCAGATTGGAAAAAATGTCCATGCTTATGTTGATGACATTGTGGTGAAGTCCAGGAAGGAGGAGACGCTGATAGAAGATTTGAAAGAAACCTTTGATAACCTCCGAGTTTACAAAATGATGCTTAGTCCGGAGAAGTGTGTCTTCGGTGTTCAAGTGGGCAAGCTCCTTGGATTCTTAGTATCAAACAGAGGGATTGAGGCTAATCCGGAGAAGATCAAGGCGATCACATCCTTGGCTAAACCGGCTTGCATCAATGATGTCCAGCGCGTAGCAGGCCGGATTGCAGCATTGAGCCATTTCATCAGCCGTTTGGGAGAGAAGGCGATCCCGCTTTATCAGATGATGAAAAAGACGGACCGGTTTGTATGGAGTGATGCTGCAAACGCTGCTTTCGAGGATTTGAAGCGGCAATTAGCAGAACTACCAGTTCTTGCTGCCCCTGTTGACAACGAACCACTGCTGTTATACGTGGCCGCCAATGCCCGTGCAGTTAGCGTGGCGATTGTGGTGGAGCGCAAGGAAGCATGCAAGGAATATCCGATTCAGCGCCTGGTTTACTACATCAGTGAGGTTCTTATTGAGTCAAAGCAAAGGTATCCGCACTGGCAGAAGTTGGTATACGGCGTATTCATGGCAAACCGGAAGCTGAAGCACTACTTCCAGGGCCACCCAATAACTGTTGTCAGCTCAGCTCCATTGGGGGATATATTCCAGAACAGAGAGGCCACTGGCAGAGTGGCGAAGTGGGCCATTAGGCTTAGCCCGCACGGATTGAAGTATGTACCCCGTACTGCTATAAAATCTCAAGCACTGGTAGATTTCATCAATGATTGGACAGAATTGCAAGCACCAGAGGAGAAGCCGGATCATACATACTGGACTATTCACTTTGACGGTTCAAGGCAATTAGAGGGCTCGGGGGCTGGAGTCGTGTTAACTTCCCCACGAGGTGACAAGTTCTATTATGTCCTCCGATTAATGTTCCCTTGCACTAACAATGCTGCTGAGTATGAAGCTCTCCTTCACGGCTTACGGATGGCTAAGGAGATGAACTTGAGCCGGGTCAAGTGCTTTGGTGACTCAGATCTAGTGGCACAATAGGTGTCTGGCAAGTGGGAGTCCAAAGATCCGCTCATGGCAGCTTACCGGCGAGAAGTTGAAGCGGTTGCAGGGTACTTGAAAGGATATCAGGTGGACCACATAGACCGGCGGAAAAACAAAGCGGCCGATGCGTTAAGCTGACTGGGCTCTCAGCGTAAACCGGTTCCACCAAATACCTTCTTGGATGAATTGCATAGTCCGTCGGTACAGATACCGTCAGAGGAGGATTTAGCTGTTCCTGATCCAGAAGCACATCTAGTTGCAGCACTTCACGTTATTCTGGATTGGACACTCCCTTACTTGGCATACCTGAGCCGAGGTGAGTTGCCAGATGATGAGGTTGAGGCTAGGCAGATAGTCCGACGATCCAAATCTATGACCATCGTCAACGGAGAACTTCATCACTGCAGCGTCTCTGGGGCATTTCAGCGATGTGTATCATCGGAAGAAGGCTGTGATATTCTTCGAGAGATACATGAAGGAGATTGTGTTCATCACGCCGGTTCAAAGTCATTTGTAGCTAAAGCTTTTCGTCATGGGTTCTACTGGTTAACGGCTCATGCTGATGCAGAGGATCTAGTCAGGAAATGCGATGCTTGTCAGAAATTTTCACGGTGTGCTCATGTTCCGGCACAGGAGCTACGGATGATTCCAATTACTTGGCCGTTTGCAACTTAGGGGCTTGATATGGTTGGGCCCTTTAAACGATCCCAAGATCAGAAAACTCACCTGTTGGTAGCAGTGGACAAGTTTACAAAGTGGATTGAGGCAGAGCCTGTCAGTAAGTGTGATGCGGCAACATCGGTTAAATTCATCAAAAATGTAATTTTCCGGTTTGGCTTTCCACACAGCATCATTACTGATAATGGCACCAACCTATCTAAAGGAGAGATGGAAGAGTTTTGCCAAAGGGAACGTATTCGCCTGGATGTATCTTCAGTAGCTCACCCTTAGTCCAATGGCCAAGCTGAGAGGGCCAACCAAGAGATCTTGAGAGGCATCAAGCCCCGGCTTATGGTTCCTTTGCAAAGAACGCCAGGTTGCTGGGTAGAGGAGTTACCTTGTGTCCTCTGGAGTATCAACACTACACCTAACAGATCTACAGGTTATACGCCCTTCTTCATGGTATATGGTGCTGAAGCGGTTCTCCCTAGTGACATCCGGCACGATTCACCACGGGTGGCAGCTTATGTTGAAGCGGATAATGAGCAAGCTAGACAAGACAGCTTAGACCGGCTGGATGAGGAACAAGACACAGCGGTAGCACGATCAGCAATTTATCAACAAGACTTGTGCCGATATCACAGCCGTCGGGTTAAAACCAGGACGTTCCAGGAGGGGGATCTGGTGCTCCGGCTCATCCAAGACCAGACAGGTATGCACAAGTTATCCCCACCTTGGGAAGGACCTTTTCTGGTCAGCAAGAACCTGCATAATGGTTCATACTACCTGATCGACGTTCGAGAGCATAAAGACTCACGTACAGCAGAGGAAGAGACGAAGCAGCCATGGAACATCGCTCTTCTGCGACCTTACTACACTTGAGCCGTTGGCTCCGCTTTATGTATCATGTATATATTATGATTAATAAACCGGCGCCCCAGTAAACCGGGGAATCAGCCATCTTCTTCGAAAGAGTATCATACGGGAGTTTGCTCAGGTGATATCCATCTAAAGTCTATTTTTCTTGATATATATCATTTTCATCAAGAAAACAATTGCTTTGATCCGTATATTTTGATATGCAGGACAATTATTTATTAAGGGACCAAAGAGGGTTTGTCGCACAGCACAACTCAAACATAGGTACCCGGCCTCCTAAACCGGCACCCTTGATACATCAAGGGACAAGCCATTGACAATCATCGAGTCGATCTCCTAAAGACAAGATCCCTCAAAGCTCTTGAAACATTGGGTAGTATCGATGAAAACGTCAAATATGGAGCCTGGCAGCTCGCAAAAAGCCATTGCCAATCATCGAGTCGATCACCTAAAGACAAGATCCCTCAGAGGTCTTGAAACATTGGGTAGTATCGATGAAAACGTCAAATATAGAGCCTAAAGGCAGCTCACAAAAAGCCTAGAGCCTAAAGGCCGCTCACAAAAAGCCTGGAGCCTGGCAGCTCGCAAAAAGCCTAGAGCCTAAAGGCAGCTCACAAAAAGCCTAGAGCCTAAAGGCCGCACACAAAAAGCCTGGAGCCTGGTGATGGCTTCTCGCCCCTCGTTGGTTACCCCAAGTGGAAGGTTTGAGATGCAGTGTAGCGGAAGTTTTCCCTTGGCAATACCAAGGATCGATTTCCCTGAGACTCCCAGTTTCAACAAGAAGGTGTCAACTGCTAACGGCGCCAGATATTAGCAATCAATGTGGACCTGCACACAGATACAAATAACTTCGCTCCCAACGAGTACAAAGAGGTTGTCAATCCCTCCGGCCTTGTAGTTTACAAAGGATCAAACGCAAGTGATAATAGTGATAGGTATAATTGCAATAGTAAGTAAAAAGCGGAAAGTAAATAGCGGATGTAATCAATGATGGTAATATGGACCGGAGTCCCATGATGTTCACTAGTGATGTCTCTCTCCCAAAAGACGATAAAACAGCTATGTGAGGTAAACGAATTACAGCTGGGCAATTGACAGAATTATGTGCGCAAACCAATGCTAACTATGTTGCAAGAAAGGTAGAGGTTCAAAGCATGGGCGGTACGCCGAGGAAAGTAGACCGAAATCCATCTGCATCTACTACTAATCATCCACCTTGAGATATCTATCCAGAACATCTCGCTGGTATTAAGTTGCGAGTCCCACCCATAGTGTAAACTCAAAGCAATAGACAACTGCATTAAAAAAACTTTGCGTAAAGTAAACAATCCTTGCACCCGCGGGGACAAGCACCGTTGTTTTCCCTTCTGTGGCAACAACACATCCCCTAGACTCATGTTTCTGTCACTCAAGCTAGTCATCGAGGGGCATGAACCCACAATCAAGCATAAGTTCCCTCTTGGAGTCACTACCTACTACTTGGCCAAAGCAATAAATAACAACGGAGAACATGCAAGAATTACTTACGAACATAAATATAAAAGAGGTGAATCAAATATATTACTCAAACACAATCTGAACATAATCTCATAATCCATCGGATCCCAGCAAACTCATCATAGCAACAACATAAGGATTGCATATGTGCCTCGATCATGTAGGGCAGCTCATGAGGACTAATTAGTGAAGCACAAGAACGGGAGGAGAACATCACATAGCTACTGGTCATGGACCCATGGTCCAAGGGAGACTACTCACAACTCATCCGGGAGGCGTCCATGGTGGTGGAGAAGCTCCCGGTGGTGATCCTCCCCTCCGGCAGGGTGCCGGGAAGAGTTCTCCTGGTGCTCCCGATCTTGGAAGCGGCGGCGGCGGCGGAACAGAGATGAGATCGTGAAAAAGGGTTCCCGTCTCGAGGGTTTTGGGAGACGGTCTAAATATATGCCAAAGGGGGGCATCAGCGGAGCCTCGGGGGGCCCAGGCGCCCCCCCGGCGCGGCCCAGGGGGGGGGGCGCCACCAGGGTGCCTGGGGCCCTGGTGGTCCCCCTCCGGCTGTGCTTCGGGTGCCCGGTAGCTTCTGGAACGCTGATTTTTTATATAATTTTCCCGGGATTTTTCTGGCAGTTCTCGTAATGGGAAAACCTGAAATACAAAAACAGCCGAAAACAGAAACTGGCACTGGGGTGCACTGAGTTAATAGGTTAGTCCAAATATGATCAAAAGTGTATGGAAGTGTATAAATATCATAGCAATATCACCCAAAAGAGGCATGGAGCAAGCAGAAATTATAGATACGTTTTGGACGTATCAACATCCCCAAGCTGAATTCCTGCTCGTCCTCGAGTAGGTAAATGATAACAAGAATAATTTCTGTGGTGACATGCTATTAACCATATAGGACTTTTTTTGTAGTCATATGACAAAAGCTTACTGAGACAATGAATCTATAGTAATTAAGTTGCCTCATGAGAAAATCACAAAGAACTGAAAGTTTTACAATATGATACTGAAACATCAAATAGATTTGTAATGAACATGGTGTGCAA
Source organism: Secale cereale (assembly GCA_902687465.1). Classification (NCBI taxonomy): domain Eukaryota; kingdom Viridiplantae; phylum Streptophyta; class Magnoliopsida; order Poales; family Poaceae; genus Secale; species Secale cereale. Next base: position 876,830,190 of record LR738710.1, read on the forward strand.
ATATGATAAAGTGATATCTCGCTTGCCCCCTTTAGTGAAGCAAAACATAAATGCAGGGGCACCTCCAAGGTTTAAGTGATGACTAGATACAATGATTTCAGAAAAAACGATATCACAATCATGCAAAAGACAATGCTACTTTGGGACAATGCACATTACACTCAGAATGACAATCATGCTCTCAATAGTTGGTGCTTTAAAAAGAAGATGGAGACTCTCGAACCGTGGCTTTTGTTGGCAAGGTTGAAAACCCGTAGTCGGAAACAAATACAAAACATGTACCAGAGCTCTTGGTTTTAAAACAGAAGTAATATTTTTTTTAGATTATGCATGTTTCGTCAACGAATGCTAGCAGACAACTCAATCACTTCTTGAGATGGACAAGTTTCGAGGAACGGCTCCCGAATGAGGACGATCACATCCTCTTAATCTCCTTTGTTTATCACTGCCAAAGTTTTCTGATTTCTCATGAACAAAGCGTGAAGGAGGGTTTGTTTGTTATATTATCTTTTTGAGCCTGGCGCACTCAATGCCAGTTCCTTCTCGTATTATGGGTTTGCACATTATACATGCAATCCCGGGGTGAAGCTTGTCCAACTTAAAAAGATCATGAATTAACCACTACTTCCTCATGAACTTACAACAGAGGCACAAAATAGGAATGCTTTTTCTTTTTGAATAATTTTGAGATGGTACATGCAAGTCTCCGTTAGGAATGGCAGGTAAATACCATGTAGGAAGGTATGGTGGACTCATATGGCATAACTGGTATAAAGGAATTTGGATGCACAAGCAGTCAGTCCTCTTAGTACAGGTGGAGGTTAGCAAAAGACTGGGAGCGACCAACTAAGAGAGCAATGACGGTCATAATCATGCAGAGCGACAAAGCAACATTGAATCAGGCATGGAAGTAATATCGCTACTTAGAAACAAAAGATCATCATGGCTTGACAGACTTTCTTTACAGTCTTAAATATGCGTGAGCATACGCCAAGTCAATCAAAATAAATTCTTTGAAGGAAGATATTACTAACCTATACCACATCATAGGCAAACAAATCATGTTGGTACTCCAATAACACATTGGGAACCCCCCCAGCTATTTGAAACTAACCAAAAGAAAACATGAACTACTAAGCGCCATTATGCACGTAGCATCTTTATCATAGACATATCAACCAATGCAACGGAAGCAAACTCTCTTAATAAGATAAGCATGATAACTAAAGAGAGTTCAAGCAACCAACTAAACAAAAGTTCTTTAAAAAGATAAGCACGAAAATTAAGAGATAAGCATGATAGTAGCTATTAAAAGACAAAGAACACACACAACAAAGATAAACATGAAAATTCTATGTTATGTTAGTGGAGCGTGTTTCTCTCCCACATAAAGAAAGCTGAGTTCCGACTCGTTATGAAAAGCTAAGGAAAACTAAAAAGGAAAACTAAAAGCAAGACGCTCCAAGCATAGCACATAACACATGAAGTGATTAAAATATAGTGGAACGAAAGACGAACTGATAATGTTGATGGAGAAGGGGATGCACGGGGGCATACCCAAGCTTAGACGCTTGAGTCTCCTTGAATATTTCTTGGGGGTGCACGGGGGCATCCCCAAGCTTGAGCGTTTGACACTCCTGAATCTTTTTATCATCTTCCCTCGCACACTTGAAAACTCCCTTCATACATAACTCATCATAATCTGATTAGCGAGGTTAGTACCCATAATAAAATAATTGTTCCTTGCTGGAAATAAGGATATTCTTGAAGATCTACTGTTTCTCAAGATTGCCAAAAGGTTTTTGCAAAGAAAAAGCAAGCTCTAGGTTTGCAAAATGAAGGAAAGGCAAAACAGGACAGAATCTGTGAAAAACAGAACATCAGGTAGTAAATGATTTTTCCGGGGCACTTCTGCAACTCTAATAAAAAAACTCAGAACAGACGCACGAAAGACAATTATATAGAGCACGTTGTCGAAACAATTCAGACCAAAAAGATGATCTGGTGATTTTATACGAATTTTTCTATCCAAGGACAGAATCTGTTTCCTGGACTGCACGTCACAACTCTTGAACTTTCTTGCAATCGGAGGCTAAACTTGGCACAAAGTTGAAAAGTAAAGATACAATGATGTTGCTACAGTAGTAACAAACATCAAGACCACTAAAACTGAAAGAACAAACTAAAATCAAAGATAACAAGGGTTGTCTCCCTAGAGCTCTTTCTTTATAGCCATAAAGATAGGCTTAAGACTTTAATGATGCTCTCGTAGGAATAAGAGTTGAAGAACAAAATAGAGCATCAAGAAGCAAATACCAAACACATTTAAGCCTAACATGCTTCCTATGCATAGGAATATTGCAATACAATAATTTATTGAAGCACAAAGCAATAAGCATAGGAAGACAAAACAAGTGCAGCTTCAAAACCTTCAACATAAAGAGAGGGAACTTGATATTATTGAAATATCTATAAGCATATGTTCCCTTCTCATAATAATTTTCAGTGGAATCACGAATAAACTCAACAATATAAGCATCACATAAAGCATTGTTACCATGATCCACATGCAAAAAGGTATCATTACTCTTCATATAAGCAAAATCTTTCTTATTAGGAATAGTGAGAGTAAAGCAATCATAACCATCATGGTAATCATTGTATTTAGGAGGCATATCATAATCATAATAAATTTTATCCTCAATAGTAGGTGGACTGAAAACATCATATTCATCATTGTAATCATATATAGGAAGCAAAGTATCATCAAAGTAAATTTTCTGTTCAAAAGTTGGGGGACTAAAAATACCATGTTCATCAAACGTGTCATCCCCAAGCTTAGAGCTTTCCATGTCATTGGCAATATTGATATTCAAAGAAAGCATACTAATAACATCACCACCATCATGATTGTTATGCAAATAACAAAGTTCCATAGGTTTTTTAATTTTCTCTTCAAACACATCATGTCCCAAAGCAAGGTAGAGCTTATAAAGCTCTCTCATATTTTTGTTGTTTTCCATTAAGCAAAACCAGTGAAAAGACATAAAGAAAATTGAAAGGTAAACTAACAAGACTAAAAAGCAAAGATAAAAGATAGCGTGCAACTCCCCTATCTTGAAGAGTGGAGTCCCCGGCAACGGCGCCAGAAAACTTTGCTTGATGGCTTCTCGCCCCTCGTTGGTTACCCCAAGTGGAAGGTTTGAGATGCAGTGTAGCGGAAGTTTTCCCTTGGCAATACCAAGGATCGATTTCCCTGAGACTCCTAGTTTCAACAAGAAGGTGTCAACTGCTAACGGCGCCAGATATTAGCAATCAATGTGGACCTGCACACAGATACAAATAACTTTGCTCCCAACGAGTACAGAGAGGTTGTCAATCCCTCCGGCCTTGTAGTTTACAAAGGATCAAACACAAGTGATAATAGTGATAAGTATAATTGCAATAGTAAGTAAAAAGCGGAAAGTAAATAGCGGATGTAATCAATGATGGTAATATGGACCGGAGTCCCATGGTGTCCACTAGTGATGTCTCTCTCCCAAAAGACGATAAAACAGCTATGTGAGGTAAACGAATTACAGCTGGGCAATTGACAGAATTATGTGCGCAAACCAATGCTAACTATGTTGCAAGAAAGGTAGAGGTTCAAAGCATGGGCGGTACGCCAAAGTAAGTAGACCGAAATCCATCTGCATCTACTACTAATCATCCACCTTGAGATATCTATCCAGAACATCTTGCTCGTATTAAGTTGCGAGTCCCACCCATAGTGTAAACTCAAAGCAACAGACAACTGCATTAAAAGAACTTTGCATAAAGTAAACAATCCTTGCACCCGCGGGCACAAGCACCGTTGTTTTCCCCCTTGTGGCAATAGCACATCCCCTAGACTCATGTTTCTGTCACTCAAGCTAGTCATCGAGGGGCATGAACCCACAATCAAGCATAACGTTCCCTCTTGGAGTCACTACCTACTACTTGGCCAAAGCAATAAATAACAACGGAGAACATGCAAGAATTACTTACGAACATAAATATAAAAGAGGTGAATCAAATATATTACTCAAACACAATCTGAACATAATCTCATAATCCATCGGATCCCAGCAAACTCATCATAGCAACATCATAAGGATTACATAGGTGCCTCGATCATGTAGGGCAGCTCACGAGGACTAATTAGTGAAGCACAAGAACGGGAGGAGAACATCACATATCTACTGGTCATGGACCCATGGTCCAAGGGAGACTACTCACAACTCATCCGGGAGGCGTCCATGGTGGTGGAGAAGCTCCCGGTGGTGATCCTCCCCTCCGGCAGGGTGCCGGGAAGAGTTCTCCTGGTGCTCCCGATCTTGGAAGCGGCGGCGGCGGCGGAACAGAGATGAGATCGCGAAAAAGGGTTCCCGTCTCGAGGGTTTTGGGAGACGGTCTAAATATATGCCAAAGGGGGGCATCAGCGGAGCCTCGGGGGGCCCAGGCGCCCCCCCGGCGCAGCCCAGGGGGGCGCCACCAGGGCGCCTGGGGCCCTGGTGGTCCCCCTTTGGCTGTGCTTCGGGTGCCTGGTAGCTTCTCGAACGCTGATTTTTTATATAATTTTTCCGGGATTTTTCTGGCAGTTCTCGTAATGGGAAAACCTGAAATACAAAAACAGCCGAAAACAGAAACTGGCACTGGGGTGCACTGAGTTAATAGGTTAGTCCAAATATGATCAAAAGTGTATGGAAGTGTATAAATATCATAGCAATATCACCCAAAAGAGGCATGGATCAAGCAGAAATTATAGATACGTTTTGGACGTATCACCTGGCAGCTCGCAAAAAGCCTAGAGCCTAAAGGCAGCTCACAAAAAGCCTAGAGCCTAAAGGCCGCTCACAAAAATCCTGGAGCCTGGCAGCTTGCAAAAAGCCTCGATTTAGAGCATGGCAGCTCACAAAAAGCCTCGAATTTGGAGCCTGGCAGCTCGCAAAAAGCCTCGACTACATGGTCTTATTTGCCAAAAATGCTTCGTTTATGTGATTTTACAAATTTTGTTTTTAACCAAGTCTATTGATCTGGGATTGGGCAACTGCAAAGTTGACCATATACCAACATAAATTAAAGTCTGGGTCATGAATACCAGCATAAGTTAAAAGTCTGGGTCATGAACACCAGCATGAGTTAAAAGGATGGGTCATGAACACTAGCATGAGTTAAAAGTCTGGGTCATGAACACTAGCATGAGTTAAAAGTCTGGGTCAAGAACACCAGCATGAGTTAAACCGACGTTCATTATAACCCGGACCAGTCATCAGGCAAAAGCCAAGTAAGAGAGCCAAGAGCCTCATCAGCATCTACGCTTTCAATTATGCCTACCGGATTAAGGATGTTAGACACACTTAATCAGAGGTATGATGTATCTTTGGTATAAAACAATTATTCCTTTGATATATATCTATTGGAGCAGTGTAATAGGTCCAGTGGTAAACCGCCAGGACATTTTTTAGCCTCATTCATGCAGGCACAGATAATATAAATGGATCAAGCATGGCAAAACAAAGGATTATATTGGTAGACGCCAAGTCAAGCTGTGTCATCCATATTGGGACAAAGACAATGTTTCAACTATCCTATTACAAGGCACCTGCAGGCCCGAATAGATTAAAGTTTTGGCAAAAATATTCAGCAACTACAAATTAAACCGGAATGTTTACAACTCTTCTTCACGCTGCAAAGGCTGAGGGTCGACTTGTTCCGGGTCTTCTTCAGCTTTAGGCAGTGGCTGGAAATCAGGAACGCGCCAATCAATCTTGGAGAGTGCACGGAAATACATTTCCACATCAATACTATCTGACGGATCAATATCTGGAGCGAAAGTATGGCCACGAACTGGTGGGATCAGATTTTCGGTGTCGTAAACCGGCCGATCTACCCGCTCATTTTCTAAGTCATAGGCTGGATGATACCTTGTCAAATCCGCTTCATCGGCAAGCTTACTGGCAAGCGGGCGCATGTCCTTAGTCAGAGCACGGAGGTCTTCGGCAGAAAAGACTGACCCGTCCTCTTTGTTGCTGGGATAGCCGTTCATAGCTTCAGCCGGGTCAAAGTCAGGGACACATGCTTTGTCCCGGGTCAGCGCCATAAAAGAACCAGCCCGTGCAGCAGACTTCTTCGCCTCCACCAGACGCACGGGCAGGACAGATAGCTTCTCCAAAGTGGCTTGGATGGTAGTTGGTGCTGGTTTGTTATGGGCCATCTCACTAATAACCCTATGAGCGCCGGAATAACTGCTCCACCAGGGTATAAGAGGCCTTGAGCTTCTTCCGGACATCATCTCCAAGATGAGTTATGCGCCTCCCTATATATGTTTGCCGAATTAAATCGGAGCGGAACAAAGATTGCAAGGATGAAAAACATATACAGATGGGTACTCACCGAAGATAGCAGAAGTCATGAGTTCTATTTGCTATCTTAAACCGGTCAACTCCTGCGTAACCGGATTAAGAGCAGCTGCATCATCCTTTGCTCTTTTTTCAAGAGCATTCCTTTGCACTTCCCATGTGGACCGCTCCGCTTCAAAGTCTTTTTTCAATTTCTCCATGTTGGTCAAGGTAAGCACAAGTTCTTCCTTGGCTTTGGCGGAGGCAGTTTCATTAACAGCCAAGCTATTCCGGAGTTCAGTTACCTCCGAAGCCCTCCGGGTCAAGTCAGCCTACAAGGAAATCAAATGGATTAGAAAGACAGATCAATCAAGTCTCAAGCATATAACAAGTTATACACTTGACACTTGGGGGCTAATGTGCAATTGAAGTAACGAAAGAGAATTTCAGACAAGTCCCAAGCGCATAAAACAAGTTATACCCTTGGCACTTGGGGGCTAATGTAAGTTCATTTTCAGATACAATGGAAGTCCCGGTTCACCTACAATGAAGCTAAACCGGCACTTGGGGGCTACTATGGCCTAAAGACAGGATTGCAAGATCACAAAACAGAGACAAGTAAAAGGAAAGAAAATTACCTCATACTTATCCTTCATCATATTAACCAATCCGGCTTCATAATCGCGGCTGGTAAAAAGCCGGTTCAGATACCCGGAATGAAGTTCCTGGGCACTCAACTGGGCATAGCTGGATAAGTCTGTGCTCCACTTGCCTTTGTCTTGTTGAAGTTTTTCCTCCTTGGCAGTATGCCTGGCCAAGGTGACAGGCTCGGTGGTAGCAGTGAAGCCTAGCCCGGTAATCACAACATCTGCGGATGAGGCACCAGTTGGTTTGAGGGGGACAACATTAGGCACCGGACTGACAGGAGCCGGGTTAGCCCGAGGAGGGCTAACCCGGACAGGGCTCGCCGGTTCAGCCGCATTCTCCGTATTGTCATCTCCCGGAGCGGCAACATCGTCATGATCCATAGGAATAGGATCATCAAACTGAGCTTCAGGGTTATCTTCTGGAAGGATGGCCGCTTCAGGATCATCGGCCGGTTCAGCGGCCGTTTTGTTTGCTTTCGCCTTCTTACTAGGCTTCGACATTCTGGTAAAAATCAAAGGAACAATGAGAATCATGAAGTTAAAAACATGAAGGTAAACCGGATGTTTGAAAAAGGACTTACCCAGGCACGATCTTCAGCACGGGGACCTGCGTAGCAGTTGACTCGCCGGAAGAGGACAGAGGAGCCTCCTACGGTTTAAGCGGTTTACGTATGAGGCCGGCTTTTGGATGAAGGAGAGTTGGAGAAAGTAAAACCTCGGAGCGACGCCTGCGAGCCGATGTAAGAGGTATTCCGGATGACTCCACCACATGGCCGCTATGGCGCGTGGTCCGGCGTGCTTCACGCTGCTGTTTCTTCAAAAGAAAGTTGGGATCCAATTGAGCGTAAGGATGCGAAAAGGGATATTTTCGGGACACCCGGCGGATTTTGGGGGGCAGCGGTTCTGAATCAGAAGAGAGAGAAATTACCTCAACTCCCGCCGCTTTACTTCCTTCCGCCAGATCCTGTGGAAAGGCATTGTTAACATAAATTTAGACAAAGGGAGGTTAAGACATATAAGTTTTAATCCGTACCGCCGAATCGGGATCATCCTCCTCAGGGTGTGAGCCGGAGGCAGCAACAACCTTCTTCTTAACAGCATAAGTTTTCTTACGTGGTTGCCTGCCCGATTTATCTTGAGATTTCCTCTTCCAGAAGGGATCATTAGCCTGCGCAAAAGATAAGTAATGAATGGAAGACAATTGATATGGCCGGATTCAAACAAACACGAAAGGATCGGGAAAGACTTACCACCGGCGGTTCATTAGTTGCGCAGAACGGAGCTAAACCGGTTCGACCGCACTCCTCCAGAGGGACGTTCAACATTTTCTTCGCGGACTCAGTAACTTCGTTTTTGGGAAGTATTATGTCAGTATGGCGCTGAGGATCATCTGGTTTGCTGGATTATTCAGACATCAGATTTGAGCGCCGGCTTAGGGGGAGGATGCTCCAAGAGAGCCAGCAGCGAACAAAGTCGACTCCGGTTAAGCCGTTGGCTATGAAGGCCCTGAGTTTAGAAAGTTGAGGGGCAAACCGGGCACGATCCGGGGCGCTGAGGCATTGCGGCAAGGGGTTATCCGTTGCCAGGCAATGGGTGTGGTAACCCGGCAGCGGGTTCTCTCCTTCAGGCGAAGTGTCCCTACAATAGAACCATGTTTGGTTCCATTCTTTGGGGTGGCTGTGAAGGGAAACATGAGGGAAACTCACATCCTTTCTCTTTTGGATACTGACGCCACCCAACTCCTGATGCGGCCCATCAGTAAACTCCGTCCGCCGGTTCGTATGAAAAAAGTCTCGGAACAGATCCACTGATGGTTCTTCTTGAAGGTATGCCTGTGAGAAAACTTGAAAGTTGCAGATGTTCGAAACGGAATTTGGGCCTACATCTTGGGGATGGAGTTGAAATGCAGCTAGTACATCCCGGAAGAATTTTGAATCGGGAGGACTAAAACCCTGGGCCAGATGATCATAAAAAACTACAAATTCTCCCTCCTTAGGCGCAGGAGGGCATTCTTTTTCAGGAGCTTGCCAGTGCAGAGTTTCCTTGGGGCCCAAGACACCAATTGAGGCCGCTCCAACTAAGTCATCTTCCGTGATCCGGGAAGGAACCCAGTTGCAAGCGACGAACTGCTTGGCCGTCGTTTTGAATGAGGAAGTGCTAAAAAGAACAGTGCAAAATCCAGTTTACCAATTGCTGAGGTATAAACCGGTGCATTCTATAAAGTTATGGGCCTAATTGTCGGTTTAAGTAAGTGACTAATGGTATTACTAATCCGGAAGCAAATACGAGAGAGACAGCTACCGGTTCGTGATGATGGAAAAGAAGAAGCTAAAACCGTCAATTACGGGATACAGGCTTTCATCTAAACCGTTAGTAAAACATATGACGTGCAAGTATGGCTAAACCGGAGAGATGAGCTACAGATCTAAAGTGTGAGGAAACAGTTTCCACAAAGAGCTGAGGTAAACATGGATCTAAGGCATAAGAAAAAGATGTAATAAATACAAGTTATATTCAGGAAGGACCGCGGTTTTTTTTTCTACTGATCGAATCTAAACTGATAAAGCTAGAGGAACTAGGCTATGATGGCGGAGCGGAAATGCATGGATTCGGGTCAAGTCTAAATAAGTTTGAATCTACAGCAAGGCTGACCTACGGGGATGAACAGCAAAGCTTCAAGGGTTTACGGCGAAGCTACGGAAGAAACCCTAGAGTAAGATCTACGGGGAAGAAGGAGTACCTGAAGAAGTAGAGGACGGCGGCGAAGTTCTCTGGAGACGTTTAGGTTGATGCAGCGGACTGGCTCGAGGACGACGACAAGCTTGGGGTGCGGCGGCGGAGCTTCGAGCGATGGAGACGGAGGAAGAAGAAGGCAGAAGGGGAAAACAGGTATGCCCCAGCGGTATTTATAAGCCGAAGAGGTGAAAACAGTAAGCGCGGGAATCAAGGAGGCCAGAGATTGGATAAAGATCGAACTGTCGCCTCGATTTTCGGTGAGGCATTTACGAAAGGTAACAGACAGATGCGAGCATTAAATGTGGAGATGATGTCACGACGGATTAAGGCGATTCCAGGAGATGACGTCATGGCCGGTTTATAAAGAAAATAAGGTTGCAGAAAGGAGATTTGCGCAAGACTTAGAAGACTGACATGAACATGTTCAAATCAATCTGCGGCCTAATGTCAAGGATATTACGAGCAGGTATAAACCGGCTAGGAAGGTCTGGATTACACTGACGAGGTTGTATCATCACAAGCCCAGTAGAATAGGTACAAGAGATTACAATCCGTAGAGGTTTGGGGCCCATGTATAAGGCCCACGGTGTGTAAACCGTTGTATCATGTAACTTGCGATGTAAGATTGAAAGAGTGGAGACCAAGGCGGACACGTTTATGAGCCAGCCTCGGGACTCTGTAAACCGGACCGAGCGTCGCCTCTTATATAAAGGGACAACCCAACAACGGTTCGAGGACAGGAAACAACAGCTTGAGACACAGGCAAGCGGATTCGCTCCCTGTTCATCGACGCACAAGCAATACCACACCAAACTAGACGTAGGCTTTTACCTTGATCGAAGGGGCCGAACTAGTATAAAACCCCGTGTGTCCTTTGTCCGCTTTAACCTCTTCAAGCTAACCCGCGCGATGGCCTCACACGTAAGTCCCCTAAACCGGACATCTGTCGTGCTAATTCCACGACACATCGGATGCTGCTGCATGGAAACACTTCGATGCATTGCATGATGAAAAAGCGACAGATCCAAGGAATCCTCGAGTAGCCATCAGCACAGATGGGTTCAATGTGTTTGGTATGATGGCAGCCCAATACAGTAGTTGGCCTGTATTTGTCATTCCACTCAATCTCCCCCCGGACAGATTATGCAAAGAAAGAACATTTTCCTGACGTTGATAATTCCGGGGCCCAACTATCCGAGGAAGAATATGAATGTGTACATGCAGCTGCTTAAGGATGAACTGCAAGAAGCTTGGGATAATGGGATCAAGACATACGACGCTGCTACAAAAAAACCTCCTAATGCGTGTGTGGTACATGTACTCGATGCATGACTTGCCGGCGTATGCGCAATTCGTTGGCTGGTGTGTGGATGGAAGGTTCCCGTGCCCCACATGCAAGGCAGCTCTAGAGTTTCGTCGGCTGCAGGCGGGTCGCAAGTTTTCTTGCTTCGACATGCATAGACAGTTCCTGGATCCTCACCGTAAGTTCAGGAAAGACAAGAAGAACTTCATCAAAGGTAGAGATGTCAAAAACTCTGCACCACCTCCGTTGACAGGCCAACAGACCCTAGATCAGTTAAACGATCTCGAGTCGGATCCAGAGCGTCCAGGGTATTTCAAGGGGTATAATACGGAACACACCTGGACCCACAAGATATGCTTGTGGGAGCTGCCGTACTTCAAAGACCTCCTTTGCCCACCCAACATCGACGTGATGCACACTGAAAAGAATGTCGGCGAGGCCCTCTTTGGTACATTGTTCGGCATAGAGGGGAAAACAAAGGATAATCCTAAGGCCAGAGTCGACCAGGAGGCTCTATGTGATAGACCGCTACAAAACATGAAACAACCAAAAGGAAAGAAGAACTGGGCGAAGGCATAGGCATGGTTCAATCTTGGAAGACCGGTTATGAGGGAAATACTCCTGTGGGTGAAAAAGGAGTTGATGTTCCCCGATGGGTATGCATCGAATCTAAAGAGGGGAGCGAGCCTTGAAAAATTGAAAATATTTGGTCTCAAGAGTCATGATTGGCACATATGGCTTGAGCGGGTAATGCCGGTGATGTTGCGTGGCTTTATCCCTGAGGATGAATGTCTAGTACTGGCAGAGCTGAGCTATTTCTTCCGTGTTCTATGTGCGAAAGAATTATCTCCTGGCTTGCTAGAAGAAATGGAAGAGTTGGCGCCGGAGTTGATCTACAAGTTGGAGAAGATCTTTCCACCTGGCTTCTTTAATCCAATGCAGCATTTGATTTTGCATCTCCCGACCGAGGCACGATTG
>LR738710.1:876842286-876961497 GCA_902687465.1 Secale cereale
CAGAATCGTTGGTGCTACGCAACTGAGAGGATGCAGAAGACGCTTCGAGCAAAATGTAAAAATAAACGTCGAATTGAAGCATCGATGGCCGAGGCATTCATTACTGAGGAGGCGACAAACTTTGTGACAGCGCACTACAAAGCCAAAAATCGTCATTTGCATAATTCAAAGCCTCAGTACAATGTTGGCGACCCTAAAAAGGGTGGATCTAACCTCAGCATAATCAAAGGGAAGCTCGCACCAGCCGGTGCTTATACTCCCTTATTGTTGGATAACAAAGAATGGCGGACCATTACGTTGTATATCTTGAACAATCAAATAGAAGTGCGGCCGTACATCGAGTAAGTTCTTCACTACTACAAAAAGGGCTGTTAATGGCGCACCGGTTTTGCCCATTAATGGCGCACTACCGGTGCGCCATTACTAGCACGCCATTAGTAGTTGGATACTAATGGCGCACCTCTGGTGCGCCATTAGTATCTGGCATACTAATGGCGCACCAGTGGCGCACCACTGGTGCGCCATTAGTATCTGGTATACGTAGAAGTGCGCCATTAGTATTTTTTTTCAAATTTTTTGTTTCAATTTTTTTCTTCTTTTTTTTTATTTTTTTTCTTAATCTCAGATCATTATGGCTTAATCTGGGGTCAATTTGCTTAATCTCAAGTCAAATTGCACTCTGTGGTCAAACTTCCCATAAGGTCACCCATCCTCACACTATTGCAGCTCGAGCACGCTTAACTTCGTAGTTCTATCCAACCCCAGCACCAGCTCACTTCACACGCACTTGTTGATATATCTATCATATCAATCCTATTAACCCTTCTTGATGTCTAGGAGTTTGTTAATGTTCATGAGTATGATGAAATTTTCAAAATATATTTCAAACTTCCCGGTCATATTACGTATCTAATTTTTGAAAAAAAATTACAAATTTTTTTTTCGAATTTCTTTTTTCTGTTACTAGTGGCGCACCTAGCAAAAGGTGCGCCACTAGTAAGTTTGAAATTTTTTGAATTTTTTTGCCTGTAGATCTTAAAAGCCCTGTAACTTTTTTTCTGTTAGGTTTTTGGGGATTTTGAAAATGTTTAACGGGGTTCTCCCCGTTAAATTCGGATATAACTTTTCGAGTAGATGATTTTTCATATAAAAAACTTTTTAATCCGAGTTCGTTTGCAAAAGTTATACCCGTTTTACTAAATTCCATAGATATTTTGCAAATAAAGTCAAAATTCATATTTGTAAATTTTCTCAACAAGTAGACCACATATCACATGGGAAACTTATTTTCTTTTATTTTTTTGACATTTACATCATTTTCTTTTATTTATTTTTTTAACTGAAAAAGGCGGTCCACTTGGGGGGGGGGTGCAGTAATGGCCAAGTTACTAATGGCGCACCGTGGTGGTGGTGCGCCATTAGTAGTTCAACTACTAATGGCGCACCACAACCACGGTGCGCCATTAGTATTTTTTGAAAAAAAATAAAAAATTAAAAACAAAATATGAAAAAAAATACTAATGGCGCACCGTGGGAGTGGTGCGCCATTAGTAAGTTGAACTACTAATGGCGCACCGCTCCCACGGTGCGCCATTAGTATTTTTTGAAAAAAAAATAAAAAATAATAAAAACAAAATATGAAGAAAAAAATACTAATGGCGCACCGTGGGAGTGGTGCGCCATTAGTAAGTTCAACTTACTAATGGCGCACCACTCCAACGGTGCGCCATTAGTATTTTTTGAAAATAAAATTAAAAAAATAAAAACAAAATTTGAAAAAAATTACTAATGGCGCACCGTGGATGTGGTGCGCCATTAGTAGTTGAACTACTAATGGCGCACTACCCACTGGTGCGCCATTAGTAGTTTTGAGAAAAATATGAAAAAAAAAATTGTTACTAATGGCGCACCACGTCAACGGTGCGCCATTAGTATTTGGATACTAATGGCGCACCAACACATGGTGCGCCATTAGTATATACTAATGGCGCACCGCATGTCTGGTGCGCCATTAGTGTCAATTCCATCTATAGCACTTTTCCTAGTAGTGCTTGGTACATTGTTTCGCAACCTCTACTTCATTTGAACTGCTCTTATTCCCGGATATTTTATACAGTCGATATGTCGCCAAATTCTTGTATGGAGCGGTTATCCAAAAGGATTCCGTCGAAGAGTATGAGCTTCTGGCAATGCATGGAGGCGGCTATCCCGGTTTCATCTCTTGGTTCAAACAAATGGTAATTTCCATTAGACCATTTCATTTCTTATTCTAATTTCTGCCTAATGCAACAATCCTTTCATATTAAACTTGTAGGCTAGTTCAGAGTCTATGGACGCCGAATTGAGACAAGTCTCTAATGGTTTTGACTATAAGGTCCATTCATTTGACAAATACGACATCAACGGGTATCGCTTTCGTACCTATGGCAAAGAGCTATCTATGGCCGACCGTAAGTATTCAAATTATTGTGTCTCTGCTATTGGCGAAGGAGATACCGAGTATTATGGAAGAGTTGAAGCAATTTATGAACTTCTATTCTATGGTGCAAACCCACCGAACGTCCTAGTCTTCAAATGTCATTGGTTCCAGCCGAAAGAGACTAGAAGGACTCATGAACATCTAGGGCTAGTCGAAATCAAACAAAGCACCCATTTTGATGTTCTTGATGTCTATATTACGGCTCAACAGGCAACCCAAGTTTTCTATCTACCGTGGGCCTGCCAAAGTGATCCAAATCTCGAAGATTGGGATGTCGTTTATGAAGTGCCGCCACGTGTTAGACCACCTCCCCCCAATGAAGAGGATTATGAACCTCACATTAATCCAGACACATATGAAGGAGAATTGTTCCAAGAAACACGTCTTTCCAAAAAATGTTTCAATAACCGCTCACCTCAGAACATTCAAGTAGACAGCCGCAGTGAATCCGAGCCTGAGCAGGAACAAGAAGAGCCGGAACAAGAAGAGGTTACTGCTGCGGATGACCTGGCAATGCTTGAATGATTACATACATGAGGCCTTCCAGATGTTGATGAATTTATTGATGATGATGATGATGAGCACGTCATTACTGATAGTGATGAGGATGATGCATTTATTGACCCCGAAGCATATATAGACGATGATGATGCATTTATTAATGATGACGATGAAGATTAATATTATAGTTCATGTCAGGTATTTCATTAGTATTATATACATATATATTATTAATTAGTTCAAATTTTAACCTAGCTAGCTCAAAAATGACCTATTTAACATAGGATAGCTCTAAAATGAGCTATACTTAGCATTTATTCCTCCAAAATGAATTTATATGCTTAGCTAGCTGAAAAATGACATAACAACCTTAATTAGCTCAAAAATGACCTATTTAACCCAGGATAGCTCTAAAATGAGCTATACTTAGCATTTATTTCTCTAAAATGAATTTGTATACATATTATTATTCATGTCAGGTATTCTTTTTTTATGTTGTACTAATTTCGTTTACTCTTTGTCATCCCAGGTGTTGACAGATGGTGGGCGCGGGTCGAAAGCGCTCCGAGGCTCCTACCTTGGTGTCTGGTGGGAGGGGTAGTTCCATTCCCCCACATAGCCTCCGGAGAGCACTAGATCTCAGTTTGCAGAGTCCAGCGACGGTCGCTTCTTCTTCGGCCGGGAGAGGTCGGGGGGGGGGTATGAAGAAGGAGAAGGCTGCTAGAGGTGGACGTGGCTGCGGGAGAGGTACGAAGGCTGCTACGCCTTCCTCGCCGCCACTCCCAGCTGAGTCACCCGACCACATGACTGCTCCGTCTGAGATCGAGCCATCTGAGGTGGACCCGTCTCGGACTCCACTCCACGAGCCTCCGGCCGACGAGCCTATGGCAGACGCGCCTACGACCGACGAGCCTCGGGCCGCCGATCCTCGGGCCGCCGAGTCATCGCCCCACGAGACTACGGAGCTCAGACGGGGTCACGCTCAGTCGGAGCCGAGCCCATGGGAGGACTGGACGGAGTCAAGTGCACATGGTCGTGTTCAAGGTGCAGACTATAGTTCTGATAGCTATAGCGAGGGTGAGTGGGTTGAGGGGCGCAAAGTCTACCAGCGTGGTGGTACAAAGCTCCCGTCCACCCCGGTGACCCCCGACCAGAGGTTGTTGATTGCGCCTAACGGAGAGAAGTAAGTGCATTTACTCATTTTTAACCTTTTGCCTTGACGTTTCTTCGAATATCTAATGCGTTTTCCTTGTCATACTGCAGTTCTCGGACACACTCAGATGGGGTCCGCAGGCCCAACACTGTCCTTGGTGTGATTTGTCGCCAGTGCTTCCCGGGGTGGGTCACGTTGCCCGGTGAGGGCCGGGTTCCAGAGCTAGGAATGACCTGGGAGCACTACTTGGCTGCCCCGGCCCCGCCGGGGCATAGGGTCGGCGATGTCGAGTGCGACACGGTGGCCGACATTGTGATCGCCACATTTTGGGTAATTTCTCCTTTGCCATTTACGTTGTGTCTTCTTCTTTGATTGCATACCTTCTACATGTGTTTTCTTGTTTGATTGCAGACCTTCTAATCCGTGTTTTCTTGTTTGATTGCAGACCTTCTACAGGTGTGCTAAGGGACAGGAGGAGGCCGCGGCTCGGGTTATCGACGCCGAGTGCAGGTGCCTACTTGGAAACTTTCGGCACGAGGCTCGGACGCAGGCTGTTCAGGACTACTTAGCACAGACTGGTATTAGGAGGAGAAAAGAGAAGTGTCGGAACAAGTATCCGAGTAAGGAGAAGTACATGAACGTAATTACCTATTCTTAAGGCCTTGTACTTAGTTTCCTTGATTTGATTCGTAGGCGTAGCGCTCAAATTTCTCTTGCTTAACTTAGGTGCCCCCGAGATGGTGTGCGAACAAGATGGACTGCTGGGAGGCGTTGGTGGATGAGTGGTGCTCTCCCCAATGGCGCGTCGCCCACAACATTGCAAAGGAGAAGCGTCTAAAAATGAAAGGTGTGCCACACCAACTAGGCAGCGTCAACCTACATGGGTACGGGAAAAACTGGGTATGTGTGGTTTGATTCATGATTCATGCAAATTCATTCTTTGTGCTAGCTTGAGTCCTTAACTAATACTCTGTTCCTCTCTTTTAGTCAAAACACAACAAGGCTCCAATGCTAGAGATGTTCGACCTCTATGGCATGTCCAATATTGCACCGTACAAGAAGGCCAAGGCATTCTCTGAGTCTGACCTCGAAAATACAAATAACTTCAGCAACAAGGCCTCCCACCACAAGATGGTGCAGTACGTGAAGCAGGTGCAGGCGAGGAAAGGGCCGGACTTTAACCCGAGCCGGCCTCTTGATCCAGAGCTGGTGATGATATCTGATGGCGGGAGGTCCCATGGCTCGTTAGCCATGGGTAATGGACTGATACATTGTAGTAGCACTCTCGCGCAGATCAAGAAGCGCCAGACCAGCTCTGATCCTGAGATACCGTCTCGTTTACGACCAGAAGTGGAAATCAAATTCCAGGTTTGTTATACGGACTCGGTAGCCTTTCCTCCATTACATTGTGTTTGCGGCCGTCGATGATTACAATGCTAACGAGTGGTGTTGCAGGCTGCTATTGAGGCAGAGAGAGCGAAGACCCAGGTTGCTTTTGAGGAGAGGGACCGGCAGTTGTCGGAGAGAGACCGGTAGGCGGCGGAGAGGGAGAGGGAGAATGAGGAGAGGACGGCTAGGCTGTTGGAGGAGGAAAGGAACCGGAATGACTCGGTTAACCGGGCCATGTATGATCTCTTCGTGGTATGTTTCTTCTGCATATTAGCTAAATCATGCACGCAATGTTCCTTTCATTAGTAACTAATATGACTGACTCGTCAAAACCAAATGTGCAGTCCATGTGCGAGAAAAACGGCCAGACCCCTCTGTCGATGCTAGTCATTGCTCCGGCGGGCACGGTGAGTTTCATTTGAACGGTCATTAGTTACTAATCTTCACATTTGAGTTGCATCATGCTAACGATACATTGGAAATAATCTTTGGTGCAGCGTAACTCCCGATAAGCATTAACCGATCCTTCTCCGTCTGCCACTGGCGCGACCGGTCCTACACCTACACCTACATCTACACCTCCGTGATGACGATAAGTTTCCCAAGTGTTTTGCTTAATAGAGTTTTGTTGTGATGACATGTTGTACCTACACATATCGTGCATAATGTGTGTATGTTTGAAATGCATTGTATGTGTGGGATTCGACACCTAGTCGTGTGCCTTTGGTAGCCTTCCATACAGGGAAATGCCTCCTAGTGCTTCCACTAAGCCATGGTAGTTCACTACTGCTCCGGAACACATGGATTGACCGGCATGTGTCCTTTGCTCCTGTGTTTGTCCCTATGGGGAAATGTCACGCGGTGTATCACCGAAGTCCTTGTAGCTTGCTATGACTTGGTTACACTCGCTGATGACCGACACGTGCATTGCTGGGTCATGTATGCCTGTCCCTGTACGTTTGTGCCACCTTGGTTCTATGACTAGTCATGCCGGCCCGGGTTCTCTACCATATGGATACTAGCGACATAATCATATACTTAGCATTTTTTCCTCCAAAATGACTCAATATGCTTAGCTAGCTCAAAAATGACATAATAAGCTTAATTAGCTCCAAAATGACATATTTAACCTAGGATAGCTCTAAAATGACCTATACTTAGCATTTTTCCTCCAAAATGACTCAATATGCTTAGCTAGCATAAAATGATATATTTAACCTAGGATAGCTCTAAAATGACCTGTAATTAGCATCTTTTTCTCCAAAATGACTTAATATGCTTCGCTAACTCTAAAATGACATAATATATTTAAGAAACGTCATATTTTAGGTCCAAAAATGACTTCATATGCTTAGCTAGCTCCAAAATGACATAATAACCTTACTTACCTCCAAAATGACATATTTAACCTACGCTAGCTCTAAAATGACCTATACTTAGCATTTTTTTCCTCCTAAATGACTCGATATGCTTAGCTAGCTCAAAAATTACATAATAAGCTTAATTAGCTCCAAAGTGACCTATTTAACCTAGGATAGCTCTAAAATGACCTATACTTAGCATTTTTCCTCCAAAATGACTTAATATGCTTAGTTAGCTTAAAAATGACCTATTTAACCTAGGATTGCTCTAAAATGACCTATACTTAGGATCTTTTCCTCCAAAATGACTTAATATGCTTAAGAAATGACATAGTTTAGCTCCTAAATGACTTCACATGCTTAGCTAGCTCCAAAATGACATAACAACCTTACTTAGCTCTAAAATGACCTATTAAACCTAGGCTAGCTCTAAAATGACATATACTTAGCATTTTTTCCTCCTAAATGACTCAATATGCTTAGCTAGCTCAACAATTACATAATAAGCTTAATTAGCTCCAAAATGACCTATTTAACTTATAATAGCTCTAAAATGACCTATACTTAGCATTTTTTCCTCCAAAATGACTTAATATGCTTAGCTAGCTTAAAAATGACCTATTTAACTTAGGATAGCTCTAAAATGACATATACTTAGCATCTTTTCCTCCAAAATGACTCAATAAGCTTAGCTAACTCTAAAATGACATAATATGCTTAAGAAATGACATATTTTAGGTCCTAAATGACTTCATATGCTTAGCTAGCTCCAAAATGATATAATAACCTTACTTAGCTCCAAAATGACCTATTTAACCTAGGCTAGCTCTAAAATGACCTATACTTAGCATTTTTTCCTCCTAAATGACTCAATATGCTTAGCTAGCTCAAAAATGACATAATAAGCTTAATTAGCTCCAAAATGACCTATTTAACCTAGGATAGCTCTAAAATGACCTATACTTAGCATTTTTTTCCTCCAAAATAACTTAATATGCTTAGCTAGCTTAAAAATGACCTATTTAACCTAGGATAGCTCTAAAATGACCTATAATTAGCATCTTTTCCTCCAAAATGACTTAATATGCTTAACTAGCTCTATAATGACATAATATGCTTAAGAAATGACATATTTTAGCTCCTAAATGACTTCATATGCTTAGCTAGCTCCAAAATGACATAATGACCATACTTAGCTCCAAAATGACCTATTTTACAGATATAAGTTGCATCATAATAATCTTCACATTTTAGTTGCATCATAATAATAATCTTCTTCTTCTAGTCTTCTTCTTCTAATTTTCTTCTTTCCCATTTTACAGATTCGCTCAAGATCACAGAAGCTTGGGTTGACGGAGTGCTTGTATTTAGTTTTTGTTTTGACCTTGTGAAACTTGCTACCTATGGATGAAACTATGTAATATTGATGAAACTATGTATATGTTCGGATGAAACTTGCTACTATTGGTAACATGTGTTGGATATATATATATGTGTTCATGACTATTGGTAATATGTGTTGAATATGCTATATTGGTCATATAAATATATTTGTGTTTGATTTTCTGTAAAAATGAATTGATATAAGAAAAAAACAAAATTAAAAGGGGCAATATATGCACTTTGCCATCTGCTCGCAGATGGCAAAGAGGCCACGTGTCATCTACATGTAAAATTTGGGCTGGCCTATTTGGGCTCTTTGCCATCTGCCGGCAGACGGCAAAGAGCCTGCAGCCTTTGCCATCTGCTGGCAGACGGCAAAGAGCTTACAACCTTTGCCATGAGCTGGCAGATGGCAAAGATCCTGCAGCCTTTGCCATCTGCTGGCAGACGGCAAAGTATGCCGTTATCCTTCTAACGGGGCTAACCCCATTAGGCTTTGCCATCTGCCAGCTGATGGCAAAGGCACAGACTCTTTGCCATCAGCCAGCAGACGGCAAAGAAGCCTTTGCCCACTAGATTTTAGACAAACTGTTTGCCATCTGCTGGCAGATGGCAAAGCCTTTGCCATCCGCTGACCATGCCTTTGCCATCTGCCATGGCAGATGGCAAAGTGCCAGATTCCAGTAGTGTTACTCCTATATATACCCATGTACCCTGAAAACATCTGAGAGCACCACGAAACCCTAATTCCACTGCCGCAACCTTCTGTACCTGTGAGATCCCATCTTGGGGCCTGTTCCGGAGCTCCACCGGAGGGGGAATCGATCACAGAGGGCTTTTAAATCACCACCATAGCCTGTCCGATGAGTTGTGATTAGTTTAACACAGACCTTCAGGTCCATAGTTATTAGCTAGATGGTTTCTTCTCTCTCTTTGGATCACAATACAACGTTCTCCTCGATCTTCTTGGAGATCTATTCGATGTAATTCTTTTTGTGGTGTGTTCGTCGAGATCCGATGAATTGTGGGTTTATGATCAAGATTATCTATGAACAATATTTGATTCTTCTCTGAAATCTTTTATGCATGATTTAAATATCTTTGCATGTCTCTTTGAATTTTCAGTTTGGTTTGGCCTACTAGATTGGTCTTTCTTGCAATGGGAGAAGTGCTTAGCTTTGGGTTCAATCTTGCGGTGTCCTTTCCCAGTGACAACAGGGGCAGCAAGGCACGTATTGTATTGTTTCCATCGAGGATAAAAAGATGGGGTTTATACCATATTGCATGAGTTTATCCCTCTACATCATGTCATGTTGCTTAAAGCGTTACTCTATTCTTATGAACTTAATACTCTAGATGCATGCTGGATAGCGGTCAATGTGTGGAGTAATAGTATTAGATGCAGAATCGTTTCGGTCTACTTGTCACGGACATGATGCCTTTATACAATGATCATGCCTAAATATTCTCATAATTATGCGCTTTTCTATCAATTGCTCAACAGTAATTTGTTCACCCACCGTAGAAATCTGCTATCTTGAGAGAAGCCACTAGTGAAACGTATGGCCCCGGGTCTATCTTCCATTATATAAATCTTCCATCAACTATTTATCTTTACTTTACTTTTATTTTGCATTCTTTACTTTCAATCTATAACAAAAATACCAAAAATATTTATCTTATTATCTCTATCAGATCTCACTTTTGCAAGTGACCGAGAAGGGATTGACAACCCCTTTATCGCGTTGGTTGCAAGGTTCTTATTTGTTTGTGTAGGTACGAGGGACTCGCGTGTAGTCTCCTACTGGATTGATACCTTGGTTCTCAAAAACTGAGGGAAATACTTACGACACTATGCTGCATCACCCTTTCCTTTTCAAGGGAATAACAACACAAGCTCAAGAGGTAGCAAGAAGAATTTCTAGCGCCGTTGCCGGGGAGACTTACGCCAAGTCAAGTCAAGATTTGATCTCCTGTCAACTTGCTAATTTCTGGCACCGTTGCCGGGGAGATCTACGCAAAAGTCATATACCAAGTACCCATCACAAACTCTTATCCCTCGCATTACATTATTTGCCATTTGCCTCTCGTTTTCCTCTCATCCACTTCACCTTTTCCATTTTATTCGCCCTCTTATTTGCTCCGTGTGTTTTATCGTTTGCTTTGCCGTTATGGTTAGTCCCTTATCTGCTCCTTTGTCTCGCAAGTTTGAAGTTTTTCACTTCAAACAAAAGCAAGGAGAAAAAGATGCTTGGTATAGGATGATGGAATCTTATCGTACTTGCACCTTAGAGGTGAATTTTAGAATTTTACTTCCCAATTTTTATGTTGGACTAAATATGTCCCATAGACAACTCTTGGATTGCATTGCCAAAGGAAATTTTATCGAAATTGATCCCAGTATTGCGCATGAAATTATAGAGGGAGTAGTGGGAACACTACCTCCACAAAAGGGGTTACATCATACCCAGGAAGAGACACAAGTTTTTGAGAAAATTTGCGAAGTAACGAAATTTTTTACAAAAATCTCTTGAACCTCTTAAGAGTGTTAGCGGAAATCTTCACCGCATGAATATGTTGATCACCCTTTGCAATAAGCAGTTGGATTCCTTAGATATAAAAAATTCTGAATATGAAGGGAAACACAAGGAACCTCCCGGATTTGAACATGACCTCCTAAAAAAATAAAGAAAAATATGGCAATACCTAGATCTATTCTTGTATCATGCCTAGCTAGGGGCGTTAAACGATAGCGTTTGTTGGGAGGCAACCCAATTTTATTTTCTTTGCTTTTACTTCTGTTTAGTAATAAATAATTCATCTAGCTTCTTGTTAGACGTGGTTTTGGTTGGAAATATGCCCTAGAGGCAATAATAAAATGGTTATTATTATATTTCCTTGTTCATGATGATTGTCTGTTATTCATGCTTGAATTGTATTATCCGGAAACAGTGATACATGTGTGAATACATAGGCCACAACGTGTCCCTGGTAAAGCCTCTAGTTACTAGCTCGTTGATCAACAGATGGTCACGGTTTCCTGACCATGGACATTGGATGTCATTGATAACTGGATCACATCATTAGGAGAATGATGTGATGGACAAGACCCAATCCTAAGCCTAGGACAAGATCGTGTAGTTCGTAATGCTAAAGCTTTTCCAATGTCAAGTATCTTTTCCTTAGACCATGAGGTTGTGTAACTCCCGGATACCGTAGGAATACTTTCGGTGTGCCAAACATCACAGCGTAACTGGGTGGCTATAAAGGTGCGCAACGGGTATCTCCAAAAGTATCTGTTGGGTTGGCACAAACCGAGACTGAGATTTGTCACTCCGTATGACGGAGAGGTATCTCTGGGCCCACTCGGTAAGACATCATCATAATGAGCTCAATGTGACTAAGGAGTTAGCCACGGGATGATGTATTACAGAACGAGTAAAGAGACTTGCCATGACAAGATTGAACAAGGTATCTGTCAGGGATATTACTACCAGGTATAAACCGGCCAGGATGGTCCGGTTTAAGTTATCAAAATTATATTATCATAGAGGACCAGCGAAGTATGAAGTAAAAGATTGTAGCCCAGGAGGCTTAGATCCCATATGTTAGGGCCCATGATTTGTAAACCGTCATACTGTGTAACTTGGGATGTAAGATAGAAAGAGCAGAGGCCGAGGCGGACACGATTATGAGCCGGCCTCGGGACTCTCTAAACCTGACCGGGAGTCACCTCTTATATAAAGGGACGACCCGGCGACGGTTTAGGGCATGAAACAACAGCTCGAGACACATGCAAAGCGGATTCGCTCCCTGGTCATCAAAGCCCAAGCAATACCACACCAAACTAGACATAGGCTTTTAACTTCATCAAAGGGGCCGAACTAGTATAAAATCCTTGTGTCCTTCGTCCGCTTTAACCCCTTTGAGCTAACCCGAGCGATGGCCTCACGACTAACTCCTTTTGCTAGGACATCTGCCGTGCTAAATCCACGACAGTTGGCGCCCACTGTGGGGCTGTCGCACGATGGTTTCGAGTTCTTGAAGGGCAGCTTTGAAGGGCTCAAGGGCTATGCAGTGGGCCGGATGACTAAGAGTCGTCGCGGCCGGATCTACATTGACGATGCAGGCTGGGGCCACGAGGCCGATTCAATCGAATACGGGTACGGGGTCCCCTTCGGCGGCATCCACATCTTCATCGGCAAGATCGGCGAACCGGGCCCTGAGCCGGACACCTTCCCCAACATCGTCGAGTCGGCTCAGCGTGCGAGACCTGCCCAGATTCAGCCCGTCGTGAAGCACGTCTTCGTTGGAGCAGTGCATGGAGTACAAGCCGAGGATGGATCAGATTCTGGCAGCGAGACTGTTGTTTATTCCGGCGACGAATCTTCTTCCGGAGAGACCGAATCTCTGTATCTGCTGCAGGACGGCCGGTCTGAGGGTTGTTCGGATGGTGACACTATTCCGGACCCCCTCGATCCGCCAAACAGGGTTGCTGTCTTCATGGCCGGATCACAATCCATGCAGCAGCCCTCGACGATAGGGGCGCTAACATCAGAGGCAATGGGAGCTAGAGCTGGAGATCTTCCCACGTCGCCTTCTGACGCTCTATCCACCTTGGTCGACACTTTGACAATGCTTGTAACAGGAGAGGTAGCCTAGGCCGACAAGGAGCAGCATGATGCGGAGATCGCTCAGGTCAAGATCCGAATTGAACAAGTGAAGTTGGACCTGGCTGCTGAGAAAGCTAGGATGGCTACAAGGCAGGAAGAGTTGGATTCTCAAGCTTATCGGCTTAGGTTAGATCAGGACGCCTCACAAGAGGTAATGTGGAGAAGACAACGATCTCGTTTGCCGCCGGTTTATGAGGCGAGGAATCTCTTTAGCACGCCAGGCGCGGGAACCAGTAACCATCCAAAGGTAAACCGGGGAGGAGCACCAGGGACAGGCGCGTCGGCTCAGCCACCGGCCGCAGAGCTGAATCGCCAAGTTGTGCTGACCCAACATGTGCCCACCCCTCCTAGTCATTACTCTAATCAGTTGGACAACATAGTTGCTGCCGCTTCACGACTAGCCGCCCTTCCCATTGAGGGAACGTCCCCCATAGCAATGGAGGCACGACGGTCCAAGGAGTTGCTAGATACGGCGCTAACTCAGCAGCAAGCTTATTCATATAGCCGGGAGAGGATTCATTCAACCCCCTGCCCGAGCCGGAGTTATACGAGGCACCTGGATGAGCTGACCATGTCAGGCAGCACACGGAGACGACATCGGCAGAGGCAGGATAATCCGGCAGGAGAGGAAGCACATGCCCAAGAGGTGGTGGATCAGGCCAGACATACTGCCCAATACGATGCCCGTGAGGCGACGCCGGTTCATCCCACAGCCACAGTCGAACCGGGGTCATGTCCAGTTCCCTGGGCGTACAGTGTCTCATCCCCGCTTTACGGAACGTCAAACTGCCCAAAGATTTCAAAGGTCCGCGCAAGGTGCCCAACTACACGGCGGATCTGGCTCCGGAGGCATGGATTGAGAGTTATGAGATGGCGATGGAGTTGCTTGATGTGAATGAGGCAGCATGCGCAAAATACTTCACAATGATGCTTGAGGGCATGGCCCGAACATGGCTAAAGGGCTTACCACCTAATTCCATCGGATCATGGGCTGAGCTACGGAGACGGTTTATCAAAAAATTTAAGGACACATGCAAGCAGCCAATGTCTGTCATTGACTTAGCTGCATGCGTTCAAGGAGAGCTAGAGTCTACAAGCAGTTGGGTGCGTCGAGTGTCAGAAATCTTGCACTCTTCCAATAGCATCAATCCAAGTACAGCAGTGGTGACGTTGGAAAATAACTGCCGGTTTGAGCCTTTGAGACAGAAGTTGGGACGTCTCAAACGTGACTGCAATGACATGGGGACCCTCATGGGCGCTTTGGTGAAGTATGGAGACTCTGATAACACCAAACATCTAGACATTGATGGAGATAAGTCAGATAAGGCGAATAAGAACGGTAAACCACCGCAGGCCAATCCGATGAATCAAGGATACAATGGCAAGCGTAAAGCGGAAGGCAGCTCAGACTTTGTGGCCAATACCAACGTTCAGGACAATGGGCAACGCTGCAAGGGTAGGCCGCCCCCGCGCAACAGGAGGCCGCCTATTAATCTAGAGCGACAATTGAACGTGCCCTGCCCAAAGCACGGTACAACAGAAAACCCGGCTACGCATCTTTGGAAAGACTGTTTCATTATGCAAGAATTCATGAAGCAGACTAGGTATGATCACGGGCCCCCCGACGGATCAGGCCCCGGTTTTCAAGGTCCGGGTTATCAAGGTGGCGGATCTGGTTCAGGATACCACGGCGGTAATGGTAACCACAATGGCAACAATCAGAATCAGCATAACCAACAGCATGGTCAGGGCGGATACAACAACCAAGGGAATCAACAGCGTCAGCAGCAGCAGCAATATGGATATCAGAATAATCCGAAGGAGCTGAGCAGTGGGCAGTATCACATCTTCACCACGAGTTTATGCAAACGGGATCAAAAGGTTCTGAAGAGGGAAGTGCATTCTGTTGAACCGGTGATGCCACGTTTTTTGCGTTGGTCTGAGCAACCCATTGTGTGGAGCAGAGAAGATCACCCGCCCCGGGTTGATAATCTGGGTCAGTTAGCTCTGGTGGTGGCACCACAGGTGTGTGGTTATAAGTTCGCCAAGGTGCTTATGGATGGAGGCAGCAGCATCAACATCCTATATTATGAGACTTTTCGACGTATGGGGTTGACAGATAAGAAGCCCCGACAGTCCAACACAGTGTTCCATGGGGTGGTACCCGGTAAATCAGTCTACCCAGTTGGCAAAATCGATCTGGAGGTTACCTTTGGAGATGAGCATGATTCTAGGTCGGAGACTGTGACCTTTGAGGTATTCAAGATCAGAAGCCCATACCATGCCTTGTTTGGGTGGCCGTTTTATACCAAATTCATGGCTAGACCGTGCTATGTTTATTTACAGCTCAAAATGCTAGGCCATAAAGGAACTATTACGGTTCATGGGAGCCGCAAAATTGCATTGGAGTGCGAGGAAGGAGATGCAGCTTATGCTGAGGCGGTTTGTGCCACAGAGGAGCTGAAGTTCTATAAGGACAATGTTGATCCGGCGGATATGTCCCCGCTTAAGAAGCCAACCACAGAGCATGATCCGGCATTGAAATTCAAATCGGCTGAGGAGACTAAGCAGGTGGACTTTGTTCCAGGCGATTCATCCAAGCAGTTCACTATCAGCGCAAACCTAGATCCCAAATAGGAAAGCGCGCTCATTGAGTTCATCCATGAGAACCGGGATATCTTTGCGTGGAAGCCTTCTGACATGCCAGGTATACTAAGGGAACTCACTGAGAACAATCTTAATATTGATCCTAAGTTTAAACCGGTCAAGCAGTATCTGCGCTGTTTCAATGAGGAAATGCACAAGGCTATTGGAGAAGAAGTGGCCAGGCTCTTGGCTGCAGGCTTTATAGTCGAAGTGTTTCATCTGGAGTGGTTAGCTAATCCGGTGCTAGTGCTCAAGAAAATGGAACTTGGAGAATGTGTGTTGATTACACAAATCTGAACAAGGCTTGCCCAACTGATCCTTTTGCTCTCCCGCGTATTCATCAGATCATTGATGGTACGGCAGGATGTGAGCGGCTAAGTTTTTGGATGCATATTCAGGTTATCATCAGATCAAGATGGCAGTTACGGACCAGGAGAAGACATTTTTCATAACTCCCTTTGGAGCCTTCTGCTATGTATCTATGCCGTTTGGGCTTAAGAGCGCCCAGGCAACCTACTAGCGTTGTGTACAGAACTGCCTACAAGGGCAGATTGGGCGGAATGTTCATGCGTATGTTGATGACATTGTGGTGAAATCCAGGAAGGAGGAAACACTGATAGATGATTTGAAGGAAACTTTTGACAACCTCCGAGTTTACAAAATGATGGTTAATACGGAGAAGTGCATTTTTGGTGTTCCGGCAGGCAAGCTCCTGGGGTTCTTAGTGTCAAACAGAGGGATTGAAGCTATTCCGGAGAAGATCAAGGCGATCACATCTTTGGCTAAACCAGCATGCATCAATGATGTCCAACGCGTGGCGGGCCGTATTGCAGCACTCAGTCGGTTTATCAGCCGTTTGGGGGAGAAGGCAATCCCGCTTTATCAGATGATGAAGAAGACAGACCGGTTCATCTGGAGCGATGCTGCTGATGCTGCGTTCGAGGATTTGAAGAGGCAATTGGCAGAGCCACCGGTCCTTGGTGCCCCAGTTGATAATGAGCCGCTGCTGTTATACGTGGCTGCCAATGCCCGTGCAGTAAGCGTTGCTATTGTGGTAGAGCGCAAGGAGGCAGGCAAAGAATATCCGGTTCAACGGCTGGTTTACTACATCAGTGAGGTGCTCATTGAGTCAAAACAGAGATATCCACATTGGCAGAAACTGGTGTATGGAGTGTTCATGGCAAACCGGAAGCTGAAGCACTATTTTCAGGGCCACCCAATCACCGTTGTCAGTTCAGCTCCGTTAGGGGATATAATCCAGAAGAGAGAAGCCACTAGTAGGGTTGCAAAATGGGCCATTGAGTTTAGCCCCCACGGATTAAAGTATGTGCCCCGTACTACTATAAAATCCCAAGCGCTGGTGGATTTCATTAATGTTTGGACAGAGTTGCAAGCACCTGAGGAGAAGCCGGATCATACATACTGGACTATTCACTTTGACGGTTCAAGGCAGTTGGAGGGCTCGGTGGCTGGAGTCGTGTTAACTTCCCCACGAGGCGATAAGTTCTGCTATGTCCTCCGTTTAATGTTCCCTTGTACTAATAATGCTGCTGAGTATGAAGCTCTCCTCGACGGTCTGCGGATGGCCAAGGAGATGAACTTGAGCCGGGTCAAGTGTTTTGGCGATTCAGATCTGGTGGCACAGCAGGTTTCTGGCAAGTGGGACTCCAAGGATTCACTCATGGTAGCATACCGATGGGAGGTAGACGATGTTGTTGGATACTTCAAAGGATATCAGGTGGATCATATAGACCGGCGGAAAAACGAAGCGGCTGACGCATTAAGCCGGCTGGGCTCCCAGCGTAAACCGGTTCTACATAATACCTTCTTGGATGAGTTGCATAATCCGTCGGTGCAGGTACCTTCAGAGGAGGATTTGGATGTTCCTGATCCGGAGGCACAATTGGTTGCAGCACTTCATATCATTCCGGATTGGACGCTCCCTTACTTGGCATATATGAACCAAGGTGAACCAGAAGACGAAGTCGAGGCCCGGTAGATAATCCGGTGGTCTAAATCCATGACTGTTGTCAATGGAGAACTTCATCATCGTAGTGTTTCTGGAGCATTTCAGCGGTGTGTATCTTCAGAAGAAGGCTGTGAGATTCTCAGAGAGATTCATGAAGGCGATTGCGGTCATCATGCCGGTTCAAAATCTTTAGTGGCTAAAGCTTTTCGTCATGGCTTCTACTGGTTGACGGCTCACGCCGACGCAGAGGGCTTGGTCAGAAAATGTGATGCTTGCCAGAAGTTCTCACGGCGTGCTCATGTACCGGCGCAGGAGCTGAGGATGATCCCAATTACTTGGCCGTTTGCGACTTGGGGGCTTGATATGGTTGGACCCTTCAAGAGATCCCAAGACAAGAAAACCTACCTGTTGGTAGCAGTGGACAAGTTTACAAAATGGGTTGAAGCGGAGCCTGTCAGTAAGTGTGATGCAGCAACATCGGTCCAGTTCATCAAAAATGTGATCTTCCGGTTTGGCTTTCCACACAACATTATAATTGATAATGGCACCAATTTATCCAAAAGGGCTATGGAGGAGTTCTGTCAACGAGAGCATATTCGCCTTGATGTATCATCAGTAGCCCACCCTCAGTCCAATGGCCAAGTTGAAAGAGCCAATCAAGAGATCTTGAAAGGCATTAAACCCTGGCTTATGGTTCCTTTGCAAAGAACACTGGGTTGTTGGGTGGAGGAATTACCTTCTGTCTTATGGAGCATAAACACTACACCTAACAGATCCATATGGTACACGCCTTTCTTCATGGTATATGGAGCTGAAGCGGTCCTCCCTAGTGATATCCGGCATGACCCGCCGCGGGTGGCGGCTTATGTTGAAGCGGATAATGAACAAGCAAGACAAGACGGCTTGGACGGGCTGGACAAGGAACAGGACACGGCAGCAGCGCGATCGGCGATTTACTAGCAAGACCTGCGCCGGTACCACAGTCGCCAGGTTAAAACTAGGATGTTCAAGAAGGAGATCTGGTGCTCCGGCTCATCCAGGACCAGACAGATATGCACAAGTTATCCCCACCTTGGGAAGGACCCTTCATGGTCAGCAAGAACCTGCACAACAGATCATACTACCACGTCGACGTTCGAGAACATAAGGACTCACGTACGGAGGAGGAGGAGACCAAGCGGCCGTGGAACATCGTTCTTCTTCGACCTTACTATACTTGAGCCATCAGCTCCGTTTTATGTACAAACCGGGGAATCAGCCATCCTTTTCACAAAAGAATCACATGGGGGCTTCCGTGCAAGGAAGTTTTCCATGGCCTCTTAAACCGGCGCCCTTGATAAAATCAAGGAATCAGCCGTCCTTTCTATGCAAACAAGAATCACATGGGGGCTTCCGCGGGCAAGGAAGTTTCCCATGGCCTCTTGAACCGGCGGTGATATGAAGACCATCATAAGAGCACTGCTCTGGTTGCTTCGGCAATTTCCACATGATGATGAGGGGCAAAAGAGGGTATGATGCCTAGCACAACTCAAACATATGCCCCGATGAGCAATGCTCACACATTACTTGGGGGCTCTTGATGCAAGTTCATCAGCGAGTTTAAAACTCTTGTAGTGAACACAGCTTGGAAGCCCGGTGTATACACCTAAAACCCCGGATTAACCTGCCTGCATCAAGTAAATCGCGCCGTCCAGGTAAACCTGGTATGACCTGTCGAACGTATCACAAGTAAATCCTTCGGGACCCTGAACTTGGTCACGTTAAATTGACGATCATCAAGTGATTACCCAAGCCAAAATCTTTATGAGATTTTGAACATTGGGTAGCTTTTGACATTGATGATTTGGTTAAAGATTGCGGATCATCTTAACAGGCTTTGCTAAAATGGTTAATGACAGTAGCCTGGCAGCTCATAAAAAGCCTCGAATTTGGAGCCCGGCAGCTCGTAAAAAGCCTCGACTACATGGTCTTATTTGCCCAAAAACTTTATTTTCAATTTTTTTTGTTTTCACAAATCTTTATCTTCAAGGTCATTGGTTTTTCAACCAAGTCCATTGATTCAAGACCGGACAACTACAAAGTTGTCACTACATCTGTATCTACAGAGCTATAGTCTGGGTCATGAACACCAACACTAGTTTACCATTAAACCAGCGTTCATTGTAACCCGGATCGGCTTCATAAAAAGCCAACAGAGAGCCAAGGGAGTCATCAACACTCATGTCTTGGATTACTCGTGCCGGATTATGGTTTGCAGATACACTTAATCACAGGTATGATATATGATTGGATCTTATACACAGTTCAAGTTATTAACTTAGATCATGTGTTTGGGCAGTATAACCCGTCCGGTGGTAAACCGCCAGGACATTCTTAGCATTGTTTATGCAGATATAGGTAAATATAAATTGTTGACACATTGCAAGCAGGAGATAATTAAGGAGTTGCCGGATAAAGTAATGCAGTACAAGATAGAGTGGAACAAAGACAGTATCTCAACTATTCTATTACAAGGCACTTGCAGGCCCAAAAGAATATTAGTTTCTTGTAAAGTATTCAACACATAAGAATAAACCGGAGCCGGTTTAGGATTCTTCTTCAGCTCGCTATGAAGACTGAGGGTCAGCTTGCTCCGGATCTTCGACGACTTCTGGCAGCTGTTGGAAATCAGGGGTGCTCGAGTCAATCTTGGAAAGGGCACGGAAATTAACTTCCTCATTTATAAGTTCTTACGGTTCAATGTTAGGAGCGAAGGTATGCTTACGAACGGGTGGAATCAGATTTTGGATGTCATAAGACGGCCGCTCCACCCGCAGATTCTCTAGATCATAACCCGGATGATACCTTGTTAAGTCCGCTTCATCAGCAAGCTTACTGGCAAGAGGGCGCATGTCTTTGGTTAAAGCGCGAAGATCTTCAGCGGAAAAGGCTGACCCGTCTTCTTTCATAATGGGATAACCATTCATGGCCTCCGTCGGATCAAAATCGGGAACCCATGCCTTGGCCCGGGTTAATGCCATCAGGGAACCAGCTCTTGCAGAAGATTTCTTCACTTCAACAAGTCGGGTAGGCAAGATGGATAATTTCTCCAGAGCACCTTGGATGGTGGTCGGCGCCGGTTTATTGTGCGAAATAGCACAGATGGCCCTCTGAGCACCGGCATAGAGTTGTTCCACCAAGGTATAAGAAGCCTTCAGCTTCCTCCGAACATCATCCCCAAGATGAGTCACGCGCCTCCCTGTATACAAGTGATGAGTTAAGCCGGAGTAGTATAAGATTGCAAGGATAAAGCATATGAAACCAAATATTTACCGAAGATGGCAGCTCTCATATCGTCTATATGCTGCCTTAACCCGGATAACTCCTCCGTCACCGGGTTAAGAGTAGCCTCAGCATCCTTGGCTCTTTTTTCTAATGCAGCCTTCTGTACCTCCCAAGTGGACCGCTCCGCTTCAGAGTCTTTCTTGAGCTTCTCCATATTAGCTAAAGCAAGGGCAAGTTCCTCCTTGGCTTTAGTCGAAGCAGTCTCTTGGAAGGCCCGGTTATTCCGGAGCTCAGTTGCCTCCGAAGCCCTCCGGTTTAAATCAGTCTGCAGAAGATAGAGAATATCATATATTCATGAGGACAGTTCAATCAAAAGTCTCAAGCACATAACAAGTTATGCACTCGACACTTGGGGGCTAATGTGCAATTGAAGTGGAAGAAAGCAACTTTTTCAAACGAGTCCCAAGCACATAACAAGTTATGTCCTTGGCACTTGGGGGCTAATGTAAATTCATTCTCAAACATAGTAGAAGTCCCGATTCACCCACAATGGAGTAACCCGGCCCTTGGGGGATACAAGGGCAAATCAGGCTATTCCAGTTAAATCTACTGATACGTCCGAAACGTATCTATAATTTCTGCTTGCTCCATGCCTCTTTTGGGTGATATTGCTATGATATTTATACACTTCCATACACTTTTGATCATATTTGGACTAACCTATTAACTCAGTGCACCCCAGTGCCAGTTTCTGTTTTCGGCTGTTTTTGTATTTCAGGTTTTCCCATTACGAGAACTGCCAGAAAAATCCCGGAAAAATTATATAAAAAATCAGCGTTCCAGAAGCTACCAGGCACCCGAAGCACAACCGGAGGGGGGCCACCAGGGCTCCAGGCGCCCTGGTGGCGCCCCCCCTGGGCCGCGCCGGGGGGGGCGCCTGGGCCCCCCGAGGCTCCGGTGATGCCCCCCTTTGGCATATATTTAGACCGTCTCCCAAAACCCTCGAGACGGGAACCCTTTTTCGTGATCTCATCTCTGTTCCGCTGCCGCCGCCGCTTCCAAGATCGGGAGCACCAGGAACTTCCCGGCACCCTGCCGGAGGGGAGGATCACCACCGGGAGCTTCTCCACCACCATGGACGCCTCCCGGATGAGTTGTGAATAGTCTCCCTGGGACCATGGGTCCATGACCAGTAGCTATGTGAGGTTATCCTCCCATTCTTGTGCTTCACTAATTAGTCCTCGTGAGCTGCCCTACATGATCGAGGCACATATGTAATCCTTAAGCTGTTGCTATGATGAGTTTGCTGGGATCCGATGGATTATGAGATTATGTTCAGATTGTGTTTGAGTAATATATTTGATTCACCTCTTTTATATTTATGTTCGTAAGTAATTCTTGCATGTTCTCCGTTGTTATTTATTGCTTTGGCCAAGTGGTAGGTAGTGACTCCAAGAGGGAACATTATGCTTGATTGTAGGTTCATGCCCCTCGATGACTAGCTTGAGTGACAGAAACATGAGTCTAGGGGATGTGATGTTGCCACAAGGGGGAAAACAACGGTGCTTGTGCCCGCGGGATTGTTTACTTTACGCAAAGTTCTTTTAATGCAGTTGTCTGTTGCTTTGAGTTTACACTATGGGTGGGACTCGCAACTTAATACCAGCGAGATGTTTTGGATAGACTAGCAAAAGAGCCCGTGCGTTGCAACGGGATAGAAAAAACACACGTTCTTAACCCAATAACCACGACTCGAGACCCTGGTAGGTAGATGTTCTTTATTTTAAAATGGCATCACATTTGTGTTCCCGATGATGGTCTCAAACGTATTTGAATATGGTCAGTCCTAAGGCGTCTCTCTCTCACACACACGTACGCGCGCTCGCACGCACACAATCGCTCAGAATAAGATGAGAAATATGTTATTTTTTTCCCGTGAGGTTTTTCAGAGTTGTGCGTGCGTGGTTATCAATGTTTTTTCCTCTCAATCTGGTTTTAATGTGTGTTTATTTGCAATTTGGATCGCCACCAGTGCGAAAGAAAAATGAACCGTGCACTATAGATTAAGTTTGCACCCAAATTAATAGTTTAGAAATATTTAACAGCTAAAAGTAACAGTATATTTAGATTCTACACATTTTTCTAATCAAATTTCATATATAATATGTTAAAATCGGAGTTACAGTTTAAAAGATAAGGATATTTTTGTTTATCAAATGGACCGTGCACTATAGATTAAGTTTGCACCCAAATTAATAGTTTAGAAATATTTAACAGCTAAAAGTAACAATTTATTTAAATTCTACACATTTTTCTAATCAAATTTCATATATAATATGTTAAAATCGGAGTTACGGTTTAAAAGATAAGGATATTTTTGTTTTAGATAAACTGCAGATTAATTAACCAAACGGTTAGGGGTTTTTCTGTTAAAACACAAAAAAACGATTCGGCTGACTTAAATATGGATGGCGGGTTGATTACATGAAACCTGAGGGGTTTTTATGCGAAAATGCCAAATAACGGTTCGGTATGACTTAAACGTGTAGTGCGGGTTAATTTACAGAAAACAGAGGGGCTTTTCTGCAAAGTGGCATGACGGACGGGCTGAAACCCAACTTTCTTTATTATTAGGTAAAGATATCTCAAGGTGGATGATTAGTAGTAGATGCAGATGGATTTCGGTCTACTTTCCTCGGCGTACCGCCCATGCTTTGAACCTCTACCTTTCTTGCAACATAGTTAGCATTGGTTTGCGCACATAATTCTGTCAATTGCCCAGCTGTAATTCGTTTACCTCACATAGCTGTTTTATCGTCTTTTGGGAGAGAGACATCACTAGTGAACATCATGGGACTCCGGTCCATATTACCATCATTGATTACATCCGCTATTTACTTTCCGCTTTTTACTTACTATTGCAATTATACCTATCACTGTTATCACTTGCGTTTGATCCTTTGTAAACTACAAGGCCGGAGGGATTGACAACCTCTCTGTACTCGTTGGGAGCAAAGTTATTTGTATCTGTGTGCAGGTCCACGTTGATTGCTAATATCTGGTGCCGTTAGCAGTTGACACCTTCTTGTTGAAACTGGGAGTCTCAGGGAAATCGATCCTTGGTATTGCCAAGGGAAAACTTCCGCTACACTGCATCTCAAACCTTCCACTTGGGGTAACCAACGAG
Source organism: Secale cereale (assembly GCA_902687465.1). Classification (NCBI taxonomy): domain Eukaryota; kingdom Viridiplantae; phylum Streptophyta; class Magnoliopsida; order Poales; family Poaceae; genus Secale; species Secale cereale. The sequence goes on from LR738710.1 coordinate 876,866,292, forward strand.
GGGCGAGAAGCCATCAAGCAAAGTTTTCTGGCGCCGCTGCCGAGGACTCCACTCTTCAAGATAGGGGAGTTGCACGCTATCTTTTATCTTTGCTTTTTAGTCTTGTTAGTTTACCTTTCAGTTTTCTTTATGTATTTTCACTAGTTTTGCTTAATGGAAAATAACAAAAATATGAGAGAGCTTTATAAGCTCTACCTTGCTTTGGGACATGATGTGTTTGAAGAGAAAATTAAAAAACCTATGGAACTTTACTATTTGCATAACAATAATGATGGTGGTGATGTTATTAGTATGCTTTCTTTGAATATCAATATTGCTAATGACATGGAAAGATCTAAGCTTGGGGATGACACGTTTGATGAACATGATATTTTTAGTCCCCCAACTTTTGAAGAGAAAAATTACTTTGATGATACTTTGCTTCCTATATATGATTACAATGATGAATATGATGTTTTCAGTCCACCTACTATTGAGGATAAAATTTATTATGATTATGATATGCCTCCTAAATACAATGATTACCATGATGGTTATGATTGCTTTACTCTCACTATTCCTAATAAGAACGATTTTGCTTATATGAAGAGTAATGATACCTTTTTGCATGTGGATCATGGTAACAATGCTTTATGTGATGCTTATATTGTTGAGTTTATTCGTGATTCCACTGAAAATTATTATGAGAAGGGAACAAATGCTTATAGATATTTCAATAATATCAAGTTCCCTCTCTTTATGTTGAAGGTTTTGAAGCTGCACTTGTTTTGTCTTCCTATGCTTATTGCTTTGTGCTTCAATGAATTATTGTATTGCAATATTCCTATGCATAGGAAGCATGTTAGGCTTAAATGTGTTTGGTATTTGCTTCTTGATGCTCTCTTTTGTTCTTCAACTCTTATTCCTACGAGAGCATCATTAAAGTCTTAAGCCTATCTTTATGGCTATAAAGAAAGAGCTCTAGGGAGACAACCCTTGTTATCTTTGCTTTCAGTTTGTTCTTTCAGTTTTTAGTGGTCTTTATGTTTGTTACTACTGTAGCAACATCATTGTATCTTTTCTTTTCAATTTTGTGCCAAGTGTAGCCTCTGATTGCAAGAAAGTTCAAAAGTTGTGACGTGCTGTCCAGGAAACAGATTCTGTCCTTGGATAGAAAAATTCGTATAAAATCACCAGATCATCTTTTTGGTCTGAATTTTTTCGACAGCGTGCTCTATATAATTGTGTTTTGTGCGTCTGTTCTGAGTTTTTTTATTAGAGTTGCAGAAGTACCCCGAAAAAATCATTTACTACCTGCTGTTCTGTTTTTCACAGATTCTGTCCTGTTTTGCCTTTCCTTCATTTTGCAAACCTAGAGCTTGCTTTTTCTTTGCAAAAACCTTTTGGCAATCTTGAGAAATAGTAGACCTTCAAGAATATCCTTATTTCCAGCAAGGAACAATTATTTCATTAAGGGTACTATCCTCGTTAACCAGATTATGATGAGTTATGTATGAAGGGAGTTTTCAAGTGTGCGAGGGAAGATGATAAAAAGATTCAGGAGTGTCAAACGCTCAAGCTTGGGGATGCCCCCGTGCACCCCCAAGAAATATTCAAGGAGACTCAAGCGTCTAAGCTTGGGGATACCCCCGTGCATCCCCTTCTCCATCAACATTATCAGTTCGTCTTTCGTTCCACTATATTTTAATCACTTCATGTGTTATGTGCTATGCTTGGAGCGTCTTGCTTTTAGTTTTCCTTTTTAGTTTTCCTTAGATTTTCATAACGAGTCGGAACTCAGCTTTCTTTATGTGGGAGAGAAACACGCTCCACTTCTACCTAGAACATAACATAGAATTTTCATGTCTATCTTTGCTGTGTGTGTTCTTTGTCTTTCAATAGCTACTATCATGCTTAGCTCTTAGTTTTCATGCTTATCTTTTTAAAGAGCTTTTGTTTAGTTGGTTGCTTGAACTCTCTTTAGTTATCATGCTTATCTTATTCAGAGAGTTTGCTTCCGTTGCATTGGTTGATATGTCTATGATAAAGATGCTACGTGCATAATGGCGCTTAGTAGTTCATGTTTTCTTATGGTTAGTCTCAAATAGCTGGGGGGTTCCCAATGTGTTATTGGAGTACCAACATGATTTGTTTGCCTATGATGTGGTATGGTTTAGTAATATCTTCCTTCAAAGAATTTATTTTGATTGACTTGGCGTATGCTCACGCATATTTAAGACTTTAAAGAAAGTCTGTCAAGCCTTGATGATCTTTTGTTTCTAAGTAGCGATATAACTTCCATGCCTGATTCAATGTTGCTTTGTCGCTCTGCATGATTATGACCGTCATTGCTCTCTTAGTTGGTCGCTCCCAGTCTTTTGCTAACCTCCACCTGTACTAAGCGGGCTGACTGCTTGTGCATCCAAATTCCTTTATACCAGTTATGCCATATGAGTCCACCATACCTTCCTACATGGTATTTACCTGCCATTCCTAACGGAGACTTGCATGTACCATCTCGAAATTATTCAAAAAGAAAAAGCATTCCTATTTTGTGCCTCTGTTGTAAGTTCATGAGGAAGTAGTTGTTAATTCATGATCTTTTGAAGTTGGACAAGCTTCACCCCGGGATTGCATGTATAATGTGCAAACCCATAATACGAGAAGGAACTGGCATTGAGTGCGCTCGGCTCAAAAAGATAATATAACAAACAAACCCTCCTTCACGCTTTGTTCATGAGAAATCAGAAAACTTTGGTAGTGATAAACAAAGGAGATTAAGAGGATGTGATCGTCCTCATTCGGGAGTCGTTCCTCGAAACTTGTCCATCTCAAGAAGTGATTGAGTTGTCTGCTAGCATTCGTTGACGAAACATGCATAATCTAAAAAATAAATAATAATTATTACTTCTGTATTAAAACCAAGAGCTCTGGTACATGTTTTGTCTTTGTTTCCGACTACGGGTTTTCAACCTTGCCAACAAAAGCCACGGTTCGAGAGTCTCCACCTTCTTTTTAAAGCAGCAACTACTGAGAGCATGATTGTCATTCTGAGTATAATGTGCATTGTCCCAAAGTAGCATTGTCTTTTGCATGATTGTGATATCGTTTATTTTGAAATCATTGTATCTAGTGATCACTTAAACCTTGGAGGTGCCCCTGCATTTATGTTTTGCTTCACTAAAGGGGGCAAGCGAGATATCACTTTATCATATTTGCACACCATGCTCATTACAATCTATTTGATGTTTCAGTATCATATTGTAAAACTTTCAGTTCTTTGTGATTTTCTCATGAGGCAACTTAATTACTATAGATTCATTGTCTCAGTAAGCTTTTGTCATGTGACTATGAAAAAGTCCTATATGGTTAATAGCATGTAACCACAGAAATTATTCTTGTTATCATTTACCTACTCGAGGACGAGCAGGAATTAAGCTTGGGGATGTTGATACGTCCAAAACGTATCTATAATTTCTGCTTGCTCCATGCCTCTTTTGGGTGATATTGCTATGATATTTATACACTTCCATACACTTTTGATCATATTTGTACTAACCTATTAACTCAGTGCACCCTAGTGCCAGTTTATGTTTTCGGCTGTTTTTGTATTTCAGGTTTTCCCATTACGAGAACTGCCAGAAAAATCCCGGAAAAATTATACAAAAAATCAGCGTTCCAGAAGCTACCAGGCACCCGAAGCACAGCCGGAGGGGGTCCACCAGGGCTCCAGGCGCCCTGGTGGCGCGCCCCCCCTGGGCCGCGCCGGGGGGCGCCTGGGGCCCCCGAGGCTCCGCTGATGCCCCCCTTTGGCATATATTTATACCGTCTCCCAAAACCCTCGAGACGGGAACCCTTTTTCGTGATCTCATCTCTGTTCCGCCGCCGCTACCGCTTCCAAGATCGGGAGCACCAGGAGAATTCTTCCCGGCACCCTGCCGGAGGGGAGGATCACCACCGGGAGCTTCTCCACCACCATGGACGCCTCTTGGATGAGTTTTGAGTAGTCTCCCTTGGACCATGGGTCCATGACCAGTAGCTATGTGATGTTCTCCTCCCGTTCTTGTGCTTCACTAATTAGTCCTCCTGAGCTGCCCTATGTGAGATGCAGATGGATTTCGGTCTACTTTCCTCGGCGTACCGCCCATGCTTTGAACCTCTACCTTTCTTGCAACATAGTTAGCATTGGTTTGCGCACATAATTCTGTCAATTGCCCAGCTATAATTCGTTTACCTCACATAGCTGTTTTATCGTCTTTTGGGAGAGAGACATCACTAGTGAACATCATGGGACTCCGGTCCATATTACCATTATTGATTACATCCGCTATTTACTTTCTGCTTTTTTCTTACTATTGCAATTATACCTATCACTATTATCACTTGCGTTTGATCCTTTGTAAACTACAAGGCCGGAGGGATTGACAACCTCTCTGTACTCGTTGGGAGCAAAGTTATTTGTATCTGTGTGCAGGTCCAGGCTGATTGCTAATATCTGGCGCCGTTAGCAGTTGACACCTTCTTGTTGAAACTAGGAGTCTCAGGGAAATCGATCCTTGGTATTGCCAAGGGAAAACTTCGGCTACACTGCATCTCAAACCTTCCACTTGGGGTAACCAACGAGGGGCGAGAAGCAATCATCTACCAAAGCCCCGATTTACCCTGAAGGCTAAACCGGCGCTTGGGGGCTACAATGGACTAAAGGTACAACTACAAGTTACAAGCAGAAATGAAAGGCAAAGGGAAAGAAGTTACCTCATATTTTTCCTTCATCAAGTTTACCAAACCGGCCTCATGGTCGCGGCTGGTGAAGAGCCGGTTTAGATACCCATAATGGAGCTCCTGGGCACTAAGCTGGGCATAACTAGACAAGTTAGTGCTCCACTTGCCTTTGTCTTTCTGAAGAACTTCCTCTTTGGCAGTGTGTCTGGCCAAGATAACAGGTTCGGCAGGGGCAGTAAAATATATCCCAGTAATCTCGACATCTTCTGTCGAAGCAACAGTTGGCCTGGGGGGATCATCTGCGACAGCAAGATCAGTGCATACCGGACTATCAGGAGCCGGACTAGCCCGGGGAGGACTAACCCGGACAGGGCTGCCCGGTTCAGTAGCGTTCTCCATAGCATCACCCCCCGGAGCATCAAGATCTTCGTGGTCCATTGGGGAAGGATCATTGAGCGGAACTTCAGCGTTCTCTTCCAGAGGATTGGCAGCTTCAAGATCCTCTGCCGGTTCAGAAGGGTTCCCGGCTGCCGGTTTATTCAACTTTGCCTTCTTGCTAGGCTTGGGCATACTGAAAATATTAAAGGAATCATGAAAATCGCAAGTCAAGAAGGAAAGATAAACGAGACATATTAAAAGATGGTTTACCCAGGAACGGTCTTGACTACCGGGAGTTGGGTGGCAGTTGACTCGCCGGATGAATATAGAGGAGTTTCCTGATAGTTCGGATCAGACGGTTTAAGAGGTTTGCGAATAAGACCTGCTTTTGGATGAAGAATGGTTGGAGTAAGCAAAACCTCTGAGCGACGTCTTCGAGCCGGCGTGTGGGGTAATCCGGATGATTCAACCATGTGACCACTATGGCGTGTGGTCCGTCGAGCCTCATGCTGCTGCTTCTTCAAAAGAAAATTGGGATCCAATTGAGCATAAGGGTGAGAAAATGGATACTTCCGGGCTACCCGACAAATTTTGGGTGGCAACGGTTCTGAATCAGAGGAGAGAGAGATTACCTCGACTTCATCTGCTTTACTCCCTTTCGCCGGATCCTAGGAAAGGACATTGTTACTATGAATATAGACAAAGGAAAGTTAAGAGACGTAAGAGCCAAGCAGTACCTCAGAAGCCGGATCATCTTCATCAGCGTTTGAACCGGAAGCAGCGGCAGGTCTTTTCTTATGTTTCTTTACGGCTAAGCTCTTCTTGTGAGTTGGCTTCGCCGGTTTGTCCTGAGCCTTCTTCTTCCAGAAGGGGTCATTGGCATGTGTAAAGGAGTAAAAACATATTGAAGACAAGCAATATGGACGGATTAAAGAAAAGAGAAAGGGACAGAAGAGTCTTACCGACGGCGGTTTGTTGTTCACACAGAAGGGTGCTAAACCGGTCCGGTTGCACTCCTCTAGGGGGATATTCAACATCTTCTTAGCAGACTCAGTAACTTCATTGTCTGGAAGCACTGTAGTTGTGTGACGCTGAGGGTCCTTCGGATCGCCGGCATACTCGCACATTAAGCCAGACCGCCGGCTTAACGGGAGAATGCTCCAAGAGAGCCAGCATCGGACAAAGTCAACTCCGGTTAAACCGTTAGCTACGAAAGCCCTGAGTTTGGAAAGTTGGGGGGCATATCGAGCCCGGTCTTGGGCACTCAGGCGCTGCGGGAAAGGGTGATCTGCTGCCAGACGATAAGGGCGGTAACCCGGCAGTGGATTTTCTCCCTCTGGTGAAGTGTCCTTGCAGTAGAACCAGGTCTGATTCCACTCCTTGGGATGACTGTGAAGAGTGGCGTGAGGAAAACTGACATCTTTCCTCTTCTGGATGCTCATACCGTCTTGTTCAGTATTAGGCCTGTCGAAGAATTCAGTCTGGTGGTTCAGATGGAAGAAGTCCCGGAATAGCTCTACGGATGGCTCCTCTTGTAGATAGGCTTCTGAGAAGACTTGGAAGTTGCAGCTGTTTGATATGGAATTGGGACCTCTGTCTTGTGGATGAAGTTGAAAATCGGCTAAAACGTCGCGGAAGAACTTTGAACCGTGAGGGCTAAAACCCCGAGCCAGGTGATCAAAAAACACGATGATTTCTCCCTCCTTAGGTTGAGGAGGGCACTCTTTCCCAGGGGCCCGCCAGTGCAGAACCTCTTTCGGACCTAAATCGCCGATTGCGGCCACCTTTACTAAGTCATCCTCGGTAATCCGGGACGGAACCCAGTTGCAGGCAACGAACTGTTTAGCCGCAAAAGTCATCTTTTTCAAAGGGGGAATGCTGAAAAATACAATACAAGATCCGGTTTACGATCCACTGAATATAAACCGGCATGTTCTATGAAGATATTGACCTAATTGACGGTTTAAGCAAGGGATTAATGGTACCTACTGATCCGGAGCAAGCATGGACGAGACAGCTACCGGTTTATGAAGCTTAGAAGTGAAAAGTTAAAACCACCAATTACAGGATGCAGGTCTAAATCTAAACCGTCAGCACATGCGTATAAGGTGCAGGCTAAAACTGAACCTGTGACATAAGTAGATAAGTTACAGATCTAAAGTGTGAGAAACAACTTTCACATGAGCAGTGGTAAAATATGGATCTACAACACAGGGAAAAATTAAGATAATTCAAGTCATATTCGTTGAAGGCAGCGAAGGTTTTTACAGATCCAATTTTACTAGAAGTATTGAGGGAACTTAGATTGTAAAGATGGAGCGGAGTCGTGCATACAAGAGTTGACCTAAAAAGATTTAACATCTACGGCTAAGAGCCACCTATGGTGATGAACAGCGAGGAGCGGAGGTTCATCTGCGAGCTCCCTAGAAACCCTAGAACTAAGATCTATGGGGAAGAAGAAGTAACGCACCCGAGGAAGCGGAAGGATGCAGCGAAGTAACGCACCCGAAGAAGCGACGAATCTCTGGACACGCCCAGGTTGATGCAGCGGCCGGGCTTGGTGAAGACGGCGAGTTCGAAGGACGGCGGCGGAGCTTGAGCGCTGGAGGACAGATGAAGACGAAGCAGAGGGGATAAAGAGATGGCCATCGGCCCTATTTATAGGTCGAGGAGATAAAATGACAGGCGCGGGAATCGAGGAGACCAAAAATCGGATATGGATTGAGCTGTCGCCTCGATCTTCGGAGCTTTAATAAGTAAAGGTAAAAAACAAGTGCAGGCATTGAATGCGCGGATGATGTCACGATGGTTTAAAGTGACACACAGGGATGACGTCATGCCGGCTTACCAAGCATACTGAAGTTGCGGAATCGAAAGGTTGTACAAGACTTTGGAGATTGACATGAATAGATTCAAATCAATCTGGGGCCTAATGTCAGGGATATTACTACCAGGTTTAAACCGGCTAGGAGGGTCCGGTTTAAGTTATCAAGATTATATTATCAGAGAGGACCAGCGAAGTATGAAGTAAAAGATTGTAGCCCAGGAGGCTTAGAGCCCATATGTTAGGGCCCATGATTTGTAAACCGTCATACTGTGTAACTTGGGATGTAAGATAGAAAGAGCAGAGGCCGAGGCGGACACAATTATGAGCCAGCCTCGGGACTCTGTAAACCAGACCGGACGTCCCCTCTTATATAAAGGGACGACCCGGCGACGGTTCAGGACAGGAAACAATAGCTCGAGACACAGGCAAAGCGGATTCGCTCCCTAGTCATCGTAGCCCTAGCAATACCATACCAAACTAGACGTGGGCTTTTACCTTCATCGAAGGGGCCGAACTAGTATAAAATCCATGTGTCATTCGTCCACTTTTACCCCTTTGAGCTAACCCGAGCGATGGCCTCACGACTAAGTCCTTTTGCTAGGACATCTGCCGTGCTAAATCCACAACAGTATCGGTATAGCGATGATCGTATCTTGGGCAAGTACTATACCGATAGACAAAGGGAATTGCATACGGGATTAAGTGAATCCTTGACATCGTGGTTCAACCGATGAGATCATCGAGGAACACGTAGGAACCAACATGGGTATCCAGATCCCGCTGTTGGTTATTGAACGAAGAGTCGTCTCGGCCATGTCTACGTGTCACCCGAACCCGTAGGGTCTACACACATAAGGTTCGGTGATGCTAGGGTTGTAGAGATATATGCACACGGTAACCCGAATGTTGTTCGGAGTCCCGGATGAGATCCCGGACATCACGAGGATTTCCGGAATGGTCCGCAGGTAAAGAATTATATATAGGAAGTCCAGTTTCGGCCGTCGGGAGAGTTGCGGGGGTCACCGGTAGTGTACTGGGACCACCGGAAGGGTCCCGGGGGTCCACCGGGTGGGGCCACCCATCCCGAAGGGCCCCATGGGCCGTAGGGGGAGGGGAACCAGCCCATAGTGGGCTGGCGCACCCCCTTGGGCCTCCCCCTGCGCCTAGGGTTGGGAACCCTAGGGGTGGGGGGCGCCCCCCTTGGCTTGGGGGGCAAGCCTTCCCCCTGGCCGCCGCCCCCCTAGGAGATCCCATCTCCTAGGGCCGGCACCCCCTGGCCCCTATATATAGTGGGGGGAGAGAGGGCAGCTGCACCCTTGCCCCTGGCGCCTCTCTCCCCCCGTTACACATCTCCCTCCTCCCGCAGTTGCTTGGCGAAGCCCTGTAGAATTTCTGTTGCATCCACCACCACGCCGTCGTGCTGCTGGATCTCCATCAACCTCTCCTCCCCCCTTGCTGGATCAAGAAGGAGGAGACGTCGCTGCATCGTACGTGTGTTGAACGCAGAGGTGCCGTCCATTCGGCGCTGGGATCATCGGTGATTTGGATCATGACGAGTACGACTCCATCATCCACGTTCTCTTGAACACTTCCGCACGCGATCTACAAAGGGTATGTAGATGCACTCCTTTCTCCTCATTGCTAGATGACTCCTTAGATTGATCTTGGTGAAGCGTAGGAAATTTTTTGAATTCTGCTATGTTCCCCAACAGTTTTGTGTTTTAATTAGTGTCTGTGCCAAGTAGAACCTTTGGGAAGACTTGGGTGAAGTCTTTGCGATCTTGCTATAAAAAGCTGAAACTTTTGCGCTCACGAGATTAGCTCTCATTTTTTACTAGAGAGTGATTTTAAGTTGATTCTTTTTGCAGATGATTAATAGACAAATCCCTAACGTCCACCAATTTATTTGATTTTTTGAGAGTTACAGAAGTATTCTAAAGTTACAGATTGCTACGGATTGTTCTGTTTTTGACAGATTCTGTTTTTCGTGTGTTGTTTGCTTATTTTGATGAATCTATGAGTAGTATCGGGGGGGGGGGGGTATGTATCATAGAGAAGTTGGAATACGGTAGGTTTGACAAAAATATAAATAAAGAATGAGTTCCTTAGAGTACCTTAAAGTGGTGGTTTGTTTTCTTATACTAACGGAGCTCACGAGATTTTTGCTGAGTTTTGTGTTTTGAAGTTTTCAAGTTTTTGGGTAAGGATTTGATGGACTATGGAACAAAGAGTGGCAAGAGCCTAAGCTTGGGGATGCCCAAGGCACCCCAAGGTAAAAGTCAAGGTGAAACTATTCATATTTCCAATTACTACATGTGCTCAACGGACAATATATATTACATGTAGAGTAAAAAGTGATGCGATGAGGGTACGACCTCTTAGACGAAGCCATGTCGACCTGGGCATCATTGGGTGGGTCACTGAGGATGCAATGGCTGATGTGGGTGTCGGAGGCGGGGAAGGAGTTGCTAGGCGTCTAAATATGGCACCAAGGGTATTGCTCTGTTGTGATGGACGGTTTTGTTGTTGAACTAGCTCCGGTGAGGTGTACGATGGCGAGGCTGAAATAGTTAAAGAGAGACAACGTTAACCTGAAGTGGGATTCTAATAACATCTCCAATAGATGATGTAAAATACATCAGCCGCTCATCTCTGAACTTAAGTGTCAAAACGGAATTTAACGGCCGAAATGGAATTTAACTGTTGAAACTGAATTTAACTGTCGAAACTGAATTTTGTTGTCAAAACTTAATTTTACTTTCAAAACTGAACGCATTAGTAGAAGAGAAGCATTGCACTAGAAGTTGTGGCCACTCAAGCACTAGTGGCAAATATGCAGTAATCGGAATCGGTAGCTGCTCCGACAGGGAACATACTACCAGAGAGGAGCCGGGTAGCTGGTCATGTAGAAGTAACAGCGCCCGGAGCAGCAGCACGTGCGAGATCTGAAGCAGCATCTCGAGGAGCAGCAGCAGGAGCGTGAGCGAGAACCAGAGCTGCTTCTCATGCAACAGCAGCGCGAGCAAGAGTAGAGCAGCAGCGCGAGGAAGAGCAAGAGCAAGAGGAGAGCAGCCACGCGACCAAGAGTAAGAACAGAGCAGCGGCGTGAACGATAGCCGGAGCAGCAGCAGCTCCTACAAATGTGGACGTCACCGGCGAGGGAGCAACTCTGCGGAGGAAGTGACTGGCGACGCCGCCGTCGATGGAGCCACACCATGGCAGCTCGGGATCGAGCACTGGCACACTACAAGAAATATGTCAACTTATGACCTTCTGTCAGTGACCCTAGAAGAAATGGTCGTAAATCTACGACCATTTGAGACCAATTGGTATTCAGCTGTTCAGAGGGCTCCAAACCCTAAACTATAACGACCATTTTGGTCAGAGAGGTCATAAATTCCATACACAAAATGGTCGTAAAGCAGACAACACTGGACTGCTGCCCTATTTCTAGCTGATCACAACCAATATAGATGGTGATAACCTTGTAAATTGTGGTGGATTGTTATGACTAGGCACCACCTCATCAGTTTTCACGATGTGTCATGTCCATGTGTCAATCTTTGCCCTAGGTTGTGAAGCAACCTATATTTTTTTTATTCCCAAAATTCCCAAAAATTCTCATAAATTATTTGGATCATATCTTCGTAAAATATGTCAAAAACATTGCTCGCCTAGTTCAAGTAGAATTAAACAATATTCACTTTCCTATTCTATTCAGAACAACTATTTGTGAAGGAAGTGCTATTTATATATTCTTGATTTCCCTAAAAAAAATTGGGCACTCTTTCGTATCGAAATTATTGCCTCGTGACAAAATTCAGCTCCATTTGCCTAGTAAATGTTCCTCGGAAAATTTCCAAAGTTTTTGTTCAGCTAGAAGCTTTGTGAAGGAAGTACTAACTATGCATATCCTAATGAGTTGAGTATTTGCCACATCTTCTATATGCCCATATAATACCTCTCCACAAAATTTTTGCTCCATCTAACACTCCATGAGATCTCACCATACAATCTTTGTTTCTAGTAATATTTTCAGTTTGTAAAGCATATTGCTTTATAATTGCTGCAAATTTACCAGGACATTACCCTGACCATAGAAACTCACTACAACAAATTTTATCTCATTTAATTTAACTAATTTACCTCAATATGTTTCCCAATTTTATGTTTAGTGGAGAACATTTTGAAGAAAGTACCATTTTTATTTATCCAAATAGTATGAAATTTTTACAGTTCCTTCATATGCTAAACTTATCATCCTACTCCAAATTTCAGTACAATCCAATCATCTATGTTAGCCGAGCTTCCATTTATATTTTCTGTCCAGATTGGCACATTGCAAAGCAAGTGCTATCTAGACAACTCCTATTGCCCTGAAACTTTTTGTGCCATCTTACATATCCAAATCATTGCCACATTCCAATATTCAGCTCCATTTGCCTATTAAATATTCTCAACGAAATTCCAAAGTTTCTATCCCGAGAGAAGCATTGTGAAGGAAGTACAAGCTAGCATTATCCAAATGGTATAAAACATTTACAGTGCTTTCCTCTGCGCAAATGACCATACTCCACAAAATTTCAGCTCAATCCATTTATTTATTTGAGCCCAGCTTCAACATCCATATTTCTGCCCGATGTGGTACTTTGCGACGCAAGTGCCTTCCAAGATCCTCCATTTGAGCTGAAAATTTGCCAAGACAGTCTCCCTAGTAGATGATCATCCTGAGCCAAAACTCATGTCCATTTGCCATGTGCATTTCCCGTACCGCTAATCAAACACTTGGCTGCTAATTGATGTTTGAGCATAGTTCGGTCTCCTCGTGAGATTCTTCTGTTGTCATTTTCTTCCTAGCACCTACCTGGGGAGTGGCCAGCCCACTAGACGTGCCTAGGCCGCCCAGAACGCATGGCAATGCCACGGTCACGCGGTGACCACACGCCGAGCAAGCGAGTTTACGCGCTTTGGAGTTGGGGCCCTCGACAACCGTCCAAACCTCGACGTATCGTCACCAAACCATGTATTTCTGATTAAATAAATAATTATTTACCTAGAAATGATTTTTGAAAAAAAGAAAGATCAAACTATAAGGCAGCTGCAGTTTAAATTTGACCCACTTCCTTCTGAATCGGCAAAAATTTGTCTTTTTCACGAGAGGTGGATCAACGCTTTTGACACCCATCCATTTGGTCAATTGAGCATTAAATACGGCCTAATATTTTAGAAAAATAATTTGGTCCAATTTTGCAACAAATATATGGTAGGTCCTTCACAAAGAAACTCATTTTGGGCAATCAAAAAATGAAAATGATTTTTTCGTGCAAAGAAAATGAAAACTTCGTTAGCCAAGATTGTTTCCCATTCCAAGATGCACCCTTGTGCACAATATGAGGTCATCTGAATAAACTATGCCATGAATGCTACCATAACATTAATCATTTGGCTTGAAAGCCATTGATCTTCACACATGATAGCTCGTTTCTCAAAACACGTTTTAAAAATAATTACCGTCTTACAAGTTTATTATTTTTCCTGGTAATTTGGTCACATGTAATGACACAATGCGAAGGTTTTCCAATTTTTTGATTTTGTTTTTATTTTTTTCATGCCCATTTCAAAATGCGGTCAAAACGGCGGGCATGACCATTCTGAGCTAGTGGTTGAATCTCGGAAAACTTTTGGTGTTTATTTGTTGAAATAGATACTTATGTACCTGGAAATTAATTTTGGAAAAAGTAAATAGAAAACTATAAGACAGCTGCAGTTCAAATTTGACTCGCTTCCACCTGAATCAGCGAAAATTTGTCTTTTTCACGAGAGGTGGATCAAAGATTTTGACACCCAACCATTTGGTCAATTGTGCATTAAATATGGCCTAATATTTTGGAAAATATATTTGGTCCAATTTTGCAACAAATATATGGTAGATCCTTCACAAAAAGAACTCATTTTAGGCATTCAAAAATTGGAAAATGGATTTTTCATCCAAAGAAAATAAAAACTTCCTTAGCCAACATTGTTTGCCATTCCAGGATGCACCCTTTTGCACAATATGAGATCATTTAAACAAACTATTCCATGAATGTGACAATAAGATTGATCATTTGGCTTCAAAGACATGAATCTTTATACACGATAGCACGCTTCCGAGAGCACCTTTTCAAACTAATTGCCATATTCCAAGTTTATTATTTTTCTTGGTAACTTGGTCATATGTAATGACATAATGCAAAGTTTTCCAATTTTTTGATTTTTTTAAAATTTTCATGCCCATTTCAATATGCGGTTGAAACAGCGGGCATGACCTGTGGCGCCCGAAGACCGACGTCCCAAAAGATTCCAGAAGATTCCTGAAGATTCCAGATGTTCCGGGTTGCCTGTGTGTTTCATTTGTGCTTGTGTTATTTATTTATTTTGCATTGCATCATGTCATCATGCCATCATGTCATATTTAATTTGCATCTCAACCTAAATAAATTGTGTGGATCTTCGATCCATTTAAATCGAGAGAAGTTTGTCTTCTCTTTAAAACATATAAAAGCCTCTCAATATTATTAGGGAGCTATATAATAATATTCCATTTGTTTGGAATTAACCAACACAGGTGCATAATTATTCCCCATGCCTTTCCTTCTTCGAGTTCCACCGTCAAACCTTGCCAATAATTCTTTTCCGTTGTATTGAGGTTCCTCCAAAAATGTGAACATTTTTGGACACTTCAATAATCAAGTCTTAATTCAAACCCATTTGAATTAAATTCAAATGTGTTTGAATTTACATCCTTCTTTCATGCCACTTATAATTTTCTTGGATCATGCTTATTTTTATGAGCCCGGGAAAATTGAAACCATGCCCACTTCTCTCCAAATCTCTCTATCCTTTTCCTTCATTTTCTCTTCTTTAAAAAAACGCAGAAAGGGGGAGAGAGATGGCCTCTAGGCCATCAGCCACAGGCTCATCAGCCTCCCAGCCGCCCAGCCTCCAGCCATCCGGCCCATCTGGCCCATCAGCTCCCTTCTCTCCTTAACCCTAGCCCGCAGACCTCCTCCTCTCGTTTTCTCCCTCGTCTCCCTGCTCGCGCCGCACTCCCTCGAACCCTCTGGCCTCTCGCCCGATTCCTTCTCCCTCTGCCCGATCTCTTTCCCTCGCGACCGAATCCTCGTCGCGTGCCCGATTCCTCGTCCTCCTTCCCCGCTGGATCCCGTGGCCTCCCTCACCGCGAGCGCCCCAGCCTCCCTGCTCCAGCCCCGAGCGAGCCACTCCTGCCGAGCGCCTCGCCAGGCCCCCGCCTCGCCAAGGTCGCCCCAGGCCGCAGCGACCGTTCCCCGGCCTCCCTTGTCGAGGTGGCCGCGCCGCCCTCCCGTCGCCCGGCCACCGCCGGCCGCCGCTGCGCCAGAGCGCCCCTCGCGCCCCGATGGCCACTGCCAGCCACCCCGACGCGCCCGATCTCCTCCTCCCGCGGCCAGGCCCCGCCTCCCTCCGGTCCCGTCCTCGCCGCGCCGGACGGCCAGATGCTGCTCGGACCTCCCCGTCCTCAAGCCGCGGCCGTACCTTGTTCCACGGCCAGGGGAGCTGCCCCGTTCGCCAGGCCCGGCCTCGTCCAGTGCACGAGCAGCACCTCCTCGCCAAGGCGCAGCCCCGTCGGTCGCCTCTGTTTCGGCTGCTGCCAGCGAGCAGTTCCCCGATGACCTTGTAGTCCCGAGACCGCCTTGTTCTGGTTTTTGTTGTTTGTTGCTGTTGTTTTTCGCCAAGTGCATCGCAGGCAAGACCTGGTCTCCGAATGCGCCAAGTACATCTACGACAAAACCGAACGTCTACGAACCGTGTACGAGACCGACGCCAAGTACCCCTTCGTTAACAAGACCGGCAAGATCGACGCGAGACCGAGACCCGTGAACGACTTCATGACCAAGTACCACTACAACCGCGAACGTCTTCGGATCTTCAAGTTCATCTACGTGGATTCGACAAGTACCCCGCCAGCGAGTACCTCTCCGATGAACGAGAACAACTACTTCCCTCTACGGCATGTACCACTACCGTCGCCCGGAAACGATGGATGCGCCAAGTACATCTACGTGCGTGAACAACTACCGTCGCCGAGACCGCAAGTACCTCTACATGAACGTGTACCACGACGACCTCGTTGCCTCGTGCACAACTACTTCCTCTTCGGAAACGTGAAACACTATTTTCTCTACAACCCGCGAGAACGCCTACTTCCACTACGTCCCTTGACGACTTGAACCCCTCCGAGAACGATTGTCCCGAAGGTATAACCCGAGAACGTTTGCTTGTGATGTGGTTGTATGAGATGTTTCCTTGTGTGCATCGTGCCGTTTCATCTTTTGTCGTGTTCCTCGGTTGCCTCATCGCCGACCCGTGGGAACCCGGTGACGGGATCGCCCCACCTTTCTTCTTGCTTGACACGATCACGCCATCTTTCTTTTGCCCGGTCTCTCAATGAGTTACCGGAACCGATATGATGCCGTTGCATCATTTTCGGATCGTTGCCGTGGCACCCTTTCCTTCCACCACGGTGACAAATTCTTCTTATCTCTTCATGTTAATGTTAACTAAATTGCATAAACTTGATCATGTCATCCGCATCATGTTAACAACACTAATATGTGTGAATTGTTGATTGTTTAAGATTACTAAACATGCTCATGGGGATTTTCCGGAATTGTTGTTGTTATTTTTCCGGCCCCATTTAAATTGTCTAAATAGTGTAGTTTTATTATGCTTCACCTCTTGCCATGTTAACAAACATTTAATCTTGTCTTGTAAATAACGAGAGTCAATTAAATAATTATAATGTGGTGTTTCGTCAATATGCAACTCGTTGCATATTGAGCTCCACTTAACTTGTAGTTTTGTTTGTGCACCTTGCCATGCCATGCATATTTAAACCGGACATGCATCATACTTGGATGTGCATCGTATGCCATGTTTATGCTTGTGTGTTTACCGTGTTGTTTCTTTCTTTCCGGTTGCTTCTCTTGTTAGCTTCGGTTTCGTTCCGGAGTTGTGAGGATTCGCTCGACTGTGTTGCTTCGTCTACTTCGTGGATCCGTTCTTCTCCCTTGCGGAATTCCAGGCAAGATGACCGAACCCGGATACCATTACTATTTTTGCCTATTGCTAGTAGTCTCGATCTATAGTTTTTCCTCGATGCCCATGTTTTCCTGTCAGCCTCCTATTGTAACCATGAACCTGTTTAACAACCCTACCTATGCAAACCATTGATTGGCTATACGTAGGCTTCGCTCAGCCCCTCTTATAGCATTGCTAGTTGCAGGTGAAGATTGAAGATGCTTGCTTCATGTTGAAGTTTGTGGGGTTATATCACACTATATAAATGCTTAAATGAAATCATCTATATATTGGCAAGGGTGGAAGGCTAAGCCTTTTGCTTGGTGATTTGTTCCACTCATGCCGTTAGGAACCGTATAAACCGGTGTTATGTTCCTTGATTATGCGTTCCTAACACGGTTGGGGTGTATGGGACCCCCTTGATAAACCGCTAAGTGCCAAGTCTTTTCCAGCAAATCCCAACATTGGTACTATTTGCCTAATAACTAATAAAACTTGCATAGGGACTAGCTATCCATTTTATTTTTAATTAACAACCCCGGGCCAGTGCTCCACATGAGTGTTGGTCCGAAACGGGGAGCCTGCGGGGCCGCCTTGGGGCAACCCGAGGTATCTGGCATACACCCGTAGCCTCGCCCATCCGGTCGTGTCCTGAGACTTAGATACGCGCGGCTACTATCAGGGTGTCGACACGCCGGGAGGATTTGCTGGATTAGCCTTACCTTAGTTCGGAGTATCTTGAGCACGGGATTCCGAGAATACTCGGGCCTTCCCACCTATGGAGTTGCGACTCCGCGGATCGTGGGATTGTCATGGGCCAAGTTGGAACACCCCTGCAGGGTTTGAACTTTCGAAAGCCGTGCCCGCGGTTATGTGGCAGATGGGAGCTTGTTAATATCCGGTTGTAGATAACTTGACACCAATGTTCCAATACACTACCAGCGTGTGTACCGTGACTGTCAATTTCCGAATAGGGATTCAGGAGTTGAACACGGTGGGGTTATGTTTGTTGAGCTTTAGTTAGGATCACTTCGTGATCATCTCTCGACCGAGGCACTTCTCTTCTCGCTCTCTTTTATGTAAGCTAGTGCTAGTTGCTGCTGCAGACTCTTGTTTTCCTTCACCTCTTGTTCTTTCTTCAGCCTTGTTCCACAGCCAAGGCTTACATAGTCGTGTTACCCGGGAACGGGATTGCTGAGTCCTCTGTGGCTCACAGTTACTTCACCACACCAGATGCAGGTTCAGCCGAGTTTGATGCAGGAGCTGGTTCAAGTACTTTACTGGGAGTTCGATGAAGAGTTTGGCCGTATGCTTGTGACGTTTCGACGATCAGTAGTGGTTCTTCTACTAGGATTCAATCTAGGCCTGTGGCTTTATGTTGTTTTGGTATCTTTCTTTGGATCTTCGCCCGTAGTCGGGTTGTGATGTTTTGAATGATGAATTGCTTATGTATTGTATTGTGTGAAGTGGCGAGTGTAAGCCAACTATCTCCTTTTGCAATTTAATCCCTCTTTTACATGAGTCGTGCAAAGATACCAAACTTGAGATCATTCTAGGATGGGCTTATACCTTTAAGTCGTGCCTCAACACGTAGGAGGTATAGTCCCATCCTGGGCATTACATGACCGTTCCTCGCTAGTGGTTGAATCTTCGAAAACTTTTGGTGTTTCTCTGATTACATATATACTTATGTACCTAGAAATGATTTTAGAAAAAATAAATAGGAAACTACAAGGCAGCTGCAGTTCAAATTTGACCCGCTTCCAACTGAATAGGAGGAAATTTGTATTTTTGAAAAGAGGTGGATGGAAAGATTTTGACAACTAACCATTTGGTCAATTGGACATAAAATATGGTGTGTTGATTTCTAAAAACAGTGTGGTGCCATTTTGCAACAAATATTTGGTAGGTCCTTAAACTGTCTTTGACACTCGAAAAATAGAAAATGATTTTCTTGTAAAAACTTATATTTAATCGATTACGACCAATCTAGATGGTCATAAGGTCTTCAAATAGTTTGATGTGCTCTGATTGGTCCATGGGCATCTCACGCGGATCGTGCCTCAAACATCGTCCGATCGTCTCAGATCCAACGGCAACCTTCACCCCTCACCGTCTCACCCACCTAACCCTAACACAACTCATGTGACCCTTCCCCTTCTCTCCTACTCACCCACATCCGCTGCCTCCAACCATCTCCCTCCCTCAGATCTTGATCCGCCGCCGCCCCCAACCTCACCCCCACCGCAACCATTGAGGACCCTGACCATAGACCAGGTCGAGGCTGACCCAAGATCGACATCCCAAACTCGCGATCGACGCAACGGGGATTCGCAGGCAACCCCACCCCAACCGAGACCTCGATCTGGATCGAGCAGGTGCTCTCCATCGGCGGGGCTTGGGCTGGCCGGCGTCCCCCATTGACATCGTCCTCCCTCCTGCTCCGGGCAAGAACTTCCCCTTCCAACCTCCCACCACCACGCTGCCACACCCTCCCTCCTCCTCGCGATCTCCTCCGCCGCGCTCAAGATCTCGGCATCGACGAGCCCAGTTGTAATGCCCCGGATGTAATACTTTCCCTTTTGGGCAATATATAATATCTCTGGCTTCATCAATTCCATTCCGGGTTCTTTGTCTTTTTGGGTTTTTGTTCTTTTGTCGTGTGCGTGTGTTCATTCATTCATATCATGTAGTCATGTGCATCGCATTGCATTTGTGTTGTCGTTTGCATCCGGTCCCACTCGTTTCTTTCTGTTGTCCGTTTCGCGTTCCGGAGCTCCCTCGCGTGTCCGTGGCATCCCCGAGGCCTACTTTGGTGTTTGTCCGTGTAACGTTAGCGGTTTGGCGCGAGACTTGTCGTGTGTTGTTGTTTTGGTGTGTGTAACCCGCCTGTCAAATCTCGTCGCGTTTGGAGTTCGTTTGGTGCTCCAACAGTTATTTTCGTGGGCTGAAAGTACCTCCACTTTGAGGCTCAAGACAACCTTCCAACAGCCCACCAAACCAACCCAAACCCCTCCCTTCATCTAGGCCATCCAATTCTGATCGCATGGCCGAAAACCACACCTCATTTGGACAACCCTAGCTCCTTGTGCCTATATATTTGTCCACCTTCCTCAATTTTTGCCCCAAAATAAGCAAACCCTAGACCTCATCCCCTTCCTCCGGCCTCTTCCTCCACTCCGGCGGAGCTCGCCGGACCCTCGCCGGAGTCCGCACCGCCACCACCTCCGGCCGCCTCTCCTCGCCACCGGCCGCCGCCTCCCCGCCGCCGGCCCCGTAGGGCACCGCCGCCGCCGGGAGCAACCACCGCCTCCGCTCCTCTCCTCCTCCCACCGGCCGCCGCCTCGCCCTCAGGCCGGAGCGCCGCCGGGCGCTCGAAGAAGCCAGCGCCGCCGCCGCTGGATTGAGGGAACCGGTCCCTCGCCCGATCCGATCTGGGGATCCGGGTGGGCCGGCCCACCTCGCGTCCTAGCCGCCTTCCGCTCCAGCGCCCCGGCCCGTTGACCGTCCTGTAGTAGGTCGCCCGCCAGGCCACCCTGGGCCACTTCGCCCGCAAGGCCGAGCGAGCCGGACGAACCCAGCCGCCCCGTCGTTCGCCTGACGCCGCCACCGATCGGGATCGGGTGGATCCCCGATCGAGCTCGCCAGCCCGCTCCGCTTCGGCCGATCCGGCCCGATCCGCGACCGCCGTTGACCCGTGTCGTTTTTTTTTTCAGATCTGAGGTTGCCCTCTTATTCCTCTAAGTCCCCAGAATTTTTAATCTCTGATGCTATTTTCAAACGTGGATAACTTTTTGTGTGATGGTCCGTTTTGAGTGAATGATATGTCAAATTGTTCGTGGTGACATGTACTACATTTTGTTCCATTATGCCATACATGTTTGAGTTCATCTAGATGCTTAAAAATCTGTTGCAAGAGTGCATCTTGTTAAAAACTGATGTTAGTAGATGTTTTCATGCCATCTTTGCAATGTGATAACTTTTTGCATGTTTATCCAAATGATGCAATGACATGTCCACGTGTTCGTCATGATATGCTCTACATGTTGATTGCTTAAGCTTGCATGATAGATTTCATCTTGCCATGCTTATCTCCGTTGCAAAGTGCTATGTGGCTGTTATGTTGTTTAGCTTGTTACGAGATGCCTCGTAGATGAGCTCATTGCTATTGATGTGTATGTCCACTTGATGCATGCTTAGGTGATTTGGATTCACCATCATGTGTACTTTGCTGTGGTGCTTACCACTTGCCATGTTTAGCTTTGAGGTGACTTAAACTTGCTCTCAAAGATGCCATGATGAAACTGCCGTTTTAACACTTAGTGAAATTTCACTAAGTCTGGAATCTGTATTTTCCAGATGCCATGTTTGCTTGTTGTTCTAGGCCAATCCATGATAGTTTTGGGGTGACTCTTGATGATTCCTTGTTGTATATATTGTTGGCTATCCATTCATGCTCTCACATGCTTATTTGAGTGGCTATAGCATATTTAACTTTTGCTCCCAAGTTGCAATAAAATACTGCTGTCAGGATTTTGTTGTCAAGTTCAAGATGTCATAGCTTGTTGCTATTGATCCGTGGCTCCTTTGGGGATGCTCCAATGGACTTATTTGCTGTAGGATATGTCTAGTTTATGTCCATGCTCTTTGCCATGATGTTTGAGTGCTGTAGCTTAATTATTTCTTGCCCCGGAGTTGCTATGTGGCTGTAATTTTCAGCTTTCGCATATTTATTGTTTTGTGTGTAACTTTTAGCCCGTAGCTCCGATTTGAGCAAGTCCTATATGAAACTTGTGTGATTTTTCATGTAGATTCATAATATCCTATTGTTATCATGTTTTGAAGCATTTTTCTTGATCGCATATTGTCATGCTCCGTGTGCTCCCATAGTGCATCAGTCATGCATCCAGCATATTTTGTGTGCGCATTGCATCTTGTTGATTTCGTGCCTTGTGTGTTTGTGTTGAGTAGAGCCGGAAGCTGAGTACGAGTACGAGAACGAGGTTACTACCGAGGTTGAGAACGAGGAGCTCTCTTACGATCCCATCGACAACTCTTCTGGCAAGATGACCAAACCCGGATACCATTACTATCTTTGCCTATTGCTAGTAGTATCGCTCTATAGTATTTGCCTCGATGCCCATGTTTTCCTGTCAGCCTCCTATTGTAACCATGATCCTGTCTAACCACCCTACCTATGCAAACCCTTGATTGGCTATACGTAGGCTTCGCTCAGTCCCTCTTATAGCATTGCTAGTTGCAGGTGAAGTTGAAGATGCTCGCTTCATGTTGAAGTTGTTGGGTTATATCACACTATATTAATTATTAAATGAAATCATCTATATATTGGCAATGGGTGGAAGGCTAAGCTTTTTGCTTGGTGTTTTGTTCCACTCATGCCGATAGGAACCGTATAAACCGGTGTTATGTTCCTTGATTATGCGTTCCTCACACGGTTGGGGTTATGGGACCCCCTCGATAAACCGCTACGTGCTAAGTCTTTTCCAGAAAGTCCCAACATTGGTACTATTCGCCTAATAACTAATAAAACTTGCATAGGGTCTTGCAAACCCGAGTTCTTAATTAACGACCCCCGGCCAAGTGCTCCACATGAGTGTTGGTCCAAACTGGGCAGACTGCGGGGCCACCCGAGGAAACTCGAGGATTGGTATATACATGTAGGCTGACCTATCCGGTCATGGCCTGAGACTAGATACGCGCGGCTACTGTCAGGGTGTCGGCACGCCGGGAGGATTTGCTGGATTAGCCTTACCTTAGTTCGGAGTATCTTGAGCACGGGATTCCGAGAATACTCGGGTCTTCCCACCTTGAGGTTGCGACTCCGCGGATCGTGGGCTTGTCATGGGCCAAGTTGGAACACCCCTGCAGGGTTTAAACTTTCGAAAGCCGTGCCCGCGGTTATGTGGCAGATGGGAGCTTGTTAATATCCGGTTGTAGAAAACTTGACACCTTGTTCCAATACACTACCAGCGTGTGTACCGTGACGGTCATTTTCCGAAAGGGATTTCGGGAAATGAACACTGTGGGGTTATGTTTGAATTGCTAGCTAGGATCACTTCGTGGTCATCTCTCGATCGAGGCACCTTCTCTTCTTGCTCTCTTTTACGTAAGCTAGGCTAGTGCTGCTGCAACCACTTATTCTTATTCTTTCTTCAGCCTTGTTCCACACCCAAGGCTTAAATAGTCGTGTTACCCGGGAACGGGATTGCTGAGTCCTCTGTGGCTCACAGTTACTTCAACACACCAGATGCAGGTACGATGGTGAGTTACACTGGTGATGGCACTGAGCTAGACTGGGAGTCCGACGAGGAGCGTAGCCGCTACTATGTGAACTATCCGGTTGATCAGTAGAGCTTCTACTAGGATTCGATCTAGACATGTGGTTTAGATTTTATGTTTGGTATCTTGTCATTTGGATTTACCCTTAGATGGGCTGTGATGTTTATTCGGATGATGTTTGAATCTGTAATGAATTTGTGTGACGTGGCGAGTGTAAGCCAACTATCTTTTCAGTTTTCCATCCCTATTTTTACATGAGATGTGCAAAGGTACCAAACTTGCGATCATTCCAGCATGGGCTTATATCTCTAAGTCGTGCCTCGACACGTAGGAGATATAGTCCCATCCTGCGCATTACACCAGTGCATGGCATGTGGTGGCAGGGGGTCGGGATCGACAGGAGGAGTGGGAGGAGCCGGGACGTTAGTGTAGGATCGAAGGTATGTCTAAAGGGGGGTTGATTAGACTACTTGACCAAATAAAAAGTTATCCTTTCCCAATTTTATGTTTTCGCCGATTTTAGCAATTTAGCACAAGTCAAGCAATCTCCCTACACATGCAATTCTAGAGTTGTGATTGCGGAAAGTAAAGTATTGCATATGAAGGTAAAGGGAGGGTTGGAGAGTGCAAACACAATTGGAGACACGAATGTTTTTGGCGTGGTTTCAATAGGTGGTGCTATCGTACATCCACGTTGATGGAGACTTCAACCCACGAAGGGTAACAGCTGCGTGAGTCCATGGAGGGATCCACCCATGAAGGGTCCACGAAGAAGCAACCTTGTCTATCCCACCATGGCCGTCGCCCACGAAGGACTTGCCTCGCTAGGGTAGATCTTCACGACGTAGGCGATCTCCTTGCCCTTACAAACTCCTTGATTCAACTCCGCAATCTTGTCGGAGGCTCCCAAGTGACACCTAACCAATCTAGGAGACACCACCCTCCAAAAGGTAATAAATGGTGTGTTGATGATGAACTCCTTGCTCTTGTGCTTCAAGTGATAGTCTCCCCAACACTCAACTCTCTCTCACAGATTTGGATATGGTGGAAAGAAGATTTGAGTGGAAAGCAACTTGGGGAAGGCTAGAGAACAAGATTCTTGTGGTTGGATTGGAATATCTTGGTCTCAACACATAAGCAAGTGGTTCTCTCTCAGAAAATTAATAGTGGAAGTGTAGGCACGTTCTAATGGCTCTCTCTCTCTGATGGAGAGGGGGTGGAGGGGTATATATAGACTCCACACAAAATCTGGCCATTAGACACATTTGGCCCAACTCGGTCAGACCGAATAAACGAACTCGGTCTGACCGAAGCAGTTCAAAATGTGAACGTTAGACATCTCGGTGGGACCGACAATAACAACTCGGTGAGACCGATGCGTTAGGGTTAGGGCAAAACCTCAACTCGGTTTGACCGATTACACAAACTCGATGAGACCGATTTTGGTAATAGGCTAATAGAATGTTGGTCAGGCAAACTCGGTGGCACCGATTCGCTCATCTCGATTAGACCGAAACATTACGAAGGGGAAACAGAGAGTTTGTATTGCTAACTCGGTGGGACCGATTCACTCATCTTGGTTAGACCGAAACATTACAAAGGGGAACCATAGAGTTTGCAATCCCATCTCGGTGAGACCAAGATCCCTATCGATGAGACCGAACTGATTAGGGTTCATGGCAGTGGCTATGTCAAGTGAACTCGGTGGCGCCGGATAGATCAAATCGGTGGGGCCGAGTTTTACTTTTAGGTTTGGGACACATGTGGAAATGAGAAAGTGGTTGAGGGATTTGGAGCATATTACTAAGCACTTGAGCAAGTAGACCATTAAGCAACACATCATCCCCTTTTAATAGTGAAAATGTAGAGTGTTGAGATTTTGCCAATCTTTGTCCTTACCATTTTGAGGGGTCCACATTTCTAATCCATGCCATGCCACCCATTGAACTTCCTGATATATGTATCTTGAAAGGATATTAGTTCAATGAGCTATATATTGTTATTAATTACCAAAATAACCCGGGGATAAGTTGCACTTTCAATCTTCCCCTTTTTGGTAATTGATGACAACATATAGATCAAAGCTTTGACAAATGATAATAGGAATGAAATATATCGTCGCTTTGAGAAGTATGTGATAAGCAAGAGCTCCCCCTAAATTTGTGCATTATTTTAGATTTTCTTTTGAATGCAAATGCACAATCGATTAGGATCATGCATTACTCTTCCATGTCATATACATCTTGGTGGAGCGCTCAAAATGATAATATTTAAGCAATAAGCACTCATCACCAAAATAACCAAGTGAATGATCATACCCAACCAAATAGGCACACATTAAGCACAGTATGATATGATCAAGCACAAATAGTATCTCACACACATAAGCAAATTGTAGCAATAACAAAATGATCAAACGAAGTAGAAAGCAAAAACCAACATATAGAAGCAAGACACTCTCTCTCGAAGCCTAATGATTTGTACACTTTCTCCCCCTTGGGCAACAAGTTACCAAAAAGCTTGAAAATGCATAGTGCTATACGGCACTCTAGTCATGATCTCCAGGAGCTGCTGAAGAAGTCTTCTCGCTTGTGGCTCCGGTGTACGTAGATGGCGTGGAGATAAGAGCATCTGCAAACACTTCCGGTGAAGTATGTGGAACTTGAGGTATTGATACTGGAGAAATAAATGTGGTAGTGGCTGCAGGAGCTGTAAGTGTAGGCCTGGGCTCGACAACTGGCACAGCTGAAGATCTTGGTCCTCTCGGGACTCTTTGAAAGGCATTGGTTGTGTCGGGGGAAACTGTCCGCCACGAACACCTATGGGACCGGAGCCCCGTGTCTGTGCGGTACGAGGGCGGAGGGAGCACAAAGAGCAGATCGTAGCGAGCACGCGGGCAGTTTTACCCAGGTTCGGGCCGCGGTAGACGCGTAAAACCCTACTCCTGCTTGGTTGTGTATTGAGTTTGAGCGCTCGGGAGCTTGAAGAAGCGGCTACACCAAGCGCGAGAGTGATCTAGGTTCCGAACCCCCTCCACGTTGTGCATGGGCCTCCTTTTATAGTGTAAGGGGTCACCGACAGGTGTCAACGTAGGAGAAAGGGGTAAAAATGTAAAAGAGGTGGTAGTTGTAACAGTGCGGGAACAGTGGAGCTACAGTACAGAACAGTGGTCTATACCTACTTTAACAGTGGGGGACAAGGGCATTTAATGCCCGTCGCCGTCGACCCCAAAAGCTCCCGCCCTGGCGTCTCCGTCTGCCACGGCGATGGATCCACCGCCGTGGAGTGCCACCGTGTACCCCAGGCTGCACAGCCATCCGCCACGCGTCCCTGGATAGGCCCCAGGGCGACGCGTGGGCCGATGAGCTGGAGCGCGGGCACACAGCGCAGTCTTCCCGGCAAGCACCTTGCCGGGGCCTTGATCTTGCCGGGCCCGGGAGCTTGCCACTCCCCGGGACCTTGCCGGGGCGCATATAGCGCCGAGGCGTTGTCTTCTAGTCTTCCTGGCAAGCTCCTCTTGCCAGGGTCTTGTGTTAGCGGGGCGGTCTTGAGCCTGGTACGGCCTTCCCGGCAAGCTCCTCTTGCCGGGGTCTCGGTCTTATGTCTTGTATACTTTGTTTTTGAATGGTTTAATAGGGAGCAGGAAGGTCTCCGGCGAGCACGAAGTAAACCCTGTCGCGGGAAGCTGCAACTGCCTGTGCACAAGTTGGGGTACTGAGGTACCCCTACCTTAGTACACCGACAGGAGCCCCCGGGCCAGGGCCACACACGGTGCCGAGCGCTGTTGGGCCAGGCCCAAAACAGTGCACGGGCACCCGCGGCCCGCGGCGCACCGAATCCACTTCCGTATCCGCCGCACCCCTCTGTAACGGCACGCGTCGATCGCGGCGCCGTGGGATGGGACGTGCCCACGATCTCTTAATGGAAAGGGCGAGACGCCCCCCACTCCCCCATAAAAGCAGAGGAAGCGGGCGCGGTTCCCCTCCTTGCGCTTTCATTGCATCGTCTTCCTTCTCCAAAGATTCTCTCTTGCGCTCTGCCTCCGCACCTCCGCCGCCGCCGAGCTCTTCGTTCCCCTCCTTCCGCCGCGTCCGCCATGGCCCCAAAGACCGACAAGGCGAAGGCGGAGAAGTCCAAGCGGGAGAAATCGGAGCAAGCGGCCAAGCTCATCGCGTACCGGAAGCAGCATCTCGTCTTCCCGCCGAAGCTCGGCGTGCGGGAGCTCTGGAACAAGTATTACTTGTTCTGGGCCAAGGAGACCGACGCGCATCCCCACACGCGTGCATATCCGGCCGCCGCCAAGGACAGCTATCCAGGCGGGTACTACTTTTTTGCTGCCTTCTTTCATTGTGGCCTCTGTCCTCCTTTCTCAAACTTCTTCTGCGACATCATGAACACATACGGCCTCCATCTGCTTGACTTCACCCCCAACGCCATCCTCACCATGGCGGTTTTCGCACACATGTGCGAAAACTTCATAGGAGTCCACCCCAATGTAGCGCTCTTTAGGCACTTCTTCACTCCTAGAGTCGAGGCCGATGCCCCCCTCTCCGGAGGAATTTCTTGGGTCTTTCGTCTGAATAAAAAAGGTGCGTACTTGCCGGGGGAGCTCCGCGGCAAGTGGGAGGAATGGCGAGCGGAGTGGTGCTGGATCGTCGAAGACCAGCCGCAAGCCTTCACCGCGCCGCGCACAACGCCCATCGTGCGCGGCAGGGACTGGAGTGAGCTAGATTCCGACGACATCAAGCTCGACATCGCCCTCGTCCGGATTCTTCGTCTTCGGATGGCCAAGCTGTCAGTTGCTGAGGTGGGCGCAGATTTCCTCCGCCGGCGCATCGCCCCTCTCCAAGTCCGGAAGAGGCCGGCCTGGGAGTACGGCGGCCCGGCAGACATAATGAGGCTGCGCCCCGGGCTCAACTTTAACTTCACCACGCTGGAGCTGAGGGGAATGGTCCGGGAACTCTTCAAGTACGACCCGGCACACCCCGAGTGGTTCAGGACTCCCCGGGAAGTGGTGCCGCTCTGCAACAACATCGTCAGGGATCGGATCCTCGCCATGATGCCCATGTGTGACTCGCACGGCGTGGATCGCACGTGGATCGCTCCGAAGCCCATCGACGTCCTCAACTTCTACGACAACCTCGCGGAGGTGGCGAAGAACAAGGACGACCTCAAGCAGCACACGCGGGACACCACCGACCAGGAGATCGCCTACATAGCTTCTCGGGCTGAAGAGGCCGCCGCAGCCGCGGCGGCAGGAATTTTCGGATTCTCGCCGGAGGAGGCGGAGGCTGCGGACGCGTCCACCCAGGCGGAGGAGGCGGAGATCCGCAGGTTGCTGAAGCTTCCTCCCGACGCGCTCGCCGGGGTCCCCTCGCTGAGGCACTCCGGGATCCACGGGATCGCGACCGAGGCCGCGGCAATGGAGGGTACCGCCGGAGGGAGCAGAGGCGCCGCGAGGGGCGGAGGCGCCAAAGGAAAGGGGGCCGCAGCGCAGGACGCTGGGCCCAGTGAGCCGGCCGGGGAAGAGGAGGAGGAGGAGGAGGCCGAGGACTCCGGCGGATCCACGGAGTTGTACGCCGACGACCTCTCCTCGTCGGAGAGCTCCCCGCCCCCGGCAAGCCCGAGGCAGTCCCCGGCGAAGCGTCTCCGCAAGGCGGCGACGGGGGAGAGGGCGCAGGCGCCCCGGCAACAGCCAGCTCGCCGGGCAGCTCCCCAGGGGAGCCAAGCCGCGCCAAGGCCGTCCGGCGCACCGGCCACAGCGGAGGCTGCCCGCGCGCGGACCACGACGGAGGCGCCTCGCAGGCCGGCGCCGAGCCGGCAAGGGTCTTCTCGGAGCGGAGCAGCGGCTCCGCCCGCTCCTCGGGCGCCGGCTACCACGGGGGCTGGGTCTTCGCAGCCCCCAGCCCCGGTGAACACCAAGCGCGCGAGGGAGTCTTCGTCTTCCGCTCCTCGCGCCGACGCGCCCACGGTGGAGTATGATTTCTCCGCCCTGAGCGAGGACGACGAGGAGGACCAGGAGTAAGGATCCAGGACCTTACATCTTCTCGATTTCTGTCTTGATTTTTTGTTGATGCTGACTCTGTTTATTGCTCTGATTTCAGGACCCTGGCCCATCGCGCGGCGAAGAAGGCCAAGGCGCCCGAGGTCGAGGTCGCGGAAGATTCGGCAGCTGCGGCAACAGGGGGTGTGCCGGAGCCGAGCCTGCCGGACCCAAGCGCTGCTCCGAGGAGCAGCCCCCAGCGCAGCCCGCAGCGCAGCCCCCAGCGTAAGTCTGGGGTTTACTCTTTTCGCTTGTCGGGGTACGCCTGAGGATTTGGTTTTGTCTTCATATCTTGATGTTTCTTGTCTTGTTCTGTGCAGAGGTGGAGCCGCAGCGGGAAGAGCGCCCGGAGAGCGTCGTCGAGGAGCCGCAGGCCCCGCCGTCCCCGCCAAGGCAGAACTCTCCGGCAAGGGAGAGCGCTCCGCCAAAGGCGGGTACTCCGCCAAGGCAGAGTACCCCGCCAAGGGCGAGCAGCCCGGCGAGGATGGCCACTCCGCCAAGGCCGAGCTCCCCGGCGAGGGAGCCCGCCGCCGAGGACGTCCGCCAAGGTATGTTCTGTGACTAGTCTTCTTGGCTTGCCTCTTTTTGGATATTTGCTTGAATCTTGAACTTCTTTTTCTTCTTCTTCTTCTTAGATCTTCCTCCTCCTGAGCCCATGGAGACGGAGGTTATCAACCTTGAGGAGGAGGGCGCGCAGGGCGGCGGCGGCGACGCTCCTGTCGTCGAGGAGATAGCCGAGGCCGCCGAGCCGGCCGCGCAGGAGACTGCCCCGGCTGCAGGCGCAGCGGCTGGGGAGGGGGACGGCGACCGCACCGCCGGCCCGGAGGCGGCGGGAGCATCGGATGCTGCACCGGCCACCGGCCCCTCCGCCAACAAGGAGCAGGGGTACTATCTCGAGGCCCCCAACGGCGTCTTCATCCAGATGCCTTGGGGGTCTTCATCACGAGCTCCCGCGGAGGGCGAGGTGTTCGACGGAGAAGTCCTCGCCTCCGCAGGCCTGAAAATCGTCGAGGCGCCCGGCGGGAGTGAGGGGCCCGAGGAGGAGAGGTTGCTCCACCAGCTCCTGGGCCTTTACCGGGCCAGGCAGGCGAAGCTCGCCTCCCGGGAGGCTCTTGCCGCCAAGGCCGCCGCGGAAATGGAGAAGCGTGCGGTGGAGCTCAGCGCCGCCAACCAGGCGGCCCTCCGCGAGGTGGCGGAGGAGCGTGAGCGTCTCGCGGGCGAGTACCAGGAGTGGGTGCTCGAGAAGGCTGAAGCTG
The DNA here is from genome assembly GCA_902687465.1 of Secale cereale. NCBI lineage: Eukaryota > Viridiplantae > Streptophyta > Magnoliopsida > Poales > Poaceae > Secale > Secale cereale. Next base: position 876,896,896 of record LR738710.1, read on the forward strand.
ATGAACAGCAGCGTCTCGCCGGGGTGGAGATGTCCCGGCGAGAGGGAGAGCTCGCGCAGCGGAAGGTCGAGCTGGACTCCCATGAGGAGGACCTTGCCGCTCGCGAGGCTACCCTTGGCGGGGAGCTGAAGGAGGCGAAAGCCGCCGCGGTTGCCGCGGAAGACGCCAAGAAGGAGCTTGCCGCCAAGGTTGAGCAGTTGGAGAAGGCTCTGAAGGTGAGCGCAGAGAAGGTTGCCGCGCTCATCTTGGAGCGCGAGAAGGACGCTCACACAAACTCCGAGCTTCAGGTGAGTCTCTCCAAGAGGGGCGACGAGTTGAAGGCCGCCAAGGACTCCATCGAGGACTTGGAACTGAAGGTCACCACTCTGAAGGATTCGCTCGACGCTGCCCGGGCTCAGGAGAACAAGCTGAAGGAGGAGCTCCGCAAGGAGCGGACCTTGGTGGACAGCGTCAACAAGGCATCCGAGCTCTTCCGCCAGACCATCGAGGTATGGACCGAAGACTTGGTTTCTTCTGCGTCCAACATTGACCAGGAGCTGCTGGCGCTGAAGGTCGAACACCTCATCTACTCGCCGGATCCGGATCTCCCGCACAGCGCCAAGCTCAGCCTCTTCTTCAGAGGGATCGCGTCGGCCCTTGCAGGTCTCCGGAACCGCATCCCCGCGCAGCTGGCCGAGGAGTCGCGCCTGCTCTGCGCGGGAACTCTGGAGCGGGTGCTGACGAAGATCGTGTACCGCAACCCGGGAATCAATCTCACGAACGTTCTTCGCAGCTTGCCGGCTGATGCAGACACGGAGGCCCTGAAGGAGCAGGTCGGCCACATCATCGCCAAGGTGGCTAGGCTCGGCCGGAAGGAGGGCGACCGCGTAGATTAGGGCTCCATTATCTTTATCTTTTTGTTGCTGCACATTATGTCATGAACTTATTAGTCCATTGCGACAAGTTATCCTTTGTAAGATATTTACTTTATTTTGATCAATCAGTGCAATGTTATCTTCCTTGTCTCAATCTTTGACTTTGTATGTTTTTCACCCTACGCTCCTGGGGAGCTTGCCGGCAAGGGGCCTTTGCCGCGAGCGCTGAGTGCTGGACTCTGAGCAGCCTGCTGGCCAAGGTCTTCGCCGGCAAGCAACCTTGCCGCAGCTAGTCGCAACGCACTTAGCTTGCTGAGCGTACTCGGAAACGAAGCAAGGGCGCGACACTTGTCGCAGCTCACTTAAATCGTTGAGTGAACTCGAAAACAAGGTAAGGGTGCGGCAAGCTATGGGTGGGTTCCTCCGCGCACAGGTTTTCCATACAAAATGTGATCGTTCAAGGAAGACAACTAAAATTTAAAATTTGAACTGGTCAAATTCTAACAACTTATCTCTCATATGTTGCTTGCTTTCCGGTAAGACTTCTCTTTCTTGAATATCACTTGGTTCCTCCTCCACCTCCTTCCCCCCCGGCAAACTTGTGCGCGAGGAACGTTCCTTCTGCTTAAGAGGAAAGAAAAGGGAGAGGGAAACAAGCATATGGCCTTTCGGCGTGCTAATGCTTACCGTATACTTGAGTGTTGCACCAAATGCCAAACAGAACATGCAAATAGCAAAGAGAAGCATGCAAAAGGCAATCGATGCGAAAAACACAAAAACTTTACTGATGCACGGGGTCTGCGCCCGGCTTTGTACAAAGGGTTACATGCAACAGCGGCAAAGCTTGTACAAAAGGTGGTTGCCGGAGCGGATCACGGCAACCGCGCCTTAGGGGTGAAACTTGCGAAGATGCTCTATGTTCCAGGAGTTGCTCACCGGTAAGCCTTCTTCGGTCTCGAGGCGGACAGCGCCGGGCCTCGTAACTTGTCTCACCCGATAAGGGCCTTCCCACTTCGGCGTCAACTTGTTGGAATTCTTGGCGGACTGAACGCGCCGAAGAACAAGGTCGCCTTCCTCGAGACTCCTGGCCTTGACTTTGCGGCTATGGTAGCGGCGCAAAGCTTGCTGGTATCGAGCAGCTCGTACAGCAGCCTGGAGACGTCCCTCCTCGAGGAGCAACGCGTCGTCTTGCCGCAGTTGCTCTTGCTCGAGCTCATCATAAGCGAGTACTCGAGGAGATCCGTATACGAGTTCCGTGGGGAGAACTGCCTCTGCTCCATAGACTAGAGCAAAGGGTGTCTGTCCGGTGGCTCGACTTGGTGTCGTTCTGATTGACCAAAGAGCCGCCGGGAGCTCCTCTATCCAATTTCTTCCGCACTTGCGCAGCCTGTCAAAGGTCCTTGTCTTGAGTCCGCGCAGCACTTCAGCATTTGCCCTCTCCGCTTGACCGTTGCTCCTCGGGTGAGCAACAGAAGCGAAACAGACCTTGGCGCCAAGGTCTTGGACGTACTGCATGAAGGTGCGACTAGTGAATTGCGTACCGTTGTCGGTGATGATCCTGTTAGGGATCCCGAAACGGCAAACAATCGACCTGAAGAACCTGACTGCTGACTGTGCTGTCACCTTCCTCACCGGCTCCACTTCTGGCCACTTTGTGAACTTGTCGATTGCAACGTACAAGTACTCAAAGCCCCCGACGGCTCGGGGGAAGGGGCCGAGGATATCGAGCCCCCAGACCGAGAAGGGCCAGGACAAAGGAATTGTTTGGAGAGCTTGAGCTGGCTGATGAATTTGCTTTGCATGGAACTGGCACGCTTCACACTTGGTTACTAGTGCAGTTGCATCTTGGAGGGCTTCTTGCCAAAAGAACCCTTGCCGGAAAGCTTTCCCGGCAAGCGCCCTTGCGCCAATGTGGTGGCCGCATATGCCTCCGTGTACTTCCGCCAACAGCTTCTGTCCATCTTCTCTGGAGATGCACTTCAACCTGACACCATTGAGTCTTCTTCTGTACAGCTCGTTATCCACGAATTGGTACATACTCGACTGTCTGGTTATTTTCTCTATCTCTTAAGGGTCGTCGGGAAGTTCTCCAGTTTGAAGGAAACGGACGATTAGCTGCGCCCATGCCGGAGCCCGAGGCTCGACGGCAAGGACTAAAGGCTCGAGGGCCGCTGCGGGAACCTCAGCTTCTACGGCAAGGACCTCTGGTTCTGCCGGAGCTGACGGTCCCCCGGCAAGCTCGCCGGGGCGAGGCTTGTCGGGAATGTTTGCTTCAACTGTACAAGCCCGAGGACTTGCAGGAGCAAACTGTTCCTCAGCGTTCTGGTTGTTGATCTTGGGGACCTTGGCGGCGGTTTCAGGAAGATCCGCCGGCAAGTAGTCGCCGGAGACCAACTTTCTCTTCTTGGACTGCCCAATTGATGGTGTAACGGATGGTTGAGTCAGCTTGAGCAAGAAGGTCCCTGGTTCCACAGGTAACTTCATCGAAGCGCACTTTGAAAGGCCGTCTGCAATTTCATTTTGAGCTCTCGGGACGTGCTCCATCTGCAAACCTTCAAAGTGCTCTTCAAGCTTTCTCACTTCATCGACATAGGCTTCCATCAAAGGGCTCTGATAGTTCTTGTTAACTTGCCGGACCACCAACTGAGAATCTCCCCGCACAATCAGCTTTCTGATCCCAAGTTCGGCCGCAATCCTGAGGCCGGCAAGCAAGCCTTCATATTCTGCAGTGTTGTTTGTCGCTTGCTCCCTGGGAAAGTGCATCTGGATAACATATTTGAGGTGTTCCCCGGTGGGCGCGATGAGTACCACGCCAGCACCAGCGCCTTGCAGCGAGAAGGCACCGTCAAAATACATTACCCATTCACTTGTCGCTTCTTGTACGTGTGTGCTTGTTTCTTGAACTTCTTCATCTGGTGTTGGGGTCCACTCAGCTATGAATTCTGCCAAAGCTCGGCTCTGTATGGTTGAAGTACTTTCAAATTTGAGTCCAAAGCTTGACAGTTCCAGTGCCCACTCAACGATCCTGCCTGTTGCTTCTGGATTGTGCAATATCCTCTTCAACGGAAAGCGAGTGACCACTGTTATCTCGTGGGCTTGGAAGTAATGGCGCAGCTTTCTCGAGGCCATGAGGAGGCCAAAAAGCAACTTCTGCACACCAGAGTACCTTGATCTAGCCCCCTGGAGAAGGGAACTTACAAAATACACTGGGCGTTGCACCATCTTCTTCCGCACCTCTCCTTGCTCCTGCGCAGAGTCATCCTTGTCGGGGCCAGAGCTTGTCGGAGCAGCCCCCTGCTTGTCGCTGGATTCGCTTGCCGGTGGTGCTGACTCCTCGTCGGACTCCCTCTCCGCTACTAACGCAGCACTAACCACCTGGTTGGTTGCTGCTAAGTATAGCAACAACTTTTCCTGTGGTCTAGGTGCGACAAGTATAGGAGTGGAGGACAGGTACCGTTTCAAATCCTGCAACGCCGCCTCCGCTTCCGGAGTCCACTTCATGGGACCTGCCTTCTTCAAGATTTTGAAGAAAGGTAGGGCGCGTTCTGCAGACTTTGAAATGAACCTACTGAGGGCAGCAACACAACCTGCAAGCCTCCTGACATCCCTTACGCGCTTCGGGGCCTCTATCTGCTCAATGGCTTTAATCTTGTCGGGGTTGGCTTCAATCCCCCTCTGTGATACAAAGAACCCGAGAAGCTTGCCGGAGGGGACTCCAAAGACGCACTTCTCGGGGTTCAACTTGAGCTGTATTCTGCGCAGATTCTGAAACGTTTCTTCCAAATCTTGAATCAGGGTTTCTTTGCTCTTGCTCTTCACCACGATGTCATCCATGTAAGCTTCTACATTTCTGTGGATCTGTGGCTCAAAAGCAGTGTACACTACCCTTGCAAAGGTTGAGCCTGCATTCTTCAATCCAAATGGCATGCGAATAAAGCAATAAGTGCCACACGGAGTGATAAATGCAGTCTTCTCTTCATCTTCCTTGGCCATGAAAATCTGATGATAGCCTGAGTATGCATCAAGAAAGCAGAGTAGCTCACATCCGGCAGTGGAGTCAACGATCTGGTCAATGCGCGGCAAAGGGAATGGATCCTTGGGACATGCTTTATTGACATCGGTGAAGTCTATACACAGTCTCCACCTCCCGTTGGCCTTGCGCACGACGACTGGATTTGCCAACCACGTCGGATGGATCACACCTCTAACTAGGCCTGCTGCCTCTAGCTTCTTGATTTCTTCGTTGATGAACTCTTGGCGCTCTACGGCTTGCTTCCTCACTTTCTGCTTGATGGGCCGCGCATGAGGACAGACAGCAAGCTTGTGCTCAATCACCTTCCTGGGAACACCGGGGATGTCAGATGGTTGCCAGGCAAACACATCGACATTCGCCCGCAGGAAGGCAATGAGCGCGCTTTCCTATTTGCTGTCAAGGGTGGCACTGATGGTGAAGGTACCACCAGTGCCGTCCTCCTTTGCGGACACTTTCTTGGTTGCCGGAGGAGCAGCCATTCCTTTCTTACTCTTGCCGGTGGAGCTCGATGGAACGTCCTCGACGGCAGCGCAGCACTCCGAAGAGGTGCGGTTGCCGGAGTGGGTCCCAGAGCACTTGCCGGACTTGGTCTTCGTCTTCTTCCCCCCGGGAGCTTCAGCGGCAAGAGTATCCTTCTCGGCCGCAGCTGCCGCATCCCGGTAGATCTTGTCGGCACAAATAAGCGCATCCTTCTTGTCGCTATGGACAGTGATGACGCTTATCGGCCCCGGCATCTTCAGCACGTTGTAGGCATAATGGGAAGCTGCCATGAACTTGGCGAGGGCAGGACGGCCAAGTATTCCATTGTAGGGTAATGGAATATCGGCGACGTCGAAAGTGATGCGCTCAGTCCTGAAGTTGAGCTCCCCGCCAAAGGTCACCGGCAGAGTGATCTTTCCCTTGGGCTTGCTCCTTCCCGGGTTGATTCCTTGGAATGAACCGGTCTCTTCGAGCTCGCCATCTTGTATCTGGAGTTTCTTGATCACAGCAGAGGAGATCAAGTTCAGCCCGGCCCCGCCGTCAACCAACATTTTGGTGACCTTGAGGTTGCGGATGGTGGGTGAGACCAGCATCGGCAAGCACCCGACCGCAGTGGTGCGGTCAGGGTGATCCTCAAGATCAAAAATGATGGGCGTGCTGGACCATTTGGGGAGCCTGCGCGACTCCACGGGCGGCTCCGCTGCGTTTACCTCACGCACCCACTGCTTGAGTTGGTGGTGGGAGGTATGCAGGGAGGCGCCACCGTCGACGCACAGGACCTCCGTGGCCTTCTGGAACTCCTGCTCGCTGTTCTCCTCGTCCTCCATGTCTTCGTCGTCATCTTCTTCGTCGTTGTCGCGGCCCCGGGGAGGTCGATCTCCTTGCCGCTGCTTAGCCTTGCCGCGGCGTCCTCCCCGGCCGTTGAACGGCCGCTTCTTGCTTGTTTCTTCCCCGCCACCTTGGGCCTTCTCCTTGTCGCGCCTCTCGTACTCAGCCTTCTGCTGCTCGACGAGGTACTCGACGCGCTTGCAGTTGGAGAGATCGTGACCCTTGGTGCGGTGGATCTTACAGTATTGCTTGTCGGAGCTACCCGGCTTGTCGGCCGCCGCCGCAGGGGCAGGCTCCTTGCCGGAGCCGCCAGCCTGCGCTTGCTTGGCGGGGGCCTCCTTGCCGGACTTCTCGACGACAAGCACCTCTTTCTTGCCCTTCTTTCTGTTGTTCCGCCGCCGGCTCTTCTTTGCCGGGGCGGCGTCGTCGCTGTCGCTTCCTCCCGCGCCAGTATCCTCCCCGGGGAGTCTCCTCCCCTCTCCTGCGCGTGCGCACTTGTCAGCAAGAGCATAGAGCTCGCTGACATCCCGAATCTTCGTCATCGCCATCTCTTCACGCATGCGGCGGTTACGCACGTTCTGATGGAACGTGCTGATAACCGCGGCAGGGTGAACGTCAGGGATGTTGTGCTGCACCCGGCTGAAGCGTTGGATATACTTGCGCAGGGTTTCGCCTTCCTTCTGGGCCAAGATGTGGAGATCGCTCTCCTGGCCATGGGGTTTGTGGCCGCCGGTGAAGGCGCCAACAAACTGGTGGCAGAGGTCGGCCCAAGAAGAGATGGAACCTTCCGGCAAGTGCATGAGCCACGAACGGACGTTCGGCTTTAGCACGAGCGGGAAGTAATTCGCCAAGATCTTCTCATCGCGCCCCCCGGCAGCTTGTACTGCGATGGTGTAGACGCTGAGAAACTCCGAGGGGTGCGTCTTGCCGTCGTACTTCTCCGGTACGTCGGGCTTAAAATTCTTCATGCTGGGCCACTGGACGCGCCGCAGCTCGCGGGTGAACGCAGGGCAGCCTGCCGCGTACGGCAAGTCGCCTGGCTCACCGGGCGCGTGCGCGTCGACAGTGTTCCCAGCTCTCTTGTCTGATTGCCGCCGAGCTTCTCGGCGGCGATCGATCGTGGTCCGAGCATCTTCTTCTCGCTGGTCGTCGAGGACCTGGCGCTGGTCCCGACGGGCCCGCGGGTCCGACGAGGCTGTGGAGCCGTCGTCGGGGTTGTTCCGGCGGGGCGGCGTCTTCTGCTTCTGCGGCGGGGAATGCACGCTTGTCGCACCCCCGGCAGTCTTGTTGCCGTCAGCCTTCGTCTTCTCAGCTTGCCGCGGCCGTGAGGTCGACGGCTGCTGTGGAGAATCGTTGTTGGCGAAGTCTATCAGGCTCCGTATAGTGGCCCTCCATTCTTCGGCCTTGTCGGCCGCTGGAGGAAAGTCGAGGAGCAGTTGCGCCCTTGCGAGCGCTTCTGCTGGAGTGGAGGGGAACGCGGGCGAGCGGTGCGAGGAGCGGGATACGCTCGGACTTCTAACAACGTTAGAAGGAGCGGGGTCCCGCGCCGGCGCCTTCGCTTTACTTGTGCCCGGACGGGGGTCCGGGGCGTCCCGCGAGCCTCCGGTTTGGCCTTGCCCCAGCAAGCGGATACCACCTCCTGTGGTATGGCGCTGCTGGGTCGTCGTGTGCTGAGATGGACGCGGCGCGTCCACGGAGACCGAGGTTCGGTCGTCCGTCCTGTTCTTGGATCTGGTGGCGCCGTGAGTGTCCTCACCGGCGGCCACCCTTCCGACGGCATCTCCCCCGCCCACCGTTGGCTCTGGTGGCGGCGGGTGAGACGCAGACGGGCCTCCGACCTCCGAAGCCTTCTTCTTCGGGGCCATGGAGTTGTCGCTGGTGAAGTTGCTGATGAGGCTGGAGAGGTTGATGAAGGATGCGCCCGCGCGAACGCCGGATCAGGTTCGCACAACCTCGACGCCCCCTACCTGGCGCGCCAAAGATGTCGGGGGAAACTGTCCGCCACGAACACCTATGGGACCGGAGCCCCTTGTCTGTGCGGTACGAGGGCGGAGGGAGCACAAAGAGCAGATCGTAGCGAGCACGCGGGCAGTTTTACCCAGGTTCGGGTCGCGGTAGACGCGTAAAACCCTACTCCTGCTTGGTTGTGTATTGAGTTTGAGCGCTCGGGAGCTTGAAGAAGCGGCTACACCAAGCGCGAGAGTGATCTAGGTTCCGAACCCCCTCCACGTTGTGCATGGGCCTCCTTTTATAGTGTAAGGGGTCACCGACAGGTGTCAACGTAGGAGAAAGGGGTAAAAATGTAAAAGAGGTGGTAGTTGTAACAGTGCGGGAACAGTGGAGCTACAGTACAGAACAGTGGTCTATACCTACTTTAACAGTGGGGGACAAGGGCATTTAATGCCCGTCGCCGTCGACCCCAAAAGCTCCCGCCCTGGCGTCTCCGTCTGCCACGGCGATGGATCCACCGCCGTGGAGTGCCACCGTGTACCCCAGGCTGCACAGCCATCCGCCACGCGTCCCTGGATAGGCCCCAGGGCGACGCGTGGGCCGATGAGCTGGAGCGCGGGCACACAGCGCAGTCTTCCCGGCAAGCACCTTGCCGGGGCCTTGATCTTGCCGGGCCCGGGAGCTTGCCGCTCCCCGGGACCTTGCCGGGGCGCATATAGCGCCGAGGCGTTGTCTTCTAGTCTTCCTGGCAAGCTCCTCTTGCCAGGGTCTTGTGTTAGCGGGGCGGTCTTGAGCCTGGTACGGCCTTCCCGGCAAGCTCCTCTTGCCGGGGTCTCGGTCTTATGTCTTGTATACTTTGTTTTTGAATGGTTTAATAGGGAGCAGGAAGGTCTCCGGCGAGCACGCAGTAAACCCTGCCGCGGGAAGCTGCAACTGCCTGTGCACAAGTTGGGGTACTGAGGTATCCCTACCTTAGTACACCGACAGGTTGTATCTCTGTCCTCAGCATCTTCCTTGAGCTTCTGCACATCAGTCTGGATCTCTGTGACCTTCACATCTAGATCATAGAACTTACTCTCAATGATCCTCTCAAGACTCGCTTGATTCCGAGTCAAGTTTGCCAAACTCTTCTCAATCCTCACAGTGGCCTCAAGTAGATAACTAAGCTGATCTTGCTTGGTCTTGAGAACTCCAGAAGCACTTGCTAGCTTTGCTGCCTTCACTTGTGCAATCTTTTCTTGGCCTTCAACAAATGTAGGATGGGATGCTTCCATGACAACTTCATTGGACTCCGACAATTCTGTCCTAAGAGGTAGATGCCTCTTGTCAAGAAGATATGTCCCTTTATCCAACCTGTAGTTCCTTAGCATCTGAATGTATGGGGCATATCCACAAGACAACTTCTGGTCTGCTGTTGTCCTCTTGATTGTCTCCACAATTAGGCTCATGACCTTGAACTTTTCTGGAACATCAAACATGTGGAGCAAGTTAATGGAGTGACCTCGGATCATCCTATGATCTCCTGACTTGGGTAACAAGGTGTGCCTCAATATGGTGTTGATGGTGGTCAGTCCAGACATCAGATGATATATAGAGCCAAGCTTGTGAGTCTTCAAGTCTTTCTTAGGAATTGGCTTGTACATGTTTTACATAGAGTCATGATCCTTCCTGGGCTTGGCATACACATCTGTGTCATTGTCATCCTCCTTGGGGGCATTGATCAACCTTGCCCATTCATTAATTGTTGATTGGTACCTTGTTCCTTCAGTCATCCATACAATTCTCCTATCTGGATAGAAATGAGCAGTGGAGTAGAATTGCATGATCATCTCATCGTTCCATCTGGTCAGTTTGTTTCCCACAAACTTGTCAACTTCATTATGCCTGAAGCTTTCATGTACACCTGGAAAGAAATCAGCATGCTTGTCAATGTATTTCTACTCAACCCACTTCATGTCATAGACAATGGGCTTCTTGTCCAACAAGACTGTCTCATAGAAGTCATGTTGTTCCTTGGTGTGAAATCTATAGTCCACAACAGTTCTCCTCCTGGTAGCATATGGATCAGTCTGTCTCCAAAGTCTCAGACCTGCATCATTTCTCAGTTTCATGTTTTCAGCAACAAGATGGGCATCATTATGTACTGGAATTTTCGGCTTAAGCTTCCTGAGCATCATGGACTCATCATCATCTAAGGATTCTTCTTCTTGATCTTGCTCTTCTTCTGGAACATCTGGTACTAGGCCTTGTTCTTCTCAGCTGCAGGACTGTCTCTGGTGGATCTTTTGGGTGCTGAAGCCTTGGGGGCAACTTTGGGCTTGGATGGTGCAGCCCTGGCTTCAATGGCATCCCCCATCAGGTTCTAAGCCTTTGCAGCAGGTGCAACAGACTCATCTGCATCATCATCAGCATCATCATCATCTCTCATAGATGGCTTGCCAATCACTCTGGCAGTAGTCTTCCTAGCTCTCTTCTTGGATCCTGCTGGCTCATCATGTCTTGTTTCAAGAGTAAACACCATGGTTTCTTGAGTGCAAGATCTTGCTTTTGACATAGGCACTCTCTTGGCTGGAGCTTTCTTTTGCAACCCAGGCTTGGTTGCAGCTGCAGTGCCATACTCCTTGTTGACAACCTTCTTCTTTGAAGGGACTTCCTCATGAGCCACAAAGTCTTCATCCTCACTATCCGAATTTTTCTTCTTCCTTGTCTTGGTTGCAGCCTTTGGCAGATTGCTTGGAGTGGTTCTGCTGCTCTCATAGTAGTTGCTATTGGAGGGACTAGAGCCCTCACTCAGATCTGCCTGCTCCACTGATCTGTTCTGGCAGTCACTGCCCTCAGACATAACTAAAACAGCAAGCTGACCCTGTGAATAGATATAGTTGAGTTAGAGTGGATGAGAATCACAAAGTGCAGAGATTTTGCAAAATAATTGAGTCAAAAACTTAGTTTTAGGTTTCTATAGAAAGCATTTCGGAGCTTCTGATTTGTTAAACTCGGTGACACCGAACCAACTTTGAGAGTCTAAACTGGTGAAATCGGTCAGACCGAGACACAGTTCGGTGACTCGAAGATTGATAGGGTTTCACTAAGAGTTGAACTCGGTCACACCGATTTATAACTTTCGGTCAGACCGAAAGTTACAAGTGCCACGGCCTAAGCCAAATCGATGAGACCGATTTCTACAACTCGGTTGGTCCGAGATGAGTTTGGCGGAGACCTAACCCTAAAATTTTGAATCAAATCTAATCTAAAGGGAGTTTTCGCTTGATAGGATGATCTAAAATGTGGCAAGAAACATGGCATTGACTTTGTGCTAAGAATCGGATTTAGAAAACACAAAGGGTCAAACTCATACCCTAACTCGGCAATGAGTTCGCTACGGCGACAACGACGGCGGAGATTCCCGTTGATGGCGGCGGAGACCAGCGGTAGGGGGTCGCTAGAGATGAGAGGATAATCCGGAGACCTCGAGTCGGCAGAGCTGGACAGGCGTGGGCGAAAAGATTTAGAAAACTTTCCGAGGTTTGGCCCGTGGGTATATATATCCAGACCCTGTCGGTGTGACCGAGTGGAACGACTCAATGGCACCGAGATGCAAAAATTCTAGCAGTTTCTGCAACTCGGTGTGACTGAATTATTCTAATCGGTTGCACCGAGATTCAAACCCTAGATCAACTTAATGGACTCGGTATCACCGAAAGGGATGAATCGGTCAGGCCGAAATGCACTAAGAGGTTTTGGAAGTTTAAGTCTATGGCGAATCGGTGACTCCGAGTGCTCCTCACTCAGAGGGTTCGAATCTGACTTGATCTAACTTTGTGATGTAGCATGAATTGAATTTGAGACAAGAAAATCGTAGATATCTAGAGGGGGTTCTTAGGCATTCTTGTCCATCCATTTGGCAAAAGAAGAAAGCCAAACTATCAAAGCAACAAATGGATGTCCTCGAATGAGAAAAATATGCACACAACATGCTCACACAATAAGATAGCAAATGAAATATGTGGCAAAGAATGCACAAACACTCTAGCATCTATCAAGCAATTGGCGATGACTAGGTCATCTATATATGAGTATATTGACTTAGGAATCAAATGAAAACATTTGATCATGTGTCATACTCATCGTTTAAGCACAAGTGGGGTTATCACTTTTACATAAAGCATTGTTGTGTTCACAACATTAATTGCTTTAGCTCAATTCTTAGAGTAAAGCTCCCCTGGATGTGATATCCCCCCTAAGAGGGATGAACTAACCTTGGGTTTTGTCGACGATGATTCATGTAGGTGTTGAAGATGTAGATTCTCAATGTCGATGTAGATCATCCGGAGCAATCCATTGGAGTGAGTTGCACTTTCAATACCTACATGGGTTAGTCCCACAAGGAACATACAAGGATATCGATGGACATAGAGTAGATTGCACACGAGATGATGTCATAGAGTTCTTCTTCTTCGGGATCCACATCATCTTGATGGGAATCATTGTAGTTGTAGATGTACTTGGTGAAGTAGAACTTGACCAAGGCTTTAGGAGCATCTTTAAATGCATCAATCTCTTCTTGAAGCTTTTCCTTGCCTTTTAGTTTGTGGTCTTGTGGTGGAAGATCATCTTGGGCTTGTGTCCTCTTGAAGGAAGTAGGATCATACTTCTCTTGTTGAGGAACAAACTTTTTCTTGGGGTATTGATCTTCCTCCCACTCAACTTCATTGGCATTGAACTTTCGTTCAAAACCAACACCTTGATTCTTCTGGTGCCTTCCTTGCTTGCGTACAATTTCCTCGAATTGCTTACTCCTGGCAAGGCTCTTGTAAACACCTATCTCTATAATTCCCTTCAATAAGCTATTTTCTTGCTCAAGTGTAACTCGGCTAAGAGAATCATTAGTGAAATCAAGAGAACTAATAGAAGCAACAACATTGGATTTATCATGATTATTGTTACTACTAGAGGAAGAATTTTACTTGTTCTTATTGCTAGATTTTACTTGTGGCATGTAGGTAGATAAGAGTAAACGCTTGGCAATGTAGAAGAACTTTACTTACGAAGATCATCATTGATTTATTATAAGAACTCATGCTCTTGCTCTAGATTTAGCTTTTCAAAGCGTAGCTTCTCACGAGTCCTCAAAAGCTCTCGATTATCTTCGAAGGTAGTTCCATGAGCTAACTTAAGAATGTTTAGTTATTTAGTTAGACACTCAATCTTCTCCTTATCATCATCATTTGTTTTATCTTGATTAGAATGATTAATAGTAATTTCATCATAGTTCTCATCATCGTTTTCATCACTATTGCTACCAACAAGTAAATCATGATCTCCTAGCAAATCATCTTCATCACTACTGAAATCAAGATATTCGGGGTGTGATACCTTAGGGCATTTAGCCATGAAGCATCTTCCAATTCCTTCATTTGGTGAGTCAAATATGTCATAGGAGTTGGACCACACAAGAGCAATTCCGGCAACACCTTCATCTTGAGTATCTTCGGAGTCGGAGTAATAGCTTCTCTCGGAGTGGTCATCGGAGTTGGAACCGTATACCCATTCACCAACATGAGCTAGATGTCTTTGTCTTGTATAGCTCCTTGATGATTTGTCCTTCCTTTCTGAATCCTTGCTTCTACGAGAGGGTCTTTGTTCATAACGATCATCTCTACTCCTTCTCTCTCTTGTTGGTGATTCTTATCTTCTACTTCTCCTTTTAGGTGAATCTTCTCTTCTCTTGTGTGGAGCCGTACACTCATTTGAGTAGTGGCCGGGACTCCCACCATTTTAGCAATTCCGTTCACGACTAGAAGATCTTTTGTCATTGTAGGACCTTGACTTGTAGTTTCTTTCTTTGCTTCTATTCTTATAGAATTTGTTGAAGTTCTTCACCATTAAGCTCAATTCTTCATTGAAGACTTGTTTCTCACTTGATGATGTAGGAGCATCACATGAAGCTTTGTAAGCGCCACTAGACTTGTTGTGAAGCTCTTCTTTATCCTTAAGTGACATCTCATGAGCAACAATTCTCCCAATGACTCTGGTTGGCTTGAGATCTTTGTAATTGGGCATCATTTGGATCAATGTGCACACGGTGTCATATTTTTCAACCAAGGCTCTTAGGATCTTCTTGATGATGAATCTATCGATCATCTCTTCGCTTCCTAAGCCGGCAATCTCATTTGTGATGAGAGCAAGCCTAGAGTACATTTCAGCGACGCCTTCACCATCCTTAATTTTGAACTTGTCAAGTTGACTTTGAAGCACATCCAACTTGGATTCCTTGACGGAGTCTGTACCTTCGTCCATATCAATCAAAGTATCCCAAGTTTCCTTTGCAGTCTCAAGATGGCTGATTTTGTTGAATTCTTCGGGACACAATCCATTGAAGAGGATATCGCAAGATTGAGCATTGTATTGCAACTTCTTCAATTCTTCAGCGGTAGCTTCACGATTCAGTTCCTTCCCATCGAAGAATTCACCTTGCAAACCAATACACACAATAGCCCAAACAGTGGGGTTATGTCCAAGAATATGAATTTTCATCTTATGCTTCCAACTAGCAAAATTAGTACCATCAAAGTAAGGACCTCTACGGTGGTAACTTCCCTCGCTAGTCGCCATACTCTCCTAGGTTGTGAAACCAAGGCTATGATCACCAAAGCTATGGAAATCAAGGCAAATGGAGACCAAAGCTTTGATACCGCTTGTAGGATCGAAAGTATGTCTAAAGGGGGTGTTTAGACTACTTGACAAAATAAAAACTTATCCTTTTCCCAATTTTATGTTTTGGTAGATTTTAGCAATTTAGCACAAGTCAAGAAATCTTCCTACACATGCAATTCTAGAGTTGTGGCAGGGGAAAGTAAAGCATTGCATATGAAGGTAAAGGGAGGGGTTGGAGAGTGCAAACACAATTGGAGACAGAGATGTTTTTGGCATGGTTCCGATAGGTGGTGCTATCGTACATCCACGTTGATGGAGACTTCAACCCATGAAAGGTAACGGCTGCGCGAGTCCATGTAGGGCTCCACGAAGAAGCAACCTTGTCTATCCCACCATGGCCGTCGCCCACGAAGGACTTGCCTCACTAGGGTAGATTTTCACGAAGTAGGTGATCTCCTTGCCCTTACAAACTCCTTGGATCAGCTCCATAATCTTGTCGGAGGCTCCCAAGTGAGACCTAACCAATCTAGGAGAAAGCACTCTTCAAAAGGTAATAAATGATGTGTTGATGATGAACTCCTTGCTCTTATGCTTCAACTGATAGTCTCCCCAACACTCAACTCTCTCTCACAGATTTGGATATGGTGGAAAGAATATTTGAGTGGAAAGCAACTTGGGGAAGGCTAGAGAACAAGATTCTTGAGGTTGGATTGGAATGTCTTAGTCTTCACACATGAGTAGGTGGTTCTCTCTCAGAAAATGAATAGTGGAAGTGTAGGCACGTTCTATTGGCTCTCTCTCTCTAATGGAGAGGGGTGGAGGGGTATATATAGCGTCCACACAAAATCTAGCCGTTACACACATTTGACCCAACTCGGTCAGACCGAATAAACGAACTCGGAGAGACCGAAGCAGTTCAAAATGTGAACGTTAGACATTTCGGTGGGACCGACAGTATCAACTCGGTGAGACCGATGCGTTAGGGTTAGGGCAAAACCTTAACTTGGTTTGATCGATTACACAAACCTTAACTTGATTCGCTCATCTCGGTTAGACCAAAACGTTACGAAGGGGAAACAGAGAGTTTGCATTGCCAAATCGGTGGGACCAATTCGCTCATCTTAGGTAGACCAAAACGTTACAAAGGGGAAACAGAGAGTTTGCGATCCCATCTTGGTGAGACCGAGATTCCTATCGGTGAGACCAAACTGATTAGGGTTTGTGGCAGTGGCTATGTCAAGTGGTCTCGGTGGCGCCGGATAGATCAAATCGGTGGGGCCGAGTTTGACTTTTAGGTTTGGGACATATGTGGAAATGAGAAAGTGGTTGAGGGATTTGGAGCATATTACTAAGCACTTGAGCAAGACCGGCTTATAGGATCGATTGCCGTACTATCAAGGGGGGCTCAAACTATTGCATCCTTGCATCATCTTTATTGGTTCTTGTTTGGTTTTTCTACTTGTGAGATTTGGAGCTTATGATCATTTTCATGACAAGCTCGAGTTCATCGAAACATAGTTCACATGCATCTTTTATGATGTTTTCGATGTTGGGGGTTTTGCTGGTCCTCTTTGTGAGTCTTAGAGCTTATGTTCATCTTGATGACAAGCTCAAGTTCATCGAAAATGAAGTTCACATGCATCTTCTATGATGTTTACGATGTTAGAGGTTATGCCGGTTCTTCTATGATGGAGTGTTCACTCCTCTATACCCTTGGCATACCTCCCCTGCCTCTGTCGTTGTTTTCATGCTACTCGTCTTCCTCTATCCAACAAGCTTGAGTTTGCTCAATTTAGAGCTCATATGCAGAAGTTATGGCAGTTCTGGTTTTATTGTATCCTTCTGTTGTCTTTAGCTGCGAGATTAAGGCAGCCAAGTGCTAAAGCCTCGGTGGCATGCGGTAGTACCACTCAAGGGAGCGGTAGTACCGCAAGGGCCAGCGGTAGTACCGCTCCTTATGAGCAGTAGTACCGTTGCCTCCAGCCCTAACACTGATGCATGCGGAAGTAGGCGTGGATGTAATTTTTTATATCCGCCCTAACACGGTAGTACCGCGCCTTCGATCCGGTACTACCGTGCTGGACTTTTGCACTATTCCAACCTCAGTGGAAGTAGGCGCGGATGTAATTTATTACTTCCATGCATTTCCAGTATAGTCGATGCCTGCCTTACGGTAATACCATAAGGGCGCGCGATGGCCCCACTCCGGTGGTTCTACCGCTCGTTGCCTTATGCAACAAGCCCTCATCTGGTCACTACCGTGTAAGCGGTAGTACCACACTCCGCAGAGGTAGTACCACAACCATGTGTGGTAGTACCACGGTCGTCTGCGGTAGTACCGCGTCACGCGGGCTGAGAGAGGGGATACCAGTTTGATTTTTCTCCTCTTGTAAAATGGGGTCTTCTTCCCCATTGAGTCTTATCCTTTGAGCTCGTGTTCTTCCCCCTTTGTTGACCTTCTTCGAGCTTGCTATCTCTCAATCCCTCCATGGATTCTTGCTAGTTTTGGGGGGATAGTGAGAGGAGATATAGATATTGGGGAACGTAGTATTTCAAAAAAAATCCTACGATCACGCAAGATCTATCTAGGAGAAGCATAGAAACGAGCGCGGAGACTGTGTCTACATACCCTCGTAGACCGAAAGCGGAAGCGTTTAGTAATGCGGTTGATGTAGTCGAACGTCTTCATGATCCAACCGATCCAAGCACCGAACGTACGGCATCTCCGTGTTCAGCACACGTTCAACTCGATGACGTCCCACGAACTCTTGATCCAGTTGAGGTCGAGGGAGAGTTCCGTCAATACGACGGCGTGGTGATGGTGATGATGAAGTTATCGGCGCAGGGCTTCGCCTAAGCACTACGACGATATGATCGAGGTGTAGAGCTGTGGAGGGGGTACCGCACACGGCTAAGAAATCAACTTGTGTGTCTATGGGGTGCCCCCTGGCCACGTATATAAAGGAGTGGAGGAGGGGGCCGGCCGGCCTCCTATGGCGCGCCCCAAGGGGAGATTCCTACTCCTACTAGGAGTAGGTCCCCCCCCCCTTTCCTAGTGCAACTAGGAGGGGGAAGGAAGGAAGGAGAGGGGAGAAGGAAAGAGGGGGCCAGCCCCCCTTGCCCTAAACCAATTCGGTTCGGTCCTAGGGGCCATGCCCCACACCTCCTTTGATGCCCTCTATTTCCACCGAGGCCCATGTAGGCCCATTTAGCCCACGGGGGGTTCCGGTAACCTCCTGGTACTCAGATATTTATCCGGTGACCCCCGGAACCCTTCTGGTATCCGAATATAACCTTCCAATATATCAATCTTTATGTCTCGACCATTTTGAGACTCCTTGTCATGTCCGTGATCACAACCGGGACTCCAAACTACCTTTGGTTCATAAAAATACATAAACTCATAATACCGATCATCATCGAACGTTAAGAGACCCTACGGGTTCGAGAACTATGTAGACATGACCGAGACTCATCTCCGGTCAATAACCAATAGCGGAACCTGGATGCTCATATTGGTTCCTACATATTTTACGAAGATCTTTATCGGTCAAACCGCATAACAACATACGTTGTTCCCTTTGTCATCGGTATATTACTTGCCCGAGATTCGATCGTCGGTATCATCATACCTAGTTCAATCTCGTCACCGACAAGTCTCTTTACTCGTTCTGTAATACAACATCTCGTGACTAACTCATTAGTTGTTAGCTTGCAAGGCTTATTACGATGTGTATTACCGAGAGGGCCCAGAGATACCTCTCCGACACTCGGAGTGACAAATTCTATTCTCGATCTATGCCAGTACCACAAACACCTTCGGAGACACCCTTGAAGAGGAGTAAAGTAGCGTAAGTATTTCCCTCAGTTTTTGAGAACCAATGTATCAATCCAGTAGGATACTATACGCAAGTTCCTTGTAACTGCACAAACAAATAAGAACCTTGCGAACAACGTGATAAAGGGGTTGTCAATCCCTTCTCAGCCACTTGCAAAAGTGAGATCTGATAGAGATAATAGGATAAATATTTTTGCTATTTTTGTTGTATAGATTGAAAAGTAAAGATTGCAAAATAAAAGAACAGTGAAGATAACTAGTTGATGGAAGATTAATATGATGGAAGATAGACCCGGGGGCCATATGTTCCATTAGTGTCTTCTCTCAAGATAGCAGATTCTACGGTGGGTGAACAAATTACTGTCGAGCAATTGATAGAAAAGCGCATAATTATGAGAATATCTAGGCATGATCATGTATATAGGCATCGCGTCCGTGACAAGTAGACCGAAACGATTCTTCATCTACTACTATTACTCTACACATCGACCGCTATCCAGCTAGCATCTAGAGTATTAAGTTCATAATAACAGAGTAACGCCTTAAGCAAGATTACATGATGTAGAGGGATAAACTCATGAAATATGGTATAAACCCCATCTTTTTATCCTTGATGGCAACAATACAATATGTGCCTTGCTGCCCCTGCTGTCACTCGGCAAGGACACCGCAAGATTGAACCCAAAGCTAAGCACTTCTCTCATTGCAAGAAAGATCAATCTAGTAGGCCAAACCAAACTGATAATTTGAAGAGACTTGCAAAGATATTTAAATCAGTCATAAAAGAATTCAGAGAAGAATCAAATATTGTTCTTAGATAATCTTGATCATATACTCACAATTCATTGGATCTCGACAAACACACCGCAAAAAGAATTATATCGAATAGATCTCCAAGAAGATCGAGGAGAACTTTGTATTGAGATCCAAAGAGAGAGAAGAAGCCGTCTAGCTAATAACTATGGACCCGAAGGTCTGTGGTAAACTACTCACAACTCATCAGAGAGGCTATGGTGTTGATGTAGAAGCCCTCCGTGATCGATGCCCCCTCCGGCGGAGCTCCGGAACAGGCCCCAAGATGGGATCTCACGGGTACAGAAGGGTGCGGCGGTGGAAATAGGGTTTCGTGGTGCTCTCGGATGTTTTCATGTTATATGAGTATATATAGGATGAAGAAGTATGTCAGTGGAGCTACGAGGGGCCCACGAGGGTGGGGGCGCGCCCTCCTGCCTCGTGGCCACCTCGTGGCTTCCCTGGCGTGTACTCCAAGTCTTATGGGTTGCGTTTTTTCCAAAAACGATCCTCGTGAAGGTTTCATTCCCTTTGGACTCCGTTTGATATTCCTTTTCTGTGAAACACTTAAATAGGCAAAAACAGCAATTTGCACTGGGCCTTGGGTTAGTAGGTTAGTCCCAAAAATAATAGAAAAGTGTATGATAAAGCCCATTAAACATCCAAAACAAATAATATAATAGCATGGAACAATAAAAAATTATAGATACGTTGGAGACGTATCAAGCATCCCCAAGCTTAATTCCTGCTCGTCCTCGAGTAGGTAAATGATAAAAACATATTTTTTGATGTGGAATGCTGCCCAACATAATTCTCAGTGTAATTTTGTTTATTGTGGCATGAATGTTCAGATCCGAAAGATTCAAGAAAAAAATTAATATTGACATAAGAATAATAATACTTCAAGCGTACTAACAAAGCAATTATGTCTTCTCAAAATAACATGGCCAAAGAAAGTTCATCCCTACAAAATCATATAGTTTGGCTATGCTCCATCTTCATCACACAAAATACCCAAATCATGCACAACCCTGGTTTCAGCCAAGCAATTGTTTCATACTTAATTTTTTTCAAACTTTTTCAACGTTCACGCAATACATGAGCGTGAGCCATGGATATAGCACTATAGGTGGAATAGAGTGGTGGTTGTAGAGAAGACAAAAAGGAGGAAGATGGTCTCACATCAACTAGGCGTACCAATGGGCTATGGAGATGCCCATCAATAGATATCAATGTGAGTGAGTAGGGATTGCCATGCAACGGATGCACTAGAGCTATAAATGTATGAAAGCTCAACAAAAAAACTAAGGGGTTGTGCATCCTACTTGCTTGCTCGCGAAGACCTAGGGCATTTGAGGAAGCCCATCGTTGGAATATACAAGCCAAGTTCTATAATGAAATTCACACTAGTATATAAAAGTGACTAAACAAGAGACTCTCTATCATGAAGATCATGGTGCTACTTTGAAGCACACGTGTGGTAAAAAAGATAGTAACATTGTCCCCCTTTTTCTTTTTCTTTTTTTGGGCCACCCTTTTTTTGGCCTTTCTCTTTTTTTTGGCCTTTTTTCGGGACAATGCTCAAATAATGATGATCATCACACTTCTATTTATTTACAACTCGATATTATAACAAAATATGACTCTATATGGATGCCTCTGCTACTTCTCGAGCTTGCGTTGTATTCCCTCGAAGAGGAAAGGGAGATGCATCACAGTAGCGTAAGTATTTCCCTCAGTTTTTTGAGACACAAGGTATCAATCTAGTAGGAAACCACGCGCGAGTACCTCGCACCTGCACAAACAAATAAGAACTTCGCAAACAACGCGATAAGGGGTTGTCAATCCCTTTACGGTCACTTACGAAAGTGAGATCTGATAGAGATAATAGTTTGATATTTTTGGTATTTTTTATTATAAGAACATAAAGTAAAAGCGGAAAAAGTAAAGTAGGTGTAGATTGATATGTTGAGAATAGACCCGGGGGCCGTAGTGTTCTCTAGTGGCTTCTCTCATGATAGCGATATTCTACGGCGGGTAAACAAATTACTGTCGAGCAATTGATAGAAAAGCGAATAATTATGAGACTATGTAGGCATGATCATTATATATAGGCATCACGTCCGAGATAAGTAGACCGAAACGATTCTGCATCTACTACTATTACTCCACACATCGACCGCTATCCAGCATGCATCTAGTGTATTGAGTTCATAAGAACAGAGTAACGCCTTACGCAAGATGACATGATGTAGAGGGATAAACTCAAGCAGTATGATATAAACCCCATCTTTTTATCCTCGATGGCAACAATACAATACGTGCCTTGCTGCCCCTACTGACACTGGGAAAGGACACCGCAAGATTGAACCCGAAGTCAAGCACTTCTCCCATTGCAAAACCTATAGATCTAGTAGGCCAAACCAAACCAATAATTCGAAGAGACTTGCAAGGATATTATAATCATACATAAAGAGTTCAAAGAAGAACCAAATATTTCTCATAGATAATCTTGATCATAAATCCACAATTCATCGGATCTCGACAAACACACCGCAAAAAGAGATTACATTGAATAGATCTCCTCGAGGACCGTGGAGAACTTTGTATTGAGATCCAGAGAGAGAGAAGAAGCCATCTAGATACTAGCTATGGACCCGAAGGTCTGTGGTAAACTACTCACAACTCATGGTGAGGCGATGATGATGATGTAGAAGCACTCCGTGGAAGATCCCCCCCTCCGGCGGATCTCCGGAACAGGCCCCAAGATGGGATCTCACGGGAACAGAAGGTTGCGGCGGTGGAACTAGGGTTTTCTCTGTTGTTCTAATGGTTTCGGGGTACGTAGGCATATATAGGAGGAAGGAGGGCACCGGGGGCCTTACGTGGGACCCATGAGGCAGGGGGCGCGCCCTAGGGGGGCGCCCCCCACCCTCGTGGGCACCTCGTAGACCCTACTCCGTGGTTCTCAAGTCTCCCATGCGTGATTTTCTCCAAAAATATCTCTCCCGAAGGTTTCATTCCGTTTGGACTCCGTTTGATATTCCTTTTCTGCAAAACCCTAAAACAGGCAAAAAAACAGCAATCTGGACTGGGCCTTTGGGTTAGTAGGTTAGTCCCAAAAATAATATAAAAGTGGATGACAAAGCCCATTAAACATCCAAAACATCATAAATAATAGCATGGAACTATCAAAAATTAAAGATACGTTGGAGACGTATCAGCCTCCGGCGGTGTACCGGGACGTGCAATGAATCAAGAGTGATATGTATGAAAAATTATGCATGGTGGCCTTGCCACAAATACGATGTCAACTACATGATCATGCATGGAAATATGACAATGATGAAGCGTGTCATAATAAACGGAACGGTGGAAAGTTGCATGGCAATATATCTCGGAATGGCTATGGAAATGCCTTGATAGGTAGGTATGGTGGCTGTTTTGAGGAAGGTATACGGTGGGTGTATGGTACCAGCGAAAGTTGCGCGGTACAAGAGAGGCTAGCAATGGTGGAAGGGTGAGAGTCCGTATAATCCATGGACTCAACATTAGTCATAAAGAACTCACATACTTATTGCAAAAATCTACAAGGCATCCAAACAAAGTACTACACGCATGCTCCTAGGGGAAGGGTTGGTAGAAGTTAACGATCACGCGATCCCGACCTCCACACAAAGGATGACAATCAATGAAATACCTCATGCTTCAAATTTGTGACACAACGGTTACCATACGTGCATGCTATGGGACTTGCAAACCTCAACACAAGTATTTCTCAAATTCACAATTACTCTACTAGCATGACTATAACATCACCATCCTCATATCTTGAAACAATCATCAAGTATCAAACTTCTCATAATATTCAATGCACTTTATATGAAAGTTTTTATTATACCCATCTTGGATGCCTATCATATTAGGACTATTTTTTTAACCAAAGCAAATTACCATGCTATTCTAAAGGACTCTCAAAATAATATAAGTGAAGCATGAGAGATCAATACTTTCTATAAAATAAAACCACCACCGTGCTCTAAAAAGATATAAGTGAAGCACTAGAGCAAAATTATCTAGCTCAAAAGATATAAGTGAAGTACATAGAGTATTCTAATAAATTCCGATTCATGTGTGTATCTCCCAAAAGGTGTGTAAAGCAAGGATTATTGTGGTAAACTAAAAAGCAAAGACTCAAATCATACAAGACGCTCCAAGCAAAACACATATTATGTGGTGAATAAAAATATAGTCTCAAGTAAAGTTACTGATAGACGAAGACGAAAGAGGGGATGCCTTCCCGGGGCATCCCCAAGCTTAGGCTTTTGGTTGTCCTTGGATTTTACCTTGGGGTGCCATGGGAATCCCCAAGCTTAGGCTCTTGCCACTCTTTGTTCCATAGTCCATCAAATCCTTACACCAAAACTTGAAACCTTCACAACACAAAACTTAACAGAAAATCTCGTGAGCTCCGTTAGTATAAGAAAACAAACCACCACTTTAAGTTACTGTATTGAACTCATTCTTTATTTATATTGGTGTTAAACCTACTGTATTCCAAGTTCTCTATGGCTCATACCCCCCGATACTACTCATAGATTCATCAAAATAAGCAAACAACACACGAAAAACAGAATCTGTCAAGAACAAAACAGTCTGTGGCAATCTGTAACTTTCGAATACTTATGTAACTGTAAAAATTCTGAAATAAATTTGTGGACGTGAGGAATTTGTCTATTAATCATCTTCAAAAATGATCAACTAAAAATCACTCTCCAGTAAAAATGGCAGCAGAACTCGGGAGCGCAAAAGTTTCTATTTTTTACAGCAAGATCGCAAAGACTTCACCCAAGTCTTCCCAAAGATTCTACTTGGCACAAACACTAATTAAAACACAAAACCACATCTAACAAGAAGCTAGATAAATTATTTATTACTAAATGGAAGTAAAAGCAAAGAAAATAAAATTGGATTGCCTCCCAACAAGCGCTATCGTTTAACCCCCCTAGCTAGACATGATACAAGAATAGATCTAGGTATTGCCATCTTTGGTAGGCAATCCATAAGTGGCTCTCATAATATATTCATAAGGTAATTTGATTTTCTTTCTAGAAAGTGTTACATGCCTTTCCTTAACAGAAATTAGGATCTAATGTTTCCTTCTTTAATATCAATAATTGCACCAATCGTTCTAAGAAAAGGTCTACCAAGAATAATAGGACATGTAGGATTGCAATCTATATCAAGAACGGTGAAATCTACGGGCACATAATTCCTATTTGCAACAATAAGAACATTATTAATCCTTCCCATAGGTTTCTTAATGGTAGAATCCACAAGATGCAAATTTGAATAACAATCATCGAATTCATGGAAACCTAACATATCACACAAAGTTTTTGGAATTGTGGA
Organism: Secale cereale; assembly: GCA_902687465.1. Taxonomy (NCBI): domain Eukaryota; kingdom Viridiplantae; phylum Streptophyta; class Magnoliopsida; order Poales; family Poaceae; genus Secale; species Secale cereale. The sequence continues at coordinate 876,921,737 of LR738710.1, forward strand.
AACACTGGCACCCAAATCACACAAAGCATAACATTCATGATCTTTAACCTTAATTTTAATAGTAGGTTCCCACTCATCATAAAGTTTTCTAGGGATAGAAACTTCTAATTCAAGTTTTTCTTCATAGGATTGCATTAAAGCATCAACGATGTTTTTGGTAAAAGCTTTATTTTGACTATAAGCATGAGGAGAATTTAGCACGGATTGCAACAAGGAAATACAATCTATCAAAGAGCAATTATTATAATTAAATCCCTTGAAATACAAAATAGTGGGTTCATTGCTATGTAAAGTTTTGACCTACTCAATCCCACTTTTAAAAGTTTTAGCATCAAGATCTAATAACTCCGAATCATTGGGACGCCTTTTAACTAAAGTTGACTCATCTCCAGTCCCATCTTTACCAAAATTTATATTAGAAAATAAGGATTTAATAGGGAACACATCAATTATCTTTAGATCTTCCGGTTTAGCGGCCATCTTATTAACTAAGGTGGCTTGCTTATCCAAAATTTGGGCTATTAAGTTCTCAAGATGAGCAAACTGAGATTTCAAACTATATAATTCTTTAGACATATCATCAAGATCTTTCTTCATGTACTCCATAAAACTTTTTTGTTCTTTAAGCTCATTTCTGAAGAAATTATTATGCTCAAATTGCAAAGACATAAAACTTCTAACATTGTTTTCAATCTCTTCCAACCTTCAAAGGTGAGGATCAACGCTATTTGGTAGAGCCATTGTGATGAACAACCAATCCAACACACAAGCAAACAAAAAGTAAGCGAAAAGAGGCGAACGGGAAAAGGGCGAATAAAACAGGAAAGGTGAACTAGGGGAGAGGAAAACGAGAGGCAAATGGAAAATAATGTAATGCGAGGGATAAGAGTTTGTGATGGGTACTTGGTATATAACTTGTGCGTAGATCTCCCCGGCAACGGTGCCAGAAATTCTTCTTGATACCTCTCGATCATGCGTTGTTTTTTCCTTGAAGAGGAAAGGGTGATGCAGCAAAGTAGCGTAAGTATTTCCCTCGGTTTTTGAGAATGAAGGTATCAATCCAATAGGAGACTACATGCAAGTTCTTGTACCTGCACAAACAAATAAGAACCTTGCAACCAACGTGATAAAGGGGTTGTCAATCCCTTCTCGGCCACTTGCAAAAGTGAGATCTGATAGAGATAATAGGATAAATATTTTTGGTATTTTTGTTGTATAGATTGAAAATTAAAGATTGGAAAATAAAGGAACAGTAAGGATAACTAGTTGATGGAAGATTAATATGATGGAAGATAGACCCGGGGGCCATAGGTTTCACTAGTGGCTTCTCTCAAGATAGCAGATTCTACGGTGGGTGAACAAATTACTGTCGAGCAATTGATAGAAAAGCGCATAATTATGAGAATATCTAGGCATGATCATGTATATAGGCATCACGTCCGTGACAAGTAGACCGAAACGATTCTGCATCTACTACTATTATTGCACACATCGACCGCTATCCAGCATGCATCTAGAGTATTAAGTCCATAAGAATAGATTAACGCCTTAAGCAAGATGACATGATGTAGAGGGATAAACTCATGCAATATGAAAGAAACCCCATCTTTTTATCCTCGATGGCAACAATACAATACGTGCCTTGCTGCCCCTATTGTTAATTCGAAGAGACTTGCAAAGATATTTAAAACATGCATAAAAGAATTCAGTTAAGAATCAAATATTGTTCATAGATAATCTTGATCATAAACCCACAATTCATCGGATCTCGACAAACACACCGCGAAATGAATTACATCGAATAGATCTCCAAGAAGATCGAGGAGAACTTTGTATTGAGATCCAAAGAGAGAGAAGAAGCCATCTAGCTAATAACTATGGACCCGAAGGTCTCTGGTAAACTACTCACAACTCATCGGAGAGGCTATGGTGTTGATGTAGAAGCCCTCCGTGATCGATGCCCCCTCTGGTGGAGCTCCGGAATAGGCCCCAAGATGGGATCTCACGGGTACAGAAGGTTGCGACGGTGGAAATAGGGTTTCGTGGTGCTCTCGGATGTTTTCAGGGTATATGAGTATATATAGGACGAAGAAGTATGTCGGTGGAGCTACGAGGGGCCCACGAGGGTGGGGGCACGCGTACCCTCCCGTGCGCGCCCTCCTGCCTCGTGGCCACCTCGTGGCTTCCCTGGCGTGTACTCCAAGTCTTCTGGGTTGCGTTTGTTTCAAAAACGATCCTCGCGAATTTTTCATTCCGTTTGGAGTCCGTTTGATATTCCTTTTCTGCGAAACACTGAAATAGGCAAAAAAAATAGCAATTTGCACTGGGCCTTGGGTTAGTAGGTTAGTCCCAAAAATAATATAAAAGTGTATGATAAAGCTCATTAAACATCCAAAACAAATAATATAATAGCATGGAACAATCAAAAATTATAGATACGTTGGAGACGTATCATAGAGCATCTTTATAATCACCTAGTTACGTTGGGTCGTTTGATAGCACACAAGGTGTTCCTCCGGTATTCGGGAGATGCATAATCTCATAGACATAGGAACATGTATAAGTAATGAAGAAAGCAATAGCAGTAAAACTAAACGATCATAGTGCTAAGCTAACGGATGGGTCTTGTCCATCACATCATTCTCCCAATGATGTGATCCCGTTGATCAAATGACAACTCATGTTTATGGTTAGGAAACATAACCATCTTTGATTAACAAGCTAGTCTAGTAGAGGCATACTAGGGACACTATGTTTTGTCTATGTATTCACACATGTATCAAGTTTACGATCAGTACAATTCTAGCATGAATAAAAGACATTTATCATGACATATAAGGAAATATAAATAACAACTTTATTATTGCCTCTTGGGCATATTTCCTTCACTAGATCCACATTTCCACCAATCACTTTCTCCTCTATGTGAGGGTAACCCCTTGGATATAGATCTTGGAGTTCTTGGTGTTCTCCTTCTTGTTCTTCCTCTCATTTTCCTCCCTAGCATTAGTTGCTTTGGTGGGATTTGGGAGAGAAGGACTTGGGCACTCCGTGTGCCCTTGCCATTGCATTTGGTGCATCAGTTTGAGTTCTCCACGGTGATACGTGGATGTGAAGTTGAGAATCTTATTACTCTTGGGTGCTTGGTACCCTTGAGCTTGTTCCTCTTGGGTGCTTGGGCACCCTAGACAGTTGAGATCACCTCGGAACTATATTCCATTATGGTGAAGCTTCGTGGTCTCGTTGGGGGCCACCTATTAAGTTGTGGAGATGGTCCCAACCTTTGCGGTGTTCGGAGCTCAATCGTTGTGGTATAAAGCTCCGGGCAAGCGTCGGGTCTCCAATTAGGTTGTGGAGATCGCCCCGAGCAATTTGTACGGGTTCGGTGACCGTCCCCAAGGGTTGCCATTTGTACGGGTTCGGTGACTGCCCTCAAGGGTCCCTTAGTGGAATCACGGCATCTTGCATTGTGCGAGAGCGTGAGGAGATTACGGTGGCCCTAGTGGCTTCTTGGGGATCATTGTGCCTCCACACCGCTCCAAACGGAGATTAGCATCTGCAAGGGTGTGAACTTCGGGATACATCTCGTCTCCGCGTGACTCGATTATCTCTTACCCGAGCCTTTACCTATGCACTTTACTATGTGATAGCCATATTGTTTCTTGTCAAATTAACCGCTAGTTTTATTCCGCATTTGTTCAAGCCTAAACAATAATTATTTTAAAGCACCTATTCACCCCCCCCCCCCTCTGGGCGAGATCCACGATCTTTCACCTGTTTATCTTTCTATCCCGTTTCGACCCGGTAACTAAATGCTAACTTTTGATTGTTTACATAAACGTGACGCGTGGTTTTCACTAAGAAAAACTCGGGCAAGCTTTTTACCCGTGCGATCTTTCCAATATACGTGTGTTTACCCATGTAATTAACCAGATAGTAGATGTTTCATCGCTTCGAGTTCATAGCCTGGGTGCTTTGAGCTCTTTTTTGTAAACAAATAGCGGCAACTACTACACTAATAGTCTAGCACTACTTGCACCAAGCTTCGGCGGTTTGATGTGGCTTGTAAGCTGTTCGCACACGAACACTTCACCATGTGCCCTCGATGCCGGGGGTGATGCACCGCAGCTCACGTCGAAGGAGACCCGTCCGGAAGCGCAGTACGCAAGCAATCCGGCGGACGCTTTTGTAGACCAGAAGCACCGCTTGCCCCGGAGGGACCCTGTCAGGGTGCGCGGCGGCTATGGGCTGCCCTAGGTCGACCTGATCGCCCCTAGGGCCTCGAGGTTCGCCGCCCTGCAATGAAGAAAAACGAACGAAGAACGAGAAGAAGGGATAGATGAACACGAAAATGTAGTAGATGTGTTTATTCGATTGTGTGTTGTTCAATCGACCGTCACTCCTTAGGTATATAAGAGGCGGCTGGACATCCCGTGCAAGGAAATGGCTTGGATTCACGTCCAAAACCCTAGCCAAATTCGGATTGGTTTTGTCCGAACTTTCCAAAACTGTTCGGTTTAAACTGGCTGCATCTTGCGGGCAATTTTTGAGGTGGTAAACGATCTCGGTTGGAAAAGAGTCCAAAAGCAATCTTGACCGTTTCGATGAGGCGAACAACTTTCATGTTGAAAGTTTTTTTATTTGAAGCCATCTTCTAGGCCAAAACTGTCACGCAAAACAGGTTGTTATTCGCGCTACCCATAAGACATGTGGCTGGTGGGGGCACCACTTATGGCACCGTGACCGGGCTGCATTCAGATGGCTGTAACTTTTGCATACGAACTTGGATTGGGACGTTTTTTATATCAAAATCAACCGTTTCAATGATACGAAGACAATTCATGTAGAAAGTTTTTCCATATGAGGCAGTCTTTGATGGTGTTATCAGCCGAATAGTATTCTGAATACAAAATCTCAGTATTTCGAACACAACTTCGGCCTTCGAGATGATATTGGATGGCGATGGCCCAAACTTCAAATATGTTCATATGGACAATATAAAACTTTTTTATGTAGATCACTTCTCCATTTGAGGTCATATTAATTAAGTTATTGGCCGTGCCATAATCTGGTGTCAACTCATGCCCCCCTGTTTTTCGGCAAAACTTGGATGCCGAAAAATAATTTGCACATAGCTTGTTCTAAGGATGATGTCAACACTCCATCGGCCATTTTTCTTGTTTTTAGGACAATAAGTATATATCGACCATTGCTTGTTTGAACCTCTTGATGCAAACTTGGGTGAAAACTTCTCAACTTCTATAACAATCCGGTGATAAGGTTCCATAGATCAAAACCATCCCCCGAATCATATTATTCACCCTGTCGCTAGGATTTTGCAGATAATCAAGAATAAACTTCCCCCAATCCTTGCTTCGTCTGCATAAAAATTTCATTAGTGGCCGAAGTTGTGGACTTCGGTTCGGCCTTACCTATATTATTGACGAGACTGAGCATCGACTATTGATAGAAATTCAATACACCATGATGAACATAGTAGCCGGATGCTTGCTGTGCCAACTTTTCTTGAATTGTCATGCCTAGAAATATAAACAATTTTAAAGCAACCCAAGGTCAATTTTGTATCTAGACATATCTCAAGATAAACTATAAGTGATTCGTCAAAACATTGATAACCCTTGGATGTTTGTTGCACTACTCATAACGAATCACCGAAAGCCTAAATATGTATAGCACCTATAGCAAGTAAAAGAGTCAATCCGAATAACAATTCATATTCGGCTCTGATTAATCGTGCATAAAAATATTCTAAGCGGCATGAGGCTTCAAAAAATAGTACCATAAGGAGATATATAAACAACACCAACACTTTGGCCATTGTTACAAATTGAACCATCAAAACATAATCTCCTTAGTACCAGAGAGACAAGGCTAACATAAATATTATGCATGTCATTAATCTGATATTCAGTAATAAAATCAGCTATGATTTGGCCTCTTATAGATCTCAAAGATGCATAAGCCAAATCATATCCAAACAAAGTATAAGCCCACTAGCCAATTCTGTAACTATGAATTGGTCTATGCAACGTATATTCAATGATGTCTCAACTCCATTCAATCATAATATAGGCATACATATGAATTTCCATGAGCACATACCTTGTCTCGCTCTCCAATCGAACTAAGGACGATGCTAGAATACTGCACCGGCCATGCATGGACATACTCTTAGGACGATAGATAAATATCGTCCATTACCATGTAAACATCATTCAAAGCACATATAGCCGAAATAAACAAAGTAAATGACAAATCAAGTATTTCGGCCCTTTAGATCAGCAACAAACTTGTAGCTAATCAAATGTATAGTGATTTGGTAATACCCTTTCATGATGTAAGAAATTATATGGCATCCATGGATTAAAATAAGCCCATTGAGGGTTACCAATCATACCTGATGACAAATTCCATGGCATAGGCGTTAATGGCATACTTGAAGAATATGGATAATGTGTAGGCCGAAGATGTTGAAACCTTCGGCTTGGTCCTTCATAGTTTTCACTCTTTTCCTTCTTCAGCTTTGCCGCATTTCTTGTAATGGAAGCTTGCACATAATTCTTATTTTGAGCACTTCCTTTGGGAACCCATGCCATGTTCCTTTCTTCAAGTTCTTGTGCACTAAGTTTTTGTAATTTATTTTTTTCCCAATATGATAAGCCGAGTGGGCACCCCGGCTGCGATTTTGTCCGAAGCAATGGCAATTCTTGTTTTACCTTGTGCACTCTCAATTTTTTTTCTTCAGATTTGACACTTTAATTATCAATAATTGGTTGCTTCGTCTTATTGCCTTTAGTAGCCAATGTCAACACTTTAATTGGCTCTTTTTCATTTGAGATCAAATCTGAAGTTGCACTCTTACGACCATCTCTTTTAACACGGTAAACTTGCTTCACCACCTCTTTCTTCTTCCTTGAGTTCTGGACCGATTCCTTATGATCGAAACGGTCTTTAACATATGATTGTTCAAATGTTGATCCTCTTGAAGCTGCATAATGTTGGTGAGATTGTCTAAAATAAGATGGAGAATGTGCCCTTGTATCATACCTGTCCCATGATGGATATGGATCTATATGAGCATAGGGAGGCATCCACGACATTGGCATTGGTGGCCCAAAATAGGGATATGAATATGTTGCATAAAAATTGTCACTTTGCCAATACCGATCCTCATACTTGCGCCTTGGGGGTGATCTTGGTTTCTTTGCATGATTTGGCTGATAAGCATTCTTCTCTTCACTCTTCTTTTGATATTTATCCAATAGTTCAGCGAAAGTAATTTTTGATCTCTTACACTTGTGCTTATTTCGGCCTTTGTTTTCTTTTGGTTTGCTTTTATCGATCATTGGATTTCCTTGCTGCCCCCCAGTCCTTGGCGTCTCCATCGTAGCTTCGATGGAATTCTCGCCCTCAAGATTATGTTCATTATGCTCTTCAACAACTTCTTTACTAGAAAGCTTGATCCCATCATCTGCAATTTTTACCTTCTCTATGAATGGATCGGCTTGAAGCAGCCAATGCAAAAACTTTTTGCCATCAGGACCAATCGGAATAGACCGGTCATCCTTTTGTGTTTCAACAAATTTCAATCGTCCTTTTTCAATGGCCGATCTAACTATTTGATGAAACATGTTGCAATTCTCAAAATTATGTTTGAACGAATGATGCAACCTACAATACATTCGTCCTTGAATTGATGGATTGACATGGTGATCAAGAATTCTTATGTAATTATTTTTCAGCAACAAATCAAATATTTGATCACACATGCTTGAATTGAAGGTAAACTCTTTATTCTCTAGCCAATCTTGCCGTGAATACGGCTTTGAAGTTAAGCAAACGAATGTTTCACATTTTGCATTACCCCATTCGGCTATGCATTGTGTTTTGCACTCTATCTCCGATGTCTTTGGAAAGCAAATTATATGATCATCGGTTTTCTCAACAGAGTATAATCTTGGTTTTAAATTTCTGAAATCAAAGTAGTTAGAACATACATGTCTCAATTGAGGCCATGCATAAGCCAAGTATGAAGCACGCAAAGCAACCCAATTAGATATGAATTTTAAATAAAGCAATGGCAAAAACTTTGGCTGCAATAATAAATCACTATCGGTCTTTGTAAATGGCACAACAGGTTGACCGATATGTTCTATAACAATTTTATTTCTAACAAGTAAATTACCTTTCTTCATTGGTATTTCAAAATTACTTAAGAGGATTTTTCTAATAGATGCATCAACAATATAGTTTTGTCCAAATCTGAAAATAGGTAGATTACTTGCTAAACATACATCTTCAAATATGTTGGGAGAGCATGATGGTGGTGTGACTTGAACAATATCTTGCTCCGCCTTTGGATGGCTCCCCAACACCTTATCATCATCTTTTCCTTGATTCCGCGCATCATTACTTTGAAGATCCTTGTCAGCTGAACAAAGTTCGGCTACTTGCTCTTGTCCTTGAGGCTTGTCAATCTCTATAGCACGAAACTCATAGGGCAGGAAGTAGGTTCCATTCACTTCAGAAAAATCAAGAACGGTTGTTTTCCTATGCTTGACATGCCCTTTCTCAATGATGTTTGCATCTTTGAAGTTGATCGATTCAGAATATATACCACTTGATTCGGCATTTTCAACTGAAGTACTTTTAGTTTTCGAATCATCATTCTTTTCATCGGTTATATCAATTGGCAAAGCTTTTTTCCTTTGAGCCAATTCCCTATCAATCTTCTCTTGGCGAAGTACTTGCACCCTATCCCACAAAGCTTTAACTCCCCTCACAATTTCATCCCGCTCTAGATCAGTTTGCCCCCCAATGCTTTTAGGATCTTTCGGCAATGAACTGTTAGTGTTGCCAAAATTCTGCAGCTTGTAGAGGGTGTATAATATGTTGCGGCACTAGGTGGAGGTGTATGCATTGGTGTATAACAATATGCTCTCCCGCCAATTCTATCAATTGATCAAGTTTCATCTTCTTGCAAAACTCTAGCCTTTATTGCGGCATAATCAGGATACAACCCCTTTTCATATTGTTCAAGGCAAAGAGCACTAATCCTCTTATTTTGTGTCAAGCTCTTTTTTAACGCAGCCACAAGCGTTTCTGGAAGGGATTGCTCCACAATACTTTCAAATTCTTTTGGCAATGATTCATGAGTGTTGCCGAAATTCTTGAATTGCATAGAGCATGCATTATATGCTACAGTATTTGATGAGGGCACATGTGTTCCTGTAAAATTTTCACTTATTCGGCTATGACCATGAAGATGCGGGGCCGAAATATGAACATCTACAGTTACATACGGTGCTGAGAAATTACTAAAATCAGGTGTAGCATATGATGGTTGAGGGTAATTGGCCGAATAGCTAGTAGTAGCATGGCCAATTCTCCCATCCACCGGCAAGGTTGGATTCACATATTGCAAATTAGTTGCCGATAAATAAAAGGGTGAAACACTTTCTTGTATGCCATTAGAAGTTCTAACTTGGGGTGTTTCAAATTGGTTAACCGAACTCATCATGTTGCTCATCGGCATATGAATTTGCTAGGTTGCCGATGCATGTGAGTTGGAATACATATGTTGCATGTTACTAATATCATAAGAAGTTGAACCATGTAAATTACTTTGAATCGGCCCTTCCACATAGTTAGATGCCTGATTGGAAAAACTAGGGCTGGCCGATAGAGTACATTCATTGAACGATCTAGTAACACCATATGAACTATTTGCATCTACATAAGGGGATTGGGTATTCATATTACCTCTGTAGATTGCAAACCCTAGATGACGATCTCTTCGTTGCAAGAACGGGCTGGAGACAATTCAAAGCTTCGTCCCCAACGGAGTCGCCAAAAAGTGTGTTCGCACATGAACACGTCACCATGTATCATCGACGCTGGGGGTGATGCACCGCAGCTCACGTCGAAGGAGACCCGTCCGGAAGCGCGGTACGCAAGCAATCCGGCGGGCGCTTTTGTAGACCCGAAGCCCCGCTTGCCCGGGAGGGACCCCGTCAGGGCGCGCGGTGGCTATGGACTGCCCTAGGTCGACCTGATCGCCCCTAGGGCCTCGAGGTTCGCCGCCCTCCAATGAAGAAGAATGAACGAAGAACGAGAAGAAGAAGATACAAGGGTAGGGGATAGATGAACACGAAAAAGTAGTAGATGTGTTTGTTCGATTGTGTGTTGTTCAATCGGCCGTCACCCCTTAGGTATATAAGAGGCGGCTGGACTTCCCGGGCATGGGGAAGGCTTGGATTCACGTCCAAAACCCTAGCCAATTTCGGATTGGTTTTTTCCGAACTTTGCAAAACTGTTCGGTTTAAACTGGCTGCACCTTGCGGATAATTTTTGAGGTGGTAAACGACCTCGGATGGAAAAAGAGTCCAAAAGCAATCTGGACTGTTTCGACGAGACGAACAACTTTCATGTTGAACATTTTTTGATTTGAAGCCATCTTCTAGGCCAAAACTGTCACGCAAAACAGGTTGTTATTCGCGCTACCCATCAGACATGTGGCTGGTGGGGCGCGACACTTATGGCACCGTGAGAGGGCTGCATTCGGATGGCTGTAACTTTTGCATCCAAACTCAGATTGGGACTATTTTTATATCAAAATCGACCGTTTTGACGAGACGAAGACAATTCATGTAGAAAGTTTTTCCATATGAGGCAGTCTTGATGGTGTTATCTGCGGAATAGTATTCTGAATACAAAATCTCAGTATTTCGAACACAACTTCGGCCTTGGAGATAAGATTGGATGGCGATGGCCCAAACTTGAAAGATGTTCATATGGACAATATAAAACTTTTTTATGTAGATCACTTCTCCATTTGAGGTCATATTAATTAAGTTATTGGCCATGCTATAATTTGGTGTCAACATAAGCTAAACTACTCTAAGTGGGCAGTACTTGTTTAATTAGATTAGCAGATTCTCATGAACACAAGTGGAAAGGAAGGCAATAGTACACAACCTGGTGTAAATTGCAAGGCTGCTAGATAGTGATTGTTTATATATTTATTTACAACCTACAGAGTATTGAGAGGATCTCCAACAATGGCCCAACCCGCGGCGCGCTAAAAACTACTTTGCAGCGCGCTCATCGCCTGGAAAAGCTCGGCGGGCAGCGCTGGCTTCAGCAGCCGCGCTAAAATTTAGCGCACGCGCGTAGCTCTAGCGGGCGCGCTAAAATGCAGCGCGCGCTCTCGCACGGACACTCTCGACTAGGTTGCACACATATTTTAGATAAAAATGATACATACTTCAACATAGATAAAATGATACATAGATATTTTACATAGTTCATAGCATGGTGTCGAGGTCAAGCCGGACGTCGCCGGCCCGGATCTCGGCGTAGTAGGTGCCGCCGGGGCGCTCGCGGACGCCGCGGTAGCCAGACGATCCCCGGCGGCGCGGCGGCATGGTGTCGCGGTGGCGGCGGAGGCGAGAAAGCGGCGAGCAAGCGGTAGAGAAATCGGGGAGAGCGCGCGTGGCAGTGCGGAGGCTGCGTGGTGAGCGCCACATTTTATAGGCGTGCCCGAAGCGGTGCGCCAAATCTAGCGCGCGAGCTGCCGCCTTTTCTCACGCGCGCAACTGTTTCCCGCGCATGCTTGTTTCTTGCCGCCGCTGGAGCGCGCCAAAACGTCCCGCGCGTGCTAAACTGAAAATTTACCGCGCACGCGTGTCTTTTAACGCCGCTGTTGGAGATGCTCTTACCAGGTTGTAGCGACTAATCACCATGCGTTTGGTACCTTTTTGCATATTGTTTACTGGTTTACGCGTGTAGTGTACGACTACTGCTACCAGTAACACAAGTACCCAACAAACTCAGAACTCGCCCATGGATTCATGTTGTTTGTATTGTCTGGATTGCAAGAATTTCAGTTTTTGGTGACTGCACTTAGTTTAACTTGTCTGAATAATCAACCATTTGACATAGATATGTTGTGAATATTCTAAACCCCTCAAAATGACACAACTGATATGTATATGCTGCCACTGTTTTGACAATTTTCATTTGTAAAAATGAATGGCTGCTACTGTTTCTAGTTTTAGGTTGCGATGAGATGCTTGTTTGCATGCTTGTGCTTGTGTGGTTGATGATCACATGCGTTCTAGTCTTGCTGATCTTGTTCATGAAGTTTCTGCTATGTATGTTGAATTTGCGACACAATGATAGAATTAGTATTAGAATGATGCATGTTTATTAGGAGGTGGCTAAAATCATTGGACGACCTTCCCTCAAATTATTTATTTCTGTTATCATATCTCTATTCACATGTGCAGTCGAACATCTTTGTACTACGGTTGTTGTTGTATGGCAAACACGGGAGGCAAATCATATTTGTGATGCAGTTTTTGTAACTTGGCATTTCTACATGGCTTGCTTATATTGGCAATTATACACTGATGATGATGTTTACCTGCACTGCTTAATTTTGTTTATCTTGATCTTGATGGAAAAAACATCACATGTTTCTTTTTTGTCTAAGACACAACAAACATGTCTTTTTCATTGTTGAGATTAATTATAGGATCTTGTGCAGCATCAACCGTTGATTTCGTTTTCAGCTGATCAATCATCTGTCCTTCTTGTGCAGCACAAGGGTTCCATGGGGGTACAATAGCAGCGGGACGACCATGACTCCATCAAGTGCAAGCTCCAGGTACTAATCCCACTTAGCTCTTTCCTGTAGGGCATCCATTACTCATACCCGTTTTGCTCTCAAATCACGAGCGATGATATAACGTCATGCAGAGTGGGAATTTGTTGTTTCCTACCTTAGCCATCGAGTTAAAGCAATGTCATGGAAAGCTCCTCCTGTTTAGTTGAACCATATATAGTTCAACTAAATAAGCAGGCTCATACAAAAACATGCATTTTTCATTGTTGAGCAAAAACAGAGTTACATATGATTGCTAGGTACTAGTAGTCTAGTTCATGCCCCTGTTTCTATCTAAATGTGTGCACAGAAGTTCAGTTACCTTGTGAATAATTATTCGTGCATTTTTTTGTTTCTCAAATACAAATAGCTTGCTCATTTCAGCTTTCATATTGTGTCTCTGTTTTCTTGTATGAATGAGTTATCTCATTTTAACTAGTTGGAGAACAAAAAGCATGGTACTAGCTCAATTTGTGTTATCATTCTAAATAACTATCCTTTTCTTGAATGGTATGTTCATAATATATTTGCCTCAATTTTTCTATTTCTCTGAGGAAGGCATGTTGTCGTTTTTTTGTTCCCAACCCTGATTATGGTCGTCCAGCGAGTCTGGCATGTTGTTCATTTGACTATGGTCGTCCAGCTAGTCCGGCATGTTGTCATTTTCTTGTAAAGCACTACTGTATTACACCTGTAGAGCTCGTTACACTTGTAGAGCTTGTAAAGTACTATATTACACGTGGTCATATGTATTGGTACGGATAGAGCTTGTTATATTGTGTACTACATGATCTGGCTGCTCTTATTTGAGGTATCAAGTGTGCTTTTTGTCTGCCAATTTAAATGCTGGTTGAAATATGAAGAATATGAGCCTGATAGATGGGACCCACTTACCTGAACATGATAGATGGGACCGAGTTATCAGAACCTGACACCTGGGACCCATCTGACTAGTGGACCCATTTAATAAAAAAAGAAAATGAAATGGTTTAGAAAAAAGGCCACTGCCCAACAATAAAAAGGTTGAATTGTTGGGCTTGGCCCAAGTAAAGCGTCGAACTGGTCCGGGCTGATTATAATCAACGACCTTTCCATTTGGTCGCAATTTTGCCACTTCAGATTGCCACGTCGGATCCGACGTGGCCTGGGCAGACAACCAGCAATGACCTTATCACAAAGAAGGTCGTTAGTTTCCATTAAAGACGATTAGCTTTTGACCATCTGTTTTTGGTCACAAAAAGGCCGCAAATGAAAAACAATGACCATTCCGCGACCAATAGTGATGGTCGCAAGTTAACATATTTCTTGTAGTGGCAGCACCGTGAGGAAAAATCAAGGAGAGAGTACAGATATTAGTATAGAGCCTATTTTGTGGTGTCTAAGGGAGTCTTGGATTTAGGGGTCCTCGAGTGTCTGGGCTACTGAAGCTGGGCCGGACTGATGGGCCATTAATACAGAAGCAGAAGGCCACCCCACGTATCCGGATAGGACTCCTATGTGTGTAGAAAGGCAAGATAGATGTCCGGATGTAATGATTCTTTTCTCCCCAAGTCATCTTTGTACAAACATAGACCCCCTCCGGCGTGTATATAAGTCAGGGGGTTTAGTCCGTAGAGGCAGGTAGAATCACAATTACATAGGCTAGACTTCTAGGGTTTAGCCATTACGAACTCGAGGTAGATCAACTCTTGTAACCCTATATTCATCAAGACCAATCAAGCAGGAAGTAGGGTATTACCTCGATAGAGAGGGCCCGAACCTGGGTAAACATCGTGTCCCCAGTCCCTTGTTACCATCGATCCTTAGACACATAGCTTGGGCACCCCTACCCGAGATCTGCCAGTTTTGACATCGACAGTGCCGACTAGGCCTCAGCTTCGTCCGAGGAAACGGTGATGGTGCTGCGGTTCCGGTGGTGCACGTGAAGCCAACACTGTTGGAATGGAGGCGGCATGATAGACAAGGTGAACGTCGGGGCAACTCCTTGGAGGTGGAGGACGAGGCAGTTGAACCGTCCGGACAATGAGATTGATGATGGATCCTTATTCGGTGCACTGGATGGGGGATATCGAGCCGTTGTGATGGACGAGGTCGTTAGGGAAGAGGCTCCGGCTGGGCGGTAGTAGGGTGGCGGACGGAGGAGGGTAGGGTCTCGAGGGTTTTGTTGGCCTAGGTATACGAATGGGGAGACAGAGGTAAGTTACGAAAATGTGGGGTAAGTTACGAAAATAGCCCCAGCGATTTGAACTAGGCGGCTCTTCCGACTTGTTGGGGAACGTTGCATGGGAAAAAAATCCTACGCTCACGCAAGATCTATCCATGTTGATGCATAGCTACAAGAGGTGGAGTGTATCTACATACCCTTGTAGATCGCTAAGCGGAAGGGTTAAAACTCAGTTTATGTAGTCGTACCTTTCGCAATCCGATCATGATCCAACCGATCTAGTGCCGAACGGATGACACCTTCTAGTTTAGCACATGTGTGGCTCGATGACGTCTCCTCCTCCTTGATCCAGGAAGATAAGGAGGAGAACTATATGGGATCACAACCAGCACAACAACGTGGTGGTGATGGTGGTGTAGCTAGTTCGTGTGTCCTCTTGGGGCACCACCTCCCCTCTATATATAGGTAGAGGGGTGTGGGGAACAGCCCCTCCAAACCCTAGGGCGCATCCAAAGGGGGAGGAGGTGGAATCCAAGTTCTCCTCATTCCCTTCCATACAAAGGTGGGCTTTACACCTTTCCCAACTGCATGGGCCTTGAGGGACTTGTGCACCTATCCCTATAAGGAAAGAGTGCCTCCCCCAGCCCATGCTGACCATTGGGACGTGGTGGAACCCTTGGTGGACTTTTGGACTCCTCTGTAATTTTTCGAAACCTTCTGGAAGCTTCACGGTACAATACCAAAAATACTGAAACTCTTTCTCAAACCCTGAAAACAACTCTCTATATATAAATCTTTACCTCCTGGCTTTCTGAGACTCCTCGTGACGTCTGGGGTCTCATCCAGGACTCCGAACAACATTCGGTTGCCAATCATCAAATAACCCAATACTACTCTAGTGTCAACGAACGTTAAGCTTGTGACCCCGCGGGTTCGGGAATCATGTAGTCATGACTGAGACACCTCTCCGGTCAATAACCAATAGCGGGAACTGGATGCCCATATTGGTTCCTACATATTCCACGAAGATTTTTTATCAGTTAAACCGCGATGTCAAGGATTTGGATAATCTAGTATGCAATTCCCTTTGTTCGGCGATACGTTACTTGCCCGAGATTCGACCATCGGCATCTCCATACCTAGTTCAATCTCGTTACCGGCAAGTCTCTTTACTCGTTTCGTAATACAAGATCCCATGAATAAACTCATTAGTCACATGCTTACAAGCTTCTTATGATGTTGTATTACCGAGAGAGCCCAGAGATATCTCTCCGTCACAAGGAGTGACAGATCCCAGTCTCGATCCATGCCAACCCAACAGACACCTTCGGAGATACCTATAGAGCATCTTGATGACCACCCTGTTATGAAGTGACGTTTGATAGCACACATAGTATTCCTCCGATATCCGGGAGTTGCATGATCTCATGGGCGAAGGAAGATATACTTGACGTTAAGAAAGCTGTAGAAAATAACTTAAACGATATGATGCTAAGCTTATGGTTGGGTCGAGTCCATCAAATCATTCTCCTAATGATGTGATCCTGTTATCAAATGACAACTTATGTCTATGGTTCGAAAACCTTAACCGTCTTTGATCAACGAGCTAGTCTAGTAGAGGCTCGGTAGGGACATATAGTATTCATACATGTATTTAAGTTTCTGATCAATACAATTCTAGCATGAATGATAAAGCTCTATCATGAACAAGGAAATATGATAGTAACCAATTTATTATTGCCTCTAGGGAATATTTCCAATAGTCTCCCACTTGAACCAAAGTCAATAATCTAGTTCACATCGCCATGTGATTAACACCCAATGAGTTTTGGGGTTTGATCATGTTTTGCTTGTGAGAGAGGTTTTAGTCAACGGGTCTACAACATTCAGAGTCGTGTGTACTTTGCAAATCTCTATGTTATAATGTAGATTCTGCGATCACACTCGATTTGGAGCTATTCCAAATGTATGCTCTAGTATACTTATCTGGTTTGCGACTTAGAGTCATCCAAATCGGTGTGTCAACGCTTGCATCAACGAAACCCTTTACGGCGAACTCTTTATGACCTCCATAACTGATAAACATTTCTTTTGTCCTGTTTAGGTACTCAAGGATAATCTTGACCGCTACCTAGTAATCCACTCCTGGATCACTCTTGCACCCTCTTGTCAGAGTCCTGACAAGGCACCCATCAAGTATGGTACACAACATGGCATGCATTATAGAGGTGATACGTCTCCAACGTATCTACTGTCCAAACCCTTTTGCCCTTGTTTTGGACTCTAACTTGCATGATTTGAATGGAACTAACCCGGACTGACACTGTTTTCAGCAGAATTGCCATGATGTTGTTTTGTGCGGAAATAAAAAGTTCTCGGAATGACCTGAAACTCCACGGAGATTTATTTTGGAAAATATAAAAAAATATCTGCAAGAAGATCCAGACCAGGGGGGCCACACCCAGTCCACGAAGGTGGGGGGCGCCCCCCCCCCCCCCCTAGGGCGCGCCCCTGCCTCGTGGGCCCCCTGGTGCTCCATCGACGTATCCATATATCCTATATATTCACTTTCGGGGAGAAAAAAATCAAGGAGAAAGAATTATCGCGTTCTACGATACGGGGCCACCGCCAAGCCCTAATCTCTCTCGGGAGGGCTGATCTGGAGTCCGTTCGGGGCTCCGGAGAGTGGAGATCGTCGCCAACGTCATCATCAAGCTTCCTCCATCACCAATTCCATGATGCTCACCGCCGTGCGTGAGTAATTCCATTGTAGGCTTGCTGGACGGTGATGGGTTGGATGAGATCTATCATGTAATCAAGTTGGTTTTGTTAGGGTTTGATCCCTAGTATCCACTATGTTCTGAGATTGATGTTGATATGACTTTGCTATGCTTAATGCTTATCACTGGGGCCCGAGTGCCATGATTTTAGATCTGAACCTATTATGTTTTCATGAATATATGTGTGTTCTTGATCCTATCTTGCAAGTCTATAGTCACCTACTATGTGTTATGATCCGGTAACCCCGAAGTGACAATAATCGGGACCACTCCCGGTGATGACCGTAGTTTGAGGAGTTCATGTATTCACTATGTGTTAATGCTTTGGTCCGGTACTCTATTAAAAGGAGGCCTTAATATCCCTTAGTTTCCAATAGGACCCCGCTGCCACGGGAGGGCAGGACAAAAGATGCCATGCAAGTTCTTTTGCATAAGCACGTATGATTATATTCGAAATACATGCCTACATTGCATTGATGAACTGGAGCTAGTTCTGTGTCACCCTAGGTTATGAATTCTACATGATGAATTGCATCGGACATATTTCCCCATCACCGATCCAATGCCTACGAGCTTTTCACATATTGCTTGTTGCTTATTTACTTTTCCGTTGCTACTATTACAAAAACTACAAAAACACTATCGTTACTTTTATTGCCGCTATCGCCACTATCATATTACTTTGCTACTATACTATCTTGCTGCAGATACTAAGTTTTCAGGTGTGGTTGAATTGACAACTCAGCTACTAATACTTAAGAGTATTCTTTGGCTCCCGTTGTGTCGAATCAATAAATTTGGGTTGAATACTTTACCCTCAAAAACTGTTGCGATCCCCTACACTTGTGGGTTATCAAGACTATTTTCTGGCGTCGTTGCCGGGGAGCATAGCTCTATTCTTTAAGTCACTTGGGATTTATATGTGTTGATCACTATGAAGAATTTGAAGGACTCAAAACCAAGATCTTACCCTCAACTACGAGGGGAGGTAAGGAACTGCCATCTAGCTCTGCACTTGATTCTCCTTCTGTTATGGGTAAATTTGCGACACCTACTCATGCTATTGAATCTGATATGTCGTACGCTCTTGATGATGCCACTTATGCTATGTATGATGAAACTACTTCTATACTTGATAAAACTGTGCCACTAGGTGAATTTCTAGATGAACAAATTGCTAAGGTTAGGGAGAATGCAAATATTGAAACTGATGATATTTATGAAAGTGATGATGAGGCTTCTCCCAATAGATTAATTGCCCGTGGTTCCTGAGGGTTATGTTATGGATGAAGAAACTGCTAGAGACTTTCTTGCTTGCAACGATCGGTATGATCTTAAGAAATTATTGGCTAAGCTGAAAGAAAAGTCCTTGAATGCTAGAATGAAACATGACCCTGCTTTTGCTACTTCACCTATCTGTGTTACTGATAAGGATTATGAATTCTCTGTCGATCCTGAGTTAATTACTTTGGTTGAATCTGGTCCTTTCCATGGCTATGAGTTTGAAATTGTTGTGGCACATCTTACTAAGTTGAATGATATAGCCACCCTGTGCACCAACGACGAAAAGATTCGTTATTACTATATCCTTAAGTTATTTCCTTTCTCGTTAAAGGGTGATGCTAAGACTTGGTTTAATTCTCTTGATCCTGGTTGTGTGCGTAGTCCCTAGGATATGATGTATTACTTCTCTGCTAAATATTTTCCCGCTCATAAGAAACAAGCTACCTTATGGGAAATATATAACTTTGTGCAAATTGAAGAAGAGAGTCTCCCACAAGCTTGGAGAGGCTTCTCCAATTACTTAATGCTTTGCCTGATCACCCTCTTGAGATGCATGATATACTTGATGTCTTTTATAATGGACTAACCGATGATTCCAGAGACCACCTGGATAGTTGTGCTGGTTGTGTTTTCAGGGAAAGAATAGTTGAACAAGCTGAATTACTATTGAATAATATGCTGGCCAATGAAAATAATTGGACACTTCCTGAACCAACCCCTAAGCCAACTCCGAAGAAAAGAGGTGTTCTATTTCTCAGTCTTGAAGATATGCAAGAGGCAAAGAAATCTATGAAAGAAAAAGGTATTAAAGCTGAAGATGTTAAGAATTTACCACCTATTGAAGAAATGCATGGTCTTGATAACCTGACACAGGTAGTAAAGGTAAATTCTCTCTATAGATTTGATGAAGGTGATATTCCTCGTTAAAAGTCTGCTAGCCAATTCTTAGATGAGTTTGAAAATTTCATTGTGAAACAAGAAAACTTCAATGCTTATGTTGGTAGACAATTACAACACAATGCTTATATGATTGAACGCTTGAGTGATTATCTGTGTAGAGTTAAAGGTGAACTGAAACTCATTAGTATACGTGCTTCTATGGTTACCACTCAAGTAGAACAAGTACTTAAGGCTCAGAATGATTTGCTCAATGAATTAAATAGTAAGAATAATGATTATGCCATTAGAGTTGTGACTAGTGGTGGCAGAATGACTCAGGAACCTTTGTATCCTAAAGGCCACCCTAAGAGAATTGAGCAAGATTCTCGAGAGCTAATTTAGATGCACCTAGTTCTTCTAAGAAGAAAAAAAAGAAAAATGATAGAACTGTGCATGCTTCTAGTGAACCTGTAGCTGACACACCTGAGAATCCCAATGATATATCGTTTCTGATGCTGAGACACAATCTGGTAATGAACATGAACCTAGTGATAATGTTAATGTTGATGTTCAGGATGATGCTCAACCTAGCAATGATAATGATGTAGAGATAGAACCTATTGTTGATCTTGATAACCCACAATCAAAGAATCAACATTATGATAAGAGAGACTTTGTTGCTAGGAAGCACGGTAAGGAAAGAGAACCATGGGTTCAGAAACCCGTGTGTTTTCCTCCGAAACCATCCAAGAAAAAGGATGATGTGGATTTTGAGCGCTTTACTGAAATGATTAGACCTATATTTTTGCGTATGCATTTGACTAATGTGCTTAAAACAAATCCTTATGCTAAGTACATGAAGGATATTATTACCAATAAAAGAAAGATACTTGAAGTAGAAATTTCCACCATGCTTGCAAATTACACTTTTAAAGGTGGAATACCTGAGAAGTTAGGAGATCCAGGAGTACCTACTATACCTTGCTCCATTAAGAAAAACTATGTTAAAACTGCTTTATGTGATCTTGGAGCCGGTGTTAGTGTTATGCCTCTCTCTTTATATTGTAGACTTAACTTGAGTAAGTTGACACCTACTGAAATATCTTTGCAAATGGCTGATAAATCAACTGCTATACTTGTCGGTATTTGTGAGGATGTGCCTGTTGTAGTTGCAAATGTTACTATTCTAACGGACTTTGTTATACTTGATATTCCCGAGGATGATAGTATGTCTATTATCCTTGGTAGACCATTTTTGAATACTGCAGGGGCTGTTATTGATTGCAACAAAGGCAATGTCACTTTTCATGTTACTGGTAATGAGCGTACAGTACACTTTCCGAGGAAACAACCTCATGTCCACAGTATCAGTTTTATTGGAAAAATTTCAACTATTACTATTGGAGGTTTTGAATTTCCTCTTCCTATTGTCAAGAAGACATATGACATTCTTATTGTTGGGGACATACATATCCCCATTGAGGTAACCTAGTGTTATTCGAAAATTCTCCGGTTTCATGTTATTCGGGAAGAGTTTATTAATAAGACCTGATCAACCTTGTTAATGGATTCCTTTTGATGAGCATGGGATAGGTGAATCTAGATAGTACAACCTTATGTACCCTCTTTTTACTTTCTATTAATTAGGATAAATAAAACAAAAATAGTATTTTTCTGTCTGTTTCTAGACTTATCCGTGCAATAAAAAATTTACCCCGAAAATAAAAGTTCTCCAAATGCCATGAAAATGAAATATGATTTTTTCTAGAATATTTGAGGAAATTTGGCACAGAACACACAGCGAGGGGAGCCAGCTCCTGGCCACGAGGGTCCAGGGGGCGCCCCCCTGCCAGGGCGCTCCCCCTGCCTCATGGGCCCCACGTGGCCCCCCTCCACTTATTCCTGCACCCACACTCTTCTTCTTCCTCCCAAAAAAATCACCAACCAGCACAAACCCGAGTTCTAGCTCATCTTGCTGCCATTTTTTATCTCCTTTCTCAAAGCACCATTCACCAAACTGTTTGGGGAGATTGTTCCTTGGTATGTGACTCCTCCATTGGTTCAATTAGTTTTTGTTCTAGTGCTCCATTTATTGCAAATTTTTGCTGCTGTGGTGACCTTGTTCTTAAGCTTGCATGTCAAATTTCCTTGGTCCTAAGTAGTTCTAATGCATGATATAGTCTCTAGGCACTAGCAGGAGTCGTTGCTATCAACCTTGTTGAGTTCAGTTAAGTTTTATTTTGAGTTACTAAAAATTTCAGAAAAATGCATAGGAAAAACTTCCAAGGTGGTTCTTCAAGGAAGCAAGAACCGAGGCTCACGTCCCGTGAGCCGGACGATGAACTACCGAGGGATGCTGACGTGCGGCCTTGTGAATGGCCATCAGATGACTTCATGGATCAGGTTGGCATCAAGGATGGATTTTAAGCATATGTGCGTAACACTGACCTCGAGGGCTTCATACAAGATAAGTGCCCTCAATACCGTGGCTTAACTGATAGCTTTGTGAGAAGGTTTAAATTTTCATCTTCACGTAATTCTCACACTGTCCTGTTTGACATGTATGATAAATCTTATACCATGGACTTAGAGGATTTTAATGATGCTTGTAAGCTCCCACAGTGGGGCAGTATGGGTGATCCTCGTAAATCTGAATTTAGAGAGTTTCTTGCTAGTATCACTGTGGGGGAATCTAGAGAAATCACACAGGCTACCATAGGGAGCATCGATTTTCCTGCTATTCATTACTTTGCTCTCTTTGTTGGTAGATGCATAAACGGTAAAGATGAGGTTTGTCACATGTGTGTCCCTGATCTTAGTGTTCTCAAGAGTGCTGTATTAGGTGATAGGCAATATAATTTGGGAGCCATTGTTGCACGTAGGTTACACCATAATGGTATGAATGGAGATTTATTTGGCGGGATTTATGCCACTCGCATAGCCCGCTTTCTGGGTGTGCCTGTGCATGAGAATGATGAACCTTTACCTCCTGCTCATTTAGATTGCCATGCTATGACTAGTCACCGGTTTATAGAGAGGGATGGCCAAACCCTCAAATATCGATTAATCTTTAACAGACAGCATGACATCCCTATTGTTCTTCCTGCCCCTACTTTGTTTGACTTTCAGGCAAAAGGGAGATACACTATAACCATGGAGGAGGCAAATGTGTATCATAATATGAGAGAAGCAGCCCGCCTTCGAGCGACGGCTCAACATGCAGTGGCTACTGCATCTCATTACAACACCAACTACGACATTGGATATCCGTCAGGCGAATACTAGCCATAGACCAACTTAGGCCAAAAGCCTAAGCTTGGGGGAGTACGTGTTTCTCACCGACTTTACATTCATGTTCACACTTATTCTAAGTTGTCAGGGCTCACACTCTTTCACTGTACCATCCATGTTTAGTTTCATTTCTTTTTCTTAGTCTTTTTCTCATATGCTAGAAAAAACCTTAAGAAAAACAAAAAATATTTTTCCTTCGAGAGCTAGTAAACCTCCCCCCTAGGAGCATGCGTCGTAGTATTTTTGCTTCGAGGGCTAATAGATTTTTCGCAATAAGTATGTGACTTATTTATGACTAATGTTGAGTCCATGAATTATACGCACTCTCACCCTTCCACCTTGCTAGCCACTATAGTACCGCGTAATTTTCGCCGGTGCATCAAACCACCTTATACCCTTCCTCAAAACAGCCACCATACGTACCTATTATGGCATTTCCATAGCCATTCCGAGTTATATTGCCATGTGACTCCACCGTTCCGTTTATTATGACACGCACCATCATTGTCATATTGCCTTGCATGATCGTAAGATAGCTAGCATGATGTTTTCATGGCTTGTCTGTTTTTTGATGTCATTGCTATGCTAGATCACTGCACATCCTGGTACACCGTCGGAGGCATTCATATAGAGTCATATCTTTGTTCTAGCATCGAGTTGTAATATCGAGTTGTAAGTAAATAAAAGTGTGATGATCATCATTACTAGAGCATTGTCCCGAAAAAAAGGACAAATAAAAAAGAAAGGCCAAATAAAAAAGAAAGGCCAAAAAAAGAGAAAGGCCACCAGAAAAAAAGGAAAAAAAGAAAAAAAAAGGGACAATGCTACTATCTTTTTCCACACTTGTGCTTCAAAGTAGCACCATGATCTTCATGATAGAGAGTCTCATATGTTGTCACTTCCATATACTAGTGGGAATTTTCATTATAGAACTTTGCTTGTATATTCCAACGACGGGCTACCTCAAATGCCCTAGGTCTTCATGAGCAAGCAAGTTGATGCACACCCACTAGTTTTCTTTTGAGTTTTCATACACGTATAGCTCTAGTGCATCCGTTACATGGCAATCCCTACTCACTCACATTGATATCAATTGATGGACATCTCCATAGTCCGTTAATTTGCCTAGTTGATGTGAGACTTTCTCCCTACTTTTATCTATCACCACCTTCTATTCCACCCATAGTGCTATGTCCATGGCTCACACTCATGTATTGCGTGAAGAGTTGAAAAGGTTCGAAAAAGTAAAGTATGAAAACAATTGCTTGGCTGACACCGGGATGGGCATGAGGGGTACCTTGTGTTAAGAAAATGGAGCATAAAAGACAATATGATTTTGTAGGGATAACGTTCTTTAGCATTGATATTTTGAAAGACTTGATTGTTTGTTGGGATGCTCGAGTATTAAATTATTTTATGTCAAATGATAGACTATTGCTTTGAATCACCCGTATCTTAATATTCATGCCATGCTTAGATTACATGATCAAGATTATGCTAGGTAGCATTCCACATCAAAAATTATCTTTTTTATCATTTACCTACTCGAGGAGGAGCAGGAATTAAGCTTGGGGATGCTGATACATCTCTATCGTATGTATAATTTTTTATTGTTCCATGCCAATATTATACAACTTTCATATACTTTTGGCAACTTTTTATACTATTTTTGGGACTAACGTATTGATCTAGTGCCCAGTGCCAGTTCCTGTTTGTTGCATGTTTTTTGTTTCGCAGAATATCCATATCAAACGGAATCCAAACGGGCTAAAAATGGACAGAGATATTTTTTTGGAATATTTATGAATTTTGGGAAGAAAAATCAACGCGAGGCGATGCTCGAGGGGGCCACGAGGCAGGGGGCGCGTCCCAGGGGGGTGGGCGCTCCCCTAACCCTCGTGCCACCCCGTAAAGCAGTTGGTGCCCTTCTTTCGCCGCAAGAAAGCCAATATCCGGATACAAATCGTGTCAAAAATTCAGCCCAATCGGAGTTACGAATCTCCGAGAATATAAGAAACGGTAAAAGGCCAGAATCTGACAACGCAGAAACATGGAGAGACAGAGAGACAGATCCAATCTCGGAGGAGCTCTCGCCCCTCCCACGCCATGGAGGCCATGGACCAGAGGGAGAACCCTTCTCCCACCTAGGGAGAAGGCCAAGTAAGAAGGAGAAGGATAGGGGATCTCTCCCCCTCACTTCCGGTGGCGCCGGAGTGCCATCGGGGCCATCATCGTGTGACGGCGACCTACACCAACACCTCCGTCATCTTCACCAACAACTTCATCACCTTTCCCCGTCTATCTATAGCGGTCCACTCTCCCACAACCCGCTGTACCCTCTACTTGAACATGGTGCTTTATGCTTCATATTATTATCCAATGATGTGTTGTCATCCTATGATGTCTGAGTAGATTTTCGTTGTCCTATCGGTGATTGGTGAATTGCTATGAATGATTTAAATTGCTTGTGGTTATGTTGTTGTCCTTTGGTTCCCATCGTATGAGCGCGCGCGTGGATCACACCATAGGGTTAGTTGTATGTTGATAGGACTACGTATTGGAGGGCAAGAGTGACAGAAGCTTCAACCTAGCGTAGAAATTGATGCATGCGGGATTGAAGGGTGACCAATATATCTTAATGCTATGGTTGGGTTTTACCTTAATGAACATTAGTAGTTGCGGATGCTTGCTAATAGTTCCAATCATAAGTGCATAGAATTCCAAGTCTGGGATGACATGCTAGCAGTGGCCTCTCCCACATAAAACTTGCTATCGGTCTAGTAACGTAGTCAATTGCTTAGGGGCAATTCCGCAACTCCTACCACCACTTTTCCACACTCGCTATATTAACTTTATTGTTTCTTTATCTAAACAGCCCCTAGTTCATATTTTTGTACTCTTTATATTCTTATAAACATATCCCTTTACACCTACAAAGTACTTCTAGTTTTATACTTGTTCTAGGTAAACCGAACGTCAAGCGTGCGTAGAGTTGTATTGATGGTCGATAGAACTTGAGGGAATATTTGTTCTACCTTTAGCTCCTCGTTGGGTTCGACACTCTTATTTATCGAAAGAGGCTACAACTGATCCCCTACACTTGTGGGTTATTATTCGCCGCGCCGCCGACGGGGTCGGTCATCTTGGCCTCCTCTCGGCCTCCTCTCTCTCGTCCCACTACAGTGGAGTCGTTTCCGGCGTTGATCATCTCGGCCTCCTCTCTCGTCCTACTGCATGGACGATACCATGGCGCGAGCACTGCATTCTCCTCCCCTGTCCGCTGTCTTTGCGCGAGCACCACAACTAGTTCACCGACGATGTCGCTTGCTGTGTCGTCGACGGGGTCGCTCGCCCACGACTCCATGCTCGTCATGTCGGACACAGCGCCATGACCACTATCCACCGCAGTCACCATGGTCCGGCGCACACTGCATTTCTTCTCCCCTTTCCTCTGCTAGCTCTTAACCATGTGTTAGGGGTGGACTAACGAGTTGCTTGGCTCGTTAAGCTCATACACGTTAAGCTCATGCTCGTTAAGGCTCAGCTCGTTAAGCTCGATAAGAATAACGAGCAAAAAACCCTGCTCGGCTCGGTTTGTTTGAAGCTTGTTAAGCTCGTGAACGCTCATTAACGAATTATAATGTGTTACGTCAACATTATGAGTGCATAGGTGTGGTTTTTAAAATAAAATATGGTGGCTACGAAAAGAAATACACTAGTTTGTTGCCTCCTATGTTGATTAGATTCAATAGGAGCGCTGAGGTGCTACAAAAAGTTTGCCACGTAACATGAAAATATGTGTAGTGTTGTTACTAACGAACTTAACAAGCTACTCGTGAAACTCGTTAGCTCGCTCGTTAAGCTCGTTAAGATTAACGAGCTAAAATTAATGATTGGCTCTGTTCATTAAGAAGCGAGCTAAGAGCTTAACAAGTCAAACTATTGAGCGCTCATTAAGCTCACGAGCTACGAGCTTTTGGTCCAGTCCTACACTGTGTGCTAAGTGCAAGTGCTAGCTCTTAATCATACCCCATGCGGGCAACCAAACATCGTGTAGTTGTATGCGCCGAGACAATGCAGGCAACTAAACAACGTGCCAAAGTTGATCCCCTAATGCAGGAAGTCCATATGTAGGCAACCAAACAACTTGCAGATGTCGTATATGAGGCTGATTTTCGATTGTGATGTGTATGCAATGCATGTACTATTCACTACTGCAACCAAACACGCTCTATTTTTACCCTAGTCTCCGATGAGCAAGGCTTCGTTGAGCCAGGCTACGATGGAACGGATGCCAAACACGCCCTCAACGTATCGGGCAAGTTGGGGGAGTTTGTTAGAGCAACTCAAGCAGACCTCGCATCCCGCCCCGACCCGCAAAATAACCGCCAAAATGCAGGTCGGGGCACAAAAACCAGCCTGATCAGACCCTGCATCCCGTCCCGGCCCGCAAAAAAATTTAGGGGGCGCGGCAAAATCCCGACCCCAACCCGGGAAAACGCGGGTTTCCCCCTCGCGGCTGCGGTGCCCTGCATATAAGCGGAAGCGGTTAGTGGGGGGGCATTTCATCCTGCGCTTTCTCCCACCAACCACCTCTCCTCTCTCCCGTGCGCCACCGCCCAAGATTCCGGTAACAGCAGCCGGCAGGAGCACGCCGGAAGGCCGCCACGCGCACGAGGCCTCCCTGATACGTCTCCAACGTATCTATAATTTTTTATTGTTCCATGCTATTATTTATGAAGTCTTGGATGTTTAATGGGCTTTATCATTCACTTTTATATCATTTTTGGGACTAACCTACTAACCCAAAGGCCCAGTCCAGATTGCTGTTTTTTGCCTGTTTTAGGGTTTTGCAGAAAAAGAATATCAAACGGAGTCCAAACGGAATGAAACCTTCGCGAGAGATATTTTTGGAGAAAATCACGCACGCGGAGCTTGAGAATAACGTCAGGGGATGGAGGGCTGGCCCACGAGGGTGGGGGCGCGCCCCCCTTCCCAGGGAGCGCCCCCCCTACCTCGTGGCCCCCTCGAGCGTCCCTCGGTGCCCTCCTTCTTCCGATATAAGTCTACGTACCCCAGAAACTCCGTGAACAGAGAGAAAACCCTAATTCCACCGTTGTACCTTCTGTTCCCGTGGAGATCCCATCTTGGAGCCTGTTCCGAGCTCCACCGGAGGGGGATCCATCACGGAGGCCTTCATCATCATTATCATCACCCTCACCATGAGTTGTGAGTAGTTTACCACAGACCTTCGGGTCCATAGCTAATATCTAGATGGCTTCTTCTCTCTCTCTCTCGATCTCAATACAAAGTTCTCCTCGGTCTTCGAGGAGATGTATTCGATGTAATCTCTTTTTGCGGTGTGTTTGTCGAGATCCGATGAATTGTGAGTTTATGATCAAGATTATCTATGAAAGATATTTGGTTCTTCTCTGAACTTTTTATGTGTGCTCATAATATCCTTGCAAGTCTCTTCGAATTATTGGTTTGGTTTGGCCTACTAGATCTATAGTTTTTGCAATGGGAGAAATGATTGGCTTTGGGTTCAATCTTGCGGTGTCCTTTCCCAGTGATAGTAGGGGCAGCAAGGCATGTATTGTATTGTTGCCATCGAGGATAAAAATATGGGGTTTATATCATATTGCTTGAGTTTATCCCTCTACATCATGTCATCTTGCTTAAGGTGTTACTTTGTTCTTATGAACTCAATACACTAGATGCATGCTGGATAGCGGTCGATGTGTGGAGTAATAGTAGTAGATGCAGAATCGTTTCGTTCTACTTATCTCGGACGTGATGCCTATATACAATGATCATGCCTAGATAGTCTCATAATTATTCTCTTTTCTATCAATTGCTCGACAGTAATTTGTTTACCCGCCGTAGAATATCGCTATCATGAGAGAAGCCACTAGAGAAAACTATGGCCCCCGGGTCTATTCTCAACATATCAATCTACATCTACTTTACTTTTACCGCTTTTATTTGCTGTTTTTATAAACTAAAAATACCAAAAGTATAAACTATCATCTCTATCAAATCTCACTTTCGTAAGTGACCGTAAAGGGATTGACAACCCCTTATCGCGTTGGCTGCGAATTTCTTATTTTTTGTGCAGGTGCGAGGGACTCGCGGTGGTCTCCTACTGGATTGATACCTTGGTTCTCAAAAATTGAGGGAAATACTTACGCTGATGTGCTGCATCTCCCTCTCCTCTTCGAGGGAATACAACGCAAGCTCAAGAGGTAGCAAGAAGAATTTCTGGCGCCATTGCCGGGGAGGCTTACGCAAAAGTCATATACCAAGTACCTATCACAAACCCTTATCCTTCGCATTACATTTATTTGCCCCTCATTTTCCTCTCCCCCACTTCACCCTTGCCGTTTTATTTGCCCTTCTTTCGCCGTGTGTTTATCGTTCGCTTGCTTCTTGTTTGCTTGTGTGTGTTGGATTGTTTGCTTGTGACTATGGCTCAGAATAATATCAAATTGTGTGACTTCTCCAATACCAACAACAATGACTTTATTAGCACTCAGATTGCTCCTATTACCGATGTTGAATCTTGTGAGATCAATGCTGCTTTATTGAATCTTGTCATGAAAGATCAATTCTCCGGCCTTCCTAGTGAAGATGCCGCTACCCATCTAAACAACTTTATTGATTTGTGTGATATGCAAAAGAAAAGTGATACGGATAACGATATTGTTAAATTGAAGTTATTTCCGTTTTCACTTAGAGATCGTGCTAAAACTTAGTTTTCCTCTTTGCCTAGAAATAGTATTGATTCGTGGAATAAGTGCAAAGATGCTTTTATCTCTAAGTATTTCCCTCATGCTAAGATCATCTCTCTTAGAAACGATATTATGAATTTTAAGCAACTAGATCATGAGCATGTTGCACAAGCTTGGGAGAGAATGAAATTGATGCTACGTAATTGGCCTACACATGGTTTGAATCTATGGATGATTATTCAGAACTTTTAAGCTGGCTTGAATTTTGCTTCTAGAAATCTTTTAGATTCGGCCGCCAGAGGCACTTTCATGGAAACTGCCTTAGGAGAAGCTACCAAACTCCTAGATAATATTATGGTTAATTATTCTCAATGGCACACCGAAACATCTACTAGTAAAAAAGTGCATGCTATCAAAGAAATTAGTGTTTTGAGTGGAAAGATGGATAAACTTATGAAATTATTTGCTGCTAAGAGTGCTTCTTCTGATCCTAATGATATGCCTTTGTCCACTTTGATTGAGAATAGCAATGAGTCTTTGGATGTGAATTTTGTTGGCAGGAATAATTTTGGTAACAATGCTTATAGAGGTAATTTTAATCCTAGGCCTTTTCTTAGTAATTCCTCTAATAATTTTGGTAATTCCTACAACAACTCTTATGGAAAGATGCCTTTTGAATTTGAAACTAGTGTTAAGGAGTTTATGATCTCGCAAAAGAATTCCAATGCTATGCTTGAAGAGAAATTGCTTAAGGTTGATGAATTGGCTACAAGTGTGGATAGAATTGCTCTTGATGTTGATTCTTTGAAACTTAGATCTATCCCACCTAAGCATGATATCAATGAGTCTCTCAAAGCCATGAGAATTTTCATTGATGAATGCAAAGAAAGAACCGCTAGAATGCGTGCTAAAAGAGAGGATTATATTAAATCGTGTTCTTCTAGTTATCATGAAAATAAAGATGAAGATCTGAAAGTTATTGATGTGTCTCCTATTAGATCCTTGTTTTCTAGTACAAATCTTGATGAAGATAGGATTGGAGATAATTCTGCTTTAAGGTGTCCCAATGATTCGGAGTTTTTAGATCTTGATGCTAAAATTGCTAAAAGTGGGAGTGAAGAGATTAAAACTTTGCATAGCGATGAACCCACTACTTTGGATTTCAAGGGATTCAATTATGATAATTGCTCTTTGATTGATTTTATTTCCTTATTGCAATCCGTGCTAAATTCTCATCATGCTTATAGTCAAAATAAAGCTTTCACTAAACACATAGTTGATGCTTTGATGCAATCTTATGAAGAAAAACTTGAGTTGGAAGTTTCTATCCCTAGAAAGCTTTATGATGAATGGGAACCTACTATCAAAATAAAAATAAAAGATCATGAATGATATGCTTTGTGTGATTTGGGTGCTAGTGTCTCCACTATCCCAAAAACTTTGTGTGATTTGCTAGGGTTCCATGAGCTTGATGGTTGTTCTTTAAATTTGCATCTTGCGGATTCCACTATTAAGAAACCTATGGGAAGAATTAATGATGTTCTTATTGTTTCCAATAGGAATTATGTGCCCGTAGATTTCATTGTTCTTGATATAGATTGCAATCCTTCATGTCCTATTATTCTTGGTAGACCTTTCCTTAGAACGATTGGTGCAATTATTGGTATGAAGGAAGGAAATATTAGATTCCAATTTCCGTTAAGGAAATGCATGGAACACTTTCCTAGAAAGAAAATCAAATTATCATATGAATCTATCATGAGAGCCACTTATGGATTGCCTTCCAAAGATGGCAATACCTAGATTTATCTTGTATCGTGCCTAGCTAGGGGCGTAAAACGATAGCGCTTGTTGGGAGGCAACCCAATTTTTTGTTTTTTGTTTTTGTTGATGCTAGGGAATAAATATTGCATCTAGACTCTTATTAGATGTGGTTTCATATTTTGTTTAGTGTTTGTGCCAAGTAGAACCTTTGGGAAGACTTGTGTGAAGTTTAAACGATCTTGCTATGAAAAACAGAATCGTTAACGCTCGCTAAAGTAGTCTTCAGATTTTACTGGAGCGTGCTTTTTAGTTGATTCTTTTTGCAGATGATTGGTAGACAAATTCCGCAAATTTACCAATTTAGTTTGAATTTTTTTGGAGTTCCAGAAGTAGGCGAAACCTCCAGATTACTACAGGCTGTTCTGCTTTTGACAGATTCTGTTTTCGTGTGTTGTTTGCTTATTCCGATGCATCTATGAGTAGTATTGGAGGATATGAACCATAGAGAAGTTGGAATACAGTAGGTTTAACACCAATATAAACAAAGAATGAGGTCATTGCTGCACCTTTGAGTAGTGGTTTGCTTTCTTATACTAACGGAGCTCACGAGAATTTATGTCTAAGTTTTGTGTAGTGAAGTTTTCAAGTTTTGAGTATTGCTTTGATGGACTATGGAACAAGGAGTAGAAAAGTCCTAAGCTTGGGGATTCCCATGGCACCCCAAGTAAATTCAACATAATCAAAAGCCTAAGCTTGGGGATGCCCCGGGAAGGCATCCCCTCTTTCGTCTTCATCCATCGGTAACTATACTTGGAGCTATATTTTTATTCGCAACATGTTATGTGTTTTGATTGGAGCGTCTTGTATAATTTGAGTCTTTGCTTGTTAGTTTGTCACAATCATCCTTGCTGTACACACCTAATTGAGAGAGTTAAATATGGCGTAGAAATTGTTATAACACTCTATGTGCTTCACTTATATCTTTTGAGTTGAATAGTTTTTGCTCTAGTGCTTCACTTATATCTTCTAGAGCACGGTGGTGGTAATGTTTTGTAGAAATTGTTGAAATCTCATGCTTCACTTATATCCTTTTGAGAGTCTATTAAAACAGCATGGTAATGTGTTTATGCTAAAGAAACTAGTCTTCACATGATAGACATCCAATGTCAATGTAGTAAAAAAAATCACACCAAGTGCATTGAATAGAATGAGATGTTGGATGCTTGCTAATTGTTTTGAGATATGAGGATAGTGATATTAGAGTCATGCTAGTGGAGTTATTATGAAATTGAGAAATACTTGTGTTAAGATTAGTGATTCCCGTATCATGCACGTATGGTGAACCGCTATGTGACGAAGTTAGAGCATGAGGTATTTGTAGAGTGCCAACCTATGTGTGGAGGTCGGGGCGCGCGATGGTTAACTCCTACCAACCTCCCCCCTAGGAGCATGCGTTGATTGCTTTGTTTTTATGACTCGTAGATTTTTGCAATAAGTATATGGGTTCTTATGACTAATGTTGAGTCCATGGATTATACGCACTCTCACCCTTTCACCATTGCTAGCCTCTCTTGTACCGCGCAACTTTCGCCGGTGCCATAAACCCACTATATATCCTTCCTCAAAACAGCCACCATATTGTTCCTCAAAACAGCCACCATACCTACCTATCATGGCATTTTCATAGCCATTCCGAGATATATTGCCATGCAAATTTCCATCGTTCCGTTTATATGACACGCATCATATTGTCATATTGCCATGCATGATCATGTAGTTGACAATGTAGTTGTGGCAAAGCCACCATGCATAATTTTTCATATATGTCACTCTTGATTCATTGCATATCCCGGTACACCGCCGGAGGCATTCATGTAGAGTCATACTTGTTGTAGTATCGAGTTGTAATAAAAAGTGTGATGATCATCATTATTAGAGCATTGTCCCATGTGAGGAAAGGCCAATAAAAAAAAGGAGATGGCCCAAAAAAATAGAGAGGGGCTAATAAAAAATGCCCCTCCAAAAAAATGAGAGAAAAGAGAGAAGGGGCAATTGCTACTATCTTTTTTCCACACTTGTGCTTCAAAGTAGCACCATGTTCTTCATTGTAGAGAGTCTCATGCTTAGTCACTTTCATATGATAGTGGAAATTTTCATTATGGAACTTGGCTTGTATATTCCAACGATGGGCTTCCTCAAATGCCCTAGGTCTTCGTGAGCAAGCTAGTTGGATGCACATCCACTAGTTTCTTTTGTTGAGCTTTCATTCATATTTAGCTCTAGTGCATCCGTGGCATGGGAATCCCTACTCACTCACATTGATATCTATTGATGGGCATCTCCATAGCCCGTTGATACGCCTAGTCGATGTGAGACTATCTCCCTCCTTTTTTTTTGTCTTCTCCACAACCACCTCTATTCCACCCATAGTGCTATATCCATGGCTCACGCTCATGTATTGCGTGAAAGTTGAAAGATAGAGTATGAAAATAAATGTTTGGCTGAAATCGGGGTTGTGCATGATATGAATATTTTGTGTGATGAAGAGGGAGCATAGCCAGACTATATGATTTTGTAGGGACAACTTTCTTTAGCCATAGTATTTTGAGAAGACATGATTGCTTTGTTAGTATGCTTGACGTATTGTTATTTCTTATGTCAATATAGGCTTTTATCTTGAATCTTTCAGATCTGAACATTCATGCCACAATTAAGAGAATTACATTGAAAAACTATATTGGTTAGCATTCCACATCAAAAATTCTTTCTTTATCATTTACCTACTCGAGGACGAGCAGGAATTAAGCTTGGGGATGCTTGATACGTCTCCAACGTATCTGTAATTTTTTATTGTTCCATGCTATTATTTATGAAGTCTTGGATATTTAATGGGCTTTATCATTCACTTTTGTATCATTTTTGGGACTAACCTACTAACCCAAAGGCCCAGTCCAGATTGCTGTTTTTTGCCTGTTTCAGGGTTTTGCAGAAAAAGAATATCAAACGGAGTCCAAACGGAATGAAACATTCGCGAGAGATATTTTTGGAGAAAACCACGCATGCGGAGCTTAAGAACCACATCAGGGGACGGAGGGCTGGCCCACGAGGGTGCGGGGCGCGCCTCCCTTCCCAGGGCGCGCCCCCTGCCTCGTGGCCCCCTCGAGCGTCCCCCGGTGCCCTCCTTCTTCCTATATAAGTCTACGTACCCTAGAAACTCCGTGAACAGAGAGAAAACCCTAATTCCACCGCCGTACCTTCTGTTCCCGTGGAGATCCCATCTTGGAGCCTGTTTCGGAGCTCCACCGAAGGGGGGATCCATCACTGAGACCTTCATCATCATCATCATCGCCCTCACCATGAGTTGTGAGTAGTTTACCACAGACCTTCGGGTCCATAGCTATTATCTAGATGGCTTCTTCTCTCTCTCGATCTCAATACAAACTTCTCCTCGGTCTTCGAGGAGATCTATTCGATGTAATCTCTTTTTGCGGTGTGTTGGTCGAGATCCGATGAATTGTGAGTTTATGATCACGATTATCTATGAAAGATAGTTGGTTCTTCTCTGAACTTTTTATGTGTGCTCATAATATCCTTGCAAGTCTCTTCGAATTATTG
This sequence comes from Secale cereale, assembly GCA_902687465.1. Classification (NCBI taxonomy): domain Eukaryota; kingdom Viridiplantae; phylum Streptophyta; class Magnoliopsida; order Poales; family Poaceae; genus Secale; species Secale cereale. Next base: position 876,956,933 of record LR738710.1, read on the forward strand.
GTTTGGTTTGGCCTATTAGATATATAGTTCTTGCAATGGGAGAAGTGCTTGGCTTTGGGTTCAATCTTGCGGTGTCCTTTCCCAGTGACAGTAGGGACAGCAAGGCACGTATTGTATTGTTGCCATCGAGGATAAAAAGATGGGGTTTATATCATATTGCTTGAGTTTATCCCTCTACATCATGTCATCTTGCTTAAGGCATTACTCTGTTCTTATGAACTCAATACACTAGATGCATGCTGGATAGCGGTCGATGTGTGGAGTAATAGTAGTAGATGCAGAATCGTTTCGGTCTACTTGTCTCGGACGTGATGCCTATATACAATGATCATGCCTAGATAGTCTCATAATTATTCGCTTTTCTATCAATTGCTCGACAGTACTTTGTTTACCCGCCGTAGAATATCGCTATCATTTGAGAAGCCACTAGAGAAAATATGGCCCTCGGGTCTATTCTCAACATATCAATCTACATTTACTTTACTTTTACCGCTTTTATTTGCTGTTTTTATAAACTAAAAATACCAAAAATATAAACTATCATCTTAATCAGATCTCACTTTCGTAAGTGACCGTAAAGGGATTGACAACCCCTTATCGCGTTGGCTGCGAAGTTCTTATATGTTTGTGCAGGTGCGAGGGACTCGCGCATGGTCTCCTACTGGATTGATACCTTGGTTCTCAAAAACTGAGGGAAATACTTACGCTGCTGTGCTGCATCTCCCTTTCCTCTTCGAGGGAATACAACGCAAGCTCAAGAGGTAGCACTCCCCTCCCTTCCCCCTGCGTCGGCGGGCCGACGGATTTGCAGATCCGAGGCACTTCATCGCGGGCCGCCGGATTTCCCTTTTTCCGGCCGCTGGTTGCTGCCCCATGCGATGGAGTGGCCGGGGAGCCTCTCCCGCGGTCCAGGCAAGGGCGCATCGCCGCATGCAGGCACGGGTTCGTCCGCCCGCCGCCACCGAAGGTTTGCGGGCACGGACTCGTCCGACCGTCCGTCGGGCTCGGCGCTCGCGCGGCGTCTTTGTGGCCTGCCGATGCCGCTCATAGGGTGCGACGACTGCCCGCGCCAAGTGCTGCGGCTCACTTCGGGCACGCTGAAGCACCCCGGATTGGTGTTCTACAAATGCGAAAACGATGGGGTACGTGCACTTGCGGTAGCTCGTTCCATAGCTCATTCTTTAGTTCAATTGTGGTAGCTCACTTTGAGCTTGCTCAATGTTTTGTGTAGGACGATGGATGCTCATTTTGGTTTTGGGAAGGCCAATACATTGATTTATTGATTGAAAGAAACATAATAGATGTTGATGCACTTCTTAGTAGAATCGAAGGCAATGATGCGGCTGCATGTGCAACTAGAGGGGAAGTAACGTCTACTTCTTTCGAACCAAATATGAAGAAAGAAGAATGCAAAATCAAGAATCCACGGATCAACAACGAATGCATGGAGAAGATATTAGTCCAACTAGTGGGAGAAGTTATGGAAGTTGGAAATCTTCCATAACTCGGTGATGTTCGGAAGTTATGGAATTTTTTTGTTATGGAGTGGAGCACCCCGGCCGGTCGGCAGCCATGCATATGCGGCCAGAGCCAGATGTTGGTGATTATTGACGAGTCGCCTGCTGCTGCGCTCGTTGTTCCATGATGTGTGTCAGAACAAAAGGAGTTGATCCGTGGTCGATCGGGGATCGATTATTGATCATGGAAAGCCCTTTATTTCACTACACCAATATGTTCCCTCGAAAGTCCAAAAGCCCGCACCAGTTGCAACACAACAAGAGTGGTCAAGAGTCAAGTCACGCCTTTTCCCCAACATTAACGTGACTGAGGCGAGTCAGGCGACAAGGACCACGGCCAAGTGGGAAAATGATGGTTGCTTTATTCAAACGTTCTTAGCCTTTTCTGTAGTAATCTCTGAGCTAACGCACTCCGAAGACGCATGGAGTCAGGTTTTACAAAGAGTGTTAAAACAACCTTTCCGAACTTTTTTTTTCCGAACTAAGGGCATCTCCAAAGCTAATCCACGACTGGCTCTCGTATAGGAGCATGCCCGTTTTTATGTCCGGCCATGGTTCACAGACATGATGACGAAGGGAGCTATTTAAAGCTATTCACGAATTAATTCTTATTTGTTCAATAGGAAGGAGAGAGAGGAGAGGGGCCATGTATGTGCGGAGAAAGAAAAGAGAGAAAGATCACGTGATTACTTTTGGTTAGTTAGTGGATGTGCGGACTCCGATATAGCTCCCTCACGTTTGTCACGGTTTTGCCAGAAAATAGACGTCCGAACCACTTCCTTGACCGATGGGGGTCCTCATTACATGACAAAAAAATTCACAAACGTCCGAACATCACAACCCACACATATACCGTAGCTTTGAGGGGAGATGCCCTAAGAAATGTGCTGGCTTATTTGCCACCCGCTAGATCCAAGCAACCCTAAACTCCAAAAACCACATAAGGGCATCTCCAAACTGACCTTCAAACCGGTCGCAACCGTTCGGACTGAGCGGCCTGATAGTGTTTTGCCATCCAACGTGGTTCAGTATCGATCTGCTCGGCGGGAGTGAATTGTAGAAAACATTAATATTGAAGGATAGGGTTGCAGAAATCATAGTTCTACATTATTTTTGCCATAAAACACTAATTTCGAGCCTAATTTTTTGCAAAAAAAACACCAGTTGTCGGTTTTGGCCCATTGATAATGATTATGACAAGTGGAGTCTGCAAAAGCTGATGTGGCATAACAATTTTGCACAAATGGCGTTAGACAGGTTTATCTACTTTTACATAGACACCCTTCGGGAAAAAATAGAACGCAATCGGGTCCTGCCCAAGCAAAAACCGCAGAACGACACGACGACGTTCATGGGGTCTCATCTCCGGCGAGGTACAGACACCGGAGCGTCGCCCGGAGGGGGAAGAGGGCAGCGTCTAGCCTTCGGCCAGTGGTGCCGCGTCCGCATCGAGCGGTGGTGGGACGGGCACAAATGGAGGAGGTGGCAGTTGGTTGATGGTCAAACGGGCGGCTGCGCTGTGGGCTTGCTCCGTGGCGGGGGTCCTCGTCGTAGACAAGGGTCGGGGCAACATCGTCGGTCGGCAGGAGCAGAGGGGTTGGGGTCGCCGGCGATGAGGGCGGCAATGAAGCTCGGCGGCGCTGGTTATTGGCCAGAGCCATGGCTATGGGGGCGCCAGGGAAAGATGGGAAGGGGCAAGAGGGAGGTGGAGCGTGGGCGGAGGGGGCGGCGATGGGAGCGAGCAGCAGAAGCGGCGCCGGACGCGAGCATCAGCGACGATGGGAGAGACCAGCAGCAGTGGCGCCGGAGCGAGCAGCGGCAGTAGCGCAGGCGACCAGGCGCGAGCAAGCAGCGGCCCTGGCGGGAGAGAGCAGCAGCGGCGGCAACGGCGACGGCAGCCATGCGAGCGAGCAGCAGCGTCGCCGGAACCTTATCCTCTTTTTTTAATAAAAAAACGACCTTATCCTCTTAGAACTTTTACAATGTAGTCCCTTATATTATGTCTAATTGCCATCTGTTATGTGGTCCCACATCACCCTTTTTGGACGGACCCATCTGTCATAATCGTGATTAAAACGAACAAATAGAGTGACTAGTGTTTTTGCAAAAAGTTAGGCACGAAATTATTGGTTTTGACACAAAATCATAGAGCTGTGGTTTTTGCAACCCTAGCCATTAATGTCGATGTTTTCTGCAATTCACTTGCTCGGTGGTCCGGACGTCCTTCTTCCCACGAACCGGAGGGCTTTGTAGGCGTCCAGACCGCCACCATGCAAGTATCCGACAAACTTGGCACCCAATACTCTCCCTCACATGCGCCTTTTGCCGCCCGAAGCAGTCAGCGCCTCTCTAGAGCACCAAAAATACCTGATCTCTCTTACTTTTTGGTAGTTAATTAATAACAACACCTAACTTTACTTTTATCTTCTTAAGTACCTTAGTTATCGCACTTACAACCTATCTTAGTCAGAGAGTCTATGTAAAGTGAACACTAATGTTTATAGTACTCCCTCCGTTCCTAAATATAAGTCTTTGGAGAGATTCCACTATGGACCACATACAAAGCGAAATGAGTGAATCTATACTCTAAAATGCATCTATATACATCCGTATGTGGTTTATAGTGAAATCTCTCCAATGACTTATATTTTGGAACGGAGGGAGTAGTTGTGTAAGTGACATACATAACTTGAAGGAATAGAGAACCTACCTTCAGCTCCTACGGGATATCGACAATCAATACCTCCACATTCACATTGAGAAGTACTACATTAATTCCCCACATTTGGGTTTAACCATGACCTGGCAAACACCCTACTTATTTGGAAAAAGGCAATCTCCCTCTAAGTCGATGCCAAATTCTCTGTCAGACGCATATAATATAGCTCATTTCAATCGAGAACAAACTGCGCACCGGAGTGAAATCAGACACTAAGACACGCATGATCCATCCTATGAGCGGAGAGAGCAATTACACATCGGATCAAGGTTACACACAAATTGACAAACAACATAGCGAGAGGGTCGCTGATCTTTGTCTGTGTGTGG
>LR738710.1:876961573-876977904 GCA_902687465.1 Secale cereale
AATGACCTGCTGCTTCACATCGATATCGTACCACCCTGCCAAATCAACAAATCCCAAGAGATGTAACATCACCACGCCTATGATTCATCATTGAGAGAGAGAGAGAGAGAGAGAGAGAGAGAGAGAGAGATTTCCACTTGCCAATGCGGCAATTAGTGTAGTCAAAATAGCCATGGTGGCGTTCTGGAGATCAGTAACAAGGCGGGAGAGGAGGGCATGTAGTGGCTGGTTTTGTTATGTTAACGTTGGTAAAATGTCTGGTTCCATAGTTGATGTCGTGGTTTCTACTTTCGTTGAAGGGATAAATTGGCGTATTTATATGTCTTTGAATTTGCCTCCGCCAACTAGTATCTCAAATCCCCGCAAGAAAAAACTAGTATCTCAAATATGTTTGGGAATTGGTCGAGGGAGGTTATGCGGGTGAGAATGTGTGCCTTTGTTTGGACTAGTTGAAATTGTCGAATTGATACTCTCTTCTAACTTTGTGTAGGTCGGAGGCGCACTTGAGCAGGCAGAGGCGCGGTCGTCTTTTGACTCCAGGTGCATTGACTTGGAGATGGTAGCATGGGTTATGTTATGCTTGTATGAATGACGGCCTGGCAATATGACTAGTGGTGCACAAGTGCTACACCTTTTCTAATAAAGGGTGCTTTCGGTATCACAAAATGTAGCATCAATCAGATACAAAGCATAATGAGTAACACCCGACCTTTGAATAATTAGGATGCACAAAGACAAATACGAAAAGTCTGACAATGGGAAAAGAAACGAGACCGAATAATTGACAACAATAGAGTCTTATAGATCGACAATATGCCGATGTTGAAAGTGACGGTGGATCGATCCGAAGGTTATGATGTCACACAAGTTGAAAAAAAAAATCTGTAGCCATATGCTTCAACCGCGTACACACCATCTTGAACAACGGTTGATACATGTAATTTCTATTGCGGTTGTCATAGACTCATAGGTTTTATCGGTTTTTAGCTCCTTTGTGTGTGATTAGAACTACACGATATTAAAAAGAAAATCTATTTTTTTAACCCAACACCGTAGAACAATTGTTCTACAGTAAATATATTAAAATAAAATATAGTACAAGCCCCGGGGGAAAAAGTTTGGCTAAAGGGCTGGCCAATGCCTGCTCTAGGTATGGAGTTCATCTTTACAAGTTATTGTATATCCACTGTGTGAAACTAAGTTCAAACTTCTGCTTGATCCTGTTTCTGAGAAGATTTAAATTTTGCTTGAGAAGATATCTCCAGGAATGGACAGATTGTCGAATTGCCCGGAAGACTTTCCCATTTCTCTGAATCCAAATGTTCCAGCATCCCAGTATGATGATCTCTGCTGCAAACTGCTTTGGTAGGCGATGAATTGCCAGGGTGGTTATACGATTTATTTGATGCAGGTATTCTTCCTTTTTGGATAAAGAATAGTGTTCTAGCACTTGGCCTTGTCTCAAACACTTTCTTCGCAGAAACAACGCAGCTCCGACGGGAAAGGATATACATAACCCCCAATGTTGGAAATCTTGCCAAGTGCTTGTATGGAGCTTTCTTAATTATTGTGGGTAGTTGGGACAGAGCAACTCTGAAACAGTGGGAGTTTGAGGGTGGCCAGAAACTCCACATTTGGAAGATGCTCAACGTATGGCCATAAGAGTTTGCTGAGGAAAATCTAGCTGTGTATTCCTTATCTGGAAGTAGGCATCACAACCCACGTCCCATTCCTAGTACGTAAACTGCAGCAGGACCAATATAGATGCCCAAGAAATTAGCTACCTGTCCATCTAATGTAGACCTAACTTGGTACCGCCACAGTGATGGTGATAAGGACAGGGCAACATGATCTGGCCGGTGGGTGTGGCCATGTGAAACATATGAGCAGTTTTAGCATGGTCCCTCTTACCTCCTCTTTTCACATGAGAGGTAAGAGTATGTAGTAGATCTGAGCCGTTGATCACATTAATTAGTGGTCGGATTAACTCTTACCTTCTTACCTCATATGTAAAAATAAGGGGTAAGAGGGACCATGTTAAAATTTGCCGAAACATATTATACCATAATGAACAGGCAAGAGGGAAAATATAGTCTACGCCTTACTATGGTCGCTTTGGCTATGTAGAAATGATTTGATTTTCAATGATAAAAATGCTTCTCATTTACAGGTTATTTTCCGTTGTACGCACTCGCTTCGTACGTGATCTACGCTACAACGAGCAGAATACCAACCGTTGTTCAAGGCGATGTGTACGCGGTTGGAGCAGGTGGCTACGGTCGTTTTTACACAACATGGGTGTCAGAATAATCTCCAGATCGGTCCATCATCCCTTGCGACATAGGCATAGTGTCGATCTATAGGAATCTACTGTCGTCGATTTGTCGTTTTTTCCCCTTACATTTTGTCAGACTTTAGGTGTTTGGCTGTGTGCATACTAATTACGCAGAGGTCGGGTGTTACTCTTAATGTTTTGTATCCGCTTGATGCTACATTTTGAGATAATAAAAGCATGCTTTATCGGAGAAAAAAAAAGAGGAAAAATATAGTACTCCATTCAGTTCAAGTCCCAGAACCTATATGATCTTTCGTTGGAGCTACAAGTTTGAGGATTTTTTCTGGCGTCCCACCTTACATTTTCCATATGAAGTTATACGTATAGGTGTTATCTTTCCGGCAAGAGGATACGATGCTGGTGGGTAGTGGTCATGGACATCGTCTTATCCCCCTCACCGTCTTTTACTCAATTATTGATGCCGTCTAGCTTCATTGCAGTAGCATAGGTTTCGTCGAGCGTGACTGGTCGATCGCCCTCCATCGAAGTCTACGCATCGCAGGATGGAGAGTTCCAAGTGAACTGCAACCGTGCAGGACCAAGGTGGCGACAAGACTGACTGACCGGAATACAGCACAGGTATGTCTATAGCTAGCACGGATTTTCTTTCAACCCAGCCGAGCTCAAACAAGGAACGAATGAATGAGGCATTTGCTCTCGGATGAACAGTAACATAAAAATGTAGTAAAAATGTTCTTCTGAATTTTTTTTTTTTGTGGATCTTCGTGTTAGTGTTGTAAGCATGCTTGGGAATTTTAATACAAAATGAAGCAGTAGTGTTTCGTCGGCGAGAAAAACAAACTTGGGGTAACATTTGGTGCTCAGTTTGTTTTGTTTTGCGCAGCCCATAATGTTGAAGAGACTCTTTGTGGTACGCCCCCCGTTCATGCTTGGTCTGCCACGGAAACCCCAGGGTGAGCTTGCGTGCGTGGATGATCAGGCCATGTCGCCGTTGTCGTACGTACTACGTACGAGCTACCCCTCTCCCTCCATCCAACGTTAAAAACGTCTGCGTTGGTGCTACACGGCAGAGCCGGAATCCATCCACCCGATGGGCACAGCCCGTCCGAACGCCGTCTCGTTGTCATCGTCGAAAACGGAAAGCGACGGCCCGCCATCTCCGGTCGTCTCGTTCCGCCGTCTCGGCGCCATCCATCCATCCCATCTCTCGGCGCTTTGATTAACATGGCGACTCAACCTCCGGCGAGCCGTGTGGGGTTCTTCTGATGCCTTTTTCAGACCTTAATTGACAGTACGGTCGTGGCAAAGTGCTTGCCGCACACGCCTTGTGAACGGTCCCAGATCTCTCACGTGCTTTTGGCTGTTCGCGGCCGTGATCTACTAATAATCGATCTCCTGACGTTTTGGAGCTGCTGATTGACGGGTGAATTTTTCCTCTTGCATGCAGGGGCTTTGGGCGGGAAAAGTCGCTAAACGGAAAGGAAAATGAGTGTCGTGCGCATATATAGTGAGAAACTTTTGAGGGACCATGAACTGGATGCAGATGTTGACCGGTCTCCGCGACGGAATCATGCCGTCGATCAAAGGAAATCGTGTGTTGCCATTAGCTAGTTAGTCACAAAAGGAGAGCGCGTAGTACGAATATATTCTCTCCCACGGCCAAGCTTAAAAGAGTCTCTGCTGCAACGCGATAGGCTAAAGACTAGGCAAGATTCTTACGTAAAGGACTGTGCAAACAGTGGTCATTGTCTTTCCGTTGTTGACCAGGAGCCACGTGATCGAGTTAGCACGTCCGTTGCGTACCTAGGTAAACTGCTACTACAATTAGAGTGATCTGAAGTCGCAAATAAGCATGTGTATCGATCGTTAACTGCTATTAGAGTGATTTGACTGTTTCCCTTGCTTCACGCCAGCTTCATTCGATCGATAGGTCGATTCACCATTAGTGATGAGAACGATTTATTTTTGTGGACGCACGCGCATTCGTACCGGCCGCCTTATTTTTGTGTCGTCGGCAGCTTTGCCTGATTTATTACTGAACCACGGCGATGCAAGAGGGGTGAGATGGATCTGATGGTTGTTGCCCGTAGGCAGGGGTAGATGGAAAAGCCATGCTAGTACTCCCACACACGAAAAAGGAAACCATAGTGTGCACCGATGCATGCTCGTCCATCGGAACTTGGGAGGGGATTACTGATCCAACTACGAGTCCCTAGCTAGCGAGGTCCATGAACTGCTCGACATTAGCTGCATGCCTAGCTCGCCCTGCTCTACATATCTAGACCACCACCTTTACCAACTTTTATCTCTCCGAATTAAGGACTCCCGCCCCCACATGCACGTACTCCTACACGCATCACAGGACATGTAGTACGTAGTGCTAGCTATATAGAGAGAGTACGTGCTCAATCGGCCTCTCCCTCCGGCCGATGATGCACCCCTCCCTCCTGACCAAACCCACACCACTAATCACGGCGATTTCGGTGCTTGACACCGCAGAGCTAGCTAGAGTGGCAAATCACGGTTTGGTGTTTTTCTGGCACGGATCCATGAGATTTCCGGCCGATCAGTCGATGTCGATGTGTCCGCGTCCGGAAATCTATCTGCTTCCTTTTGCAGATGCTGTAGCTACACCGGCCCGGCCAAGGTACCGGGTGCCGTGATGCAATCCGACGTATGTTTCCACAGCAAAGCAGTCACTGTTAGGCTCCTTTGATTGATTATATCTTTGAGGGCTGTCTAATGAAGCATCTCCTGGTAATCCAGCGCCAAGCAAGGAAAGCGTCGCTTTACGTATCAATAGGATATCGACACGAGTCATCAGCAAGGTTTTTAATTTCGGAAGCCAAATTATTTCGGAGCTCACTGAAATATGCGAAATTTCGGAAATTTCACATATTTCGAAAATTATTTCGGATTTTGTGATTTGAAGTTTCACTTAAATTTACTGAATTTTAACAAAATTTAAATTTATTTTGAAATCAGTTTGAATCTGCATCAAAATTTCGGGGTTAAAGATATTTCGCACCCCACTGAAATATGTGAAATTTCGGAAATTTCACTAAAATTTCGTTGAAATTTTTAACACTGGTCATCGGTACTACTGACCAAGAGAACAACAACAACGGGATCGAGTCAGACAGAGAATACAAAGTCCACATTTGGAAGATGCTCAACGTATGGCTATAAAAGTTTGTTGAGGAAAATCTAGCTGGATGTCAGCTTAGAATTTAATATATTCCTTATTTGGAAGTAGGCATCAGTACACCACAACCCATGTCCCATTCCTAGTACCCAAGCTGCAGGTGGACCAATATAGATGCTCACAAAATTAGCTATCGCTCCCGATCCGTCTAATCTAGACCTAACTTGGTACCGCCACAGTGATGGTGATGATGAAGAAAGGGCAACATATGATCTGGTGGCCGGTGGGTGTGAGGGTGTGACCATGCGAGACATAAAGCAGTATGCCTTATACCATAATGAACACGCAAGAGGGCAAATATAGTACTCCATTCAGCTCAAGTCCCAGAACTCTATGCTCTGTTGTTGGAGGTTTTTTGTAGCGTCCTACCTCAACTTTTTGTTCTCTTTCCCGGAAGAGAATATGATGCTGGTAGGTAATAGTCATTGACTCCGCCTTATCCCTATCTCCGTCTTTTTCTGAATTATTATCATTGCCGTATAGCGTCATTGTTTTCCTGGACCGTGACTAGTCGATCACCCTCCAAAGTCTATGCATCGCGACATGAGGTCGTCGTCAAGTGGTTACCATGAACATTGAACACCAACATCCAACCAACGCCTATATAGTTACATATCATGTTCCTTTTCTTTTCTTGAAACCCGTACGTAGCTAGAGGTAGAGTTGCAAGTGAATTGCAACCGTGCGACAGACCAAGGTGGCAACATGACTGACTGACTATAGTTAACTATAGCTAACTGTAGTAAAAGTTGGAGTTAGGATGATGATGTACAGTACTAGGTGGCTTTCTTCATTCATTACGTTTTCCTTTCTGCGTTAACTTTCCCCTTCCCTGCTGGACACACAGTACCCATGTTGTTTCCTTGGCTGTTACAACTTACAAGTAGCAACTCATTATTAAGTTCTTGCTGTAACTTGCTAGGAAATTCTCACAGGTGATACTACACATGGGAGGCGTCCTAGCTTTGAGAGGAAGGAACACCTTTTGTGGGTAGCATCTTGTCAAGAGATGTGGCAGTTGGTTGAGTCGAGAGATTCAAACTTGAATGAAATGTTGCAGCTTCAGACTTCAACGCAGGGCATGGGCATCCTCTCCGTTCCTTGCCTTAGTTAATGAAGATCGTACGATGAGAGAACAAAACGGGCATCTAAACCATCTGCCTTGCTCCTTGCGTTCTGCTGCGCTGCAATGCAGAGGAAGGGCCGGCCACCCATGGAGCTAGTATTCACTACTATCCACAAGTGGAGGAGTCGTACCAGTACAGCTATACCAAGGGCTGCCTACTTGGGCAAAATTTCGTGTTTTGACCCTTTTCTGAAAGTAAATCGAGATCTGGCCCTAGTTTGTAAAAATTTCGAGATCTGACCCTTTCTTACCGTCAAGGTCTCTGGCGGTAGGGTATAACAGCCTACCGCCAAGGGCCTTGGCGGTAGGAAACACCCCTACCACCAAACAGGCTGGCGGTAGCCTGTACAACCCTACCGCCAAGGGCCTTGGCGGTAGGTGTGAGCATGCGCTGTTTTTCGTACTTAGGAAAAAAATAACCCTACCGCCAGAGGCCTTGGAGGTAGGTTGTTATACCTTACCGCCAGGGGCCTTGGCGGTAGGTTGTTATATCTTACCGACAGAGGCCTTGGCGGTAAGAAAAGGATCAGATCCCGAAATCTTTGCAAAGTAGGGTCAGATCTTGAATAAGTTTCGAAAAAGGGTCAAAACACGAAAATCAGCACCTACTTGAGACTGTTTGATCTTAGAGCATCTCCAGCCGTTGGCCCCCCAGGGGGCGTCTAAAAGCGCCGCCTGGGGGTGAGCCGGCGCAAAAAATGGCCCCGGGGGCGAGTCGGTCCCCAGGGCCGCCCCCAGACGCGTATTAAAATAAAAAAGAAAGACCGTTCGGCGAAGTTATGATAAAAACAAGTTAAATTTCGGCCAAACATGGCAAATTTCGGTGAAATTCGCGCATTTTCATTACAGTAACCTAATCTAAAAAAGAAACGGGTTGAAGTCGTTGCCGCCGTCGCCGCCATCGTCGTCGTCGGCCTTCTCCTCCTTGACGCGGGCGCCCCTGCTGGACCCCTGCCCGGCGTCGCCATGGCGGACTGACGGCGACGCGTCGTCGTCGTCGTTGCTGTCGCATAAGACGACGACCCCGTCTTCATCGCGGCCGCGTCGGCGCTCCTCGAAGCGGCGCAGGGCGGCACGCTGGCGCTCCTTCTCCTTCTCCCGGCGCGTCTTCTCCATCGCAATGGAGTCCTGGCGCGCCCATTCCAGGGCCGCGTCGTCGTCGTCGAACTCCGCCTTCACCAGCGCCAGCCCCGGCTCCGTCTTCACCGGCGCCAGCCCCGGCTCCATCTTTGGCTTGACGAAGCGCGGAGGAGCCGACGAGGAGGCGCGCCGGCCGCCCTCGTTGATGACGATGCCGACGCTATGAGTGCGCCGACCAGGTGGCGTCTCCGCCGCGGGCTCGGCCTTGACGCCGAGAAGCGCCGGAGTACCGGAGGAGTGAGAAGAAGAGCGAGAGGAGGAAGACGAGGAGGAGGCGAACCTCCTTGGCGCCCATGCGCGTCGGTGTTGCGACGGGGCGGCCCCCGTCGCAGGATAGGTCAACGGCGGGTTGTTGCCGCCGTCGAGGTACGTCAGCACGCCCTCCAGCATGCGGCCGGGGACGCCCCACCACAGGTGGCGCCCCTCGCTGTTCTTCACGCCGCCGACCACCGGCACGTCGTTGGTGGACGCCAGGCGCTGCTGCTGGCGGCGCTGGAAGTATGTCGTCCAAGCCACGTGATTGTCGGCGTACTGGGGGAGGGAGCGCTCGGCGTCGGTCAGGGAGGCGCGCGCGACCTCGACCTCCTCGGCGAAGTACTTGGGCTTCGCCACGGCGTCGGGCAACGGGGGAACGGGCACTCCCCCATCACTGAGCCGCCACCCCGTCGGCCCGGCGCGCATGTCCGGCGGCGCCGGGATGTTCGCCTGGACAGGAGCCAGGACTCCTGTTCGCGGAGCGAACGGCGGCCGAAGCCGTTGGCCGCCGCCTCGTCTCCGGGGAAGCGCTCTGCCATGGCGACGGGCTCGGCGCTGGTAGAGAGGGAGAGAGAGGGGCTGTCGGTGGCGCTCGGGAGAGAAAGACGGAGACGGAGAGAGGGGCTGGGCGGCAGCGAGGGGCGAGTCTGGTGTGGGCACAGGCGACTGAGAGACCGCCGGTTTTATAGCCGCTCCGCGTCCGTGTGTACGCATGCGAGGGAGGGGAGGCGTCAGCGCGCCATCCCATGACGCGTCGCCCGTGAGGAATCAATGGCAAGGCTGACCGGCGGCAGCCTTGCCATTGATTCCCCGCGGGAACCGAGGCAGTTGGGGGGAGACGAGTCGCCGTGTCGCTGACGCGGCTAGCCCGCGGCTTTTTCGCGCCAAAACAGTTCGCCCCGGCGCCCCCGGGTGCCCCCAGCGCGTCGGGTTCGGCCTGAGTCCGCCGACGCTGTTTTTGGCCTAGGCCGGCGAAAATCGGGCTCCTGAGGACGCAACTTGACCGTTTTTTTAGGCGCCGGCGAAAAAAAAGGTCCGAGGAGGTCTTCCTCAGATGCGTCTGGAGATGCCCTTACAGTTTTTACATGTGAGCAACAACAGCAGGGGAGGTCGATGGTTGGCCCGCAGCAGCAGCCGTGACACCATGAAGATTTGACCAGTAAAAAACGATGCGGTGTCACTCCGCAAAAGCTGTGCAGTAGTATATTTTTTACCGCGCAAAGATACGAGTGTCCAGTCACGAAGCTATCAGCGTGCATCTTCTGGTCATGGTCATCGTTTACCTCTTCGAACCCCTCCTATTCTATTATCCTCTGCCACGATGGCGTCACTCACCTCTTTCCCCCTCTCGTTTCCGCGCAAACAAACAGCAAGAGGACCACTCGTCAACCGGTGCTGATCGGTCTCAGAATCGTCCTGAAGCTGAAACCAAAGAGCCTTTCGGTGCATGTCTCCCTGGCCGGTCACCTCCACTGCACCTGGGGATGCAGTGCAGCGTGATCCTGCCTGCGGCTTTGTCTTGCAATGCGACAAGACATGCACGCCATGCATGCATGTGCAGATCGATGAGAAGTGAAATATTTCGACACACGGAATCAATGCGAGCCGTCGTCTTCGGGCAATGGGAGGTGCACCTCTCACAGGAAAGGAAAGGAGAAGTTAGGTCAACTCCACCGTACGATCCCAAACGGATGTTCGGAATGGCCGGATTTTATCCATTTGGGGCGTCGATGGGTTCGCCCGTGTCCGGCTTTGTTCGCTGGGTTGCGCGTGCGCCCACCGCGCGGCCGCACCCCAAATCGTGTTCGGGACGGACGTGAATAAAAAATTATATGAAATAACTAAAAAAAGCAAATAAACGCATTAAAAAACATAAAACATATATATGGGTCGGCCACAAAACGGCCCAGTCTTCACGGCCACTTTAAAAGGCCCAGTTTCATAATTAACATAAAAACAAAATTAAAACCGTCTCCCGCGCGCTCCTGCCGCGCCCGTCGGTGCCGTGCCCGTCGCCGTCTTCACTGGCCGCCGGTGTCGTCGTCGTCGCTGACGAGGTCGACGTATGCCGGCGGCGTCCACAGGTGGGCCGGCGGTGCGTGGTAGACGGGGGCGGTCTGGACGGCCGGAGGTGCCTGCACCACCTCCCCCCGTGGCGACGCCTCCCGCTCCGGTGACCGCGGCGGAGTGGGGCACCAGTTCACGCCCACGCCGGCGACCATCTCCGGAGCAGTGCAGGTCCAGCCCCACCCCTGGCCCAGCAGCTGCTGGAACGCGGCCGGCGGGTCCACCTCCCCCCGTGGCGACGCCTCCCGCTCCGGTGACCGCGGGGGAGTGGGGCACCAGTTCACGCCCACGCCGACAGCCATCTCCGGAGCAGTGCAGGTCCAGCCCCACCCCTGGCCCAGCAGCTACTGGAACGCGGCCGGCGGGTCCTCCTCCCTCTGCAGCTCCGGGAAGGCGACGTCCCCGACGGCAGAGAGGGCCATGGCCTCCTCCAGGTCGTCCCACTGCCGCTCGTCATGCGTGTTCATGGAGTCGTCCATGACCTGCTGCAGGAGACGGGCCTCCTCCACCTCTGACATGCGAGGATGGGGAGGTGGCGACGGAGACGGGGAAGGCGACGGCGTGGGAGTGACGCCGCGCACACGCCTACGCCCGCGCTCCAGGGGAGCAGGCGCCGCGCCCGTCTGTCGTGGCCGTCGCGGCCCCGTCGACGTGCCGGCGAAGAAGGACGCGCGCCTGGTGTCGTGCTCGTCACGAAACCAGGTGTCCCACAAGACCGAGTCGGGGGCGTACCTGGGATCGTAGAATAGGTCGTCGGGGAGGAGGCGGCGGCGGCGGCGCTGGATCTCCTCGTCGCGCGCACGGCCGCTCGTCGGGACCAGCGAGATAGGGACCCGGTCGTCGGACAAATGCCAGTTATTGGGGAGGTGGACGTCGCTCCAGGGGAGCGGCGTCCTCGTCTCCCAATAACGGCGGCACACATCTGCGCGGATGTAGTGCCGGTCGCGCTCGCCGGCGGACGTGGGCGCGATGGAGAAGGCGGCCGGCGTGGTGGCGATGGTGGCGCGGGCTCCTCCTTCTTCACGGAGCCACGGCGGCGCCCCGAGGAGGAGCCGGCCTCACGGTCGTGCTTCCCCTTGCGGTTCCAGGACCCCATGGCTGGCCGGCCGGCGAGCTCGAGGACAAGGGAGGGCTAGGGGTTTGCCTTTCGGTTTTCGAGGAGGCCGCGGGGTTGCGTGGGGCAGTGTGGACGACGACTCGTCCACGCTTCCCACTTAAAGAAGGACGGCGACTGCCCGACGTGCGGATGACAGGTGGGGCCACCCGCTCTTGCGCGTTTATGTGGGGCGGGTGGGAGGTAGGTGGCCGCCTGCCACGCGGCCCCGACGCGGACGTTCGAGGCGTCCGTTCGCTGTCCGCCGCGACCCAAACCCGACGCAAGTTTGCGCTCGAAATGGATCGGCCCGGACAAAAAACAAACAAGATGGGTCCGGACCGTCGCGCGCTGGGCCGCCTCCTTCGTCCGTTTTACCCCAAACGGACGGGACCGGATAGGATAGGGTCGCGCGGTGGAGTTGGCCTTAAGTTGCATTCCGGGCATTCAACCGAGCCGAGTTCGGTATTCTTCTTCCGTGTGCTATTCTTCTGAATTAAACCGCATTGACGCATTGTACAAACTCAAGCCTTTTGTACCATGTTTTTGGACGTGGGACTGACTGGCCGAAATTCAGTACTCGAATCAATCTTCAAACTTGAAGGCACATTCATTTTTTGCACACAAATACGAAGCGAGATTTTGTATTCAAGTGCAGTAGTACTACTAGTAGTGCTCAGTTTACATGGAAGAGACGCGCTGCAGTTGG
The DNA here is from genome assembly GCA_902687465.1 of Secale cereale. NCBI lineage: Eukaryota > Viridiplantae > Streptophyta > Magnoliopsida > Poales > Poaceae > Secale > Secale cereale. The sequence continues at coordinate 876,973,465 of LR738710.1, forward strand.
CTGTTCGGTACTATTCCCTCCGTCCCATAATAAAGAGCGTTCACCGTTTGGCAAGATCGACAGGTACTGCTGCATCAATGCGCTTCGAGCCTACGTATACGTACGCTCCCTGTTTCCGACACGGCAGTAATTCGATCGATCTCGCTCGATCGCATGGGAATACTAAACTATACATGCTCTGAATTGTTGCTGTTCATCCAGTGCTACGGCATGTATCTGTTAATGCGTATATGATCCATTCAAGTCCCTTCTATACGTACCACGTACGGTAGCATTTAGAAAAGTCAAGCCAGGGTTATTCTGTACATGGGAAAAACCATGCGTCGGTAAATCTCGGAAGCTTGGCATTGCTTCTTGCGCCAGATTCCTGCGTACGTTGCTCGAATCAATGCCGAGATAGCTGGGTCGAGTTGGATCGATCTGAAGATCTAGAGTATTGTTGCGTGTGGCTGCTGGCACATGCATGCGCATCCACGAACAGAAACATCGTACAACAACCGGGACGTTCTTTACATCCTCAGAAGCAACAACCTCTCGATCGATTGTTATAAACATGGAACGGATCGACGGATCGTCTTTGTTATTTAGGGTTTGGTTAGGTAGTGAGCTCACGGCTGACGCATTTCGGGATGCCGCGAGTATAAACTAGGCATGGTGGATTGGTGGTGGTACCTTTGATACCAGCAGGCTAATTCTAAAACAGCTTGTATCTGTCTCACTGGTTATCTTAGGACAGGACCACATATATACAACCCATGCTTCACTTGATGCAGTGATTGATCAGAGCGTCAACGCCCCCTATCCGATCGCCGCCTTATCGATTGATCCAGGCATTTCATAACTCAACTAGCACATGACCAACATGTACATAAACATATAGCCGCCTTCGAGCTGAGCTGTTCCAAATATTTTACAGGAAATGCAGCGATGCATGCACCTGAACCATCCAGAAGAACCTGCCTGCAGCTGGCAGTACAGGCCTGTACGTACGTACAGGCAGATGCTCCTGCAGTGGCTGTGCGTACCGTACTGCACTGCTATGGCTGATGTTACGCTACCATGGCCATGGCCGGCCGAGCCGTCCCGTCCCGGAGTGGAACAACAGCGGAGAGGCCGGCGGGGTCGCCGTTGTCGCCCCCGCCGTTACAGTAGGAATGTTCGGAGATGCTGCCACAGTTGCTCACTGTAAGTTTGGAGCGATGCTGGCGTTGGTCTCTCCACTGTGACTCCATCTCACTCAGAGACCAGCCGATGGAGCTGGCACTGCTTGTGAGACGCGACGTTTCTCGGTCGGATTCGGGCGAGCTACTGTTCGGGACTGTCGGCGGGAACAGAAAAGCTCAAGCAGGTAAGCTGAGACTATTCTCGACGGGTACGTTCTCTGTAAGTGCCACAACTCGCACCCCTTCCTTTTTCCTTTTTGTAAGACTCCGTATTTCCGGTTTGGGTTCTTTTTTGCAGTGTGGCCTGATATTTCCGTTGAGCACTTAACCGACAGAGGTCAGGTCCGGGAGGGCAAAACAAGGCAGGATCAGACGTTTCTGCGGATAAATTTAGACGGAACTGTTGTTCGATCGATCATATTGCTGAGAATAAAGTGCTCTTTTTTTTTTGAGTACCTAGAACTCATCTAGATGAGACATAATTTGGTCTCATTCACATTTTATAGCCATTAGATGTGATGCTATAAGATGCGTGTGTGTTGACGTGGATTGTATCTGTTCGCATCTAATGGCTATAAAACGTGAATGAGACCAATTTATATCTCATCTAGATGAGTTCTAGCAAAACTGTTTTTTTTTTTGCGGGTAGAGAATAAGGTGCTCAGCCATTCAAATTTTTTATAAAAGGAATGTTTGGTTCTATACAATAATAAGAGAACTTTTATTTAACGCCAATAGCGTCAGATAGAAGGGAAACCAGCCGTATTAGCATTATATGGCCTGCCGACAGTGTGGCCCGATAATTTCATCTTCATCTTTTCTTATTTCACTTGTTAATTGTCGGTGTGTTGCAATTGGACATCAATATTTTAGTAGGTTCACTAGTGATTTATCTCCCCATATTAGCGTGATTGTGTAAAAAAGATAAAATATTATTTGGTTAACCTTTATTTGGTTAGCATTTATTGGCTACTTAAGAAAAGGGAATTTTTGTTTTCAAACTCAATAAGTGTTGGGGCAGATGTTTGCTTTTTCAGCTAAAACTGATAAAAAAACCCGTAGAAGGGAGGAAAAAAAGGGAGAGGATCGTGCACAAGGTTCGACGTAGGGCAAGCGGACAAGAGAACCTTATAGTCTTTTTTTGAATAAGAAGAGATATATCTTATTGTGGAATTTATATTTCTTTATTGCAAGTTTTATTTTGTATGTTCCTTGTTTCTGTTTTTATAAAGTTCATTATCGCCTTATGAAATAAATATATTACTTACAATTCATTTATATTTTTGCAAATTTTTTTTAATTCATTCATCTTCAATCATGACAGTGCAACAAAAAACAGAAAAAAATACATCCAGATCCGTAGACCACCTAGCGATGACTACAAGCATTGAAGCGGGCAGAAGGCGCGCCGCCTTCATCGCCCTTCACTTGTCAGAGCCGGGCAAACCTTGTTGTAATAGACGGTCGCAAAGTCGTCGTGATAAAGCCCCATAGTACCAACAGCAGAATAGCAAACACAGATGATGAAGAGTACCATATATCGGACGAATCCAACCTCCACACGCACACCAGCGATGTTAGACGCACCACTGGGACTTACAATTCTTCAATATTTTAGATGAATCACGAATGTTCTTCAAAAATCATGAACTATTTAATGTCTTGTGAACATTATCGTAAAATTAATTTGCTTTTCTAAAGTTTTGATTATTTTTCAGAACTCGTGAAAAAAAGAATTCAATTTTTTGAACATTTTCTAAACAAGGAAAAAGGAAATATTCATGAAAAATGACAGGGATACATTGGAAGAAGACGAAAAGAAACCATGGAAACTACGGCAGAAAAACCACAGAGAAAAAAGTAAAATACATAGAACCAGCGAAAAGTTCTTAATGCGCCTCTGTCCATCAGACAGCGTGCGTATTTTCCTTGCTATTTGACGAAGAATTTCCTAAATAAGGCTCACTGCAGCAAAATGCCGCTGCTTCGCACATGGCGACGAGCGGGCACACTGTAGATGGGCGACCTGAGTACCTAGGATCCGTTTATTTTTGTTTGTTTATTCGGATTTTTATCCTCACTGTTTTTCTTTTTCCGTTTCTCCTGTTTATTTTCTTCGTACCTTCATTTTTTCCAAAATAAATTAAATTTTCAAAAAGTTCTTCAAATTTTTTGAAAAAATAATCGCAGGTTTGGTAAAACATTCTTAAAAAAACAAAGTTCAAATGTTTGAAACAAAGTTTCTGTTTTTTTTTATAATTATCTAAAAATGTCCATTGTTTTAACCCCAAAAAATCACGTTTTCCAATTCAAAAAGTGATCATGTGTTTAAAAAATCATATTTTCAAAAAATGTTAGGGAATTTGAAAAACACTTAGTGGTTTTCAAAAAATGTTCAGAATTTTCAAAAGAGGTTAGGGATTTCAAAATTATTCACCTATAAATTTTTTGTTCGTGTTTTAATAAATGTTCAGAATTAGAAAAATGTTTTTTTTGATAATTGCTTTCTTTTCAAAAATATTTGACTTTCCAAATTTGTTCATAATTTTGAAGAAATGTTCAAAACCTTTAAAAGTTTCAAATTTGACGCTGCTATGAGTTCTTAAATATTCGGCTGCCCATTTGTCACCTGCAGATATTAGTTCAACAGGCTACCAGGATGTGTTCTGGGCTGCGAGGCTGTGGGTTTGATTCCTCTGAAGCACACCTGACTTTTCATGAATTTTACCCACTCACTACAAGCATAGCGTGCTTCGATGCCTACCAATGGGCCGGCCTAGTCGCGCGCGCCATTGGACGTAGTTAACTTCATATAGGGACTCCCATTTGACGTAGCCGATAGCAAATATCATGTTTTCCTAGTCGGACATGAAGTTTTGTGGCATAAGACAATCTAAGATTTCCTCCCTTTGATAGAAAAGAAACACTAGAGATTTCTTTTTGAGTGAAAGAAATATTAGAGATAACACTTCTAGCTTGTTAATCAGCTAAATTATATGCGCAAAAAATTGGCTTAACCATAACTGGGACTAGATTGCAATATGTAGGACAAGGCTACAATCTTGCCCAGTAATTGTTCGGGACTGTCGGCAGAACAACAAACCTCAAACAAAGTATCTGTAATGTTGTTCGAATGATCATCTTGTTGAGATAAGGTGCTCAGACATTTAGTTTTTTATAAAAAGACTTTTTGGGACATGGAGTATTTGATCTAGAGCTCTCATGCTCCCACATGAACAATAAAATAAAAAATGAGTAAATTTCTATTTTTTTGGGG
>LR738710.1:876981798-876999661 GCA_902687465.1 Secale cereale
CCCCCCCCCCCCCCCGGCCACCTCAAACATTTCATGGTGACAAAATATGTGGCAATCACATCATTAATAGTAATGGCTACTTTACCACTACTAACAATGGCCTCAATCCATTAAACAAAACATGCAGTGAAACCTTTCATCTTCAAGACATAAAACATAAAGTCCTAATTAATTTTATCATGCGATTTCTTGAAATCTGCCTTAAATATCACAGAGCAACTAATTATTTGTAAAAAAGGATAGCTTCACGAAGAACAACCACATTATCAAGGATATACCGACGTTTTATATGTGTAGGCTGAACTTTAGATATTGTTTTACAACAATTTTCATAGTTCTATTATTAAGTACTTTTGCAAATCTACACCTATACCTAATAATAAAGGGAGATAATATTCTTGGTTTTTCCATCCTAATCTTTCAAGTGCTCTCCTTTTTCATCCATCTCATCTTTTTTTGGTACGTCACGTACATATTACATGTTCCTCTCACTTCGTTCGTCTCTCAATAGAACATCCTTTCCTTCATGGTTTTTTTCCAACAACACGCGCCAACATACATACAATGGGGGGCTAGCGAGCCAGTGGGAGAGACAAGAACAATATGGTTGTGCATGCGGGCAGATCACATGAGAACATGTGAGCGGAACTAATCCAGCCATGAGAAGCAAGGGGGAGTTCCTAGAGGACATTGTTTTACAATTTTTTGTGATGCTTTAGATTTTTATAACCTTAATGGATTTAACCTTAAGGGGGTAATGTCCTTACATGGAGGGATAATAATTTTCACTTTCAAGGTTATATCCGTGGGTGTCTGGATAGGGTGGTTCTAACACAATCCTAGTGTGCTCGTTTCCCACATTATAAAGTAGTGAATTGTAATCCAGAACACTCAGACCACATGCCATTAATTATTTGGGTTGATGGAAGTTGTAGGCTGAGAAGTAAGCCAAGCGATATGCAAACCAACAGACTTGAGGCTCGATGGCTCCTTGAGAATGGTTGCGATGATCTGGTGCGATGGGCCTATGAGCGAGCAAGGGGCCACTCAATGGCGAGCAGACTTGGGACGATAAATGATTTTATTACAGGAGTGAAGCTGGGATGTTTTGGGGGACCTCCAGAAACGGGAAGGCAAGTTAAAAATGAACCGGAGTCTATTCAGCGTCAACCACTCACTGAAGCCCAGATAGGACGGGAGTTAATAATGAAATAGCAACTTGACAAGCTGGAGGAATAGCTGAACTTGGCGTATAAACAGAAGGCACATGTTGATTGGTTGTCCAAGGGTGACCCAAACACCAAATATCACCAGGTTTTCACGCTGAAGAGGGATGGTGTTGAGGTGTCTGGGGGGGTGTTTAAATGCCCTTGTTACTGACTAGTTCTTTAGCTTGTTTACCCCCCATCACAGGTGTGGATGTGGCGAATATTCTAAACCCTATCACACCCAAAGTCACCCCAGATGAACGATTTCTTGTGTGCGAAGTTCATAGCCTAGGAATCCAAGGAGGCCCTTGATAGCATTGGTGATCTCAAAGCTCCTGGTGTTGATGGTTTACCAGCGATCTTCTATAAGCACTATTGGCAGCTGATCGGGGATGATGTGGTTCACGAGGTGGCAGAATACCAGAGGGATGGAACGAGACCCTGGTGGTCCTTATCCCAAAGGTGCAAACCCAGAAAGATTGAAGTAGCTATGTTTTATTAGCCTCGGTGACGTGATCTACAAGCTCGTGTCCAACGTCCTGGCCAACCGCCTTAAGTGTATTTTGGGAGAAATCATATCACCCAACCAAAGTGCCTTCGTTTCGAGTAGACTAATCTCTTATAACACTATTATGGTATCTGAAGTGATGCCCTTTCTGAAGAGGAAGAGAACACAGTCTACTAGCTATGTTGCCATGAGCTTAACATGAGCAAAGGATTGGAGAAGAGTGGAGTGGGCCTTCTTGGAGAAAATCTTGAACCAATTAGGTTTCTCGCAGGTTTTTTTGCTCTCATTGGTAAGTGTATGCGTATGATCAGATTCGGGTTCAAGATAAATGATGCATGAACATATATGCAATCGTTCCGGCCATGGCCCAAGACAGGGAGATTCGATCTCACCATACCTATTCTCGCTTTGTGCGGAAGGCATGTCTACTGACGGTGTCCTGAACTAGGGGGTCCTAGCCCAGCTGGTCTAGTTCATGGGCCGAGCTGATGACCCATTAATGAGGAAGGACTCCGAAGTTCCCTGACCTGTGCATATCGAGCTTCACCGAGGACTTGGCATGCTCCAAGAAGATTTAGTAGTTTCGGAATGTAACCCCTAGATAGAAACCGACCATTCACAAACCTAGATAACACTAGTGCCTATATAAACCAAAGGGTTTTGTTTGTAGAGGATCATTCATACATTCATCATCATCATAGCCCTAGGGTACTGTTGGAGAACGTTGCATGGGAAACCAAAAAAATTCCTATGCTCACCAAGATCAATCTAGGAGATTGTTGGAAATATGCCCTAGAGGCAATAATAAAATGATTATTATTATATTTCCTTGTTCATGATAATTGTCTGTTATTCATGCTTGAATTGTATTATCCGGAAACAATGATACATGTGTGAATACATAGACCACAACATGTCCCTGGTAAACCTCTAGTTACTAGCTCGTTGATCAATAGATGGTTACAGTTTCCTGACCATGGACATTGGATGTCATTGATAATAGGATCACATCATTAGGAGAATGATGTGATGGACAAGACCCAATCCTAAGCCTAGCACAAGATCGTGTAGTTCGTATGCTAAAGCTTTTTCAATGTAAAGTATCCTTTCCTTAGACCATGAGGTTGTGCAACTCCCGCATACCGTAGGAATACTTTGGGTGTGCCAAACGTCACAACGTAACTGGGTGGCTATAAAGGTACACTACGGGTATCTCAGAAAGCATCTGTTTGGTTGGCACGAACCGAGACTGGGATTTGTCACTCCGTATGACGGAGAGGTATCTTTGGGCCCACTCGGTAAGACATCATCATAATGAGCTCAATGTGACAAAGGGGTTGGTCACGGGATGATGTATTACGGAACGAGTAAAGAGACTTGCCATGATGAGATTGAACAAGGTATCGGTATACCGACGATCGAATCTCGGGCAAGTACTATACCAATAGACAAAGGGAATCGTATACGTGATTGATTGAATCCTTGACATCATGGTTCATCCGATGAGATCATCGAGGAGCATGTGGGAGCCAACATGGGTATCCAGATCCCGCTGTTGGTTATTAGCCGGAGAGTCGTCTCGGTCATGTCTACGTGTCTCCCGAACCCGTAGGGTCTACACACTTAAGGTTCGATGACGCTAGGGTTGTAGAGATATAAGTATGCGGTAACCTAAAAGTTGTTCGGAGTCTCGGATGAGATCCCGGACGTCACGAGGAGATCCGGAATGGTCCGGAGGTATATATATATATATATATATATATATATATATATATATATATATATATATATATATATATATATATATATATATATATATATATATATATATATATATATATATATAGTTTCGGCCACCGGGAAAGTTTCGGGGGTCACCGGTATTATACCGGGACCACTGGAAGGGTCCCGGGGGTCCACCGGGTGGGGCCACCTATCCCGGAGGGCCCCATGGGCTGAAGTGGGAGGGGAACCAGCCCCTGGTGGGCTGGTGCGCCCCCCCTTGGGCCTCCCCCTACGCCTAGGGTTGGAAATCCTAGGGGTGGGGGCGCCTCCACCTGGCTTGGGGGGCAAGTTTCCCCCCTGGGCGCCGCCCCCCTTGGAGATGGGATCTCCTAGGGCCGGCGCCCCCCTAGGGGCCCTATATATAGTGGGGGGAGGGAGGGCAGCCGCACCCCATGCCCTGGCGCCTCCCTCTCCCTCCCGCGACACCTCTTCCTCCTCCAGTGTTGCTTGGCGAAGCCCTGCTAGAATACCGCTGCATCCACCACCACGCCGTCGTGCTGCTGGATCTCCATCAACCTCTCCTCCCCCCTTGCTGGATCAAGAAGGAGGAGACGTCGCTGCTCCGTACGTGTGTTGAATGCGGAGGTGCCGTCCGTTCGGCACTAGGATCATCGGTGATTTGGATCACGACGAGTACAACTCCATCATCCACGTTCTCTTGAACGCTTCCGCTCGCGATCTACAAGGGTATGTAGATGCACTCCCCTCTCCCTCGTTGCTAGATGACTCCATAGATTGATCTTGGTGATGCGTAGAATTTTTTTGATTTCTGCTACGTTCCCCAACAGTGGCATCATGAGCTAGGTCTATGCGTAGTATCTTGCACGAGTAGAACACAAAGTAGTTGTGGGCGTAGATTTGTTCAATTCTCTTGCCGTTACTAGTCCTATCTTGATTCAGCGGCATCGTGGGATGAAGCGGCCCATACCGACCTTACACGTACGCTTACGTGAGACAGGTTCCACCGACTGACATGCACTAGTTGCATAAGGTGGCTAGCGGGTGACAGTCTCTCCCACTTTAGTCGGATCGGATTCGATGAAAAGGGTCCTTATGAAGGGTAAATAGAAATTGGCATGTCACGTTGTGGTTTTGGCGTAGGTAAGAAACGTTCTTGCTAGAAACCTATAACAGCCACGTAAAACCTTGCAACAACAATTAGAGGACATCTAACTTGTTCTTGCAGCATGTGCCGTGTGATGTGATATGGCCAAAAGGATGTGATGAATGATATATATGTGATGTATGAGATTGATCATGTTCATGTAATAGGAATCACGACTTGCATGTCGATGAGTATGACAACCGGCAGGAGCCATAGGAGTTGTCTTTATTTTATTGAATGACCTGCATGTCATTGAAAACACCATGTAATTACTTTACTTTATCGCTAACCGTTAGCCATAGTAGTAGAAGTAATGTTTGGCGAGACAACTTCATGAAGACACGATGATGGAGATCATGGTGTCATGCCGGTGACGATGATGATCATGGAGCCCCGAAGATGAAGATCAAAAGGAGCAAAATGATATTGGCCATCCCGAGTCGAGAGATATGACGTCTCCGACGCATTCTAGAGTTGTAAGATGGAGGAGAATAGTTCTGTCAGCGAGCATATACTCAAATTGTCTGGGTTGCACAATCGCTTGTCTCAGTTGGGAATTAATCTCCCAGACGAAGCGGTCGTTGACAGAATCCTTCAGTCGCTCCCACCTAGCTACAAGAGCTTCGTGATGAACTTCAATATGCAAGGGATGGAGAAGTCCATTCCTGTCAGGGATATACTATCAGGTATAAACTGGCCAGGAGGGTCCGGTTTATGTTATTAAGATTATGTTATCAGAAGCCCAGTTGAGTATGTAATAGAAGTTTATAACCTACGGAGGTTAGGGGCCCATGTATAAGGCCCATGATTTGTAAACCGTCATGCTATGTAACTTGGGATGTAAGATAGAAAGAGTAGAGACCGAGGCGGACACGTTTATGAGCCGGCCTCGGGACTCTGTAAACCGGACCGGGCGTCGCCTCCTATATAAAGGGACGACTCGGTGACGGTTCAGGACAAGAAACAACAGCTCGAGACACAGGCAAAGCGGATTCGCTCCCTGGTCATCGAAGCCCAAGCAATACCGCACCAAACTAGACGTAGGCTTTTACCTTCATCGAAGGGGCCGAACTAGTATAAACTCCCTGTGTCCTTCGTCCGCTTTAACCCCATTAAGCTAACCCGGGCGATGGGCTCATGACTAAGTCCTTTCACCAGGACATCTGCCGTGCTAAATCCACGACAGTTGGCGCCCACCGTGGGGCTATCGCACGATGGTTTCGAGTTCTTGAAGGGCAGCTTTGAAGGGCTCAAGGGTTATGCAGTGGGCCGGATGACCAAGAGTCGTCGCGGCCGGATCTACGTCGATGATGCAGGCTGGGGCCCCGAGGCCGATTTAATCGAATACGGGTACCGGGTCCCCTTCGGCGGCATCCACGTATTTGATGGCTTCTCGCCCCTCGTTGGTTACCCCATGTGGAAGGTTTGAGATGTAGTGTAGCGGAAGTTTTCCCTTGGCAAAGATACCAAGGATCGATTTCCCCTGAGACTCCCAGTTTCAACAAGAAGGTGTCAACTGCTAACGGCGCCAGATATTAGCAATCAACGTGGACCTGCACACAGATACAAATAACTTTGCTCCCAACGAGTACAGAGAGGTTGTCAATCTCTCCGGCCTTGTCGTTTACAAAGGATCAAACGCAAGTGATAATAGTGATAGGTATTGCTGCAATAGTAAGTAAAAAGCGGAAAGTAAATAGCGGATGTGATCAATGATAGTAATATGGACCGGGGTCCCATGATGTTCACTAGTGATGTCTCTCTCCCAAAAGACGATAAAACAGCTATGTGAGGTAAACGAATTACAGCTGGGCAATTGACATAATTATGTGCGCAAACCAATGCTAACTATGTTGCAAGAAAGGTAGAGGTTCAAAGCATGGGCGGTACGCCAAGGCAAGTAGACCGAAATCCATCTGCATCTACTACTAATCATCCACCTTGAGATATCTATCCAGAACATCTCGCTGGTATTAAGTTGCGAGTCCCACCCATAGTGTAAATTCAAAGCAACAGACAACTGCATTAAAAGAACTTTGCGTAAAGTAAACAATCCTTGCACCCGTGGGCACAAGCACCGTTGTTTTCCCCCTTGTGGCAACAGCACATCCCCTAGACTCATGTTTCTGTCACTCAAGCTAGTCATCGAGGGGCATGAACCCACAATCAAGCATAACGTTCCCTCTTGGAGTCACTACCTACTACTTGGCCAAAGCAATAAATAACAACGGAGAACATGCAAGAATTACTTACGAACATAAATATAAAAGAGGTGAATCAAATATATTACTCAAACACAATCTGAACATAATCTCACAATCCATCGGATCCCAGCAAACTCATCATAGCAACAGCATAAGGATTACATATGTGCCTCGATCATGTAGGGCAGCTCACGAGGACTAATTAGTGAAGCACAAGAACGGGAGGAGAACATCACATAGCTACTGGTCATGGACCCATGGTCCAAGGGAGACTACTCACAACTCATCCGGGAGGCGTCCATGGTGGTGGAGAGGCTCCCGGTGGTGATCCTCCCCTCCGGCAGGGTGCCGGGAAGAGTTCTCCTGGTGCTCCCGATCTTGGAAGCGCAGCGGCGGCGGAACAGAGATGAGATTGCGAAAAAGGGTTCCCGTCTCGAGGGTTTCGGGACACGATATAAATATATGCCAAAGGGGGGCATCAACGGAGGCCTGGGGGGCCCAGACGCCCCCCCGGCGCGGCCAGGAGGGGGGCCGCGCCACCTGGGCGCCTAGAGCCCTGGTGGCCCCCCTCCGGCTGTACTTCGGGTGCCGGGAAGCTTCTGGAACGCTGATTTTTTATATAATTTTTCCTGGATTTTTCTGCCAGTTTTCGTAATGGGAAAACCTGAAATACAAAAACAGCAGAAAACAGAAACTGGCACTGGGGTGCACTGAGTTAATAGGTTAGTCCAAATATGATCAAAAGTGTATGGAAGTGTATAAATATCATAGCAATATCACCCAAAAGAGGCATGGAGCAAGCAGAAATTATAGATACGTTTTGGACGTATCAACATCCCCAAGCTTAATTCCTGCTCGTCCTCGAGTAGGTAAATGATAACAAGAATAATTTCTGTGGTGACATGCTATTAACCATATAGGACTTTTTCATAGTCATATGACAAAAGCTTACTGAGACAATGAATCTGTATTAATTAAGTTGCCTCATGAGAGAATCACAAAGAACTGAAAGTTTTACAACATGATACTGAAACATCAAATAGATTTGTAATGAACATGGTGTGCAAATATGATAAAGTGATATCTCGCTTGCCCCCTTTAGTGAAGCAAAACATAAATGCAGGGGCACCTCCAAGGTTTAAGTGATGACTAGATACAATGATTTCAGAATAAACGATATCATAATCATGCAAAAGAAATGCTACTTTGGGACAATGCACATTACACTCAGAATGACAATCATGCTCTCAGTAGTTGGTGCTTTAAAAGAAGGTGGGGACTCTCGAACCGTGGCTTTTGTTGGCAAGGTTGAAAACCCGTAGTCGGAAACAAAGACAAAGCATGTACCAGAGCTCTTGGTTTTAAAAACAGAAGTAATAATTATTTTTTTAGATTATGCATGTTTCGTCAATGAATGCTAGCAGACAACTCAATCACTTCTTGAGATGGACAAGTTTCGAGGAACGGCTCCCGAATGAGGACGATCACATCCTCTTAATCTCCTTTGTTTATCACTGCCAATGTTTTCTGATTTCTCATGAACAAAGTGTGAAGGAGGGTTTGTTTGTTATATTATTTTTGAGCCGGGCGCACTCAATGCCAGTTCCTTCTCGTATTATGGGTTTGCACATTAGACATGCAATCCCGGGGTGAAGCTTGTCCAACTTAAAAAGATCATGAATTAACTACTACTTCCTCATGAACTAAAACAGAGGCACAAAATAGAAATGCATTTTTTTGAATAATTTCGAGATGGTACATGAAAGTCTCCGTTAGGAATGGCAGGTAAATACCATGTAGGAAGGTATGGTGGACTCATATGGCATAACTGGTTTAAAGGATTTTGGATGCACAAGCAATCAGTCCGCTTAGTACAGGTGGAGGTTAGCAAAAGACTGGGAGCGACCAACTAAAAGAGCAATGACGGTCATAATCATGCAGAGCGACAAAGCAACATTGAATCAGGCATGGAAGTTATATCGCTACTCAGAAACAAAAGATCATCAAGGCTTGACAGACTTTCTTTACAGTCTTAAATATGCGTGAGCATACGCTAAGTCAATCAAAATAAATTCTTGAAGGAAGATATTACTAAACCATACCACATCATAGGCAAACAAATCATGTTGATACTCCAATAACACATTGGGAACCCCCCCAGCTATTTGAGACTAACCATAAGAAAACATGAACTACTAAGCACCATTATGCACGTAGCATTTTTATCATAGACATATCAACCAATGCAATAGAAGCAAACTCTCTTAATAAGATAAGCATGATAACTAAAGAGAGTTCAAGCAACCAACTAAACAAAAGCTCTTTTAAAAAGATAAGCATGAAAACTAAGAGCTAAGCATGATAGTAGCTATTGAAAGACAAAGAACACACACAACAAAGATAGACATGAAAATTCTATGTTATGTTCTAGGTAGAAGTGGAGCGTGTTTCTCTCCCACATAAAGAAAGCTGAGTTCCGACTCATTATGAAAAGCTAAAGAAAACTAAAAAGGAAAGCTAAAAGCAAGACGCTCCAAGCATAGCACATAACACATGAAGTGATAAAAATATAGTGGAACGAAGGACGAACTGATAATGTTGATGGAGAAGGGGATGCACGGGGGCATCCCCAAGCTTAGACGCTTGAGTCTCCTTGAATATTTCTTGGGGGTGCATGGGGGCATCCCCAAGCTTGAGCGTTTGACACTCCTGAATCTTTTTATCATCTTCCCTCGCACACTTGAAAACTCCCTTCATACATAACTCATCATAATCTGATTAGCGAGGTTAGTACCCATAATAAAATAATTGTTCCTTGCTGGAAATAAAGATATTCTTGAAGGTCTACTGTTTCTCAAGATTGCCAAAAGGTTTTTGCAAAGAAAAAGCAAGCTCAAGGTTTGCAAAATGAAGGAAAGGCAAAACGGGACAGAATCTGTGAAAAACAGAACAGCAGGTAGTAAATGATTTTTTCGGGGCACTTCTGCAACTCTAATCAAAAAACTCAGAATAGACGCACGAAAGACAATTGTATAGAGCACGCTGTCGATAAAATTCAGACCAAAAAGATGATCTGGTGATTTTATACGAATTTTTCTATCCAAGGACAGAATCTGTTTCCTGGACAGCACGTCACAACTTTTGAACTTTCTTGCAATCAGAGGCTACACTTGGCACAAAGTTGAAAAGCAAAGATACAATGATGATGCTACTGTAGTAACAAACATCAAGACCACTAAAACTGAAAGAACAAACTGAAAGCAAAGATAACAAGGGTTGTCTCCCTAGAGCTCTTTCTTTATAGCCATAAAGATAGGCTTAAGACTTTAATGATGCTCTCGTAGGAATAAGAGTAAAAGAACAAAAGAGAGCATCAAGAAGCAAATACCAAACACATTTAAGCCTAACATGCTTCCTATGCATAGGAATATTGCAATAGAATAATTCATTGAAGCACAAAGCAATAAGCATAGGAAGACAAAACAAGTGCAGCTTCAAAACCTTCAACATAAAGAGAGGGAACTTGATATTATTGAAATATCTATAAGCATATGTTCCCTTCTCATAATAATTTTTAGTGGGATCACGAATAAACTCAACAATATAAGCATCACATAAAGCATTGTTACCATGATCCACATGCAAAAAGGTATCATTACTCTTCATATAAGCAAAATCTTTCTTATTAGGAATAGTGAGAGTAAAGCAATCATAACCATCATGGTAATCATTGTATTTAGGAGGCATATCATAATCATAATAAATTTTAAACTCAATAGTAGGTGGACTGAAAACATCATATTCATCATTGTAATCATATATAGGAAGCAAAGTATCATCAAAGTAAATGTTCTCTTCAAAAGTTGGGGGACTAAAAATATCATGTTCATCAAACGTGTCATCCCCAAGCTTAGAGATTTCCATGTCATTAGCAATATTGATATTCAAAGAAAGCATACTAATAACATCACCACCATCATGATTGTTATGCAAATAATAAAGTTCCATAGGTTTTTTAATTTTCTCTTCAAACACATCATGTCCCAAAGCAAAACTAGTGAAAAGACATAAAGGAAACTGAAAGGTAAACTAACAAGACTAAAAAGCAAAGATAAAAGATAGCGTGCAACTCCCCTTTCTTGAAGAGTGGAGTCCCCGGCAACGGCGCCAGAAAACTTTGCTTGATGGCTTCTCGCCCCTCGTTGGTTACCCCAAGTGGAAGGTTTGAGATGCAGTGTAGCGGAAGTTTTCCCTTGGCAAAGATACCAAGGATCGATTTCCCCTGAGACTCCCAGTTTCAACAAGAAGGTGTCAATTGCTAACGGCGCCAGATATTAGCAATCATCGTGGACCTGCACACAGATACAAATAACTTTGCTCCCAACGAGTACAGAGAGGTTGTCAATCTCTCCGGCCTTGTCGTTTACAAAGGATCAAACGCAAGTGATAATAGTGATAGGTATTGCTGCAATAGTAAGTAAAAAGCGGAAAGTAAATAGCGGATGTGATCAATGATAGTAATATGGACCGGGGTCCCATGATGTTCACTAGTGATGTCTCTCTCCCAAAAGACGATAAAACAGCTATGTGAGGTAAACGAATTACAGCTGGGCAATTGACAGAATTATGTGCGCAAACCAATGCTAACTATGTTGCAAGAAAGGTAGAGGTTCAAAGCATGGGCGGTACGCCAAGGCAAGTAGACCGAAATCCATCTGCATCTACTACTAATCATCCACCTTGAGATATCTATCCAGAACATCTCGCTGGTATTAAGTTGCGAGTCCCACCCATAGTGTAAACTCAAAGCAACAGACAACTGCATTAAAAGAACTTTGCGTAAAGTAAACAATCCTTGCACCCGCGGGCACAAGCACCGTTGTTTTCCCCCTTGTGGCAACAACACATCCCCTAGACTCATGTTTCTGTCACTCAAGCTAGTCATCGAGGGGCATCAACCCACAATCAAGCATAACGTTCCCTCTTGGAGTCACTACCTACTACTTGGCCAAAGCAATAAATAACAACGGAGAACATGCAAGAATTACTTACGAACATAAATATAAAAGAGGTGAATCAAATATATTACTCAAACACAATCTGAACATAATCTCACAATCCATCGGATCCCAGCAAACTCATCATAGCAACAGCATAAGGATTACATATGTGCCTCGATCATGTAGGGCAGCTCACGTGGACTAATTAGTGAAGCACAAGAACGGGAGGAGAACATCACATAGCTACTGGTCATGGACCCATGGTCCAAGGGAGACTACTCACAACTCATCCGGGAGGCGTCCATGGTGGTGGAGAGGCTCCCGGTGGTGATCCTCCCCTCCGGCAGGGTGCCGGGAAGAGTTCTCCTGGTGCTCCCGATCTTTGAAGCGCGGCGGCAGCGGAACAGAGATGAGATCACGAAAAAGGGTTCCCGTCTCGAGGGTTTCGGGACACGATATAAATATATGCCAAAGGGGGGCATCAGCGGAGGCCTGGGGGGCCCAGGCGCCCCCCCGGCGCGGCCAGGAGGGGGGCCGCGCCACGAGGGCGCCTGGAGCCCTGGTGGCCCCCCTCCGGCTGTACTTCGGGTGCCGGGAAGCTTCTGGAATGCTGATTTTTTATATAATTTTTCCGGGATTTTTCTGGCAGTTTTCGTAATGGGAAAACCTGAAATACAAAAACATCAGAAAACAGAAACTGGCACTGGAGTGCACTGAGTTAATAGGTTAGTCCAAATATGATCAAAAGTGTATGGAAGTGTATAAATATCATAGCAATATCACCCAAAAGAGGCATGGAGCAAGCAGAAATTATAGATACGTTTTGGACGTATCAGTCTTCATCGGCAAGATCGGCGAGCCGGGCCCTGAGTCGGACATCTTCCCCAACATCGTTGAGCCGGCTCAGCGTGCGAGATCAGCCCGGATTCAGCCCGCCGTGAAGCGCGTTTTCGTCGGAGTAGTGCATGGAGTACAAGTCGAGGATGGATCGGATTCCGGTAGCGAGACAGTTGTCTATTCTGGCGATGAATCTTTGTCCGGAGAGACCGAATCTTTGTATCTGTTGCAGGACGGCCTGTCTGAGGGTGTGTCCGATGGCGATAGTATTCCGGACCCCTTCGATCTGCCGAACAGGGTTGCTGTTTTGATGGCCGGATCACAACCCATGCAGCAGCCCTGAACGACCGGGGCGTTAACCTCTGAGGCAATGGGGGGCAGAGCTGGAGCCCTTCCCCCGTCGCCTTCTGACGTCCTATCCACCCTAGTCGACACTTTGATAGCACTTGCTACAGCAGAAGTCGCCCAGGCCGACAAGGAGCAGCATGATGCAGAGATCGCTCAGGTGAAGGGCCGGATTGAGCAAGCTAAGTTGGATCTGGATGCAGAGAAAGCCAGGATGGCTACAAGACAGGCAGAGCTAGATTCCCAAGCTTTCCAGCTCAGGTTAGATCAGAACGCTTCGCAGGAGGTAATGTACAGAAGACAACGATCTCGTTTGCCGCCGGTTTATGAGGCAAGGAATCTCTTTAGCACACCAGGAGCAGGAACCAGTAACTATCCAGCGGTAAACCGGGGAGGAGCCCCAGGGGTGGGCGCGTCGGTTCAGCCACCGGCCGTAGAGTTAAATCACCAAGTTGTGCCAACACAGCACGTGCCCACCCCTCCTGGTCATTATTCTAACCCGTTGGACAACATCGTCGCCGCCGCTTCACGGCTGGCCGCCCTTCCCATTGAGGGGACGTCCCCCATAGCAATGGAGGCACGATGGGCTAAGGAGTTGCTGGACACGACGTTAACACAGCAACAAGCTTATTCCTATAGCCGGGAGAGGATTCATTCAACCCACCGCCCGAGCCGAAGTTACACGAGGCACCTGGATGAACTGGCTGTATCTAGCAGCGCGCGGAGACGGCACCGGCAGAGGCAGGATAATCCGGCAGGAGCAGGAGCACATGCCCAAGAGGTGGTGGACCAGGCCAGGCACACTACCCACAACGACACCCGTCAAGCGACGCCGGTTCACCCCACCACCACAGAAACAGGAATCATGTCCAATTCCTTGGGGGTGCAGTGTCTCATCCCCACTTTACGGAACGTGAAACTACCCAAGGACTTCAAAGGTCCACGGAAAGTACCCAACTACACGGCGGATCTGGCTCCGGAGGCATGGGTTGAAAGCTATGAGATGGCCATGGAGATGCTTGACGTAGACGAAGCTGCATGCGCCAAATACTTCACAATGATGCTTGAGGGCACGGCCCGGATGTGGCTAAAGGATTTACCACCTAACTCTATCGGATCATGGGGCGAGTTGTGTCGCCGCTTTATCAATAATTTCAAAGACACGTGCAAACAGCCGATGTCCGTGGTTGACTTAGCAGCATGTGTGCAAGGAGAGTAGGAGACCACAAGCAGTTGGGTGCGGTGAGTATTTGAAATCCCGCACTCCTCCAATAGCATCAATCCAAGTACGGCGATAGTAACCTTAGAAGGCAATTGCCGGTTCGAGCCCTTGAGGCTGAAGCTGGGACGGTTCAAACGTGATTGCAACGACATGGGAACGCTCATGGGCGCTTAGGTAAAGTATGGAGACTCTGATAACACCAAGTATCCAGATGCAAACGGAGACAAGTCCGGGAAGGCGAGCAAAAACGGTAAACCGGCGCAGACCAATCCGGCGGGTACAGGGTACAATGGCAAGCGTAAAGCGGAGGGCAGCTCAGACTTTGTGGCCAATACTAACGTTCAAGACAACGGGCAGCGCCGCAAGGGTAGACCGCCCCCACGCAACGGGAGGCCACCTATTAATCTAGATCGCCAGTTGAACGTGCCTTGCCCAAAGCACGGTACAAAAGAAAACCCGGCTACGCATCTCTAGAAAGACTGTTTTATTATGCAAGAGCTTATGAAACAGGTCAAGTATAACCACGGCCCCCCCGGCGGGTCAGGTCCCGGTTTTCAGGATTGGGCCCACATGAGTAGATGCGCCATACAAGCATGCAATAGAACGTCTCTATTTTTGTAGAGACAATCTTGAACGTCCCAATATAGCGTGTCATACCATGTAGACGCGCTAACCAAAGCGTGTCTACATAATTTGAGGCGGTCCGTGAGGAGACGCTCCAGGGACGCTTTACTAAATCGACTCTATTTTCGCCTAGAGATGAAATAACGCGTCTCTAGCTATAAAAATGAACGTCTCTACACACAGTTTTTCCTGTAGTGGTTATCAGGGTGGTGGATCCTTATCAGCATACCACGGTGGTAACAATAACCACAATGGCAACAATCAGCATCAACATAACCAGCAACATGGCCAGAGTGGATACAATAACCAAGGCAATCAACAGCGTCAGCAGCAGCAGCAATCCGGATATCAGAATAATCCGAAGGAGCTAAGCAGTGGGCAATATCATGTTTTCACCACAAGTCTGTGCAAACGGGATCAAAAAGTTCTGAAGAGAGCAGTACACTCTGTTGAACCGGCGATACCACGTTTTTTGCGTTGGTCTGAGCAACCCATTGTATGGAGCAGAGAGGATCACCCGCCACGGGTTGATAATCCGGGTCAGTTGGCCTTGGTGGTGGCACCACAGGTGGGTGGTTATAAGTTCACAAAGGTGCTTATGGATGGAGGCAGCAGCATCAATATCCTATACTATGAGACTTTTCGACGTATGGGGTGACAGATAAGAAGCTCCGACAGTCCAACACAGTGTTCCATGGGGTGGTGCCCGATAAATCGGCTTACCCAGTTGGAAAATCGATCTGGAAGTTACCTTTGGGGATGAGCATGACTCTAGATCGGAGACGGTGACCTTTGAGGTTTTAAAGATCAGGAGCCCATACCATGCTCTGTTTGGGAGACCGGTTTATGCCAAGTTCATGGGTAGACCGTGTTATGTTTATCTGCAGCTCAAGATGCCAGGCCACAAAGGAACTATCATGGTTCACGGGAGCCGCAAGATCACTTTGGAGTGCGAGGAAGGAGATGCGGCGTATGCTGAGGCAGTTTGTGCTACGGAAGAGTTGAAGTTTTATAAGGACAATGTTGATCCGGCAGATATGTCCCCGCTAAAAAGGCCAACTACAAAGCATGATCCGGCATTGAAGTTCAAATCGGCAGAGGAAACCAAGCAGGTTGACTTTGTTCCGGGCGATTCATCCAAGCAGTTCACCATCAGCACTAACCTAGACCCCAAAAAGGAAGGCACGCTCATCGAGTTCATCCATGAGAACCGGGATATCTTTGCATGGAAACCTTCTGACATGCCAGGTATACTGAGGGAACTCGCTGAGCACATTCTTAATATTGATCCGAAGTTTAAACCGGTCAAGCAGTATTTGCGCCGCTTCAATGAGGAGAGGCGTAAGGCTATAGGTGAAGAAGTGGCTAGGCTCTTGGCCGCAGGCTTCATAGTTGAAGTATTTCATCTAGAGTGGTTGGCTAATCCAGTGCTGGTGCTCAAGAAAAATGGACCCTGGAGGATGTGTGTTGACTACACAGACTTGAACAAAGCTTGCCCAACTGATCCTTTTGCTCTCCCCCGTATTGATCAAATTATCGATGCTACGGCGGGATGTGAGCGGCTAAGTTTTTTGGATGCATATTCAGGTTATCATCAGATCAAAATGGCAGTTAAGGACCAGGAGAAGACAACTTTCATAACTCCCTTTGGAGCCTTCTGCTATGTATCCATGCCTTTTGGGCTCAAGAGTGCCCAAGCAACTTATCAGCGTTGTGTGCAGAACTGCCTACAAGGGTAGATTGGAAGAAATGTCCATGCATATGTTGATGACATAGTGGTGAAATCCAGGAAGGAGGAGACGCTGATAGAGGACTTAAAAGAAACCTTTGACAACCTCCGAGTTTACAAGATGATGCTCAATCCGGAGAAGTGTGTTTTTGGTGTTCCAGCAGGCAAGCTCCTTGGATTCTTAGTGTAAAACAGAGGGATTGAAGCTAATCCGGAGAAGATCAAGGCGATCACATCCTTGGCCAAACCGTCATGTATCAATGATGTCCATCGCGTGGCGGGCCGTATTGCAGCGTTGAGTCGGTTCATCAGCCGCTTAGGAGAAAAGGCGATCCCGCTTTATCAGATGATGAAAAAGCCAGACCGGTTTGTCTCGAGCGATGCTGCAAACGCTGCGTTCGAGGATCTGAAGCGGCAATTGGCAGAACCACCAGTCCTTGCTGCCCCGGTTGACAAGGAGCCGCTGTTGTTATACGTGGCCGCCAATGCCCGTGTAGTCAGTGTGGCCATTGTGGTGGAGCGCAAAGAGGCAGGCAAAGAATATCCGGTTCATCGGCCGGTTTACTACATCAGTGAGGTGCTCATTGAGTCGAAGCAAAGATATCCACACTGGCAGAAGCTGGTATATGGCGTATTCATGGCAAACCGGAAGTTGAAGCACTATTTCCAGGGCCACCCAATCACTGTTGTCAGTTCAGCTCCGTTAGGGGATATAATCCAGAATAGAGAAGCCACTGGCAGAGTGGCAAAGTGGGCCATTGACCTTAGCCCGCACGGATTAAAGTATGTGCCCCGTACTACGGTAAAGTCCCAAGCACTGGTGGATTTCATTAATGATTGGACAGAATTGCAAGCACCTGAGGAGAAGCCGGATTATACATACTGGACTATTCACTTTGACGGTTCAAAGCAATTGGAGGGCTCGGGGGCTGGAGTCGTGTTAACTTCCCCGCGAGGTGATAAGTTCTGTTACGTCCTCCGTTTAATGTTCCCTTGTACTAACAATGCTGCTGAGTATCTGATACGTCCAAAACGTATCTATAATTTCTGCTTGCTCCATGCCACTTTTGGGTGATATCGCTATGATATTCATACACTTCCATACACTTTTGATCATATTTGGACTAACTTACTAATCCAGTGCACCCCAGTGCCAGTTTCTGTTTTCGGCTGTTTTTGTATTTCAGGTTTTCATGTTTCGAGAACTGCCCAGAAAAATCCAGAAAAATTATATAAAAAAATCAGCGAACCGGAAACAACACTGCGTCCGAAGGGCAGCCTGGGGGGGGGGGGGGG
>LR738710.1:876999704-877152603 GCA_902687465.1 Secale cereale
CCAGGCGCCCTGTGGGCGCGCCCCCCCTGGGCCGCGCCGGGGGGGCGCCTGGGCCCCCGAGGCTCCCCCGATGCCCTACTTTGGCATATATTTAAAGGGTTCCCCGTAACCCTCAGAACAGGACTTCTTTTCACGATCCCATCTCTGTTCCGCCGCCGCCGCCGCTTCCAAGATCGGGAGCACCAGGAGAACTCTTCCCGGCACCCTGCTGGAGGGGAGGATCACCACCGGGAGCTTCTCCACCACCATGGACGCCTCCGGATGACTCGTGAGTAGTCTCCCTTGGACCATGAGTCCATGACCAGTAGCTATGTGATGTTCTCCTCCCGTTCTTGTGCTTCACTAATTAGTCCTCGTGAGCTGCCCTACATGATCGAGGCACCTATGTAATCCTTATGCTGTTGCTATGTTGAGTTTGCTGGGATCCGATGGATTATGAGATTATGTTCAGATTGATCTTGAGTAATATATTTGATTCACCTCTTTTATATTTTAGTTCATAAGTAATTCTTGCATGTTCTCCGTTGTTATTTATTGCTTTGGCCAAGTAATAGGTAGTGACTCCAAGAGGGAACGTTATGCTCGATTGTGGGTTCATGCCCCTCGATGACTAGCTTGAGTGACAGAAACATGAGTCTAGGGGATGTGCTGTTGCCACAAGGGGGAAAACAACGGTGCTTGTGCCCGCGGGTGCAAGGATTGTTTACTTTACGCAAAGTTCTTTTAATGCAGGTGTCTGTTGCATTGAGTTTACACTATGGGTGGGACTCGCAACTTAATACCAGCGAGATGTTCTGGATAGATATCTCAAGGTGGATGATTAGTAGTAGATATTGATGGATTTCGGTCTACTTACTTTGGCGTACCGCCCATGCTTTGAACCTCAACCTTTCTTGCAATGTAGTCAGCATTGGTTTGCGTTCGTGGTCCTGTCAATTGCCCAGCTGTAATTTGTTTACCTCACATAGCTGTTTTATCGTCTTTTGGGAGAGAGACATCACTAGTGAACATCATGAGACTCCGGTCCATATTACCATCATTGATCACATACACTATTTACTTTTCCGCTATTTACTTACTATTGCAAAACACTATCTATCACTACTATCATATTGCTTTTAACCCTTTGTGAACTACAAGGCCGGAGAGATTGACAACCTCTCTGTACTCGTTGGGAGAAAAGTTATTTGTATCTGTGTGCAGGTCCACGTTGATTGCTAATTGCACCGTTAGCAATTGACACCTACCTGTTGAACCTAGGAGTCTCTGGGGATTCGATCCTTGGCATCTTTGCTAAGGAAAAACACTTCTACTTACTGCATCTTACACCTTCCACTTGGGGTAACCAACGAGGGGTTCGAGGCCCATCAAGGAGTATTTTCTGGCGCCGTTGCCGGGGACTCCACTCTTTAGGATAGGGGAGTTGCATGCTATCTTTTACCTTTGCTTTTTAGTCTTGTTAGTTTACCTTTCATTTTTGCTTTAGTTCCTTTTATCAAAAATCACAAAATTTTTATTTACCTTCCTGTTAGTAGTCCTATCTGTTTAGTTAAACATGTTAGGATTTGGAGCTTTGAGGGAATCAGAAGTTTTAGATTTCCATCAAAGGGATGGAGAAAATATGAAGAAGGAATGGGACAGGATTTCTGATGCACAAAGGAGAATTATGCCTTGGATACCTATAAAAATTGTGCGTAGAAATTTTTACCATGGTCTTTTTAAATGGTGTAAACACTCCCTTGACATTATAGCTGAGGGAGATTTCTTAGAATGTGATGAAGCTAGAGCTCTTGAGATTATACATGGTCTATCTAGTTACTTTGTTTATGATCATAACGTTGATACTATCATACATAGACTTGCTACTATTGAGAAGAGAATGGATGCTCTAGACTTAACGAAGGTAGAGAAACCCAAACCCAATAAGAGAGACATTTTGGAAATAGATAATGACTGGGAACCTCTTGTTAGGATTAGCATCTCTAACCAAGACTTCCTTGCTTATTGTGATATTGGATCTATGGTTTCTACTATGCCAAAAATTGTTCATGATTCTTTAAAATTTAACATGGATAGATTATCATCTTATCATGAACACACTAATGGAGATATTTCTGAAATCCAGGGAAAAATAAAAGACGTATCGGTTAAATTCCTTAAAGGGATTGCAATGATTGATTTCTTCATCGTGGAGCCAAACCAAGGAAATATAGTGCTTGGAAGGGACTTCCTCCGAGCAGTTAAAGGCTTCATCGATATAGGTAAGGGACAAATCCGCTTACGCGGGAAGGCAAAAGGTGTGTACCCCTTTCCTAGAAGGAACAAGAATGAACTTATCGAGGAACCATTTGAAACGATTTATAACTCTGATTATTATGATGACTATTGATTCCTCTATGCATTATGCCTAGCTTAAAGGCATAAAAGAAAGTGCTTTTGGGAGGCAGCCGACATGAATAATTTTTTTGCTTTTGTTGTGTCTTGATGTTGTTTACTGCTGTAGCATCATCATTGTATCTTTACTTTTCATACTTGTGCCAAGTATAGCCTCTGATTGCTAGAAAGTTCAAAAGTTGTGAGGTGCTGTCCAGGAAACAGATTCTGTCCTTGGATAGAAAAATTCGTATAAAATCACCAGATCATCTTTTTGGCCTGAATTTTTTCGACAGCGTTCTCTATATAATTGTATTTCGTGTGTCAGTTCTGAGTTTTTTGATTTGAGTTGCAGAAGTATCCCGAACAGGTCAATTACTGCCTGCTGTTCTGTTTTTCACAGATTCTGTCCTGTTTTGCCTTACCTTCACTTTGCAAATTAAGAACTTGCTTTTTCTTTGCAAAAACCTTTTGGCAATCTTGAGAAACAATAGAACTTCAAGAATATCCTTATTTCCAGCAAGGTATAATTATTTTATTAAGGGTACTAACCTCGCTAATCAGATTATGATGAGTTATGTATGAAGGGAGTTTTCAAGTGTGCGAGGGAAGATGATAAAAAGATTCAGGAGTGTCAAGCGCTCAAGCTTGGGGATGCCCCCGTGCACCCCCACAAAATATTCAAGGAGACTCAAGCGTCTAAGCTTGGGGATGCCCCCCGTGCATCCCCTTCTCCATCAACATTATCAGTTCGTCTTTCGTTTCGCTATATTTTTATCACTTCATGTGTTATGTGCTATGCTTGGAGCGTCTTGCTTTTAGTTTTCTTTTTTTAGTTTTTCATAACGAGTCGGAACCCAGCATTCCTTTATGTGGGAGAGAAACACGCTCCACCTCTACCTAGAACATTACATAGAATTTTCATGTCTATCTATGCTGTGTGTGTTCTTTGTCTTTTAATAGCTACTATCACACTTTGCTCTTAGTATTCATGCTTATCTCTTCAAGAGCTTTTATTTAGTTGGTTGCTTGAACTCTCTTTAATTACCATGCTCACCTTATTAAGAGAGTTTGCTTCCGTTGCACTGGTTAATGTGTCTATGATAAAGATGCTACTTTCATGATGGTGCTTAGTAGTTCAGGTTTTCTTATGGTTAATCTCAAATAGCTGGGGGGTTCCCAATGTGTCATTGGAGTACCAACTTGGTTTGTTTGCCTATGATGTGGTATGGTTTAGTAATATCTTCCTTCGAGAATTTATTTTGATTGACTTGGCGTATGCTCACGCATATTCAAGACTGTAAAGAAAGTCTGTCAAGCCTTGGTGATCTTTTGTTTCTAAGTAGCGATATAACTACCATGCCTGATTCAATATTGCTTTGTCGCTCTGCATGATTATGACCGTCATTGCTCTCTTAGTTGGTCGCTCCCAGTCTTTTGCTAACCTACACCTGCACTAAGCAAATTAACCATGCAATACATAGCTCATGGGAAAGTAGCCTAAAAACTATTGTGGTAAAGAATATGTTGCTTATGTATCTTATTTCTTATGAGTTGCTTGCTGAGCGGTAACCATGTTTCTGGGGACGCCATCAACCGTCACACTTTTGTTGAATATCATGTGAGTTGCTATGCATGTTCGTCTTGTCTGAAGTAAGGGTGATTTACCGTGGGTTGAATTAATATGCATATTGTTAGAGAAGAACATTGGGCCGCCAACCAAAGCCATGCATCATGGTGGAAGTTTTAGCTTGGACCTTAATCCTCAATCTCTCATGAGAATATGCTTATGCATTAAAGAGGAGTCCATCATCTATTTTCTATGTTGTCCCGGTATGGATGTCCTCAAGTTGAGATCTATCAAAAACGAGAAATCAAATGCGATCTATCTCCTTGGACCTTTGTACAGGTGGCATAGAGGTACCCCTTTGTGACAATTGGTTAAAACATATGCAATGGAATGATAACCCATGGGGATCCGAGCTAATTAGGACAAGGAGCGAGCACTATTAGTATTCGATGCATGAGGCTTGCAACTTATAGGATGTTTTATGCATGACACATATGAAGTACTACTACCGTTGACACAATTGCTTCCATGTTTCAAAATAAAAAGCTCTAGCACTTCAAGCACCAACTACTGAGAGCATGATTGTCATTCTGAGTGTAATGTGCATTGTCCCAAAGTAGCATTGTCTTTTGCATGATTGTGATATCGTTTATTCTGAAATGATTGTATCTAGTCATCACTTAAACCTTGAAGGTGCCCTTGCATTTATGTTTTGCATCACTAAAGGGGGCAAGCTAGATATCACTTGATCATATTTGCACATCATGTTCATTGCAAATCTTTTTGATGTTTCAGTTTCATGTTGTAAAACTTTCAGTCATTTGTGATTTTCTCTTGAGACAACTTAATTACTTTAGAATCATTGTCTCAGTAAGCTTTTGTCATATGACTATGAGAAAGTCCTATATGGTTAGTAGCATGTCACCACAGAAATTATTCTTGTTATCATTTACCTACTCGAGGACGAGCAGGAATTAAGCTTGGGGATGTTGATACGTCCAAAACGTATCTATAATTTCTGCTTGCTCCATGCCACTTTTGGGTGATATCGCTATGATATTCATACACTTCCATACACTTTTGATCATATTTGGACTAACTTACTAATCCAGTGCACCCCAGTGCCAGTTTCTGTTTTCGGCTGTTTTTGTATTTCAGGTTTTCACGTTTCGAGAACTGCCCCGAAAAATCCAGAAAAATTATATAAAAAATCAGCGAACCGGAAACAACACTGCGTCCGAAGGGCAGCCTGGGGGGGCCACAGGGGCTCCTGGCGCCCTGTGGGCGCCCCCCCCTTGGGCCGCGCCGGGGGGGCGCCTGGGCCCCCCGAGGCTCCCCCGGTGCCCTACTTTGGCATATATTTAAAGGGTTCCCCGTAACCCTCAGAACAGGACTTCTTTTCACGATCCCATCTCTGTTCCGCCGCCGCCGCCGCTTCCAAGATCGGGAGCACCAGGAGAACTCTTCCCGGCACCCTGCCGGAGGGGAGGATCACCACCGGGAGCTTCTCCACCACCATGGACGCCTCCCGGATGACTCGTGAGTAGTCTCCCTTGGACCATGAGTCCATGACCAGTAGCTATGTGATGTTCTCCTCCCGTTCTTGTGCTTCACTAATTAGTCCTCGTGAGCTGCCCTACATGATCGAGGCACCTATGTAATCCTTATGCTGTTGCTATGTTGAGTTTGCTGGGATCCGATGGATTATGAGATTATGTTTAGATTGATCTTGAGTAATATATTTGATTCACCTCTTTTATATTTTAGTTCATAAGTAATTCTTGCATGTTCTCCGTTGTTATTTATTGCTTCGGCCGAGTAATAGGTAGTGACTCCAAGAGGGAACGTTATGCTCGATTGTGGGTTCATGCCCCTCGATGACTAGCTTGAGTGACAGAAACATGAGTCTAGGGGATGTGCTGTTGCCACAAGGGGAAAACAACGGTGCTTGTGCCCGCGGGTGCAAGGATTGTTTACTTTACGCAAAGTTCTTTTAATGCAGTTGTCTGTTGCATTGAGTTTACACTATGGGTGGGACTCGCAACTTAATACCAGCGAGATGTTCTGGATAGATATCTCAAGGTGGATGATTAGTAGTAGATATTGATGGATTTCGGTCTACTTACTTTGGCGTACCGCCCATGCTTTGAACCTCAACCTTTCTTGCAATGTAGTCAGCATTGGTTTGCGTTCGTGGTCCTGTCAATTGCCCAGCTGTAATTTGTTTACCTCACATAGCTGTTTTATCGTCTTTTGGGAGAGAGACATCACTAGTGAACATCATGAGACTCCGGTCCATATTACCATCATTGATCACATACACTATTTACTTTTCCGCTATTTACTTACTATTGCAAAACACTATCTATCACTACTATCATATTGCTTTTAACCCTTTGTGAACTACAAGGCCGGAGAGATTGACAACCTCTCTGTACTCGTTGGGAGCAAAGTAATTTGTATCTGTGTGCAGGTCCACGTTGATTGCTAATTGCGCCGTTAGCAATTGACACCTACCTGTTGAACCTAGGAGTCTCT
Source organism: Secale cereale (assembly GCA_902687465.1). Classification (NCBI taxonomy): domain Eukaryota; kingdom Viridiplantae; phylum Streptophyta; class Magnoliopsida; order Poales; family Poaceae; genus Secale; species Secale cereale. The sequence goes on from LR738710.1 coordinate 877,006,186, forward strand.
GGGGATTCGATCCTTGGCATCTTTGCTAAGGGAAAACACTTCTACTTACTGCATCTTACACCTTCCACTTGGGGTAACCAACGAGGGGTTCGAGGCCCATCAGTATCAAGCTCTCCTCCATGGTTTGCGGATGGCCAAGGAGATGAACTTGAGCCGGGTTAAGTGTTTTGGTGACTCAGATCTGGTGGCGCAACAAGTATCTGGTAAGTGGGACTCTAAGGATCCGCTCATGGCAGCCTATCGACGAGAAGTGGATGCAATCACAGGATATTTCAAGGGATATCAGGTGGATCACATAGACCGGCGGAAAAATGAAGCAGCCGATGCGTTAAGCCGGCTGGGCTCTCAGCGTAAACCGGTTCCACCTAATACTTTCTTGGATGAATTGCATAGTCCGTCAGTGCAGATACCTTCAGAGGAGGACTTGGCTGTTCCTGATCCGGAAGCACAGTTGGTCGCAGCACTGCACGTCATTCCGGATTGGGCACTCCCTTATCTAGTGTACATGAGCCGAGGTGAGTTGCCAGAGGACGAAGTCGAGGCCCGGCAGATAATCCGACGTTCTAAATCTATGACTATCATCAATGGAGAACTTCATCACCGCAGCGTTTCTGGGGCGTTTCAGCGGTGTGTATCATCAGAGGAAGGCTGTGATATTCTTCGGGAGATTCATGAAGGGGATTGTGGTCATCACGCCGGTTCAAAGTCCTTGGTAGCTAAAGCTTTTTGTCATGGGTTCTACTGGCTGACGGCTCACGCCGACGTAGAGGACTTGGTCAGAAAATGTGACGCTTGCCAGAAATTCTCACGGCGTGCTCATGTACCGGCACAGGAGCTGCGGATGATTCCAATCACTTGGCCGTTTGCGACTTAGGGGCTTGATATGGTTGGACCCTTTAAAAGATCCCAAGATAAGAAAACCCACCTGTTGGTAGCAGTGGACAAATTTACAAAGTGGGTTGAAGCAGAGCCTGTCAGTAAGTGTGATGCGGCAACAGCGGTTCAGTTCATCAAAAAGGTGATTTTCCGGTTTGGCTTTCCACACAGCATTATAACTGATAATGGCACCAACCTATTCAAAGGAGATATGGAGGAGTTCTGCCAAAGAGAACATATTCGCCTTGATGTATCATCAGTAGCTCACCCTCAGTCCAATGGCCAAGCTGAGAGAGCCAACCAAGAGATCTTGAGAGGCATCAAGCCCCGGCTTATGGTTCCTTTGCAAAGAACACCGGGTTGCTGGGTGGAGGAGTTGCCTTCTGTCTTTTGGAGCATCAACACTATGCCTAACAGATCTACAGGGTACACGCCTTTCTTCCTGGTGTATGGTGCTGAAGCGGTCCTCCCTAGTGATATCCGGCATGACTCACCACGGGTGGCGGCTTATGTTGAAGCGGATAATGAACAAGCAAGGCAAGACAGCTTGGACCGGCTAGACGAGGAACGGGACACGGCAGCAGCACGATCAGCGATTTATCAACAAGATCTGCGCCGGTACCACAGCCACCGGGTTAAGACCAGGACGTTCCAGGAGGGCGATCTGGTGCTCCGGCTCATCCAGGACCAGACAGATATGCACAAGCTATCCCCGCCTTGGGAAGGGCCCTTTGTGGTCAGCAAAAACTTGCACAACGGATCATACTACCTTGTCGACGTTCGAGAACATAAGGACTCACGTACGGCAGAGGAGGAGACCAAGCGGCCATGGAACATCACTCTTCTTCGACCTTACTATACTTGAGCCATTGGCTCCGCTCTATGTACAATGTATATATTATGATTAATAAAATAAACTGGCGCCCCCGGTAAACCGGGGAATCAACCATCCTTTTCAAAGAGTATCACATGGGGGCTTTGAAAGAAACCTTCCATGGCCTCTTAAACCGGCGCCCTTGATAGAATCAAGGAATCAGCCATGTTTTGTACACAAGAGTATCACATGGGGGCTTCGAAAGAAAACCTTCCATGGACTCTTAAACCGGCGCCCTTGATAGAATCAAGGAACCAGTCGTGTTTTTTACAAAGGAGTATCACTTGGGAGTTTCCAAAGAAGCTTTCCATGGCCTCTTAAACCGGCGCCCTTGACACATCAAGGAATCAGACATCTTATCTATACGAACAAGAGCCACATGGGGGCTTCCGCGGGCAAGGGAGTTTTTCCATGGCCTCTTGAGCCGGCGGCAGTATGAAGCCCATCATAAGAGCACTGCTCTGGTTGCTTCGGCAATTTCCACATGATGATGAGGGGTAAAAGAGAGTTTTGGTGCCTAACTCAGCTCAAACATATGCCCCGATGAGCAAACGGCTCACACACTACCTAGGGGCTTGCATCGAGTTGAATACCCTTGTAGTGAACATGGCTTGGAAGCCCGGTGCATGCACCTAAAACCCCGAATTAACCTGCCTGCATCAAGTAAATCACGCCGTCCAGGTAAACCTGGTATGACCCGTCGAACCTGTCACAAGTCAATCCTTCGGGACCCTGAACTTGGCCACGTTAAATTGATGATCATCGAGTTGATTACCTAAAGACAAAATATTTACGAGATTTTGAAACATTGGGTAGCTGGGCATCGATGATTTGGTTAAGGATTGCGGAGCATCTTGATAGGCTTTGCTTAAATGGTTAATGACAGTAGCCTGGCAGCTCATAAAAAGCCTCGAATTTGGAGCCTGGCAGCTCGTAAAAAGCCTCGACTACATGGTCTTATTTTCCCAAAAAACCTTATTTTTATTTTTTATGATTTCACAAATCTTTGTCTTCAAGGTCATTGGTTTTCTAACCAAGTCCATTGATGCGAGACTGGACAACTACAAGGTTGACCATACGTCTACAGAGTTAAAAAGTCTGGGTCATGAACACCAGCGAGAGTCAAACCGGCGTTCATCATAACCCAGATCGGCCATCATACTAAACCGACGAGAGAGCCAAGGGCTTCATTAGCATCCATGTTTTAAAATATTCCCACCGGGTTAATGTTTATAAGCACACTTAATCACAGGTATGGGATATGTTTGAGTTTTATATACAGTTCAAACTATGTATTTGAAACATGAATCAGGGCAGTATAATCCGTCTGGTGGTAAACCGCCAGGACATCTTTTAGCATTGGTTATGCAGATGCAGGGAATATAAACTGCTGGAGCATTGCAAATAGACGATAAATTGGGAAGTGACAATCAAAATAATACCATAACAGTGGCACAAAGGCAGTATCTCAACTATTCTATTACAAGGCACTTGCAGGCCCGAATGGATCAAAGTTTCTTGCAAAGTATTCAGCAACTAAAAGTTAAACCGTACGGTTTACGATTCTTCTTCAGCACGCTGCGAAGGCTGAGGTTCAGCTTGCTCCAGATCTTCGTCGACTTCTGGCAGCTGCTGGAAATCAGGAGTGCTCCAGTCAATCTTGGAGAGGGCACGGAAATACACTTCATCATTTATAAGATCTGACGGGTCAATGTCTGGAGCGAAAGTGTGCTTACGAACTGGTGGGATCAGATTTTCAGTGTCGTAAACCGGCCGCTCCACCCGTGATTTTTCTAGATCGTAACCCGGATGATACCTTGTTACATCCGCTTCGTCAGCAAGCTTACTGGCAAGAGGGCGCATGTCTTTGGTTAAAGCACGAAGATCTTCAGAACAGAAGGCCGACCCGTCCTCTTTCATGCTGGGATAACCATTCATGGCCTCTGCCGCACCCATGCCTTGGCCCGGGTTAGCGCCAGGAGAGAGCGAGCTCGTGCAGCAGATTTCTTTACCTCAATAAGTCGAGCAGGCAAGACAGATAACTTTTCCAGAGTGCCTTGGATGGTAGTCGGCGCCGGTTTATTGTGCGACATGGCGCTGATAGCCCTTTGAGCACCGGAGTAGAGCTGCTCCACCAGGGTATAAGCTGTTGGAAATATGCCCTAGAGGCAATAATAAAAGGATTATTATTATATTTCCTTGTTCATGATAATTGTCTGTTATTCATGCTTGAATTGTATTGTACGGAAACAGCGATACATGTGTGAATACATAGACCATAACATGTCCCTGGTAAGCCTCTAGTTACTAGCTCGTTGATCAACAGATGGTCACGGTTTCCTGACCATGGACATTGGATGTCATTGATAACGGGATCACATCATTAGGAGAATGATGTGATGGACAAGACCCAATCCTAAGCCTAGCACGAGATCGTATAGTTCGTAATGCTTAAGCTTTTCCAATGTCAAGTATTTGTTCCTTAGACCATGAGGTTGTGCAACTCCCGGATACCGTAGGAATGCTTTGGGTGTGCCAAACGTCACAACGTAACTGGGTGGCTATAAAGGTACACAACGGGTATCTCCGAAAGTGTCTGTTGAGTTGGTACGAACCGAGACTGGGATTTGTCACTCTTATGACGGAGAGGTATCTCTGGGCCCACTCGGTAAGACATCATCATAATGAGCTCAAAGTGACTAAGGAGTTGGTCACGGGATGATGGATTATGGAACGAGTAAAGAGACTTGCCATGACGAGATTGAACAAGGTATCGGTATACCGACGATCGAATCTCGGGCAAGTACCGTACCGATAGACAAAGGGAATAACATACGGGATTAAGTGAATCCTTGACATCGTGGTTCATCCGATGAGATCATCGAGGAACACGTGGGAACCAACATGGGTATCCAGATCCCGCTGTTGGTTATTGACCGGAGAATCGTCTCGGTCATGTCTGCGTGTCTCCCGAACCCGTAGGGTCTACACACTTAAGGTTCGGTGATGCTAGGGTTGTAGAGATATATGCACACGGAAACTCAAATGTTGTTCGGAGTCCCGGATGAGATCCCGGACGTCACGAGGAGTTCCGGAATGGTCCGGAGGTAAAGAATAATATATAGGAAGTCCAGTTTTGGCCATCGGGAGAGTTCCGGGGGTCACCGGTAGTGTACCGGGACCACCGGAACTGTCCCGGGGGTCCACCGGGTGGGGCCACCCATCCCGGAGGGCCCCGTGGGCCGTAGGGGGAGGGGGACCAGCCCCTAGTGGGCTGGCGCACCCCCCATGGGCCTCCCCCCATGCGCCTAGGGTTGAAACCCTAGGGGTGGGGGCGCCCCCCTTTGGCTTGGGGGGCAAGATAACCCCTTTGGCCGCCGCCCCCCTAGGAGATTGGATCTCCTAGGGCCGGCACCCCCTGCCCCCCTATATATAGTGGGGGGAGAGAGGGCAGCCGCACCTCAGCCCCTGGCGCCTCTCCCCCCCGTTACACCTCCTACTCCTCCCGCAGGGTCTCGGCGAAGCCCTGCAACTTTTCCCGTTGCATCCACCACCACGCCGTCGTGCTGCTGGATCTCCGTCAACCTCTCCTCCCCCTTGCTGGATCAAGAAGGAGGAGACGTCGCTGTACCGTACGTGTGTTGAATGTGGAGGTGCCGTCCGTTCAGCGCTGGGATCATCGGTGATGACGATCACGACGAGTACGACTCCATCATCCACATTCCTTCGAACGCTTCCGCACGCGATCTACAAAGGGTATGTAGATGCACTCCTTTATGCTCGTTTCTAGATGAACTCCTTAGATTGATCTTGGTGAAGCGTAGAAATTTTTTGAATTCTGCTACGTTCCCCAACAGTGGCATCTGAGCTAGGTCTTTGCGTAGCATCTTGCACGAGTAGAACACAAACAAGTTGTGGGCGTTGATTTTGTGCAATTCTCTTGCCGTTACTAGTCCAATCTTGATCCGGCGGCATCGTGGGATGAAGCAGCCCGGACCGACCTTACACGTATGCTTACGTGAGACTGGTTCCACCGACTGACATGTACTAGTTGCATAAGGTGGCTGGCGGGTGTCTGTCTCTCCCACTTTAGTCGGATCGGATTCGATGAAAAGGATCCTTATGAAGGGTAAATATAAGTTGACATATCACGTTGTGGTTTTGGCGTAGGTAAGAAACGTTCTTGCTAGAAACCTATAGAGGCCACGTAAAAACTTGCAACAACAATTAGAGGACGTCTAACTTCTTCTTGCAGCATGTGCTATGTGATGTGATATGGCCAAGAAGATGTGATGAATGATATATGTGGTGTACGAGATTGATCATGTTCTTGTAATAGGAAATCACGACTTGCATGTTGATGAAAATGACAACCGGCAGGAGCCATAGGAGTTGTCTTATTTATTGTATGACCTGCGTGTCACTGAATAACGCCATGTAATTACTTTACTTTATTGCTAAACGTTAGCCATAGTGGTAGAAGTAATAGTTGGCGAGACGACTTCATGAAGACACGATGATGGAGATCATGATGATGGAGATCATGGTGTCATGCCGGTGACAAAGATGATCATGGTGCCCCGAAGATGGAGATCAAAGGAGCAAAATGATATTGGCCATATCATGTCACTTTATTTGATTGCATGTGATGTTTATCATGTTTATGCATCTTGTTTACTTAGAACGACGGTAGTAAATAAGATGATCTCTCACTGAAAATTTCAAGAATTGTGTTCCCCCTAACTGTGCACCATTGCTAAGGATCGCTGTTCCGAAGCACCACGTGATGATCGGGTGTGATAGGCTCTAACGTTCGCATACAACGGGTGTAAGCCAGATTTACACACGCAATACACTTAGGGTTCACTTGACGAGCCTAGCATGTATAGACATGGCCTCGGAACACGGAAGACCGAAAGGTCGAACATGAGTCGTATAGAAGATACGATCAACATGCAGATGTTCACCGTTGATGACTAGTCCGTCTCACGTGATGATCGGACACGGGCTAGTCGATTCGGATCATGTATCACTTAGATGACTAGAGAGATGTCAATCTGAGTGGGAGTTCATTAAATTTGATTAGATGAACTTAATTGTCATGAACTTAGTCTAAAATCTTTACAATATGTCTTGTAGATCAAATGGCCCACGCTCAAGTTGCCCTCAACTTCAACGCGTTCCTAGAGAAAACCAAGCTGAAAGACGATGGTAGCAACTATACGGATTGGGTCTGTAACCTGAGGATTATCCTCATAGCTGCCAAGAGATCATATGTCCTTGAAGCACCGCTAGGTGATGCACCCGTTCTCCCGGCGACCCAAGACGTTATGAACGCCTGGCAGTCGCGTTGTGATGATTACTCTTGGGTTCAGTGCGGCATGCTTTACAGCTTAGAGTCGGGGCTCCAAAAGCGTTTTGAGCACCACGGAGCATATGAGATGTTCCGAGAGCTGAAAATGGTTTTCCAAGCTCATGCCCGAGTCGAGAGATATGACGTCTCCGACGCATTCTACAGTTGTAAGATGGAGGAGAATAGTTCTGTCAGCGAGCACATACTCAAGTTGTCTGGGTTGCACAACCGCTTGTCTCAGTTGGGAATGAATCTCCCAGACGAAGCGATCGTTGACAGAATCCTTCAGTCGCTCCCACCTAGCTACAAGGGCTTCGTGTTAACTTTCAATATGCAGGGGATGGAGAGGTCCATTCCCGAGGAGTATTCAATGCTGAAATCAGCGGAGGTGGATATCAAGAAAGAGCATCAAGTGTTGATGGTCAATAAAACCACTAAGTTCAAGAAAGGCAAGGGTAAGAAAAACTTCAAGAAGGACGGCAAAGGAGTTGTCGCGCCCGGTAAGCCAGTTGCCGGGAAGAAGCCAAAGAATGGACCCAAGCCTGAAACTGAGTGTTTTCATTGCAAGAGAACGGGTCACTGGAAGCGGAACTGCCCCAAATACTTAGCAGATAAGAAGGCCGGCAACGTCAAAGGTATATATGATATACAAGTTATTGATGTCTACCTTACCAGCGCTCGTAGTAGCTCCTGGGTATTTGATACCGGTGCAGTTGCTCTCATTTGTAACTCAAAGCAGGAGCTGCGGAATAAGCGGAGACTGGCGAAGGACGAGGTGACGATGCGCGTCGGGAATGGTTCCAAGGTCGATGTGATCGCCGTCGGCACACTGCCTCTACATCTACCCTCGGGATTAGTTTTAAACCTTAATAATTGTTATTTAGTACCAGCTTTGAGCATGAACATTGTATCTGGATCTCGTTTGATACGAGATGGCTACTCATTTAAATCCGAGAATAATGGTTGTTCTATTTATATGAGAGATATGTTTTATGGTCATGCCCCGCTGGTCAATGGTTTATTTTTGATGAATCTCGAACGTGATGATACACATATTCATAGTGTGGATGCCAAAAGATGTAAAGTTGATAATGATAGTCCCACATACTTGTGGCATTGCCGCCTTGGTCATATTGGTGTCAAGCATATGAAGAAGCTCCATGCAGATGGGCTTCTAGAGTCTCTTGATTATGAATCATTTGACACGTGCGAACCATGTCTTTTGGGCAAGATGACCAAGACTCCGTTCTCCGGAACAATGGAGCGAGCAACCAACTTATTGGAAATCATACATACCGATGTGTGCGGTCCAATGAGTGTTGAAGCTCGCGGAGGCTATCGTTATGTTCTCACCCTCACAGATGACTTGAGTAGATATGGGTATGTCTACTTGATGAAGCACAAGTCTGAGGCCTTTGAAAAGTTCAAGGAATTTCAGAATGAGGTTGAGAATCAACGTGACAGAAAAATAAAGTTCTTACGATCAGATCGTGGGGGTGAATATTTGAGTCATGAATTTGGCACGCACCTAAGGAACTGTGGAATTGTTTCACAATTGACACCGACAGGAACACCTCAGCGTAATGGTGTGTCCGAACGTCGAAATCGTACTTTGTTGGACATGGTGCGATCTATGATGTCTCTCACCGACTTACCGCTATCTTTTTGAGGATTTGCTTTAGAGACTGCCGCATTCACTTTAAATAGGGCTCCGTCAAAATCAGTTGAGACGACACCGTATGAACTTTGGTTTGGCAAGAAACCTAAGCTGTCATTTCTGAAAGTTTGGGGTTGCGATGCTTATGTCAAGAAACTTCAACCTGAAAAGCTCGAACCCAAATCGGAAAAATGCGTCTTCATAGGATACCCAAAGGGAACAATTGGGTACACCTTCTACCTAAGATCTGAAGGCAAGATTTTTGTTGCCAAGAATGGATCCTTTCTGGAGAAAGAGTTTCTCTCGAAAGAAGTAAGTGGGAGGAAAGTAGAACTTGATGAGGTGACTGTCACCCTTCCCGAACCGAAAAGTAGCGCAGCGCGGGAAATTGTTCCCGAGGTGCCTGCACCGACAAGGGAGGAGGTTAATGATGATGATCATGAAGATACAGATCAAGTTACTACTGAACTTCGAAAGTCCACAAGGACACATTCCGCACCAGAGTGGTACGGCAACCCTGTCTTGGAAATCATGTTGTTGGACAATGGTGAACCTTCGAACTATGAAGAAGCGATGGCGGGCCCGGATTCCAATAAATGGCTCGGAGCCATGAAATCCGAGATAGAATCCATGTATGAAAACAAAGTATGGACTTTGGTGGACTTGCCCGATGATAGGCACGCCATAGAAAATAAATGGATATTCAAGAAGAAGACTGACGCGGATGGTAATGTGACCATCTATAAGGCTTGGCTTGTCGCTAAAGGTTATCGACAAGTTCAAGGGATTGACTATGACGAGACTTTCTCTCCCGTAGCGATGCTAAAGTCCGTCCGAATCATGTTAGCAATTGCCGCATTCTATGATTATGATATATGGCAAATGGACGTCAAAACATCATTCCTTAATGGCTTCCTCAAGGAAGAACTGTATATGATGCAGCCGGAAGGTTTTGTCGATCCAGAGAATGCTGACAAGGTGTGCAAGCTCCAGCGCTCGATCTACGGGCTGGTGCAAGCATCTCGGAGTTGGAATATTCGCTTTAATGATGTGATCAAAGCGTTTGGCTTTATACAGAATTGGGGAGAAGCTTGTATTTACAAGAAAGTGAGTGGGAGCTCTATAGCATTTCTCATATTATATGTGGATGATATACTGCTGATGGGAAATGATATAGAATTCTTGGAAAGCATAAAGACCTACTGTTTTTCAATGAAGGACCTTGGAGAAGGTGCTTATATATTAGGCATCAAGATCTATAGAGATGGATCGAGACGCCTCATTGGTCTTTCACAAAGCACATACCTTGACAAGATATTGAAGAACTTCAATATGGATCAGTCCAAGAAGGGGTTCCTGCCTGTTTTACAAGGTATGAGATTGAGCACGGCTCAGTCCCCGACCACGGCAGAAGATAGAGAAAAGATGAGTGTCATCCCCTATGCCTCAGCCATAGGTTCTATTATGTATGCCATGCTGTGTACCAGACCTGATGTGAACCTTGCCACAAGTTTGGTAGGGAGGTACCAAAGTGATCCCGGTATGGAACACTGGACAGCGGTCAAGAACATCCTGAAGTACATAATAAGGACTAAGGATATGTTTCTCGTTTATGGAGGTGATGAAGAGCTCGTCGTAAAGGCTTACGTCGATGCTAGCTTCGACACAGATCTGGATGACTCCAAGTCGCAAACCGGATACGTGTATATTTTGAATGGAGGAGCAGTCAGCTGGTGTAGTTGCAAGGAGAGTGTCGTGGCGCATTCTACATGTGAAGCGGAGTACATAGCTGCTTGCGAAGCAGCCCAAGAAGGAGTCTGGATGAAGGAGTTCATCACCGACCTAGGAGTCATTCCAAGCGCGTCAAGCTCGATGACTCTCTTCTGTGATAACACTGGGGCTATTGCCATTGCCAAGGAGCCCAGGTTTCACAAGAAGACCAAGCACATCAAGCGTCGTTTCAACTCCATCCGGAATTATGTTCAAGATGGAGACATAGATATTCGTAAAGTGCATACGGATCTGAATGTCGCAGATCCGTTGACTAAACCTCTTCCACGGGCAAAACATGATCAACACCAAAACTCTATGGGTGTTCGATTCATCACAATGTAACTAGATTATTGACTCTAGTGCAAGTGGGAGACTGTTGGAAATATGCCCTAGAGGCAATAATAAAAGGATTATTATTATATTTCCTTGTTCATGATAATTGTCTGTTATTCATGCTTGAATTGTATTGTACGGAAACAGCGATATATGTGTGAATACATAAACCACAACATGTCCTTGGTAAGCCTCTAGTTACTAGCTCATTGATCAACAGATGGTCACGGTTTCCTGACCATGGACATTGGATGTCATTGATAACGGGATCACATCATTAGGAGAATGATGTGATGGACAAGACCCAATCCTAAGCCTAGCACGAGATCGTATAGTTCGTAATGCTTAAGCTTTTCCAATGTCAAGTATTTTTTCTTTAGACCATGAGGTTGTGCAACTCCCGGATACCGTAGGAATGCTTTGGGTGTGCCAAACGTCACAACGTAACTGGGTGGCTATAAAGGTACACAACGGGTATCTCCGAAAGTGTCTGTTGAGTTGGTACAAATCGAGACTGGGATTTGTCACTCCGTATGACGGAGAGGTATCTCTGGGCCCACTCGGTAAGACATCATCATAATGAGCTCAAAGTGACTAAGGAGTTGGTCACGGGATGATGGATTACGGAACGAGTAAAGAGACTTGCCATGACGAGATTGAACAAGGTATTGGTATACCGACGATCGAATCTCGGGCAAGTACCGTACCGATAGACAAAGGGAATAACCTACGGGATTAAGTGAATCCTTGACATCGTGGTTCATCCGATGAGATCATCAAGGAACACGTGGGAACCAACATGGGTATCCAGATCCAGCTGTTGGTTATTGACCGGAGAATCGTCTCGGTCATGTCTGCGTGTCTCCCGAACCCGTAGGGTCTACACACTTAAGGTTCGGTGACACTAGGGTTGTAGAGATATATGCACATGGAAACCCGAATGTTGTTCGGAGTCCCGGATGAGATCCCAGACATCACGAGGAGTTCCAGAATGGTCCGGAGGTAAAGAATAATATATAGGAAGTCCAGTTTTGGCCATTGGGAGAGTTCCGGGGGTCACTGGTAGTGTACCGGGACCACCGGAAGGGTCCCTGGGGTCCACCGGGTGGGGCCACCCATCCCGGAGGGCCCCGTGGGCCGTACGGGGAGGGGGACCAGCCCCTAGTGGGCTGGCGCACCCCCCATGGGCCTCCCCCCATGCGCCTAGGGTTGAAACCCTAGGGGTGGGGGCGCCCCCCCTTTGGCTTGGGGGGCAAGATACCCTCCTTGGCCGCCGCTCCCCTAGGAGATTGGATCTCCTAGGGCCGGCGCCCCCCTGGCCCCCTATATATAGTGGGGGGAGAGAGGGCAGCCACACCTCAGCCCCTGGCGCCTCTCCCCCCGTTACACCTCCTACTCCTCCCGCAGGGTCTCGGCGAAGCCCTGCAGCTTTTCCCGTTGCATCCACCACCACGCCGTCGTGCTGCTGGATCTCCGTCAACCTCTCCTACCCCCTTGCTGGGTCAAGAAGGAGGAGACGTCGCTGTACCATACGTGTGTTGAACGCGGAGGTGCCGTCCGTTCGGCGCTTGGATCATCGATGACGAGGATCACAACGAGTACGACTCCATCATCCACGTTCCTTCGAACGCTTCCGCACGCGATCTACAAAGGGTATGTAGATGCACTCCTTTATGCTCGTTGCTAGATGAACTCCTTAGATTGATCTTGGTGAAGCGTAGAATTTTTTTGAATTCTGCTACGTTCCCCAACATAAGCAGCCTTGAGCTTCTTCCGAACATCATCTCCAAGATGAGTTATGTGCCTCCCTATATACAATCGGCGAGTTAAACCAGAGCAGAATAAAGATTGCAAGGATGCAAACATACGAAGATAGGTACTCACCAAAGATAGCAGATGTCATGTCATATATATGATGTTTCAACCCGGATAACTCTTGCGTCACCGGATTAAGAGCAGCTTCGGCATCTTTTGCTATTTTTTTCTAGAGTAGCCCTTTGCACCTCCCATGTGGACCGCTCCTCTTCAAAATCTTTCTTGAGTTTTTCCATGCTAGCTAGAGCAAGGACAAGTTCTTCCTTAGTTTTGGTTGAAGTAGTTTCATGGAAGGCCAAGCTATTCCGGAGCTCAGTTGCCTCCGAAGCTCTCCGGTTCAAGTCAGCCTGCAGGAAGAGGAAACGTGTCAGAAGAACAGGTCAATCAAAGTCTCAAGCACATAACAAGTTATGCACTCGACACTTGGGGGCTAATGTACAATTGAAGTAAAGAAAGCAACTTTTTTCAGACAAGTCCCAAGCACATAAACAAGTTATGCCCGTGGCACTTGGGGGCTAATGTATGTTCATTCTCAGACATAAAGAGAAGTCCTGGTTCACCTACAGTGAAGTAAACCGGCACTTGGGGGCTACTATAGGCCAAAGGGATAATTGCAAGGTACAAGTAGAAAAATGAAAGACAAAGGAAAGAAAGTTACCTCATATTTCTCCTTCATCATGTTGACTAAGCCGGCTTCATAGTCGCGGCTGGTGAAGAGCTGGTTCAGATACCCAGAGTGGAGCTCCTAGGCACTGAGCTGAGTATAACTTGACAAGTCGGTGCTCCACTTGCCTTTATCTTGTTGAATTTTTTCCTCCTTGGCAGTATATCTAGCCAAGACAACAGGCTCTATGGGAGCAGTGAATCCTGTCCCAGTTATCTCAACATCCACCGAAAAGGCAGCGGTTGGCTGGAGGGGATTAGCAGTGAGTACCGGACTAGCAGGAGCCGGGCTAGCACGAGGAGGACTAACCCGGACAGGGCTTGCCAGTTCAGCCGTGTTTTCCATATCATCACCCCCTGGAGCAGCAAGATCTTCATGATCCATAGGAGAGGGATCATCATGCTGAACTTCAACATTTTCCTCTGGAGGGTTGGCCGCTTCAGGATCTGCGGCCGGTTCAGCAGTGGTGGTTTCTGCAGCCGGTTTATTTAATTTCGCCTTTTTGCTAGGCTTGGGCATACTGATAAAAGTTAAAAGAGCAATGAGAATCACAAAGTCAAAACAGAAAGGTAAGCCGGAGGTTTGGAAAGATGACTTACCCAGGAATGGTCTTAAGCACTGGGACTTGAGTAGCAGTCGATTCGCCGAAAGAAGATAGAGGAGCTTCCTGTTAGTTGGGATCAGACGGTTTAAGAGGTTTGCGAATAAGGCCTGCTTTTGGATGAAGAAGGGTTGGAGTGAGCAAAACCTCTGAGCGGCGTCTGCGAGCTGGCGTGAGGGGTATCCCGGATGATTCAACCATGTGGCCACTATGGCGTGTGGTCCGGCGAGCTTCATGCTGCTGTTTCTTCAAAAGAAAGTTGGGATCCAATTGAGCATAAGGGTGAGAAAAGGGATACTTCCGGGATACCCGACGAATCTTGGGTGGCAACGGTTCTGAATTAGATGAGAGAGAAACTACCTCAACTCCATCCGCTTTACTTCCCTCCGCCAGGTCCTGAGAAAAGACACTGTTAACATAAATTCAGTCAAAGAGAGATCAAAGGACATAAGATTCAAGCAGTACCTCAGAAGTCGGATCATCTTCTTCCAGGTTTGAACTAGAAACGGCAGCAACTTTCTTCTTCTTTACGGCAAAGCTCTTCTTACGGGTTGGCTTCGCCGGTTTATCTTGAGCTTTCTTCTTCCAGAAAGGATCATTGGCCTGTGTAAAGGAACAATAACATGTTGAAGACAACTGATATGAACGGATTAAAGTGAAAAGAAAGGGACAGAAGAGTCTTACCAGCGGTGGTCGGTTGTCTGCGCAGAAGGGAGCTAAACCGGTCCGGCTGCAGTCTTCCAGAGGGATATTCAGCATTTTCTTTGCGGATTCAGTAACTTCGTTGTCAGGAAGTACTATTTTTGTGTGACACTAAGGATCTTACGGTTTGCCAGTATATTCACACATTAAGTTTGAGCGTTGGCTTAATGGAAGAATGCTCCAAGAGAGCCAGCATCGAACAAAGTCAACCCCGGTTAAACCATTAGCTACGAAAGCCCTGAGCTTGGAGAGTTGAGGGGCATATCGACCCCGGTCTTGGGCGCTTAGGCGCTGCAACAAAGGATGACTTGGCGCCAGACGGTAAGCGCGGTAACCCGGCAGCGGATTTTCTCCTTCAGGTGAAGTATCTTTACAATAGAACCAAGTCTGGTTCCATTCTTTGGGGTGGCTGTGAAGAGCGGCGTGAGGAAAGCTTACATCCTTCCTCTTTTGGATGCTCACACCACCAAGTTCGGTTTGAGGCCCGTCCGAAAACTCAGTTCGGCGGTTCAGGTGGAAGAAATCCCGGAACAACTCCACAGATGGCTCCTCTTGAAGATATGCCTCTGAGAAGACTTGGAAGTTGCATATGTTGGATATGGAATTAGGACCTATGTCATGTGGATGGAGTTAGAAATTGGCTAGAACGTTGCGGAAGAACTTTGAACCGGGCGGACTAAAGCCCTGGGCCAGATGATCAAAGAAAACAAGGATTTCTCCTTCCTTGGTTGTAGGAGGACATTCCTTTCTAGGGGCCCGCCAGTGCAGAACCTCTTTAGGGCCTAGCATGCCAATTGAGGCCGCTTTCACCAGGTCGTCCTCAGTAATCCGGGAAGGGACCCAATTGCAAGCAACGAACTGTTTTGCCATCTTTTCCAATGCGGGAGTGCTAAAAAATGCAATACAAGACCCGGTTTTACAAATCTACTGAATGCAAACCGGCATGTTTCTGTGAGAGTATTGATTCAATTGACGGTTTAAGCAAGGGACTAATGGTACCCCCTAATCCGGGGCAAGCATGAACGAGACAGCTACCGGTTTATGATGATAGACGGAGGAAATTAAACCGTCAATTGTGGAATGCAGATTTAAACCGTCAATACAGGCATCTGAGGCGCAAGTCATAATTAAACCGGCAACATAAGCAGATAAGCTGCAGATCTAAAGTGTGAGAAACAACTTTCACATGAAGCAGAGGTAAAATATGGATCTACAGCGTAGAGGAAAATAAAAACAATTCAGGTCATATTCAATGAAGGCAGCGGAAGTGCTCTATAGATCCAATCCAAACTAGTAGTGTTGGAGAAACTAAAGTTATGACAATGGAGCGGAAGCACACGAACGAGGGTTGACCTAACGAGTTTTACATCTACCGCCAAAACCAACCTACGGCGATGAACTACGAAGAACGAGGGTTCGCAGCGAGCTACAGGAGAAACCCTAGAACTGAGATTTATGGGGAAGAAGACAGCGTAACCGAGGAAGCGAAGAACATCGGTGAGTTTCTGGAACGCGTTCAGGTCGATGCAGCAGCCGGGCTTGCTGACGACGGTGAGCTCGAAGGACGACGGCGGAGGCTCGAGCACTGGAGACGAAGGAAGAAGAAGCACAAGGGGGGAAAAGAGATGACCCTCGGCCTCATTTATAGGCCAAAGAGATAAAACGACAGGCGCGGGAATCGAGGAGACCGAAAATCGGATATAGATTGAGCGGTCGCCTCGATCTTCGGAACGGTAATAAAGAAAGGTAACAAACAGATGTGGGCGTTAAATGCGCAGATGATGTCATGACAGATTAGAGCGGCTCCAGGAGATGACTTCATGGCTGGTTTAAGAAGTATACAAAGCTGCAGAAAGGGAAATTCGTACAAGACTTTGAAGACTGACATGAATAAATTCAAATCAGTCTGGGGCCTAATGTCAGGGATATACTATCAGGTATAAACCGGCCAGGAGGGTCCGGTTTATGTTATTAAGATTATGTTATCAGAAGCCCAGTTGAGTATGTAATAGAAGTTTATAACCTACGGAGGTTAGGGGCCCATGTATAAGGCCCATGATTTGTAAACCGTCATGCTATGTAACTTGGGATGTAAGATAGAAAGAGTAGAGACCGAGGCGGACACGTTTACGAGCTGGCCTCGGGACTCTGTGAACCGGACCGGGCGTCGCCTCCTATATAAAGGGACGACCCGACGACGGTTCAGGACAAGAAACAATAGCTCGAGACACAGGCAAAGCGGATTCGCTCCCTGGTCATCGAAGCCCAAGCAATACCACACCAAACTAGATGTAGGCTTTTACCTTCATCGAAGAGGCCGAACTAGTATAAACTCCCTGTGTCCTTCATCCGCTTTAACCCCTTTAAGCTAATACGGGCGATGGCCTCATGACTAAGTCCTTTCACCAGGACATCTGTCGTGCTAAATCCATGACAATTCCCGAGGTGTATTCAATGCTGAAATCAGCGGAGGTGGAGATCAAGAAAGAACATCAAGTATTGATGGTGAATAAAACCACTAAGTTCAAGAAAGTCAAGGGTAAGAAGAACTTCAAGAAGGACGGCAAAGGAGTTGCCGCGCCCGGTAAGCCAGTTGCCGGGAAGAAGCCGAAGAATGGACCCAAGCCTGAGACTGAGTGCTTTTATTGCAAGGGAACGGGTCACTCGAAGCGGAACTGCCCCAAATACTTAGCAGATAAGAAGGCCGGCAACGTCAAAGGTATATGTGATATACATGTTATTGATGTGTACCTTACCAGCACTCGTAGTAGCTCTAGGGTATTTTATACCGATGCAGTTGCTCACATTTGTAACTCAAAGCCAGAGCTGCGGAATAAACGAAGACTGGCGAAGGACGAGGTGACGATGCGCATCGGGAATGGTTCCAAGGTCGATGTGATCGCCGTCGGCACGCTACCTCTACATCTACCTTCGGGATTAGTTTTAAACCTCAATAATTGTTATTTAGTACTAGCTTTGAGCATGAACATTGTATCTGGACCTCGTTTAATGCGAGATGGCTACTCATTTAAATCCGAGAATAATGGTTGTTCTATTTATATGAGAGAAATGTTTTATGGTTATGCTCCGCTGGTCAATGGTTTATTCTTAATGAATCTCGAACGTGATGCTACACATATTCATAGTGTGAATGCCAAAAGATGTAAGGTTGATAATGATAGTCCCACATACTTGTGGCATTGCCGCCTTGGTCATATTGGTGTCAAACGTATGAAGAAGCTCCATGTAGATGGACTTTTGGAGTCTCTTGATTATGAATCATTTGACACGTGCGAACCATTCCTCTTGGGCAAGATGACCAAGACTCCGTTCTCCGGAACAACGGAGCGAGCAACCAACTTATTGGAAATCATACATACCGATGTGTGCGGTCCAATGAGTGTTGAAGCTCGCGGAGGCTATCATTATGTTCTCACCCTCACAGATGACTTACGTAGATATGGGTATGTCTACTTGATGAAACACGAGTCTGAGACCTTTGAAAAGTTCAAGGAATTTCAGAATGAGGTTGAGAATCAATGTGACAGAAAAATAAAGTTCTTACGATCGGATCGTGGAGGAAAATATTTAAGTCACGAGTTTGGCATGCACCTAAGGAACTGTGGAATTGTTTCACAAGTGACACCGCCTGGAACACCTCAGCGTAACAGTGTGTCCGAATGTCGTAATCGTACTCTGTTGGACATGGTGCGATCTATGATGTCTCTTACCGACTTACCGCTATCATTTTGGGGTTATGCTTTAGAGACTGCCGCATTCACTTTAAATAGGGCACCGTCTAAATCCGTTGAGACGACACCGTATGAACTTTGGTTTGGCAAGAAACCTAAGTTGTCATTTCTAAAAGTTTGGGGATGCGATGCTTATGTCAAGAAACTTCAACCTGAAAAGCTCGAACCCAAATCAGAAAAATGCGTCTTCATAGGATACCCTAAGGAAACTATTGGGTACACCTTCTACCTCAGATCCGAAGGCAAGGTCTTCGTTGCCAAGAATGGATCCTTTCTAGAGAAAGAGTTTTTCTCCAAAGAAGTAAGTGGGAGGAAAGTGGAACTTGATGAGGTGACAGTCACCCCTTCCGAACTGGAAAGTAGCGCAGCGCAGGAAGATGTTCCTGTGGTGCCTGCACCGACTAGGGAGGAAGTTAATGATAATGATCATGAAGCTTCAGATCAAGTTACCACTAAACTTGATAGGTCCACAAGGACACGTTCCGCACCATAGTGGTACGGCAACCCTGTCCTGGCTATCATGTTGTTAGACAACGATGAACCTTCGAACTATGAAGAAGCGATGGCGGGCCCGGATTCCAACAAATGGCTTGAAGCCATGAAATCCGAGATAGGATCCATGTATGAAAACAAAGTATGGACTTTGGTGGACTTACCCGATGATCGGCACACCATAGAAAATAAATGGATCTTTAAGAAGAAGACTGACGCGGATGGTAATGTGACCATCTATAAGGCTCGACTTGTCGCTAAAGGTTATCGACAAGTTCAAGGGATTGACTACGACGAGACTTTCTCTCCCGTAGCGATGCTAAAGTCCGTCCGAATCATGTTAGTGATGGGCCTCGAACCCCTCGTTGGTTACCCCAAGTGGAAGGTGTAAGATGCAGTAAGTAGAAGTGTTTCCCCCTAGCAAAGATGCCAAGGATCGAATCCCCAGAGACTCCTAGGTTCAACAAGTAGGTGTCAACTGCTAACGGCGCAATTAGCAATCAACGTGGACCTGCACACAGATACAAATAACTTTGCTCCCAACGAGTACAGAGAGGTTGTCAATCTCTCCGGCCTTGTAGTTCACAAAGGGTTAAAAGCAATGATAGTAGTGATAGATAGTTTTTGCAATAGTAAGTAAATAGCGGAAAGTAAATAGTGGATGTGATCAATGATGGTAATATGGACCGGAGTCTCATGATGTTCACTAGTGATGTCTCTCTCCCAAAAGACGATAAAACAGCTATGTGAGGTAAACAAATTACAGCTGGGCAATTGACAGGACCACGAACGCAAACCAATGCTGACTACATTGCAAGAAAGGTCGAGGTTCAAAGCATGGGCGGTACGCCAAAGTAAGTAGACCAAAATCCATCAATATCTACTACTAATCATCCACCTTGAGATATCTATCCAGAACATCTTGCTGGTATTAAGTTGCGAGTCCCACCCATAGTGTAAACTCAATGCAACAGACAACTGCATTAAAAGAACTTTGCGTAAATTAAACAATCGTTGCACCCACGGGCACAAGCACCATTGTTTTCCCCCTTGTGGCAACAGCACATCCCCTAGACTCATGTTTCTGTCACTCAAGCTAGTCATCGAGGGGCATGAACCCACAATCGAGCATAACGTTCCCTCTTGGAGTCACTACTTACTACTCGGCCAAAGCAATAAATAACAACGGAGAACATGCAAGAATTACTTATGAACTAAAATATAAAAGAGGTGAATCAAATATATTACTCAAGATCAATCTGAACATAATCTCATAATCCATCGGATCCCAGCAAACTCAACATAGCAACATCATAAGGATTACATAGATGCCTCGATCATGTAGGGCAGCTCACGAGGACTAATTAGTGAAGCACAAGAACGGGAGGAGAACATCACATAGCTACTGGTCATGGACTCATGGTCCAAGGGAGACTACTCACGAGTCATCCGGGAGGCGTCCATGGTGGTGGAGAAGCTCCCGGTGGTGATCCTCCCCTCCGGCAGGGTGCCGGGAAGAGTTCTCCTGGTGCTCCCGATCTTGGAAGCGGCGGCAACGGCGGAACAGAGATGGGATCGCGAAAAGAAGTCCTGTTCTGAGGGTTTCGGAGGTCCCTCTAAATATATGCCAAAGGGGGGCACCGGACGGGCTTCAAGGGGCCCAGGCGCCCCCCCGGCGCGGCCCGGGGGGGGGGGGGGGGCGCCCACAGGGCGCCTGGAGCCCCTGTGGCCCCCCCCCAGGCTGCCCTTCGGAGGCAGTGTCGTTTCCGGATCGCTGATTTTTTATATAATTTTTCTGGATTTTTCAGGGCAGTTCTCGAAACGTGAAAACCTGAAATACAAAAACAACCGAAAACAGAAACTGGCACTGGGGTGCACTGGATTAGTAAGTTAGTCCAAATATGATCAAAAGTGTATGGAAGTGTATGAATATCATAGCAATATCACCCAAAAGTGGCATGGAGCAAGCAGAAATTATAGATACGTTTTGGACGTATCAACATCCCCAAGCTTAATTCCTGCTCGTCCTCGAGTAGGTAAATGATAACAATAATAATTTCTGTGGTGACATGCTATTAACAATATAAGACTTTCTCATAGTCATATGACAAAAGCTTACTGAGACAATGATTCTAAAGTAATTAAGTTGTCTCAAGAGAAAATCACAAATGACTGAAAGTTTTACAACATGAAACTGAAACATCAAAAAGATTTGCAATGAACATGATGTGCAAATATGATAAAGTGATATCTAGCTTGCCCCCTTTAGTGATGCAAAACATAAGTGCAAGGGCACCTTCAAGGTTTAAGTGATGACTAGATACAATCATTTCAGAATAAACGATATCACAATCATGCACAAGACAATGCTACTTTGGAACAATGCACATTACACTTAGAATGACAATCATGCTCTCAGTAGATGGTGCTTCAACATAAAGGTAAAAAAAAGGTTAAGTGCTAGAGCTTTTTATTTGGAAACATGGAAGCAATTGTGTCAACGGTAGTAGTACTTCATATGTGTCATGCATAAAACATCTTATAAGTTGCAAGCCTCATGCATCGAATACCAATAGTGCTCGCTCCTTGTCCTAATTAGCTCGGATCCCCATGGGTTATCATTGCATTACATATGTTTTAACCGAGTGTCACAAAGGGGTACCTCTATGCCACCTGTACAAAGGTCCAAGGAGATAGATCGCATTTGATTTCTCGTTTTTGATAGATCTCAACTTGAGGACATCCATACCGGGACAACATAGAAAATAAATAATGGACTCCTCTTTAATGCATAAGCATATTCTCATAAGAGATTGAGGATTAAGGTCCAAGCTAAAACTTCCACCATGATGCATGGCTTTGGTTGGCGGCCCAATGTTCTTCTCTAACAATATGCATATTAATTCAACCCACGGTAAATCACCCTTACTTCAGACAAGACGAACATGCATAGCAACTCACATGATATTCAACAAAAGTGTGACAGTTGATGGCGTCCCCAGAAACATGGTTACCGCTCAGCAAGCAACTCATAAGAAATAAGATACATAAGCAACATATTCTTTACCACAATAGTTTTTAGGCTACTTTCCCATGAGCTATGTACTGCATGGTTAATTTGCTTAGTGCAGGTGGAGGTTAGCAAAAGACTGGGAGCGACCAACTAAGAGAGCAATGACGGTCATAATCATGCAGAGTGACAAAGCAATATTGAATCAGGCATGGTAGTTATATCGCTACTTAGAAATAAAAGATCATCAAGGCTTGGCAGACTTTCTTTACAGTCTTGAATATGCGTGAGCATACGCCAGGTCAATCAAAATAAATTCTCGAAGGAAGATATTACTAAACCATACCACATCATAGGCAAACAAACCAAGTTGGTACTCCAATAACACATTGGGAACCCCCCAGCTATTTGAGATTAACCATAAGAAAACCTGAACTACTAAGCACCATCATGAAAGTAGCATCTTTATCACAGACACATTAACCCATGCAACGGAAGCAAACTCTCTTAATAAGGTGAGCATGGTAATTAAAGAGAGTTCAAGCAACCAACTAAATAAAAGCTCTTGAAAAGATAAGCATGAATACTAAGAGCAGAGTATGATAGTAGCTATTAAAAGACAAAGAACACACACAACATAGATAGACATGAAAATTCTATGTAATGTTCTAGGTAGAAGTGGAGCGTGTTTCTCTCCCACATAAAGGAATGCTGAGTTCCGACTCATTATGAAAAATAAAAAGAAAACTAAAAGCAAGACGCTCCAAGCATAGCACATAACACATGAAGTGATAAAAATATAGCGAAACGAAAGACGAACTGATAATGTTGATGGAGAAGGGGATGCACGGGGGCATCCCCAAGCTTAGACGCTTGAGTCTCCTTGAATATTTCTTGGGGGTGCACGGGGGCATCCCCAAGCTTGAGCGCTTGACACTCCTGAATCTTTTTATCATCTTCCCTCGCACACTTGAAAACTCCCTTCATACACAACTCATCATAATCTGATTAGCGAGGTTAGTACCCTTAATAAAATAATTATACCTTGCTGGAAATAAGGATATTCTTGAAGTTCTACTGTTTCTCAAGATTGCCAAAAGGTTTTTGCAAAGAAAAAGCAAGTTCTCAATTTGCAAAGTGAAGGTAAGGCAAAACATTACAGAATCTGTGAAAAACAGAACAGCAGGCAGTAATTGACCTGTTCGGGATACTTTTGCAACTCAAATCAAAAAACTCAGAACAGACGCACGAAAGACAATTATATAGAGAACGCTGTCGAAAAAATTCAGAACAAAAAGATGATCTGGTGATTTTATACGAATTTTTCTATCCAAGGACAGAATCTGTTTCCTGGACAGCACCTCACAACTTTTGAACTTTCTAGCAATCAGAGGCTATACTTGGCACAAATATGAAAAGCAAAGATACAATGATGATGCTACAGCAGTAAACAACATCAAGACACAACAAAACAAAAAAAAATATTCATGTGGGCTGCCTCCCAAAAGCGCTTTCTTTTATGCCTTTAAGCTAGGCATAATGCATAGATCAAGTTGTATCAATTGAACCATCATCAAGATCATCAAAAAGCTCTTCAATAATACAACTAGTCTTAAGAGGACTCTCAAATAAAGGCCTCATAGAGATACTTCTAGGTAGAAGACCAAAAGGATAAAAGTCAAGGGAAGATTCATTTATAAATTCATCAACGATAGGTGTTTCTTCCAAAGTCTTCACAGTTTCAACCCCTTTGGCAATAGGTGGGTTACTTTTAGAACGGGGAGCCTTTGGAACGTGAACGAACTTAGGCTCCCTCTTTGCCGGAGTTTCTACCTTTTCGGTTTTGATCGAGGAGAATGTAGTTCCTAAGGTATCAAATATTTCCTCAATCTTTTCCATCCTAGAAAAGTCAGAATCATGGAATTTGACGGTCTCCAAAATTTTGAAAATTTTATGCATGGAGCTATCAAGTCTATTCAAATTCCCTTGGATCTTTCGATCCAACTCATTCATCTTATTAATGCTTGGCATCTCTAGCTCTATTTTTTCAAGTTTTTTCATAATGTGAGCTAGGGTGATGTCCTCTCGAATGCTAACAACAGGGGGACTCCCAACAAGATTTTCAATAATACTAAGAGACTCCCAAACTGGGGCCTCTAGGAAATTTCCATTGATAGCAGTATCTAGAATAAACCTATTCCAAGAAGTAATTCCAACATAAAAATTTCTAAGTAAGATAGTAGTGGGCTGCTTCTTGGTGGCTCTTTTTTGTGAATCATTAATTCTATACCAAGCATCTTTTAAACTTTCCCCACCTCTTTGTTTAAAGGTGAGAACTTCTGCCTCGTCAAAGACAAAAGGACCCGACATAATGACAACTTAAGGAACAAGATAACTATTTTTGTGATTTTCGATAAAAAGGAACTAAAGCAAAAATGAAAGGTAAACTAACAAGACTAAAAAGCAAAGGTAAAAGATAGCATGCAACTCCCCTATCCTGAAGAGTGGAGTCCCCGGCAACGGCGCCAGAAAATACTCCTTGATGGGCCTCGAACCCCTCGTTGGTTACCCCAAGTGGAAGGTGTAAGATGCAGTAAGTAGAAGTGTTTTCCCCTAGCAAAGATGCCAAGGATCGAATCCCCAGAGACTCCTAGGTTCAACAAGTAGGTGTCAACTGCTAACGGCGCAATTAGAAATCAACGTGGACCTGCACACAGATACAAATAACTTTGCTCCCAACGAGTACAGAGAGGTTGTCAATCTCTCCGGCCTTGTAGTTCACAAAGGGTTAAAAGCAATGATAGTAGTGATAGATAGTTTTTGCAATAGTAAGTAAATAGCGGAAAGTAAATAGTGGATGTGATCAATGATGGTAATATGGACCGGAGTCTCATGATGTTCACTAGTGATGTCTCTCTCCCAAAAGACGATAAAATAGCTATGTGAGGTAAACAAATTACAGCTGGGCAATTGACAGGACCACGAACGCAAACCAATGCTGACTACATTGCAAGAAAGGTTGAGGTTCAAAGCATGGGCGGTACGCCAAAGTAAGTAGACCGAAATCCATCAATATCTACTACTAATCATCCACCTTGAGATATCTATCCAGAACATCTCGCTGGTATTAAGTTGCGAGTCCCACCCATAGTGTAAACTCAATGCAACAGACAACTGCATTAAAAGAACTTTGCGTAAAGTAAACAATCCTTGCACCCGCGGGCACAAGCACCGTTGTTTTCCCCCTTGTGGCAACAACACATCCCCTAGACTCATGTTTCTGTCACTCAAGCTAGTCATCAAGGGGCATGAACCCACAATCGAGCATAACGTTCCCTCTTGGAGTCACTACCTACTACTCGGCCAAAGCAATAAATAACAACGGAGAACATGCAAGAATTACTTATGAACTAAAATATAAAAGAGGTGAATCAAATATATTACTCAAGATCAATCTGAACATAATCTCATAATCCATCGGATCCCAGCAAACTCAACATAGCAACAGCATAAGGATTACATAGATGCCTCGATCATGTAGGGCAGCTCACGAGGACTAATTAGTGAAGCACAAGAACGGGAGGAGAACATCACATAGCTACTGGTCATGGACTCATGGTCCAAGGGAGACTACTCACGAGTCATCCGGGAGGCGTCCATGGTGGTGGAGAAGCTCCCGGTGGTGATCCTCCCCTCCGGCAGGGTGCCGGGAAGAGTTCTCCTGGTGCTCCCGATCTTGGAAGCGGCGGCGGCGGCGGAACAGAGATGGGATCGCGAAAAGAAGTCCTGTTCTGAGGGTTTTGGGAGGTCCCTCTAAATATATGCCAAAGGGGGCACCGGACGGGCTTCGGGGGGCCCAGGCGCCCCCCCGGCGCGGCCCAGGGGGGGGCGCGCCCACAGGGCGCCTGGAGCCCCTGTGCCCCCCCCCAGGCTGCCCTTCGGAGGCAGTGTCGTTCCCGGATCGCTGATTTTTTATATAAATTTTCGGATTTTTCTGGGCAGTTCTCGAAACGTGAAAACCTGAAATACAAAAACAGCCGAAAACAGAAACTGGCACTGGGGTGCACTGGATTAGTAAGTTAGTCCAAATATGATCAAAAGTGTATGGAAGTGTATGAATATCATAGCAATATCACCCAAAAGTGGCATGGAGCAAGCAGAAATTATAGATACGTTTTGGACGTATCAGTTAGCAATTGCCGCATTCTATGATTATGAGATATGGCAAATGGACGTCAAAATGACATTCCTTAATGGCTTCCTCAAGGAAGAACTGTATATGATGCAGCCGGAAGGTTTTCTCGATCCTGAGGATGCTAACAAGGTATGCAAGCTCCAGCGCTCTATCTATGGGCTGGTGCAAGCATCTCGGAGTTGGAACATTCGCTTTGATGAGGTGATCAAAGCATTTGGGTTCATACAGACTTCTGGAGAAGCCCGTATTTACAAGAAAGTGAGTGGGAGCTCTCTAGCATTTCTCATATTATATGGGGATGACATATTGCTGATGGGAAAAGATGTAGAATTCTTGGAAAGCGTAAAGGCCTACTTGAATAAGAGTTTTTCAATGAAGGACCTTGGAGAAGCTGCTTACATATTAGGCATCAAGATCTATAGAGATAGATCGAGACGCCTCATTGGTCTTTCACAAAGCACATACCTTGACAAGATATTGAAGAAGTTCAATATGGATCAGTTCAAGAAAGGGTTCTTGCCTGTATTGCAAGGTATGAGATTGAGCACGGCTCAATGCCCGACCACGGTAGAAGATAGAGAAAAGATGAGTGTCATCCCCTATGCCTCAGCCATAGGTTCTATTATGTATGCCATGCTGTGTACCAGACCTGATGTGAACCTTGCCATAAGTTGGGTGGGGAGGTACCAAAGTGATCCCGGTATGGAACACTGGACAACGGTCAAGAACATCCTGAAGTACCTGAAAAGGACTAAAGATATGTTTCTCGTTTATGGAGGTGACGAAGAGCTCGTCGTAAAGGGTTACGTCAATGCTAGCTTCAACACAGATCTGGATGACTCCAAGTCACAAACCGGATACGTGTATATTTTGAATGGTGGGGCAGTCAGCTGGTGCAGTTGCAAGCAAAGCGTCGTGGCGCATTCTACATGTGAAGCGGAGTACATAGCTGCTTGCGAAGCAGCGCATGAAGGAGTCTGGATGAAGGAGTTCATCACCGACCTAGGAGTTATTCCAAGCGCATCGGGCCCGATGACTCTCTTGTGTGACAACACTGGAGCTATTGCCATTGCCAAGGAGCCCAGGTTTCACAAGAAGACCAAGCACATCAAACGCCGTTTCAACTCCATCCGGAATTATATTCAAGATGGAGACATAGATACTTGTAAAGTGCATACGGATCTGAATGTTGCAGACCCGTTGACTAAACCTCTTCCACGAGCAAAACATGATCAACACCAGAACTCTATGGGTGTTCGATTCATCACAATGTAACTAGATTCTTGAGTCTAGTGCAAGTGGGAGACTGTTGGAAATATGCCCTAGAGGCAATAATATAATGGTTATTATTATATTTCCTTGTTCATGATAATTGTCTGTTATTCATGCTTGAATTGTATTATCCGGAAACAGTGATACATGTGTGAATACATAGACCACAACATGTCCCTGGTAAACCTCTAGTTACTAGCTCGTTGATCAACAGATGGTTACAGTTTCCTGACCATGGACATTGGATGTCATTGATAATGGGATCACATCATTTGGAGAATGATGTGATGGACAAGACCCAATCCTAAGCTTAGCACAAGATCGTGTAGTCCGTATGTTAAAGCTTTTTCAATGTAAAGTATCCTTTCCTTAGACCATGAGGTTGTGCAACTCCCGCATACCGTAGGAATAATTTGGGTGTGCCAAACGTCACAACGTAACTGGGTGGCTATAAAGGTACACTACGGGTATCTCCGAAAGCATCTGTTTGGTTGGCACGAACAGAGACTGGGATTTGTCACTCCGTATGACGGAGAGGTATCTCTGGGCCCACTCGGTAAGACATCATCATAATGAGCTCAATGTGACAAAGGGGTTGGTCACGGGATGATGTATTACGGAACGAGTAAAGAGACTTGACATGACGAGATTGAACAAGGTATCGGTATACCGACGATCGAATCTCGGGCAAGTACTATACCAATAGACAAAGGGAATCGTATACGAGATTGATTGAATCCTTGACATCGTGGTTCATCCGATGAGATCATCGAGGAGCATGTGGGAGCCAACATGGGTATCCACATCCCGCTGTTGGTTATTGGCCGGAGAGTCGTCTCGGTCATGTCTACGTGTCTCACGAACCCGTAGGGTCTACACACTTAAGGTTCGGTGACGCTAGGGTTGTAGAGATATAAGTATGCGGTAACCCGAAAGTTGTTAGGAGTCCTGGATGAGATCCCGGACGTCACGAGGAGTTCTGGAATGGTCCGGAGGTAAAGATTTATATATAGGAAGTCAGGTTTCGGCCACCGGGAAAGTTTCAGGGGTCACCAGTATTATACCGGGACCACCGGAAGGGTCCCGGGGGTCCACCGGGTGGGGCCACCTATCCCGGAGGGCCCCATGGGCTGAAGTGGGAGGGGAACCAGCCCCTGGTGGGCTGGTGCACCCCCCCCCCCTTGGGCCTCCCCGTGCGTCTAGGGTTGGAAACCCTAGGGGTGGGGGCGCCTCCACCTGGCTTAGGGGGCAAGTTTCCCCCCTGGCCACCGCCCCCCTTGGAGATGGGATCTCCTAGGGCCGGCGCCCCCTAGGGGCCCTATATATAGTGGGGGGGGGGGGGGAGGGTAGCCGCACCCCATGCCCTGGCGCCTCCCTCTCCCTCCCGTGACACCTCTTCCTCCTCTAGTGTTGCTTGGCAAAACCCTGCTAGAATACCGCTACATCCACCACCACGCCGTCGTGCTGCTGGATCTCCATCAACCTCTCCTCCCCCCTTGCTGTATCAAGAAGGAGGAGACGTCGCTGCTCCGTACGTGTGTTGAACACGGAGGTGTCGTGCGTTCGGTGCTAGGATCATCAGTGATTTGGATCACGACGAGTACGACTCCATCATCCACGTTCTCTTGAATGCTTCCGCTCGCGATCTACAAGGGTATGTAGATGCACTCCCCTCTCCCTCGTTGCTAGATGTCTCCATAGATTGATCTTGGTGATGCGTAGAATTTTTTTGATTTCTGCTACATTACCCAACAGAGATGACCATCTACGAGAGGAGAGATTGGATCTATATACCCTTGTAGATCTCTAAGCGGAAGCATTCAAAAACGTGGTTGATGTAGTCGAACGTCTTCGCGATCCAATCATGATCTGTCCCGCAAACTCCCGATCCAAGTGTCGAACGGACGGCACCTCCGCGTTCAACACACGTACGACTTGATGCTGCCTTCACCTCCTTGATCCAGCGAGCAATGGTGAAGTAGTAGCTTGAGTCCTCCGGCACGGCGTGATGACGGTGGTGGTGGAGAAATCTCGGCAAAGCTTCGCTAAGCTATGCGGAGAGAAGATGGACTACGAGGGAGAGGGAGGGTAGCATCATGTCATAGATGGGGTGCGGCTGCCCTCCCTTTATCCCTATATATATAGGGGGAGGGAGCAGGAGGGGTGCCCTAGGGTTTCCCCTAGGGGGCGGCCACCACAAGTGGGGGCGCCCTAGGGAAACCCTAGGTTGGCTTGCCCCCCAAGCCAGGTGGAGGCATCCCTAGGGAGCGCCCCACCTCCTCTGGTGATGGTGGGATGGGGTGAGGGGGCGCACAGCCCCTTAGTGGGCTGGTGTGCTCCCTCCCCTTGGCTCATGAGGCCCCCCAACACTTGTCGGGGCCCCTGATACTGTTGGGAAACGTTGCATGGAATACCAAAAATTCTACGCACACACAAGATCTATCCATGGAGATGCATAGCAACGCGAGGGAAGAGTGTGTCTACGTACCCTCGTAGACCCTAAGCGGAAGCATTTATGAACGTGGTTGATGTAGTCGAACTTCTTCGCGATCCAACCGATCACGTACTGAACGTACGGCACCTCCGCGTTCAGCACACGTTCAGCTCGGTGACGTCCTCGCCTTCTTGATCCAGAAAGACGGTCGAAGTAGTGGATGAGTTCCGGCAGCACGACGACGTGGTGACGATGGTGCTGATGCTATCTTCGCAGGGCTTCACCGAAGCACTACGAAAATATGACCGAGGGACGAAACTGTGGAGAGGGGCGCCGCACACGGCCAAGAGATTGTCGTGGGGTTGTGTGGCGCCCCCTCCCTCATATATATATAGGCGGGGGAGGGGAGGCGGCCCCTAGGGCACCCCAAGTGGCCGGTGGCTGCCCTTAGGGCGCCTGGCTAGCCCCCCCCTCGTACCATATTTGTTTCCGGGAGAAAGGAAAGGGAGGGATAGAAAGGAAGGGGGAGGCTGAATCCCTCCTTTCCTTTCCTCCCCTAGGCCAGCGCCCAGAGGTGGAGCGCGCCAGCCCCTTGTGGGATGGTGTGCTCCCCTCGTTTGGCCCATAAGGCATCATATTCTCCCGGGGGTGCCGGAACCCCTTCCGGTGATCCGATGACTACCCGGTACTCTCCGAAACTCTTCCAGTGTCCAAATAGTATCATCCTATATATCAATCTTTACCTTCGGACCATTTCGGAGCTCCTCATCATGTCAGTGATCTCATCTGTGACTCCGGACAACATTGGGTCACGAAATCTCATAACTCATATAACACTATATCGTCAACGAACGTTAAGTGTGCGGACCATACGGGTTCGAGAACTATGTAGACATGATCGAGACACTTCTCCGGTCAATAACCAATATAGGAACCTGGATGCCCATATTGGTTCCTACATATTCTACGTAGATCTTTATTGGTCGAACCGTTACGACAACATACACAATTCCCTTTGTTTATCGGTATGTTACTTGCCCGAGATTCGATTGTCGTTATCTCCATACCCACTTCAATCTCTTCAATGGCAAGTCTCTTTACTTGTTCCGCAATACATCATCACATAACTAACTCCTTAGTCATTTTGCTTGCAAGCTTCTTGTCATGTGTATTACCGAGAGGGCCTAGAGATACCTCTCTCATACAGAGAGTGACAAATCCTAATCTTGATCCATGCCAACTCAACAAACACCTTCGGAAATACCTGTAGAGCATATTTATGATCACCCAATTACATTGTGACGTTTGATAGCACACACGGTATTCCTCCGGTATCCAGGAGTTGCATGATCTCATAGTCAAAGGAATATGTATTTGACATTAAGAAAGCAACAACAATAAATTAAACGATCATATGCTAAGCTAATGGATGGGTCTTCTCCATCACATCATTCTCCTAATGATGTGATCCCGTTATCAAATGACAACTCATGTCAATGGTTAGGAAACCTAAAACCATCTTCGATCAACGAGCTAGCTAGTCTAGTAGAGACTTACTAGGGACATGGTATTTTTATGTATTCACACATGTATTTAATTTTCCGGTCAATACAATTCTAGCATGAATAATAAACCTTTATCATGAATAAGGAATATAAAATAATAATAACTTTATTATTGCCTCTAGGGCATATTTCCATCAATCTCCCATTTGCACTAGAGTCAATAATCTAGATTACATTGTAATGAATCTAACACCCAATGGAGTCTTGGTGCTAATCATGTTTTGCCCGCGGAAGAGGTTTAGTCAACGGTTCTGCCACATTCATATATGTATGTACTTTGTAAATTTTTATGTCTCCACCCTTGACCTTTTCACCAATGGAGTTGAAGCGTCTCTTGATGTGTTTTTTTCTCTTGTGAAACCTGGATTCATTTGCCAAGGCAATTGCTCCAGTGTTGTCACAAAAGATTGTCATTGGACCGGATGCACCAGGTATTACACCCAGATCGGATCTGAACTCTTTCATTTAGACTCCTTCATGTGCTGCTTCCGAAGCAGCTATGTACTCCGATTCACACGTAGATCCCGCCCCGACGCTTTGCTTGGAAATGCATCGACTGACAGCTCCACCATTCAATATAAATATGTATTCGGTCAGAGACTTACAGTCTCCGGATCTGTGTTTAAGCTAGCATCGACATAACCCTTTACAACGAGCTCTTTGTCACCTCCATAAGCGAGAAACACATCCTTTGTCCTTTTCAGGTACTTTAAAATATTCTTGATCGTTGTCTAGTGATCCATTCCTGGATTACTTTGGTACCTCCCTGCCAAACATATGGCAAGGCACACATTAGGTTTGGTACACAACATAGCATACATGATAGAACCTATGACTGAGGCATAGGGAATACTTTCATTTTCTCTCTATCTTCTGCAGTGGTCTGGCTTTGAGTCTGACTCAATTTCACACCTTGTAGCACAGGCAAGAACCCTTTCTTCGACAGATCCATTTTGAACTTCTTCAAAACTTTGTCAAGGTATGTGCTTTGTGAAAGTCCTGTTAAGCGTTTTGATCTATCTCTATAGATCTTGATGCCCAATATATAAGCAGCTTCATCGAGGTATTTCATTGAAAAAATCTTATTAAAGTATCCTTTTATCCTATCCAGGAAATTCTATATCATTTCCAATTAACAATATGTCATCCACATATAATATTAGAGATGCTAGAAAGCCCCCACTCACTTTCTTGTAAATACAGGCTTCACCATAAGTCTGTATAACACCATATGCTTTGATCACCTAATCAAAGCGTATATTCCAACTCCGAGATGCTTGCTCCAGTCCATAGATGGATTGTTGAAGCTTGCACACTATGTTAGCACCTATAGGATCGACAAAACCTTCTAATCATATCATATACAACTATTCTCTTAGAAATCCAATAAGATGCAGTTTTAACATCCATTTGCTAGATTTCATAATCATAAAATGCGGCAATTGCTAACATGATTCAGACAGACTTAAGCATCGCTACGGGTGAGAAAGTCTCATCCGAGTCAACTCCTTGAACTTGTCGAAAACCTTTTGTGACATGTTGAGCTTTGTAGAAATTAATATTACCATCAACGTCAGTCTTCTTCTTGAAGATCCATTTATTTTCTGTGGCTTGCCGATCATCGGGCAAGTCCATCAAAGTCCACACTTTTTTCTCATACATGGATCCGATCTCAGATTTCATGGCCTCAAGCCATTTATCAGAATCTAGGCTCATCATAGCTTCTTCATAGTTCGAAGGGTCGCCGTTGTCTAACAACATTACTTTCAGGACAGGATTATCGTACCACTCTAGTGTGGTGCGTGTTCTGATCGACCTTCGAGGTTCAGTAGTGACTTGATCCGAAGTTTCATGATCGTCATCATTAGCTTCTTTTCTAGTTGGTGTAGGCATCACAGGAACAGTTTTATCTGATGTGCTACTTTCCAATTCAAGAGAAGGTACAACTATCTCATCAAGTTCTACTTTCCGCCCATGCACTTCTTTCGAGAGAAACTCCTTCTCTAGAAAGGACCCAGTCGTGGCAACAAAGATCTTGCCTTCATATCTGTGGTAGAATGTGTACTGAAAGTGCTATTTATCGACTAGAGGGGGTGAATAGGCGATTTTTTTATGAAAGTCTTCAAAACACGAGGTCTTTGAAGACAAACAACCAAATTGAACCTATATGAGATGCATCGGAAGATAAACTACACTAGACAAGCTATAGTCAAGTAAGAAATATAATGAAAGCACCAAGACTAATAGCAGCTAGGTAGAACAGATCGGAATGGAAGACAGAATGAAGCCAAACAGGTAATAGTCTTCAAACAGTGAAGTCAAACAGATCAGGCGAGCAAGCAATGACTTCACGAAGACAAACTGAAATGTAAATGAGTTGGAAGATAGAACCAGTAGCTATGTGAAGACAAGGATTTGGTAGACCAGTTCTAGTTGTTGTGACAATTGTACATCTGGTTAGGGAGGCTGAGATTGAACTCAGAAGACCTCATCTTCACCATATTCCCCTTGAGCTAAGGACACCCAGTCCTCGCCCAATCACTCTGTTAAGTCTTCAAGGTAGACTTCCTAACCTTCACAGACTCCGTTCACTGGAGATCCACAATGACCCTTGGATGCTCAGAATGTAACGCCTAATCGGCTGGAGGATGCACGGTCCTCAAGTGTAACAAGTCTTCAGGTCACGCGGACAGAAATACTTTAGTGATGCCTAACACTCTCTGGCTCTGGGTGTTTTGGGCTTTCTCCTCGCAAGGATCTCTCTCTCAAAGGCTTCGGAGGTGGGTTGCTCTCAAACGAGAAAAGCCGTGTACTAACTTTGAGTAGCCACCAATTTATTTATAGCCTGGAGGCAACCCGACATGATATGTCTGAAATGACCCTAAGTCACTAAGGAATGTACACATGTCCAACGGTCGGATTTCAAACACATGCGGCAGCTTGGCTTGGGCTACAAGCAAAGCTGACTCATCCAACTCTGGATAAGATTTGCTCTCATTGTCTTCGCTCGAAGACATAGGATTTTGGTTGAGCATCATCTTCATAACCCACAAGTGTAGGGGATCAGTTGTTGCCTCTTTCGATAAGTAAGAGTGTCGAACCCAACGAGGAGCTAAAGGCAAAACAAATATTCCCTCAAGTTCTATCAACCACCGATACAACTCTACGCAATCTTGGCGTTTACTTTACCTAGAACAAGTATGAAACTAGAAGTAGTTTGTAATTTTTGTGGGATAGGTTTGCAAGAATATAAAGAACACGTAAATAAAACTAGGGGCTGTTAAGATAAAGAAACAATAAAGTTAATATAGCGATTGTGGAAAAGTGGTGGTAGGAGTTGCGAAATTGCCCCTAAGAAATTTACTACGTTACTAGACCGATAGCAAGTTTTATGTGGGAGAGGCCTCTACTAGCATGTTATCCCTTACTTGGAATTCTATGGACTTATGATTGGAACTATTAGTAAGTATCCGCAACTACTAACGTTCATTAAGGTAAAACCCAACCATAGCATTAAGATATATTGGTCCCCCTTCAATCCCGTATGCATCAATTTCTACGCTAGGTTGAAGCTTCTGTCACTCTTGCCCTCCAATACGTAGTCCTATCAACATACAAATAACACTATGGTGTGATCCACGAGCACGCTCATATGATGGGCACCAAAGGACAGCAACACAACCACAAGCAATTTAAATCAATCATAGCAATTCACCAATCACCGATAGGACAACGATAATCTACTCAGACATCATAGGATGGCAACACATCATTGGATAATAATATGAAGCATAAAGCACCATGTTCAAGTAGAGGGTACAGCAGGTTGCGAGAGAGTGGACCGCTATAGATAGATGGGGGAAGGTGATGGAGATGTTGGTGAAGATGACGGAGGTGTTGGTGTAGATCGCCGTCACACGATGATGGCCCCGGTGGCACTCCGGCGCCACCGGAAGCGAGGGGGAGAGAGCCCCCTCCTTCTCCTTCTTCCTTGGCCTTCTCCCTAGGTGGGATAAGGGTTTCCCCTCTGGTCCATGGCCTCCATGGCGGCGGAGGGGCGAGAGCCCCTCCGAGATTGGATATGTCTCTCTGTCTCTCCCTGTTCCTGCCTTCCCAGATTCTGGCCCTTCACCATTTCTTATATTACCGAAGATCCGTAACTCCGATTGGGCTGATTTTTTGACACAATTTTTATCCGTATATTAGCTTTCTTGCGGCGAAAGACGGGAATCAACCACCTTACAGTGTGGCCACGAGGGCCCAGGGCACGCCCCCTGCCTCGTGGCCCACTCGGGCATCGTCTCATGTTGGTTCTGCTTCCAAAAATTCACATATATTCCAAAAAAATCTCCGTCCATTTTTATTCCGTTTGGACTCCGTTTGATATGAATATTCCGCGAAACAAAAAACATGCAACAAACAGGAACTGGCACTTGGCACTGGATCAATATGTTAGTCCCCAAAAATAGTATAAAAATTTGCCAAAAGTATATGAAAGTTGTTGAATATTGGCATGGACCAATCAAAAATTATAGATATGACGGAGACGTATCAACATCCCCAAGCTTAATTCCTGCTCGTCCTGGAGTAGGTAAATGATAAAAAGGATATTTTTTTATGTGGAATGCTACCTAGCATAATCTTGATCATGTAATCTAATCATGGCATGAATATTAGGACATGAGTGATTCAAAGCAATAGTCTATCATTTGACATAAAAGAATTTAATACTCGACCATCCCAACAAACAATCAAGTCTTTCAAAATATCAATGCTAAAGAACGTTTTCCCTAAAAAATCATATAGTCTTTTATGCTCCCTTTTCTTAACACAAGGTACCCCTCATGCCTATCCCGGTGTCAGCCAAGCAATTGTTTTCATACTTTACTTTTTCAAACCTTTGCAACACTTCACGCAATACATGAGCGTGAGCCATAGACATAGCACTATGGGTGAAATAGAAGGTAGTAGTAGACAAAAGTAGGGAGAAAGTCTCACATCGACTAGGCGTATCAATTGGATATGGAGATGCCCACCAATAGATATCAATGTGAGCGAGTAGGGATTGCCATCTAACGGATGCACTAGAGCTATAAGTGTATGAAAGCTCAAAACAAAACTAGTGGATGCGCATCAACTTGCTTGCTCATGAAGACCTAGGGCATTTGAGGAAGCCCATCGTTGGAATATACAAGCCAAGTTCTATAACGAAAAATTCCCACTAGTATATGGAAGTGACAAAACAAGAGACTCTCTATTATGAAGATCATGGTGCTACTTTGAAGCACAAGTGTGGAAAAGGATAGTAGCATTGTCCCTTCTCTCTTTTCTCTTTTTTTTTGTTTTTTGGAGGGGCTTTCATTTTTTTATTAGCCCCTCTCTATTTTTTAGGCCATCTTTATTTTTTGGCCTTTCCTCACATGGGACAATGCTCTAATAATGAAGATCATCACACTTTTATTTACTTACAACTCAAAGATTACAACTCGAAGCTAGAACAAAATATGACTCTATGTGAATGCCTCTGGCGGTGTACCGGGATGTGCAATGATCTAGCGTAGCAATGACATCAAAAAACGGACAAGCCGTGGAAACATCATTCTAGCTATCTTACGATCATGCAAGGCAATATGACAATGATGGTGCGTGTCATAATAAACGGAATGGTGGAGTTACATGGCAATATATCTCGGAATGGCTATCGAAATGCCATAATAGGTAAGTATGGTGGCTGTTTTGAGGAAGTTATATGGTGGGTGTATGGTACTGGCGAAAGTTGTGCGGTACAAGAGAGGCTAGCAATGGTGGAAGGGTGAGAGTGCGTATAATCCATGGACTCAACATTAGTCATAAAGAACTCACATACTTATTGCGAAAAATCTATTAGCCCTCGAACAAAAATACTACGACGCATGCTCCTAGGGGGAGGTTGGTAGGATTTAACCATCGCGCACCCCCGACCTTCACGCAAAGATAAACAATCAAAATACAATGCGCGCCAATTTGGTTACATAGTTAGGAGACCATACATGCATGCTTCGGGAATCACAAACCTTAACACCAATATTTTTACTAGACCACAATCATTCACTAGTGCCTCCCACATATTAGCATCTCTATATCAAAAAACTATTGCAAGGAATCAAACATATCATATTCATCGATCTAAAAGTTTATGTAGGATTTTATGACTAACCATGTGAATGACCAATTCCTGTCAACTCTCTAAATAGATATAAGTGAAGCAAGAGAGTTTTAATTATTTCTACAAAAGTTATGCCCCCGCTCTAACAATTATAAGTGAAGAAAAAGAGCATTCTACAAATGGCGGTTTTCTATGTGAGGAGAAACAGGCAATCCAAACTTCAAATGATATAAGTGAAGCACATGAAGCATTCTATAAAGCCATACTCAAAAGATATAAGTGAAGTGCAAAGACCATTCTATAAATCAAGGACTATCTCATACCAGCATGGTGCATTTATTAAAAGAAAAAGAAAAAGCACACGATGCTCCAAGAGTTTACGCATATCATGTGAACGAAACGAATCCAAAAACATACCGATACTTGTTGAAGAAAGATGGGATGCCTTCCGGGGCATCCCCAAGCTTAGACGCTTGAGTCTCCTTGAATATTTACTTGGGGTGCCTTGGGCATCCCCAAGATTGAGCTCTTGCCTCTCCTCCTTCTTCTCACATCAAGACCTCCTCTATCCTCGAACACTTCATCCACACAAAACTTAACCGAACTTTTAGTGGCTGGGTTAGTGCATATGATCAATGAAATCTCATCATGTACTGCCCTAACATTATTGTATAACTATAAACAAACATTACCTATTGTATGCTATCACAATTCTATGGCCCCAAGTCAAGGAGGCTGCAACAAGAATTCAAACATATGCAAATAATGAAGCTATAACAACAATTTGTGAAAACAGGACAGTCTGTAGTAATGTGAACATTAACCATACTTTTGTAACCCTAACAATTATGGACAAATTAGGAAAAATCAACAATTTGTATATCAAGACTTTGCAAAAAGTTTTAGATCCTTTCGACGTTCCAGTAAAAAATGTAAAATCGCGTACTATAGCCAAAGTTTTTGTTTTTGCACCGCACAAACCAACAAGTAGTTTAATCATCCTAAAGGAAATTATTGGCACATTATTTTTATAATACAATGGAATTGTACAAGAGGATAATTATTTTTGTTGAATTTTTTTTGTAATCAAGGTTCACAAAGTTTCCATGGGCATGAAAAAACTTCAAGGCTAGCTCCCACTTTAACAATGCTCATCTTTCTCACTTTCGCTTTTCTTTTTGAACAAGTTTTAGGTTCCCCTCTTTATTTTTTATTTTCTAAAACTTTATAAAAGCACACAACAGAAAAAAAAATGACTCTCTAAAACTTCCGGATTGTCTCCCTGGCAGCGCTTTCTTTAAAGCCATTAAGCTAGGCATATAGTGCTCAAGTAATGGATCCACCCAGATCCCAAGGTATATCAAAGCCAATTTTAATTAGCAATGATTTGGCATTTAGTAGTGAGCACAGAGTGATATGTGTCATGAAACAACGAAGTCTAACTCTCTTCCTATGCATAGGCATGTCATACAAGAACAATTCATGCACATCAAGTAAAGGCCAATGCATACACTACAAAAAAATACACTTCCGTGATGATACGTGTTTGTCACAGTAGGTCACGTTTTCTGTCATGCATGTACATCCATGACAAATTTATGATAGAATGAAGATAGTCATACCTGTGCTGTCGTAGAAGTGTTCCATGACATTACCAAAAGGATCATCACGGAAGTGTCCGCTTCCATGACGATAAATCGCGCGTCACAGAAGTGCTTTCGTCAAGGGTGACCGACACGTGGCATCCACCATAACGGAACGCCATTAAGCTATCGGGTCCGTTTTGGATCCGATAACCCTTTAACAGCACTGACCAATGGGGATTTTCCACGTGTAAAATCATCATTGGCTGGCGGAAACACGTGTCAGCTCACCGTTGGGACAAATGTCATCGACTCATTGGACCAAAAGCGCCTATGATACGTCGACACGTGGCACGGCCCAACAGAGGCCATTCGTGTGCAAAGGCCGACCCGTTTGACTTGGTCAAAAGGTGGCGGGCCAGCCCATGGTAAGCATGTTAACGGCATGTTCGCATATAGCCCATTTACAGCCCGCTGACCCAGGGCCCGTTTACGGCCTATCCGAATTAGGCCCAGTAGCATCATCTAGGCTATCCAATATAATTCTAGCCTGTTTTAACTTCTGGCCCATGTATGGCTCATGACGTCTTTCGGCCCATATGAGGCCCTTAGTAACCCTCGGCCCATTAACGGCCCGTGGTAAAACTGTCCCATATTGAACAGTGCCCAAAAGAAGTCCATTCCTGTGAAAATGCTGGCCCATTTGACTTGGTCAAAAGGTGACGGGCCGGCCCATGGCAAGCCTGTTAACGGCATGTTCGTATATAGCCCATTTACAGCCCGTTAACCCAGGGCCCATTTACGGCCTATCCGAATTACGCCCAGTAGCGTCATCTGGGCCGTCCAATATAATTCCAGCCTGTTTTAACTTCTGTCCCATGTATGGCCCATGACGTCTTACGTCCCATATGAGGTCCTTAGTAACCCTCGGCCCATTAACGGCCCGTGGTAAAACTGGCCCATATTGAACAGTGTTTCACTTTATACCCATTAATGACCCATTATTCCGTTGGGCCGTTTCCATCCCATGTTATCTTTCGGCCTTCTCAGGGCCCATGTATTCTTGGGCTCATTTCCAGCATTCGTTTACTTTAGGCCCATTACTGTCATTTTCTGCTTGTGGGCCAAATTCAGCCCGTGGTTACAGTCGGCCCGTTTGTGGCCCGTTAATATGTTGGCCCGTTTTCATAGCGTCATCAAATACGGCCGATTAATGACGGCCCATTATGGTCGGCCCATGAACGAACGATTTCAAGTCTAGCCCATTTACGGTAATAATGTGGTCTGTTATTGGCCCATGTTTGGCCAACCGATCATACGGCCCGTAGAAGGCCCATTGTGTCTACGGCCCATATAAGGCCCATTGTTTCTACGCCCCATAGAAGGCCCGTTATTTCTACGGCCCTTAGAAGCCCCATTGTTTCTACGGCCCGTAAGAGGCCCATGTTAACTACAGTAAATATGTAGCCCATGGCTAATGTGGCCTAGTTTTAAAAAATATGCTATTGCGGCCACTAGCAAATCGTGGAAAAAGAACTACACTGACTACAAGAAAACAAATAAACAAGACAATAAGGAAATAAATAGGCAAGCAACTTACGCTAGGCTATCACGGCTATTACACATATTACATCCACTGGGCATCAAAGTTCGCCATCAGTGCAAATATAGGGAACAAAGCAGCATATAAACGCCGCAGCAAAACAAGTCCAGAACTGAAACCACTTCAGAAGAGCTCAAGAAACAATATCCTAGGTACCCATAATGCTGGCAAGATGCTTAGCAAGCTTATTAACTTTCTCTTGTTTGGCGCTTAAATCCTCCAGCACTTGATGTTGCACCCGAAAGTATGCATCTGAATTCTGCAGGGACTTCCTCAATCCTTCGGCTTCCTGTCGCATAATATCTGATCGATGTCTTTCAACTTGAAGTTGAGACTCAAGAAGCCGAACTGATTCAGGCAGCGAGTTCGAAGAGCTGGTGCCAGCAGTAGTAGCCAGTAACTCGAACACTATATCAAGACATGACTTTGGGGTTGTCTCAGTGTCTTCAATATAGTTTTTATCAGCTTTCTTGGAGAACAACAGGGATGTCTCACTATCTTGAACCTGATCTGCATTACTTCCTTTACCATTGCATAACGGGGTACTCTTCTCCAATATTTTATCCGCGTTCTAAAGGAGAAACAAACAAACACATCGCAGATTTACAATGTAGTATATGAAACTCATTTTGGTAAACCAGTTCGGTAGTAAGGTGGACATGATAACAGCATGAAACAAACATATATCTATGTAGTATGGTCACTGTATGGTCTATATCATTCTAGTTTATGTTGCCAAATCAAGATAGATACAGTTCGAATCATATCTATTTAAGACAAAGCAGCATAGAAAGAATATAAGTGTGGAAAACTACACAACAATAACAACACTTGTAATGTGCATGGCATGAGAACATAATTGTTTATTCAATTGAAACTGAAATCAAAATAGAGCAAGTTACAATATCAAACACATTAAAGAACCAGGTTTAAAACATACCTGTTGCGCCATTGGAGTTTTAATTGCATCCTTCAAATTTGAAATTATTTGGTATGAGTAAATACAGTGATGCAAGAGCAAAGTAGTATGAACCATAGCTACGGAACCTGACCTAAGAACAATTCTTCTTCTGCTTTAAGCGTTGACTTGGGGTTCGGAGTGGTGGTCCTCGTGCTTTGGGCACTTCAGTTGCCTTACTAACTACTCGTGTTCAGGTGCTCTATGGTGGAGACAATGTTGTGTCAACGGGAACTAGGTTACTATCTGCCAGGGTTGGGGTTAGAAGGGGTGTAGCTGGTTCTCTGTCCAACTGGGTAGGGGTACAATCTACGTGAGTCTGGGTTATGCGTGGTGGGGCTGGTTCTTAGGCAAGTACAACCGTGGTTCTATCTCCATCGACAGGTAGCACGATCTTTTCTGAAGACTGTGTTTTTACTCCCACAGATACTGCCATCACCCCCTCCAATTGAAATGGCTGATAAACAAGAAAAGTAATTTAATATACATACATTGTAAGATAGACAGGTGCAATGGATAGTAGGGACGAAAACAGGGCATGAAATAATTCAAATTTATGTTGTCTACCCAAACAGAATAGCAGGACATAATTTCAAATATATGATGGCTAATTAAACAGGATAGCATGACACAATTCCACATGTATGATGGCTAACTAAACATGATAGAATGACATACTTCAAAATATGATGACTATGTAAACAGGATGACATGAATAAGGTGAGTCACATCGTATAGTTATATCATGATGGCGATGGAAATCACAAACATGACGTCGATGGAAACATGATGGCATGATAATTCACGGATAGAATGACATAATTCAAAATATGATGACTATGTGAACAGGATGAGATGATATAACTATATTATGTCATTAGAAAATGGGTTGGCATGCCATAATTCAGATACATGTTTTTTTGACTATATACTGCAAGGCAAAAGCCTCACAACCCTCTTTATTGAAAGCATAAAAGGAAAGAAAATACAAAGTTTAGGGACATCTACTATTAGAAATACTTACATCACAAGTTAGCTATACAAAAAATCTAAGGAAGGTTAGCTAGTCAGTCCATGTAACTATCCCTGTATTTACATTTAATCCTGTGAGATAAAAGAGTCGTGTCATGGATGAAATTGTGTCTCCACTTCCTGAAAAAAGGCTGTTCATTTCTGAAAACGTTCCCATTTCTGATGATCCATATGTTCCATGCAGCAGTGAAAACCATTTCAGTAAAGAAAGGTTTGCCAAATTTAGACCTGGCTTGTGAAGCCATTTGGTAAGTGGTCATACCAGGCAGAGGTTTCCAAGAAATTTGTAAATAGTTCCAAACTCTTTGGCTGAAAAGGCAGGAGAAGAAAAGATGACTCACATATTCATGAATAAGGTGAGGACAGAGAACACAGGTAAGATCATCCACATGCCAATGCCTACGTTGAAGCATGTCTCTGGTATTCAGCCTGTCCCTAAGCAGTAGCCAGCCA
Source organism: Secale cereale (assembly GCA_902687465.1). NCBI lineage: Eukaryota > Viridiplantae > Streptophyta > Magnoliopsida > Poales > Poaceae > Secale > Secale cereale. Next base: position 877,049,328 of record LR738710.1, read on the forward strand.
AACATTTTAATCTTCATTGTGCAAGAGCTCTTCCATATCCATGGAAAAATAGGATCAACCACAATATTCTGATGCACCTGAGTATAGTAAGATTTAGTCCTAAAATTTCCTTTTTTGAAAGGCCAAATCCAACTATCATTTTCTTGTGAAGTCTGATGGGTGTCCAGAACAATCTTGAGAGACTGAAGCTCATCAAAAGCTTGCGTGGAAATAGGCAAATGGAAACTCTCCATGATATCCTGATCCAGCACTTGAGCAACTGAAAGTTGCCCATCTATCACAAATGAAAATAATCTTGGAAAGTTATGACTAAGTGTAGTCCCATTGAGATCAGATATCCAAGGATCGTTCCAAAAAAGAATAGACCTTCCATTACCAAGGCAAGGCTTTGAAAGATTCAAGTATTTGAATGATAACTTGAAGACATCACGCCACCAGAATGATCCACAAAGAATAGTTGAATGAGGCACAATGTTATGATAGTAAGAATCCCAGACCAAGCTGACCCAAGGTATGTCGTGATGGTTATAGAACTTGTGAAGGAACTTCATCAATAATGCTTCATTTTGAATCCTGAGATTAAGAACACCAAGACCACCTTTATTTTTAGGCAAACAAACAAGATTCCATGCAGCAAGGGATTGTCTTGGGGTGTCAGAGTTGCCTCTCCAAAGACATTGCCTCTGTATTCGTTCAATCTGTTTCAAAATACCAGGTGGAATGTCTAGAGTACACAGGAAATAAATGGGCATGGAGGATAATACAGACTGTAACAATTGCAGTCTGCTACCTTGATTGAGAAAGCAGGATGTGGCAGAAAGCCTCCTTTCAATTCTGTGCACTAAAGGCAGTAAATCCTGCAGTGAAGGTTTAGTGGTACCCATAGGCAGTCCTAAGTATGTAAAAGGCATTGTTCCCAGTTTGCGTCCTAGAACATTGGATAACCTGTTGGCATCCTCAATAGAGAGATTGATAGGTACCATCATGGATTTAGCAAAGTTAATAGATAAGCCATTGGATGCTGCAAAGATATCTAACATGTCCTTTAAAGCAAGGAGTTGATGATCCACTGCTGGTAAAACAATGAGAGTGTCATCAGCATATTGAACTATGGGATAGTCCTGACAGCTTGTGGGTATTGGCAGAGTTAAAATCTCTTTGCTGCACATGTCATTAATCACAGACTGCAACAAATCAGCAGCTAACACAAACAGCAAAGGAGACATGGGATCTCCCTGTCTGACCCCTCTCTTACAATGAAAGTGATTGCCTGGTACCCCATTGAGTAAGATGGAGGAAGATCCAGAAGATAATATATTCCTGATCCATGAAATCCATTTCTCATTAAAACCTTTGTATCTGAGTATTCTGGGGATAGCCTCATGCTCAATAGTGTCAAAAGCTTTGGTGAAGTCTAATTTTAGCAACACAATAGGCCTTTTAGAGGCCTGGCATTGGTGTATATACTCAAAACACCAAGCCAAGCAATCTTGGATAGATCTGGACTTCAAAAACCCATACTGATTCTTGTGAAGACAAGAAAGGATCACTTTTTGCAGCCTGTTAGCTAGCAGTTTGGTTAGATACTTTAAACATGTGTTGGTGAGGGAAATTGGCCTATAATCATTCAAAGTCTCAGGACTAATTTTCTTAGGTATCAGAGTGATCAAAGATGTGTTTATACATTCCAAGTCCAAGGATCCATCATAGAATTCTTGCACTAATAACATGAAATCCTCCTTAATCAAATCCCAACACTTAAAAAAAGACCAGTAAAACCATCTGGCCCAGGGGCTCTATCAGGTGGCATTTGCTTGATAACCAGATCGATTTCTTCCATGGAAAAAGGCTTTGTCAGATCAGCAAGCCCCTCAACTCTTTTAATAAGAGTGGAAGGTGAAACCCCATTTGGATATCATTGGAACAACCCATTCTATACTTGAAGTCTTGCAGGAATAAAGCTGACATAGTAGCATGATCAGTTATTATATCATCATTCACAGTAATACTAGATATGGTGTTTGACCTGAATCTTTCAGTTGCCATGGCATGAAAAAACTTGGTGTTCTCTTCCCCAACTTTTATATTCCTGATTGTGCATCTCTGTTTCTAGTAAATAAATTGCAGTCTGAGCACCTCGTCCAAGTGAAGTTTCACAATTCTTCTGAAGTTAGCTTCAGGTAAATATAAAGGCCTATGCTCTTCAAGAGTATCAAGGTACATAATAACCTTGTTGCAATCACTAATAAGCATTTTGATCCTGGAAAGATTTGTGTGCCAGACTTTAAGAGCATGTCTAAGGTTTTTGAATTTTGTAGATATGATGGCAGCAGATGATTTTCTATGAACAGGTTTAGACCAAGATTGGCTGACACACTCCATAAAACCAGGCAAGTCTACCCAATAATTCTCAAAACGGAAGATCTTGGCCTTAGGGATCATAGTTTTGATGGTTACCACACAAGGTGTATGATCAGAAGCTGATCTGGCCAAAGGGACCACCAAAGTATTGGGATAATGAGATGTCCTGTTAACAGTAGTAAAAAAACCAGTCAATTTGTTCAAACAAAGGGACAGCTTGCATATTAGACCAAGTAAATCTTCTGCCTTTCAAAGGTAATTCAATAAGACCTAAATGCCCAATAACCTCATTAAACAAGAGCATATCATTAACATTTCCACCTGGCCTATTTCTGTTTTCCATGGATCTAAGAAAGTTGAAATCCCCAAGCAGAAGCCAGTTATCATCAATGGGTATAACTAGATTATGAAGTCATGTGATAAAATCATCTCGAGCAGGGTTTTGACACGGCCCATAAACCGTAACCAAAGTCCAAATATCAGAGTTGTGTTTGGATTGGAATTCCACAGTTATACCAAAGCTTAAAGATTCGATCAGTTTGCCTGAAAAGAGTGCAGAATTCCATAGCACAATCATACCACTAGAAGCCCCAACAGATGGAACAAAGACAAAGTGATCAAAACGTCGTGGGCAAAATTTTCGAAAGAAGCGTTGATCCATAGCCGCACATTTTGTTTCTTGTAAGCAAATAACTGAGCAGCCACTTTCATCAATTTTCTGACAAATAGCACGTTGCGATTTTCTGAATTTAAGCCTCGCACATTCCGGCAGAGCACTTTCCAGTCTCTAAAGGTTCTACAATCCATTACAAACCCAAAATAAGAGGATCATAAACGATCACCACATAATGATGATCCACCAACTGACGCAAGTTGCACTTAACTTGAAGGACTGAAAATAAGAAACGAACTAGATAAATGGTTTTAGCAGGGGTTAACCATAAACCCAAAATAGTTAGCAAGTTAAACATCATCAGCCGAAGAAGATGAGGAAGAGGAGGCCAGCTCCGCATTAAGCTGCTCGGCGGTGATCTTCTCAGGGGCGATGCCAAGACGACCTCCAATTTGCTGAAGCACTCTGATCGAGGTAGGTGGAGGAACTGCATCTTGCGAGTCATCGGGCTCATGATCCGATGAAGAATGCTGCACTCGACGTTTCTTGAGGGGCTTGGCTGAAGGCTTCTTGAGAGGGACAGATTTCGACACACCCTGCCTGAAACCATCCCGAAGAGCAGAAAGCCTAGCATTGCGTCGTACTTCAGATTCAACCAGAATAGCACTGATCTTGCGGCGTCGTGGTCGGTTAGCCGTGGCAGTGAAACTGAATGAAGCCATCTCAACATCTAACAGAAGTGGCAAGTCTGAAGAAGCAACTGCATCGCCTGAGTCTGGTGCAACTGAATCAAAGCATAGAGAATGAACCAGTCTGGGCTTGGAGCGAGCTGCCTCAAGTAAGCATTGTGGGGTTAGTTTGAAAATCAACTTATTGCAGAGATGTGTGCGCGAAAACGAAACTTCCCAAGATCTCTTTGATAAGACGATCGGCTTAAAGGGGCTGAGCTGTGGCATACCTTTGGGAATCTGCAGAGTCTCAACAAACGGCATCATACTAGCAAAACACCGAGACCAAAGCATCTCAGGGGGAATCTGCGGCCCAAAGACCGTAAGCACACGGCCAACAAAGATCGGCGCCTGAATAACGGGAGGCTGGTAAACTGCTAGTGCTTGTTGACTGTCATCTTCAGAACTAGAAGCTGGCCAAGAGTTCTGCATAACAACTGACTCCTGAGAAACAGCCTGCGGGTTATTGTCTTGAACCCATTCTTCAACCAAGACCTCATCATTATGCTGTTCATGCTGAAGTGGATGATTGATATGTGGTGGCTCTGGTGGGTCGTTCCACCCTAACTGAGGGTATTCAGGCATAACAAAGTTAACATTGTCAAACAGCAGGTGGCCAGGGAGAGGATGTGGATTGCCATTGAGATGCATCTGGTCCTCATCCGCGGGAAGGATATCTGCAAACTCCGCCGAGAGAACATACACAGGTGCAGTCCAAGAGATCCTAGTAGCGCCGAAATCACCATATTCGTGATAAACTACATCGCGAGGAACTTGTTCAGGGCATGGGAAGGAGGCATAAACCAAAGTGCGTACCATACGAGGATCCTCTTGATGCCACTGATGAAAACGGCCAAAAGTGCTAACTACATCAGAGATGTATTGGGTGGTGCGATAGTCCAGTGGAATGCCCAACATCATAATCCAACCTTTACGAAAACCTTGGATAGCTCGATGATTGATGCCATGATTGTGCAGTATAAAGCGAACAAAATGACCGTTGCCAAGATTGTAAGGTGGATGATCCATGATAGCATGCCTAGATGCAGCACTTCGAAACTCAAACAAGCCAACACCCTCAATCCAATGTTGATCGCTAAGAACATCACGATGAAGTTGAGTCATTACGAAATCACTAACCAGCTGACGAAGCTGCTGAATCTAACCAGGCGGCGGCGGAGGCTCGACGATACCGATAGCGTACTGCTCATGTCGTTGGTCTGGAGCAACCGTAGGAGACAGAAAAGTCCGAGGCAGCCGGGTTGATCCTCCATCGATGACATCAAACCCCGGTGAGATGAACTCCAAAGGATCTAGAGCAAAGTTGGCCATTGATGGTGGAGGCGGCGAGGAAGGAGCTTGGCCAACAGGAGAGGACGGCTGCGATGTGACAATGCGCTGCGTATGCGCGTGGGTAGTCGTCTCTAAAACCGAGGAGTCCCGTGGTGGTTGAATAGAAGTAGGACTCGTGGCGGGTGTGGATTCCACCTCCTTTGATTTACCAAGATTGTGTGGTATATTTTTAACTTTCCAAACTAACCCATTATCCCTTGCCCATTGTTTACATTGAAAGCGTCGACGGCCAGAACGATTGCAAGCTGAGCAAACCGGACAAGAGACTGACATGTGGCCCTGTTGAAAACATTTAGTGCAAGTTAAAACACGGGCCACCATGTCATCGACCATGACGTCGAACTGAGTATGCGCCTCCTGCGACGATTGAATATCAGCATGTGCCATCTCCATAGACGCAATCGGCCCAGTAGATTGAGGCCCAACATGGGGAGCCGACGATTCCGGGTTCGACGTGTTTGAAGCCAGCAGCGTATCTCGTGCATGCAAATCTTGTGGTTGCGATAAGTCAGCCGGATTATCAGGGGGAGAGAAATCCGCGGATGTAACAGTGCCAAAAATAATTGGCGGCGACGCCACCGTCCATCGTAAGCTCACCGGCGGCGAGGGGTGGATGATAACCCTCTCATGAGCAGAAACCTCATAACCCGCTTCTGTTATGGAATCAATCTCAGCCTGTGTGGCAGGGTATCTATATCCCTTGCAAGCCTCATAATTTTGCATCGTGGCAAAATAAATCGTCTTTCTATCTTGCTTACCCGATCGAAGAGAGGACTTACGAGGAGGATGATGCATAGCTAACATACCAAGGGCAGCTCGCCTCTTGGAAGGACTAATGAGGATTCATTCAGCATCACATTCAAGATTCCAACGATTGAACTCATGTTCCCAATTAGGTCCTCCACGACCCCAAAGGTTGAAATAACATTTGAAATTTAAGCAAGCAAAAGAACGAAGATTGAGAACAAGAAATCCAACTTCCTTAGAGGAGACATTGAAAGAGTAAACCTTGTCATGTATGTATGAAACTCCCAATTCAATGGCAGAACCTCCAATGGCCGCTTCCAAGGCCACCGCCACAGAATCCTCCGTGAGACGAAAATCATGTCTCCCAAAGGACACAACCATCATGAAATGACCAGTGTCATCCGTAGGATGAATGGACAGACTAGTAGATCTGAAAACCTTATCCGCGAACTCAAAACCCTTGGAGAAATCCAAGCCAAGGGTTGATCCAGATGAGATCGCCATGAGAAAAGTATATCACCAAGTAGAGGAGAAGACGCCGAAGAGATTGATCGGAGAGAAACCTCAGATTAGAGGTGGTGTGGAGAGATCGTCGTCAATGGTGGGTGGGAGCGATGGGAGGTGGGAGTCGCCATTGCTACTATGTAAACATCATGGCATGATATAATTCAAATATATGATTTATATACTATGGAAGTGAGCAGAGGGCAATCGTATTTATGATGTGTCAACTAAGGAGATGGCATTCAATATCGTGTATATGATGTAAAAACTAAGCATTGCAATACAACATATGCATGATATAAGTAATATAACCCTGCCAAGTTTGAGCATACACCTCAGGGGGATAATAGGACTGGACATCTGCCTCTGAATCCTCCTCCGAAGAGCTATCTGTAACCAGCAACATATCTGCTTCACCAGGTAGCATTGTCTGCTCTGAAGACCTTGTTTTCCCTCCAGATTTCTCCATCACCAATTCAAATGGCTGATGCATATGAAGAGCAGTTGAATATACAAACATTGTCGACAAAAGCAATGAGAAATACAAAAAAGGATGGCATGATATAATTCACAAATATGACGCTTGGCTAAATAGCATGGCATTGTGTCGTGGAATTGGCACAGCAGATGTCCGGTTTAGGGGACTTAGGTGTGGAGCCATCGCGCGGGTTAGCTTGAAGAGGTTAAAGCACACAAAGAACACAGAGGGTTTATACTAGTTCGGCCCCTTCGATGAAGGTAAAAGCCTACGTCTAGTTTGGTTTGGTATTGCTTGGGCGTCGATGAACAGGGAGCGGATTGCTTGCCTGTGTCTCGATGGGTTGTTGCTTGTCCTTGAACCGTCGCCGGGTCGTCCCTTTATATAGGAGGCAACGCCCGGTCCGGTTTACAGAGTCCCGAGGCCGGCTCATAATCGTGTCCGCCTCGGTCTCTGCTCTTTCTATCTTACACCTCAAGTTACATGGTATGACGGTTTACAAACCGTAAGCTTTACATATGGGCCCTAAGCCTCCATGGGCCGTAACCTCCGGTTCATATTCTACTGGGCTTATGATAATACAATTATGTAAGTGTAATCCGGATCATCCTAGCCGGTTTATACCTGCTAGTAATATCCCTGACATTAGGCCCCAGATTGATTTGAACTTGTTCATGTCAGTCTTCTAAGTCTTTGCATAAATTTCCTCTCTGTAACTTCTCTACTTTGTAAACCGGCTATGACGTCATCTCCAGAAATCATCTCAATCTGTCGTGACATCACCTCCGCATTTATTGCTCACCTCTGTTTGTTACCTTTGTTAAATGCTATCCCGAAGATCGAGGCGACAACGGAATCTTTATCCAATCTCTGACCTCCTTGATTCCCGCGCTTGCCGTTTCACCTCATCAGCTTATAAATACCGCGTCGGCATGTTTCCTTTCTTCCTTCCGCACTTCGTCTTCCTCCGTCGCCCAAAGCTCCGCCACCATCTTCGAGCCCGTCACCGTCGTCAAGCCAGGCCACTGCATCACCCTGAACCGTGTCCAGAGCTCTCCGCCGCCGTCTTTTTCTTCCTCAGGTACTCTTTCTTTCTTACTGTAGATCTTAATCTAGGGTTCCTTCGTAGCTTCCGCCATGACACCTTGAAGCTCTGTTGTTCATCCCTGTGGGTTACACTTGCCGTAGATTAGATTCGTTTCGAGTGCGCTCCTGCTCTGCGGTTCAAACCTTCGATTCAAATCTTAGATTCAAACCTTAGATTCATTTGGTCTGTAGAAACCCTTCGTGGTTCTTCCTGTATAAGACTTGCATATATTTCATCTTTTTCTTACGTCTCAGATCCATTTTTACTTTAGCCTTCTGTAGAAACCTGTTTCCTCGTCTTGTAGATCTGTAAGCTGTTCACCGGTTTAACCAATCACATGCTCTTCTTGTAAAGAATTAATCATAAGCCCGACGTTTAGCCTCCTCCTTTCTATTATCATAAACCGGTAGCAGCTCGCTTCACATCTGCTTCCGGGTTATCAATGCCATTAGTCCCTTGTCTAAACCGTCGATATAATTTGATGTTACGCTCCGATTAATGCTTCAATACTTAGTAATCCGGATTTTGCACTGTATCTTTCAGCGTTCCCTTTAGTCGAGATGACTGCCAAACAGTTTGTTTGTTGCAACTGGGCTCCTTCCCGCATTACGGAAGAAGATTTAACAAAGGCCGCTTCAATTGGTCTTCTGGGTCCTAAAAATGTTCTGCACTGGCGGGCCCCAGGAGATGAATGCCCCCTACCCCTAAGGAAGGAGAGATCATTGCTTTCTATGATCACATGGCCCGGGGTTTTAGCCCTCCCGGTTCAAAAAATTTCCGGGATGTGCTGGTCGCTTTTCAGCTTCATCCTCAAGATATAGGTCCGAATTCTATATCCAATGTCTGTAATTTTCAAGTCTTCTCGGAAGCATACCTTCAAGAAGAACCATCAGTGGATTTGTTCCAAGACTTTTTCCATTTAAATCGGCGGACAGAGTTTACTGCCGGACCGCATCAAGAGTTGGGAGGTGTTAGTACTCAGAAGAGAAGAGATGTGACCTTCCCTCACGCTGCTCTCCATACACACCCCAAGGAATGGAACCAGTCATGGTTCTATTGCAAAGATACCTCACTTGAAGGAGAAAACCCACTGCCGAGTTATCGTGCCCATCGTCTACCTGAGGATCATCCCCTGCCACAGCGCCTTAGTGCTCTAGAGCGGGCCCGGTTTGCCCCTCAGCTTGCTAAGCTTAGGGCCTATATGGCAAATGGTTTAACCGGAGTAGATTTTGTTCGCTGTTGGCTCGCCTGGAGCATCCTTCCACTGAGCCGGCGCTCCAGCCTGATGTGCCAGTATACCGAAAAAACGGATGACCCTCAACGCCACATTGACATAATACTTCCTGAGAAGGAAATCACTGAATCCGCAAAGAAAATGCTCAACATCTCCCTGGAAGAATGCAGCCAGACCGGATTGGCTCCATTCTATGAAAACAACAAACCGCCAGCAGTAAGTTCCTACTGACCTCTTTTGTTTTTTCTGATCCGTCCATATCAATTGTCTTCTATTTATTTTTCATCTTCTGCACAGGCCAACGACCCCTTCTGGAAGAGAAAACCTCAAGATAAGTCCGGCAAGCAGCCACGCCGGAAGACGTATGTTATGAAGAAGAAGAAGAAGGCCGCTGCCTCCGGTTCACATCCTGAGGAAGATGATCCGGATTCCGAGGTATGAATTAATCCTGATATGTTTTGATCTCCCTTTATCCAAATTTATGTTAACAGTGTCTTTCCACAGGATTTGGCTGAAGGAAGTAAAGCGGCAGAAGTCGAGGTAATCTCTCTTTCTTCAGACTCAGAACCGCCGGCGCCCAAAATTCATCGGGCGTCCCGGAAATACCCCTTTTTCTCATCCTTACGCTCAACTGGACCCCAAATTTCTTTTGAAGAAGCAGCAGCATGAAGCACGCCGGACTAGGCGCCATAGTAGCCATGTAGTAGAATCCTCCGGAATATCTCTTACTCCGGCTCGCAGGCGCCGCTCTGAGGTTTTACTTTTTCCAACTCTTCTCCATCCAAAGGCCGGACTTATACGTAAACCGCTTAAACCGTCTGATCCTGAGACTCCTTTGTCCTCTTCTGGTGAGTCGACTGCCACACAGGTCCCTGTGCTGAAGACCGTACCTGGGTAAGTCCCTTTCAACATCCATTTTATTTTTGTATTTGTACCTTGATGATTCTCATTGTTCCTTCAATTTTCTCCAGCAAGCCCAAGCCTAGCAAGAAGGCGAAAGCCACGAAAGCGACTACCGAGACTGCTACCGCTGAACCGGCAGCTGATCTGGACGAAGTCATCCTTCCAAAGAACGATCCTGCAACTCAGTTTGATGACCCTGCTCCCATGGATCATGATGACACTGTTGCCCCGGAAGATGCTAATATGGAAAATGTAGTTGAACCGGCGAGTCCTGTCCGGGTTAGCCCTCCTCGGACTAACCCGGCTCCTGTTAGCCCGGCCCCTACTGTTGCCCCTTCTCAACCAACCATTGCCTCTTCTCCGGATGTTCAGACAACCGGGACAGGTTTTACCGCTCCTGCTGAGCCTATCATTTTGGCCAAACATACTGCTAAAGACGAGAAGCTTCAGCAAGAAAAGGGCAAGTGGAGCACGGACTTGTCCAGCTATGCCCAATTGAGTGCCCAGGAACTTTATTCCGGGTATTTGAACCGGCTTCATACCAGCCGCGATTATGAATTGGGGTTGGTTAATATGATGAAGGATAAGTACGAGGTAACTTACTTCACTTGTTTCTGTTGTTGTATTCTTTGCACTCCTGTCTTTAGGCCATAGTAGCCCCCAAGTGCCGGTTTAGCTTCGTTGTAGGTGAACCGGTACTTCTAATGTATGCAAAATGAACTTACATTAGCCCCCAAGTGCCAGGGGCATAACTTGTTTTATGTGCCTGGGACTTGTCTGAATTTCTCTTTTAATACTTCAACTGTACATTAGCCCCCAAGTGTCAAGTGGATAACTTGCTTATATGCTTGAGACTTGTCTGAATTGTCTTTTAATCCATTTGATTTCCCTGTAGGCTGATTTGACCCGGAGGGCTGCAGAGGTAACTGAGCTCCAGAATAGACTGGCTGCTACTGAAACTGCTTCTGCCAAAGCCAAGGACGAGCTTGCGCTGAGCTTAACCGATACAGAAAAATTGAAAAAATACTTTCAAGCGGAGTGGTCAGCCTGGGAGGTGCAGAGGAATGCTCTTGAGAAAAGAGCAAAGGATGTTGAAGCTGCCCTTAATCCGGTGATGCAAGAGCTGACCGGTTTAAGACAGCAAATAGAACTTATGACCTCTGCTATCTTTGGTGAGCACTCAATCTGCATATGTTTTCATCTCTACAATCTTTGTTCCGCTCCGGTTTAACTTTAACAATCATATGTAGGGCGGCGCATAACTCATCTTGGAGATGACGTTCGAAAGAAGCTCAAGGCCTCTTATACCTTGGTGGAGCAGCTGTATTCCGGCGCTCAAAGGATTATAAGTGCAATGTCTCATCAGAAAGCGGCCCCAACCACTATCCAAGGTACCTTAGAGAAACTCTCCATCCTGCCTGTGTGCTTGGTGGAAGTGAAGAAATCTGCTGCAAGGGCCGGTTCTCTTGTAGCACTGACTCGGGCCAAGGCATGGGTTCCGGATTTTGATCTGGAGGAAGCTATGAACGGATATCCAAGTACTAAGGAATATGGATCTGCCTTTTCCGGCCAGGACCTCCGTGCTTTAACCAAGGAAATGCACCCTCTTGCCAGCAAGCTTGCTGATGAAGCGGACCTGACCAGGTATCATCCGACATATGACTTAGAAAATGAACGGGTGGACCGGCCGGTTTATGATATCGAGAATCTAATCCCGCCAGTGTGTGCCCATACTTTCGCTCCAGATATTGATCCGTCCGATCTTATTACTGAGGAAATGTACTTTCGTGCACTATCCAAGATCGACTGGCGCGTTCGTGACTTCCAGCCGCTTCAAGAAGACGAAGAAGTTCCGGAACAAGTCGATCCTCAGCCTTCACAACAGGAAGAAGAAGCATAAGTCGCTCAGTTTAACTCTTAGCTGCTGTAATCTGTTGCCAGAAAACTTTAATCCGTTCAGGCCTGCAAGTGCCTTGTAATAGGATAGTTCGAAACATTGTCTGTCTCAATTTGGATGTCACAACTTGACTTGGCGTCTACCGATTTTAATCCCTTGCCTGCTATGGTTGATCCGTTTATGTTATCTGTATCTGCATACACAAAGCTAAAAGATGTCCTGGCGGTTTTCCACCGGACCAATTATATTGCTCCCATGGGCATATATTGAAAGAGTATTTGCTTTATACCCAAAAATACTTCATACGTTTAATTAACTGTGCTTGACATCCTTAATCTGATAGGCATAATTGAACGTGTAGATTCTGATGAGGTCTTGGCCCTCTTAGCGTTTGCCCAATGATTGTTCCGGGTTATGATAAACGCCGGTTTAAATCATGCTGGTGTTCTATGACCCAGACTTTGTAGATATGTGGTCAACTTTGAAGTTGCCCAGTTCCGGATCAAAAACTTGGATAACCACAGAAAACTTTGAAAAAACACAAAACACAAAACACTGTTGCAAATAAGACCATGTAGTCGAGGCTTTTTGCGAGCTGCCAGGCTCCATATTTGCCAATCAATTGATGCAATCCAAGGAGCTATGATTCATTTTGCCAATCAATGGATGTAATCCAAGGAGCTATGATTCATTTTGCCAATCAATGGATGCAATCCAAGGAGCAATGATTTCTTTTGCCAATCAATGGATGTAATCCAAGGAGCAAGAACTTATTTTGCCAATCAATGGACGTGGTCCAAGGAGCAATGATTTCTTTTGCCAATCAATGCATGTAATCCAGGGAGCAAGAACTTATGTTGCCAATCAATGGACGTGGTCCAAGGAGCAATGATTTCTTTTGCCAATCAATGGATGTAATCCAAGGAGCAAGAACTTATGTTGCCAATCAATGGACGTGGTCCTAGGAGCAATGATTTCTTTTGCCAATCAATGGATGTAATCCAAGGAGCAAGAACCTATGTTGCCAATCAATGGACGTGGTCCAAGGAGCAATGATTTATTTTGCCAATCAATGGATGTAATCCAAGGAGCAAGAACGTATGTTGCCAATCAATGGACGTGGTCCAAGGAGCAATGATTTCTTTACCGGACCAGAAGGGATTAAGCGAGGATTCGAATGTGATCCATAGCCCCCTAGTGACCGTGGAGGTAGGGTACCTATGAAAGAGTTCGCTTGAATGGCAAGTCCTGGTTGGTCCCTTATAGAATTGTCCTGCATAGCAAAATAGATTGATCAAAGCATCTGAGTTAACTCCCATAAGACACTTATTTAGAAGAAAAAAGGCTGATCCCCCGGTTTACCAGGGGTGCCGGTTTATTTATTAATCATAATATATACAGGATACATGAAGCGGAGCTCATGGCTCAAGTGTAGTAAGGCCGTAGAAGAGCAATATTCCACGGCCTCTTCGTCTCTTCCTCTGCTGTCCGAGAGTCTTTGTGTCCTCGAACGTCTACCAGGTAGTATGAACCGTTGGGTAGGTTCTTGCTGACCACAAAGGGTCCTTCCCAAGGTGGGGATAGCTTGTGCATATCTGTCTGGTCATGTATAAGCCGGAGTACCAGGTCCCCCTCCTGGAACGTCCTGGTCTTAACCCGGTGACTGTGATATCTGCGCAGGTCCTGCTGATAAATTGCAGATCGTGTTGCTGCTATGTCACGCTCTTCATCCAGCCGGTCTAAGTTGTCCTGTCTTGCTTGCTCATTAGCCGCTTCAACATAAGCTGCCACCCATGGGGAGTCATGCCGGATATCACTTGGAAGAACCGCTTCTGCACCGTACACCATGAAGAAGGGTGTGTAACTTGTAGACCTGTTAGGCGTAGTGTTGATGCTCCAGAGGACAGAAGGTAACTCCTCAACCCAGCACCCTGGTGTTCTTTGTAAGGGAGTCATAAGCCGGGGCTTGATGCCTCGCAAGATCTCTTGGTTGGCCCTTTCAGCTTGACCATTGGATTGAGGGTGAGCTACTAAAGACACATCCAGGCGAATATGTTCCCTTTGGCAAAACTCTTCCATCTCTCCTTTAGATAGATTGGTGCCATTATCAGTAATAATACTGTGTGGAAAGCCAAACCGAAAAATTACCTTTTTGATGAATTTAACCGATGTTGCCGCATCACATTTACTGACAGGCTCTGCCTCAATCCATTTTGTAAACTTGTCCACCGCTACCAACAGGTGGGTTTTTTATCTTGGGATCGTTTAAAAGGCCCAACCATATCAAGCCCCCAAGTTGCAAACGGCCAAGTAATTGGAATCATCCGTAGCTCCTGTGCCGGAACAAGAGCACGACGTGAAAATTTCTGACAAGCGTCGCACTTCCGGACTAGATCCTCCACATCAGCATGGGCTGTTAACCAGTAGAACCCGTGACGAAAAGCCTTGGCTACCTGCGATTTTGAACCGGCGTGATGACCACAATCCCCTTCGTGTATCTCTCGAAGAATATCATTGCCTTCTTCCGATGATACACAGCGCTGAAACGCTCCAGAAACGCTGCGGTGATGAAGTTCTCCGTTAACAATGGTCATAGACTTGGATCGCCGGATTATCTGCCTGGCTTCAATCTCATCATCTGGCAACTCTCCTCGGCTCAGGTATGCTAAGTAGGGGAGTGTCCAATCCGGAATAACATGAATCGCTGCCACGAGCTGTGCCTCTGGATCAGGAATAGCCAAGTCCTCCTCCGATGGTACCTGAACTGATGGAATGTTTAATTCATCCAAGAAAGTGTTTGGTGGCACCGGTTTACGCTGAGAGCCCAGCCGGCTTAGAGCATCGGCTGCTTCATTTTTTGCCGGTCTATGTGATCCACCTGATATCCTTTGAAACATCCTGCAACTGCTTCAACTTCTCGCCTGTAAGCTACCATGAGAGGGTCTTTAGAGTCCCACTTGCCAGACACCTGTTGCGCCACTATATCTGAATCACCAAAACACTTGACCCGGCTCAAGTTCATCTCCTTAGCCATCCACAGGCCGTGAAGCAGTGCTTCGTATTCAGCCGCATTGTTAGTACAAGGAAACATTAGTCGGAGGACATAACAAAACTTGTCGCCTCGTGGGGAAGTCAACACGACTCGAGCCCCCGAGCCTTCTAATTGCCTTGAACCGTCGAAGTGAATAGTCCAGTATGTATGATCCGGCTTCTCCTCTGGTGCCTGCAATTCTGTCCAATCATTGATGAAATCTACCAATGCTTGGGATTTTATAGCAGTACGTGGTACATACTTCAATCCGTGTGGGCTAAGCTCAATGGCCCACTTTGCTACTCTGCGAGTGGCTTCTCTGTTCTGGATTATATCCCCCAACGGAGCTGAGCTAACAACAGTGATTGGGTGGCCCTGGAAGTAGTGCTTCAGCTTCCGGTTTGCCATGAACACGCCATACACCAGCTTCTGCCAGTGTGGGTACCTTTGCTTCGATTCAATTAGAACCTCACTGACGTAATAAACCGAGCGTTGAACCGGATATTCCTTGCCTGCTTCTTTGCGCTCCACCACAATTGCCACGCTAACTACACGGGCATTGGCGGCCACGTATAACAGCAGCGGCTCGTTGTCAACAGGGGCAGCAAGGACCAGTGGTTCTGCCAATTGTCGCTTCAAGTCCTCAAACGCAGCGTTTGCAGCATCGTTCCATATAAACCGGTCTGTCTTTTTCAACATCTGATAAAGCGAAATTGCCTTCTCTCCCAAACGGCTGATGAATCGGCTTAATGCTGTAATCCGGCCAGCTATGCGCTGGACATCATTGATACAAGCTGGTTTAGTTAAGGATGTGATCGCCTTGATCTTCTCCGGATTGGCCTCTATTCCTCTATTTGACACTAAGAATCCAAGGAGCTTGCCTGCTGGAACACCAAAAACGCACTTCTCCAGACTAAGCATCATCTTATAAACCCGGAGATTGTCGAAGGTTTCCTTTAGATCCTCTATTAGCGTATCCTCCTTCCTTTACTTTACAACGATGTCATCCACATAAGCATGGACATTTTTTCCGATCTGCCCCTTAAGGCAGTTCTGTACGCAACGCTGGTAAGTTGCTTGGGCACTCTTGAGCCCGAAGGGCATAGATACATAGCAGAAGGCTCCAAAGGGAGTTATGAAGGCTGTCTTCTCCTGGTCCTTAACTACCATCTTGATCTGGTGATACCCTGAATATGCATCCAAAAAACTTAGCCGCTCACATCCCGCCGTAGCATCAATGATCTGATCAATACAGGGGAGAGCAAAAGGATCAGTTGGACAAGCCTTGTTTAGGTCTGTGTAATCCACACACATCCTCCACTTTCCATTTTTCTTTAACACCAGAACCGGATTAGCCAACCACTCCGGATGGAACACCTCCACTATGAACCCTGCGGCCAAAAGCCTGGCCACTTCCTCACCTATAGCCTTGCGCCTTTCTTCATTGAAGCGGCGCAGATACTGTTTGACCGGTTTGAACTTCGGATCAATATTAAGACTGTGCTCAGCGAGTTCCCTCGGTATACCTGGCATGTCAGAAGGTTTCCATGCAAAGATATCTTGGTTCTCACGGATGAACTCGATGAGCGCGCTTTCCTATTTGGGGTCAAGGTTAGCGCTGATAGTGAACTGCTTGGATGAATCGCCTGGCACAAAGTCAATTTGCTTGGTTTCCTCTGCCGATTTAAACTTCAACGCCGGATCATGCTCTGTAGTTGGCTTTTTTAACGGGGACATATCTGCCGGATCAACGTTATCTTTGTAGAACTTCAACTCCTCTGTAGCACATACTGCCTCTGCATAGGATGCGTCTCCTTCCTCGCACTCCAATGCAATCTTGCGACTTCCGTGAACCGTGATGGTTCCCTTGTGATCCGGCATCTTAAGCTGTAGATAAACATAGCACGGTCTAGCCATGAACTTGGCGTAAACCGGCCTTCCAAACAGAGCATGATATGGGCTCCGGATCTTTACAACCTCAAAGGTTACTGTCTCTGACCTGGAATCCTGCTCATCTCCAAATGTGAACTCCAGATCAATTTTCCCAAATGGTTAAGCCGATTTACCTGGCACCACTCCATGGAACACCATGTTGGATTGTCTCAACTTCTTGTCCATCAACCCCATATGACGGAAAGTCTCGTAATATAAGATGTTGATACTGCTGCCGCTATCCATGAGTACCTTTGTGAATTTGTAGCCACCCACCTGTGGTGCCACCACTAAGGCCAACTGGCCCGGATTATCAATCTGTGGCGGGTGATCCTCTCTGCTCCACACAATGGGTTGTTCCGACCAACGCAGAAAACGTGGTATAGCCGGTTCAACTGCGTTTACCGCCCGCTTCAGGATTTTTTGATCTCTTTTGCACAAACTCGTAGTAAAGACATGGTACTGTCCACTACTTAGCTCCTTCGGATTGCTCTGATATCCAGATTGTTGCTGCTGTTGACGCTGCTGATTGCCTTGGTTATTGTAACCGCCCTGACCATGCTGGTGGTTGCCTTGGTTGTTATAACCGCCCTGACCATGCTGGTGGTGGTTGCCTTGGTTGTAGTTATTGTTGCCGCCATGATATCCTGATCCGGACCCATTACCCTGGTGACCCGGACCCTGAAAACCAGAACTCGAGCCGCCGCACGGTGGTCCATTGTCGTATTTGTCTTGTCTCATGGCCTCTACCATAATCCGGCATTGCCCCCATGTATGTTTAGCCGGGTGTTCCGGCGTGCTATGTTTCGGGCAAGGCTCGTTCAACTGTTGATCCAGATTGACGGATCCTCCTCCGCTCCGTGGAGGTGGCCTACCCTTGCGGCGCTGAAAGTTTCCTTGAACATTGGTATTGGCCACAAAATCAGAGCCGCCCTCTGCCTTTCGCTTACCATTGAAACTTGTACCTGCTGGATTAGCTTGCGCTGGTTTACCGGCCTTGTTTGCTTTCCCGGACTTGTCTCCATCTGCCTCTGGGTACTTAGCGTTATCAGAGTCCCCATATTTCACCAGAGCGCTCATGAGTGTCCCCATGTCATTACAATCCCGCTTGAGCCGTCCCAACTTCAGTTTCAGAGACTCAAACCGGCAATTGTTTTCCAGTGTCACTATCGCCGTACTGGGGTTGATGCTATTGGAAGAGTGCAAGATTTCTGACACTCGCCGCACCCAGGTGCTCGTAGGCTCCTGCTCTTCTTGAACACATGCTGCTAAATCTACTACTGACATTGGCTACTTGCACGTGTCTTTGAAATTTTTGATAAACTGGCGACGCAGCCCACCCCATGATCCAATGGAGTTAGGTGGTAAACCCTTTAACCATGTCCGGGCTATACCCTCAAGCATCATGGTAAAATATTTGGCACATGCCGCTTCATCCACATCTAGCATCTCCATAGCCATCTCATAGCTCTCAACCCACGCCTCTGGAGCCAGGTCTGCCGTATAGTTGGGCACCTTGCGCGGACCTTTGAAGTCTTTGGGTAACCTTACGCTTCGCAAAGCGGGGACAAGACACTGTACTCCGAAGGAACTCACCGTGACTCCTGTCTCTGCTATGGTTGGGTGAACCGACGTCATTTGACGGGTATCCTCGCGGGCGGTAGGTCTGGCCCGGTTCATCGCCTCCTGGGCGTGCGCCTTTGCTCCTGCCGGATTATCCTGCCTGTGACGGTGACGTCTCCGTTCGCTGCTAGACACTTCCAGTTCATCCCAACGCCTAGTGAAACTCCTGCTATGGCGGGTGGTTGAATGAATCCTCTCCCTGCTGTAAGAGTATGCCTGCTGCTGTGTCAACGCTGTGTCCAGCAATTCCTTGACCCTACGTGCTTCCATCGCCACGGGGGTGTCCCCTCAATAGGTAAAGTGGCCAGTCGTGAAGCGGCGGCGACAATGTTATCCAACGGGTTTGAATAATGGACAGGAGGGGTGGGGATGTGCGGCGTGGAAACAACCTGACAATTTCGCTTTGCGGCCGGCTGTTGAACCGGCGCGCCTGCTCCTGTGGCTCCTCCCCGGTTTACTTCTAGGTTATTGCTGACTCCCGCACCTGGTGTGCCAAAGAGATTCATCGCCTCATAGACCGGCGGTAGACGAGTTTCCTGCCTTCTGTTCCTTGCCTCCTGCGCAGAAGCCTGATCAATCCTGAGCCGGAAAGCTTGGGAATCCAGTTCTGCCTACCTTGTAACCATCATGGCTTTCTCTGCGTCCAGATCTCGTTTAGCCTGCTCAATCCAGCCCTTCAGCTGAAGGATCTCCGCATCATGCTGTGCCTTGTTGGCAGGAGCTACTTCTGCTATTGCGCGTGCTGTCAACTCCTCGACCAAGGCAGATAAAGCGTCAGAGGGTGAGAGGGCTTGGCTGCTCGCCCCTGCACCAGCTACCTCTGCTGTGAACGCCCCAGTCACCGTGGGCTGCTGCATAGACTGTGATTCGGCCATGAAGATAGCCACCCGGTTTGGCGGATCAAAGGGGTCCGGAATACTGTCACCATCGGATACACCCCCGGATCGGCCGTCCTGCAACACATACAAAGATTCGGTCTCCCCGGATGAAGATTCATCGTCAAAATAGACAACTGTCTCGAGAATCCGATCCGTCCTCGGCTTGGACCCCATGTACTGCTCCAACAAAAACACGCTTCACGGCGGGCTGAATCCGAGCCGATCTCGCATGCTGAGCCGGCTTGACGATGTTGGGGAAGATGTCCGGCTCAGGTCCCGGTTCACCAATCTTGTCGATGAAGACGTGGATGCCGCCGAAGGGGACCCGGTACCCGTATTCGATTGAATCGGCCTCGGGGCCCCAACCTGCGTCGTCGATGTAGATCCGGCCGCGGCGACTCTTGGTCATCCGGCCAACCGCGTAACCCTTGAGTCCTTCAAAGCTGCCCTTCAAGAACTCGAAACCATCATGCGA
Organism: Secale cereale; assembly: GCA_902687465.1. NCBI lineage: Eukaryota > Viridiplantae > Streptophyta > Magnoliopsida > Poales > Poaceae > Secale > Secale cereale. Next base: position 877,069,172 of record LR738710.1, read on the forward strand.
TAGCCCCACGGTGGGCGCCAACTGTCGTGGAACTGGCACGGCAGATGTCCGGTTTAGGGGACTTAGGTGTGGAGCCATCGCGCGGGTTAGCTTGAAGAGGTTAAAGCACACAAAGAACACAGAGGGTTTATACTAGTTCGGCCCCTTCGATGAAGGTAAAAGCCTACGTCTAGTTTGGTTTGGTATTGCTTGGGCGTCGATGAACAGGGAGCGGATTGCTTGCCTGTGTCTCGACGGGTTGTTGCTTGTCCTTGAACCGTCGCCGGGTCGTCCCTTTATATAGGAGGCAACGCCCGGTCCGGTTTACAGAGTCCCGAGGCCGGCTCATAATCGTGTCCGCCTCGGTCTCTGCTCTTTCTATCTTACACCTCAAGTTACATGGTATGACGGTTTACAAACCGTAAGCTTTACATATGGGCCCTAAGCCTCCATGGGTCGTAACCTCCGGTTCATATTCTACTGGGCTTATGATAATACAATTATGTAAGTGCAATCCGGATCATCCTAGCCGGTTTATACCTGCTAGTAATATCCCTGACACATTGCATAATTCAAATATATAATGCCTTGCAACAAGATAGCATTGCATAATTCACATATACAATGTCTTGCAAAAAGATGGCATTGCATAATTCACATATATGGTAATTAGACACTAAACAGGTGGCATTCACACATATCATGTCTAAACTAAGCAAATGACATAGCAATGCAAGATACCATACGCACGATATGAGCAAACTAACCCTGCCAAGTTAGAGCATGCACCTCGGGGGGGGGGGGGATAGGACTGGTCATCTGTCTCTGAATCCTCCTTCGAGGAGTTATCTTCCTCTTGATTACGATCCGAAATGGGTGTAGGGGGCTGCCTTTGCGCCCACCATGGAGCGACGTCTGCCTGAAATTTTATTGCCACGCAAGGCTCGTCTCTTTTGCTCTACATGTTCAGTTCCATTGTGTACAGTAACTGACATGCATAGGAATAAAACATAGTGAGATTATGTAAGGAGTGCATGCACAAATCCAGAGTGGAGGTAGCAAACTGTGGATAGACCCAAAACCAATGATAGCGGGCAGAAAATAGCTTTAGTTAAAAAAATACAGATAATGGCTCCTTTAATGTTTGTTTGCACCCAACATGAAACTCATGGTAGACACCCGAGATTAACCATATAGTAGACAGATAGTACTGATTACTGGCCCACACAACCATTTAAAAACTCAAGTTTTAGCATAAGTTTGGACCTGAGTCGGAGTCTAATAGGTGAACACGACGATAAAGTAGCATGTCATCATATTAAGCGATGCATAACATAAGCAGACACGGAAGAGTGCGACCTCTCTTGCGGACCCGTGTAGTCCTCAAGGTCATCTGCTCAGTTGATGATGGCAATGCAGTTGTCGTGGCGGCCGGCAGCGGGGAAGAAGATCTGAGGCGGTGAAAGAAAGTCTGGAGAGCGGATCCCTGCTGTGGTGAACCCTTCCATCGTTGGAGCAGCTGAGCTGGGGTGGAACACAGCACCGTAGGAGCAGGACAAACCACACAAGGTTTTCTTTGACACATATCTGTAACAGAAGTAATTGTGTAAGGGCTTGTTTGAATTTGAGGATTCTAACTATGCAGGGATAGGAAATAGATAGGAATAGGATAGGAATGCACGTGCAAAACAGAGAATTTAAAAACACGGGATTACTGCCAATCTGGGTGTTTGGTTCACAAGAATTGGAAGATCACATGATGCAAAGAAGCATGTTGAGATTAAGTCAAACCATAAGAAGTTTAAAACCTCTTTGGTGAAGCCATGTCGATCTCAGCGTGATTGGGTTGGCCGGTGAGGATGCTCCGGCTGACTTAGCTGTCGGAGGAGGGGAAGAAGATCTTAGGCGTCTGGAGATGGAGCCCGAGGTACTGCTCCGCTGTGATGGAGGATTTCGTCGTTGGAGCAGCTCCGGTGAGTTGTACGACGCTGAGGCTGAAGCAGGACAAGAGAGACAACGTTAACCTGAGTGGAATTCTAATAGCATCTCCAATAGATGACATAAAATACATAACCACAAAGTGCTAGATGTATACATCAGCCGCTCATCTCTGAACTTAACTGTCGAAACTGAATTTAACTGTCGAAACTGAACTTAACTGTTGAAACTGAATTTTGCTGTCAAAACTGAATTTAACTGTCGAAACTGAACTTAACTGTCGAAACTGAATTTTGCTGTCGAAACTAAATATTACTGTCAAAACTGAACTTAACTATCGAAACTGAATTTTGCTGTCGAAACTGAATTTTACTGTCGAAACTGAACGCACTAGAGGTGAGCCTACATGTCAGTCGACTGACCTTTTCATCTCCGGTCAGTCGATTTTGCAGCCATTGGATACGAAATCAAGGGCCTACAATTCATCTTCAAGCTCCACCCCCCTGAGCCGCCAGCCACCACCGGCCAAATAGCCGCCCCCCGCCGCCCGCGGCCGGCGGTGCGCCGCCCCGCCCGCCCAGAAAACACTCCCGACCGCCGGTCCGGCGCCGCCCCAGCCATCCCTGTAGGCCCCCCGTGCCGAGCTTTTTCTCCGGCGATCCCCACGCCACCGCCCCACCACCGTCGGCGACCAGCGCCCCCACCCTGAAACCTAAGATAGATAGTGGGGTACCTCTCTGGCGAGCCCCCCTCCCTGTTCCGGCTAGTTCTTCCTTAACTCAGGCGAGCCCCGCCACCCCCTGAAAATCGACTGACCCAAAAGTCGATTCAGTCGACTGAAGTATAGCTAAATCAGAGCAGCATCACAAGAAAGAGCAAGAGCGAGAGAAGCAGAGCAAGAGCAAGAGCAGACCAGGCAGGGGACCGAGAGCAAGAGCAGAGCAGCAGCGCGAGCGAGAGCGAGAGCTAAAGCAGCAGCAGCTCCTACTGATGTGGACATCACCGCGAAGGGAGCAACACCGTGGAGGAAGTGGCCGGCGACGCCGCCGTGGATGGAGCCGCGCCGTGTCGGCTCGGGACCGAGCGCCGGCAGCACCATGAGATCGAATCAAGAAGAAAATGCGACGATTAATGTACAACCTCTTTGGTGGCGCCGATTAGGCCGCAGCTTCATCCGAGGAAATAGTGATGATGATGCTCTTCCGATGGTGCAGGTGAAGACGACGGTGTGGGAATGGAGGTGGCGCGAAAGACGAGGGGAACGTCGGGGCAGCTCCTTGGATGTGGAGGACGGGGTGGCTGAACCAGCGGGACGACCAGATCGACGACGGATCCTTATCCGGTACGGTGGATGAGGGACGTCGAGGTGTTGCTGTGGCCGACATCGTCGGGGAAGAGGCTCTGGCTGGGTGGCGGACGGAGGAGGGTGTGGGGCTTCACGGGTTTTGCCGGCCTCGGGGTACGAATGGGTGGGCGGATGGGATGGCAGTGGGGAACCATGGCTTAGGGACGCGCTTGTCCGAAATGTGGGGTAAGTTACGAAAGTACCCCCACCGATTTGAGGCGGTTCTTTCGGTTCAGGGGTATCACGGGCATTTCACGTGTCGGGATTTCACAGGAGGTGGGAGTTTTCGCGCGCGTTGAAATTTTGCAATAACAAGGCACGGCTTGAGATGGAGGGAGTTGTCGGAGCACAACGAGAAAAAGATATATCTTAAATATTTCGGGCTAACAAGACGCGGGTTGAAGAGGCGGGAGTTTCGCAGCACGATAGACAGAGACGCTAGCTTGAAATTTCTGTATAACAAGGCGCGGCTTGAAATTTCGGGAGAACAAGTTTAACGTGTACCCAAAAAAGACAATTTAGACTAGTATGATATACTACGTACAATGTGTTTAACACGCACAACACACACAGAGACACCATTTAGACTAGTAAGGTACACATGCATTGCACGCATGAGATTTGGCAACAAAATTATGAATAAATACCACATTATAGCATGTAAGCTTTGAGTCGTATATGCATGATGTAGATGTTCGTTTAATTCTTATAGTTCATTTCATTCAAAATCATCTAGTTTTTATAATAAAGCTAATCTATTTTAAGATTCATGGAATTGTGCGTTGTAAGGCATAAAGTAAAAATAAATCATGTAGAAAAATATTTGGGCAATTCTGATACGCAAGAGTCTAGAACAAAGAAGAAGTGCTTGTGTTTTGAGGTTTGTGCATTATGATTAAGTTCAACCATAGAGTCTTCTAGATTGTACATGTGGCAAAATCTGGTGGAATCTAGATGATATCCAATGGCCAGTAGTGCTCAAATTTGCCAGCTCTGCACCATCGGATTGGCCTCATCCAACGACCATCTTTCAAAGTTAAAGTTATCCGCACACTATATAAAAAATATATAATTTAATATATATATATATATATATATATATATATATATATATATATATAGGGGTGTAGATATAGATATGTGATGCGAAAGCCACCCATCATCTCCAATTAGAATAGTGTATCCATGCACGAATGCAATATGGCCAAACGATGTCTGCCACCGATATATCAGATTCAACCTTTTTCAATGTGTATACATTGCAACGTGCTCGTTTCCAAACCACACCGCGCAGATCTCCGTTATATTCATGCATGCATGGGTTTCAAACATCATGATCTCTTATTCAAATATTTGAATTCAACTTTACATTGATTATGACCTCACCTAGTCTTTTACACCCACACATTGGTCTTCTCTTTATAATTGTACCACTAACTTTCTCTCGTGCATGCATGCACACACACTACCAGTCGGCATTATCCATCGCACACATGCAATATTTTTCTTCAGGTCGGTCTCCCATGAAGGCACACACACACACACATCCCCCTCTCCATCATATCGGGCACTCTTTATCTCTCACGTGCATGCGCAACGATCGATGTTCTTCTATGTGTGTGTGTGTGTGTGTGTGTGTGTGTGGCTAGGTCTTTCATAGTTTTCCACATAAATCGATCAATCTATATATCTAGTGGAGTATCACCTTGTTTCCCATGTCCACATCGATCAATCTATACCTTTCTATATAGGATTACATATATAGCTAATACACCCACATTAATTATATATCCAACGCCCCCCTATCATCATCCATGCCTTCCGCTTCATCTCTCAGACGCGCGCACAATGGCGAAGACAGGGGCAGCAAGGGCCCTGCCCCCCTAACATCACTATATATCGAGGCTAATATGAATGTGATCGTTAGACAATTGCTGGTAAAAATGGTTTAAGTTGATGAATTTGCCCTCCTCCTAAAGGATTAGCAATGCTTGGCCCCCTAGCTCATGGGACATTTTTCATGGCTCCGCCACTGCGCGCAACAGCGCACGTTCTCGCCCCCTCTCTCTAAATACCGATCTCGCAGTTGTGCACTCCTTCATAGTCTCCCTTCACTCGGCCCCTCGCACCATCTTCTAGCCCCCCACCGGAGTTTGCCACATGTACAATCTAGCAGACTCCATGGTTGAACTTAAGCATAATGCACAAATCTCAAAACTAGTGGTGGATCCTATCTTCAAGTGGATTTGGAAATGCTCCTGCACTCTCAAGATTAAGGTTTATGGCTGGTTACTCTTGATGGATCGTCTCAATACAAGGGATATGATGCAACGACGGCATTGGCATGAGCAAGATGCTAACTGTGTTTTATGTCATTTATCTAGTCATGAGGACCGTGTGCATCTTTTCTTTGCTTGTAACTTTAGCCAGAGAGTCTGGATTTATCTTGGAATCTCTTGGACCTCAAACAGCAACCAAACCACATACTCAATGGCCCTGGCGGCTAGACAGGAGTTTGGCCTCCCTTTCTTCACTGAAGTAGTTTTTACTGCTACTTGGAATATATGGACTCAAAGGAATGGCAAAATCTTCAGAAATGAGCAACCCAGCTTCAGGTCTTGGAAGAGAAACTTTGTGTATGATATCACTTTGTTAGCACACATGATCAAATGTAAATATAGGGATAGCCTTCTCTCTTGGATAGCCTCCCTTCAGTAGCTTTGTTGTAAGTATTTTCTTTCTTTTCCATGTATATATTTTCTCACAAACTTCTTTACTTTGTATCCCATCCTAGCTTGGGTTTTAAGTTTTAATAAAGAACTGTGTGGCTGTTGCCTTGTAGTACATAGTCAAAAAAACTAGTGGTTCTCCTTTGTTCTAGAATCTTCCATATCATAACTGCCCAAACTTTTTTTCTAGTTGAACTACCATTTTTTTTACTTTATGCTTTACAACGCACAATTCCATGAATCATAAAATAGATTAAGGCCTTCTTTGATTCAAAGGATTCTCGAAAGAATTTTGGAGGATTCTAATCCTTAGGAATATTTCCTATCTTGGGTGTTTGATTCGTAGGATTGTAAGCCATAGGAATTTTTCTATATGATTCATTTGCACTAGATTTCATAGGAAACATCCCATCCACTCAAACCTCTTTGAAAGAATTCTGCGTTTTTTCTATGCACAATCAAACACTCGTACCATCCTGTAGGATTCAAGATGACATTCCACTCTAATCCCATGTACCCTCGTTTTGGAAATCCTACGAATCAAAGAGGCCCTAGGTTTTTTATAAAAAACTAATTGATTTTGAATGATATGAACTATAAGAATTAAACGAAGGTCTACATCAGGCATATATGACTTAGAGCTTACATGCTACTATGTGGTATTTATTCGTAATTTGGTTACAAAATCTGACGCGTGCAATGCACGTGTACCTTACTAGTACTTCGAGTATGTGAAAAATACAATGGCACGCTACACAGTGTCTCTCTTACAGTTCATGAAGCCACGTGGCACATGTGGAGGCATTGTCGCGACATCCTTGTGTGGATTGATCACAGTGACGTGCTGCTGGTTCCAAAAGAATGTACTCGTCCTCCCTGAGCCGCACTGGCGGTACATGCACGAAGCGAAGATGTGCACGCACGCCTCGCACGCACTCATTCCCTCGCACGCACACGTGGGTACACGGGCGGACGCAATTTTGTACCAAGATCCACCCCATGTAATAATTTGACGCGTGTAAAGTCCTTCACTTCATTGATGGTCAATTAATACAGCGCATGCAAATTGAGTGGACGTGAGGGCGGAAGAAAGACATTACCACTCCATTGCGCGCATGCGAGTAGTTAAATCATGGGTTGCTAGTAGTACTTCCATTGGTCTCCTTCGTATTTTGTGCCAATTTTTGATAGTAACATAATATTTACGCATCTAAGCAATGTAGTCTACTTGAAATTTATGTTCCACTAAACTCATCGTGAGCTGTTTCGGGCCTCGAAAACAAAAACCATCAATTAATCTTTACCTTGTTCCCATCACATTCGAAAGTACTAGTGCTACAATTAAGTGCAAGCCTTCTCACACCTACCAGTACATACCAAACATGAACGTGTTCCATGCAGGTTTTAGTACTAGTGCTAGTACTTAGGTTATAAAAAGAGGAACTACCTAACCGAACATTACTCTACCTTCCTCCTCATAAGTCCTCCTTCTTCGTCCGTCCTTGCCATGGCCGGTGTGCAGAGCTCTAGGTCGAGGACTACTCGTAACAAGCGAGCGGCAACCATGGCTGCGGAAAAAAAAAGAGGGCTCGCCGCCACGCAGAGACCTCGAAAAATCTCTCACAGGCAGGCGATGTCTCCCAGGAGCACCCTAGACGCGGAGGTGAACATGCCGAGCTGGCGGCGCTAGAGTCTTTCTCCCTCGACGGCATGCCCGATCAGCTCAATAAGGACCTCAATAAGCAGAAGGAGTTCAACCACAGCTTGGTGGAGCTGCTGATGGAGAGCCTCGACGACATGCCTGCTGAGCTCAATGAGGAGGGGGAGTTGGCCGCCGGCTTGGTGATGCTGTTGAAGAAGAGCATTGCCTCGGAGAAGAAGGCGACCGGCGAAATCCTGCAACTTCAGGAGGACAAGGTGAAGCTTCTGCCACGAGCTCAACCTGCTGAAGGAGGAGAATGCCGGCTGGAAGAAGCTGCATGAGAATAGTAGTTCCTCGATGAAGATGTTGCAGGCCCTCGTCATGGAACAGAAGGAGGAGTTGGCGAAGCTACGCATCGAGCACCCGGCTACTATCAAGGTACGTAATGCGGCCGTGGAACAGATGGTGAAGGCTCGCGTCGAGAAATCCCGCGTCATGGACACGATGATGAAGATGGCGGAGGAGACGTGCAAGGAGTTGGAGGTCGTGGAGGCGATGAAGAAGCAGTTACGACTCCACGGCCAGCAACCCTTCATGTAGTGAGAGCAGCGCCCCAGACTTGTGTGTGCGTCTTCCTTCTTTTTTGGGGGTGATAATCCTCCTTCTTTTTCTCATGTGTTTCTTATTTTGCTTCGGGTGTTTCGCCGCACGTGTCACCTTCTCTACGAGGCATGAATAGCACAATGCTAAAAATGGGATGACTAGCAAATTAGATCATTCTTTATTGCCAATAAAACAATGCCTCTTTCTAGTAATATAAAATAAGAGTAGAGAGTAGAGGATATGGCACTGGGCTGCCGTGTTTCGTGCTCCTCCGTCGTACTCCACTGGAAAACTTGAGTATACCGCACGGTTATTTGCTCCTCCTCAGGTCGTCGGCACATTTATACGGGCAGTCAAATCACAAGGCCCCGCCTTGCAGCAGTAATGAGCCATCAAATCACAAAGGCCCCTCGCCTCTCATGAAAAGGAACAAGCTAGACTGCCCCGCCCTCTAGCCTTTTAATAAATTTTGAGCGCATCTCATCACATTCCAAATTACTACTACTACCATGCTATATTTAATTGCAAACATGGTCACATCGATCACAACCTAAACGGTTTCCCACTTAGGAGCGTATTAGTAGTACTCGGTTATAAGATGACTGCACATTCCTCCTCAACTCCTCATCCACAAAAAACAATCAAGTCAATCAAGCCATAGCCAGCGTGAGTTCTGGGTCGAGAGATTTCCACCAGGGAGAGGTGAGCATGGAAGAGGAAGCACGAGAGATGTCCCGCCTCGCCGCGAAAGCAGCCGACATGTCCAGCCGCGCAGCAGTAGCAGCACAGAGGTCCCGCCGTGCCGCCGAAGCAGCACAGAGGTCCCGTCACGCCGTCGATGTAGCAGACTGGTCCGGCCACGCCGCGGAAGCAGCACAGATGTCCCGCCGTGCCGCCAAAGTAGCAGGGACGTCCCGCCGCGCCGCGGCGGCCTGGGAAAATTTCTCGCGGGCAGGCGAGGACTCTTACAGGCGCATGCATGCGATAGTCCATAGCTAGATGGATCAGATCTACGCTTGGGCGAGGATGCAGGATGAGGCTATCGGTGTCATCCGGCAACTGGGGGAGAGCAATGCAAAGCTCCGGGGCGAGCGCAGCCTGCTGATGGCGAAGATCGCCGGAAGGGCCAAGCAGGAGGAGGAGACCGCTGCCGTGTTGCAGAGGACGGGCGTCATCATGAAGAAACTTATGGACGAGAATACCATGCTCCGCATCGAGCGCAATAGGCTGATGGAGGAATCCATGGATGCTGCCAAGCAGCGTATTAAGGACATGAAACTAATGAAAGAGATCATCGCCCGCCGTGAGAACTAGTCTCCGCGACCTGCATCGCATAAAGAAAGTAGAGATCAGCGAGCCATATCGTTGTATGCGGCTTCCTTCTTCTTTTGCCCTTGTGTATTTCGGGCGTAGCCGCATGTGGCTTTTCTAATTATCTTCCTAATTATGTAAGACAATTATTATCCACTCTCGTCGTCCTTATATATATTCATCAGTCTTGCTATAAGTCGCAGTAGATGCTATATAGGTCCGTCGGATCTTACATCAAGATCCGTGCAAAATTTTCTTGTCAGATTTTCCTTTTTCTCTCTTAAATCTCAGTCGAGTGAGACATTGCCACGCCATTAAATAGAGGCTCGGGCACCATTAATGGAGACCTTGGAAGATAGGTGGACGGCAGATGGAGGTCAAAGGGCTCTCCTCCCGATAAGCACGCGCAGGGGTCTGATCGCACACCTCCTGTACTCAAATAGCTACCCTGCACGGCGCCTCCTAGCTAATAAAAAAAAGGGTACGCGTGGCGGCACGTAAATGGTAAAAAGAACGCCCACGGTTTCAATAATACTTGTGTTTCCGATTGTAACGTGACAGCACTTGTTCCAAAATGACTTTGTTGACTGTTAATGTGTGCGCCTTCACAAATCGGGCAGCAAAATTACCAGAGCATGTTGGTGCCATGTCATGGCACCAAGCCAAGTTTCATGATTTTCATGTGTGTTTCGGATTTACAGGAATTAACAAACCAAGTTTCTCAATGTTTCCAGCCGAGCCATGACGCCCAGATGTTTGAATTTCATTCCCATTTCTGGCATGGGACCTAGAAATTTACCCGAGGACACACATGTGATTTTTCAACCAGCTTTGGTGCACGGGAGCATGTGCTTGTATTTAAAATTTGAATTATGCACAGAAAGGTGACCCGTTCCCTCTCAGAACCACGAGCCTTCTTGAGAGAAGCTCTGGTTTGCAAGAAACTTATACCAAAACTTGTTCCTACTCTGCAAATTTTTTACCACAGCATGGTAGTACCATGACATGACACCATGCCAAGTTTCATGATTTTCAGGCGTGTTTTGGATTTACAAGAATTTTAAAACCAAGCTTCTCAATGTTCTTTGCCGAACCACGATGCCCGGATGTTTGAATTTCATTCCCATTTCTTGCATGGGACCTAGAAATTCACCCGAGGACACACATGTGATTTTTCAGTCAACTTTGGTGCACGGGAGCATGTGCTTGTAGTTCAAATTTGAATTATGCACATTAAATGACCAGAAACTCAATTAATGTATAAAAAAGGCCAAACGAACCCGGAATAATTCCAAAATTTAACAGGTCACTCATATAGTTCTATGTTGCCTCTGTAAAGAAAATCTGGCGGGAGGCAGCGTATATTGTTTCGCACACAAAGGTATAAAGAAATAAAGAAATAAAGAAATTACCCTACTTAATTCTTTGGTTCTTATTATTTATGCCACTAGTTGTGTATCACTACTCAGTTTTGCCATTAGAAGTTACAGCTACTCAAAAAATGCCATCGATCTGTGTGATGCCTGCTCAAAAATGCAATTAGATATCTAAAAAATGCCATCGTTAAGTTAGATGTTTGCTCAGAAATGCTATTAGACATTGTTATTTTCACGTCAAACCCATTGACCATGTTACATGACAAAAATATGCAGATTCTCACAATGATAAGTTAATGGTGTCCAGCACAACACACCCCTCAAATAAAACTAAGCACCCTGGAATTCTTTGACAAAACTAAGCACCCTGAAATTCTTTGACAACTAAACTGCTGGCTATATGATGTTGGCCATATATATATTGTACGTATATAATGTCAAGAAACAAGTGGTAGTACTATACCAACTAAAAGAGAAATGTACGAAATATAACAAGAAGAAACATAACATAGTTCTGTTGGGGGCTCAGCACAACACACCCCTCAAATCAAACTAAGCACACCAGAAATTAAACTATGCATTAGAACCACCATGAGCAACGACACTGCGACCTTACTCGGAGTCCTCGTCCACGTCCTCGACTTTGTCCTTGTCCCTCTTCCTCTTGGGCGATACTTCTTTGCTTGAACCGCACACTTGGCTCTTGCTCTTCATCCAACCCTTGTAGATATTGAAACAAAGGTAGCCATCCATTGCAGCGTAGTGGATGTGGTCTATATCTAGTACAGTCCACTGCCATGCACGATGAAACGTGTGCGGAGGTTTCTTTAGTTCACCATACATAGGATGAACCATGGCTCCTGCCAGGGTCAGCATTGAAGGCTGAGAGGAGGACACCCGGCGCTCCTTTTGGAGATCGAAGGGCTGGCCTACAACGAGGCCTATCCGACCCAGGATTTCCTTGTCGTTCCTAAAGTCTACAGTAACGAATTTGACTCAGCCGCCCTTGAGGAAGTTCTTAAATTCCTCGCACTCAACATCGGCATGGCATATGTGGTAGACCAAGCATAAGTCATGCACGCAAACCTGGATCACGGTGGGCTTCTTCTTCTCTGCCTCCTTTAGTTTCTTCTCGCTTCCCAGGACTGTGGTGTACTCAACATCTAGCCCAGCGACCCACTCATCATTTGAGTTTTCGAACATGCGTTTGAAGCGAGCAAGGCATTCTTTCACCGTTGCGGAAGAACGGGTGTAGATGACGTCGAACTCATCGCCGGTGATGGTTCTAACCTTGTACTCACCGCCGATCATGGAGATTTGGGACGCCATGGATTTGGGAGGAGGGTTAGGATTAGTGGAACTGCCGTAATGTGAAAGGACGGGGCGACTAGGAGCGGTTTATCGATTGTAAAAATGTCGAGTGGGGGCGCGTGTGAATGGCAGGGTAGTGGCTTGCCTAGTGGATATATGGATTCATGCACAGTACTATGGGGGCCCAATTAGATGCCATGTCTACTCGACACCCAATTAAATGGCTTTCGATGTCATGTCAAGCCTCGGGAAAATTATAAGTGATACGAAGCTTTCCATTCTCCCATGATACGTGCTTCCGAGAGCCCTTGGATCTGAGACCGAACGGTTGCATGGTGTGATTCTAGACCTATGGGTGAATATCCTATCCTGGAGGGTTATTCTGTAAATTTTCAGCAACTTAGCATGCGACCGTTTGATCTCAGATCCAAGGGCTGCCAGCAGCCCGTATCATGGTCGCGCCTACCACGACCGTCGCCTCGCTCGTGCGGACGCGCCCTTAGAGATTTAACACAGTGCGTTAGGCTATCTGATGTTGGCATGTCATACATAGTCATCAAGATCAGCTATAAGGTTGGCTATAGGAGTATTTTTTTTACTTCTCTCTATCACTTTCTTCGTAGTATTTATTGCATCTGCCAAGGAGTGACCTCTTCCAATGAAATGGTGCTTAGATGAGGTGCTATGGGCATTAAATGGCTTAGCAACTAAAGTCCCCAATGCATAGGTGCTTGGTTTTTTGTTGCTAAGTTTGCTTCATCTAGGTACACGCGCTTATCACCGTTTCTTCCTGGGGTCACCAAGCTAGTCTCTCTCTTCTTAATAAACTTGGCACATCAGACTTTCTGCCTATATGGCAGGCTTAGCACATGTAGGATCAAGTACAATACAATAGTGGTCTATAAGCCCACTTTACATGGAATTTTTGCATATGTGGGGTTTAGGGTTTAGGGTTTAGGGTTTGCATTTGTGGGGGAAAGAGGCAATGAAAAAGTGGAGGAGTGGGCTCTCAAGCAAGAGCCAGCCTCTACATGGTGGAGCATCGGGAGAGGCACCTATATGGAGGTGGTCAGGAATCCGGCTTGGCAGTTAAAATGATAATGGCAAGTCAAATCACCGGGCCCCACCTGTCCAGCAGTAACTCACTGTCAAATCACACAGCTCTACGTTTGCAGCAGCCTACTCCCTCATCTTCTAGCGTCTCTGTCGAACCGACTAGGCGGAACTGCCCCGCCTACCGCGTGGGAAAAGCCCCGCCCTCGACTTTTAATCAGTACATTATACTAATTTTGTATCTATGGATTGCTCCATGGAGCAAAGCCTCAAGAAAACGGCGGTACACATGTACGGAGTATACAGCACGCCCATCACGTTCGCGTCGCACCCCAGACGGTTGGTCGGTCTGGCACGCCGCTCTCCGAATGGAACGTGCGTCATATTGCGTTTGCACACACATGTGGCACCGTAATTGAGAACCGACCATAGGCACACTCCCCGGCCCCGCAAGTCGGGTGAGTTAATAGAAGTACATACGTTGGTATCTGAACGATCCCTGCAAGACACGGAAGATCAGTTCGTCCATGCATGTGACCAGACTCCAGCAGACACGCCTGGATTGGCTATCGTCTACATATCATGCAGGCTGTGTTGTACAGGGCTATAGTTCTGGTGAGAAATCTAAAAAAAGGTTTCTTGTGATCTCGCAAAATTAGGTGTCATGTGCTTCGGATCACTGCGAGGGTTAAACAACGACAACTGAGTTGGGCTAGTCATTGGGGGCACATGCACAAAGACTACTCGGCTGCCATCTAGGTCAAGCCAGCTATGTTAATTAGGACATCTATCGACGGACCCCTTTTCTACGATTTTATCTTTAATTTGAGCTTTTATCCTCGTCTAGTTTGTCCGCCGGGATTCATCTTGTCTCCTTTGGGCAGTGAGGTTATGATTTCTTGTCATGTGGCATTTTTCGTGTTATATGTTATAATCCGGTGCTTCGGATCAAAATGACGACAACTGCGCCTCCGGGGCACGTGCATGAAGACTTCTCGACAGTCATTGTTGAGCTCAAGCCGGCTCCGGCCGGTAGACAAAAGAAAACTAGTACTCCACTATATAGGCAGGAGCCTCCACGCTTGCTTGCTGGTATTGCTATCTTCACACTGTCTCGTCCTCTCCAGATCTAAACACGATAGCGGTGGCCACACACACTCTCTCTCTACTCACCTCTGGTCACAGATCTAGCCGGATCCTCTCCGCCAGGGAAGGTGAGAAGGTGCAACGTTCACGCGGTCGTCCTCGGCGATGGCTCTTACCCACTGCCGGCGCGTCCCGATCAACGTGCCTTGTCGTTCTCTCCCAAGCATCGCTGGTGAGGGAGGGCCTCCACCCCTTCTTCCTCGTTGCCGTAGTGTGGGCAGATCCGGCCTCCCGCCGCCCACCTAGCAACATCACGGCGACCCTCAGGTATAACTTTCTGCGAAACCGGCCTAGCTCTGCTTCCCGAGCTCCTGACGTCGCTGCATTTGTATCTTTTACTATTTCTCAGGCCCCTCGTGTAGATAGGATCGATCGGCTGTTCGAAAACCACCTATTTTTTTATTGTTAAGAGGTAAAACTAGTTCATGCACTCGAATCTAGTAGTACTTGGTTCAAACAAGGAAGAAAGGGGGTGGGCGGTGGGGGAAGATTTGTTACCTGAATCCAGGACTTGGTCGAAGGAGGAAATAATGGGGGCGAAAAGTAGCAGAGACTGGCTATCCAACTGGTCTCTAGGTCTAATAGGGAAATAAAGGGAACGCAGTACAAACTCAATATAAACCCGATCTATTGGTTGAAAAAGGAAAGAAAGTGGGGACTGGGGGACAAGTCAACAGAGTAAGTCCAGCACTAGATTTGCTAGCCTCACATAGTATAAGGTGGCTATATACCGAACAAAAATGGGACCAACCCAGATATCCTCTTCTGATGTTTGGTGCCCCGAGCCGCTCTTATGTACTGCCACTGGTAAAATGTAGCAGTCACACTGTTAAAAGTACGGACACGTTAAACCAATGTTGTTTTCAATGTAATGCCTCCAGTAATATGAATCAAGGGCACTTTTTCATGTCATGCTAAATTTCCCATTAAGATAAGTTGCTTCTTTTCGTTTTCTGATGGAAATGGAACCGGGGCTGGAGCCCTTTTCTTAAAAAAAAAAGAAGAAGAAGAAGCTAGCTCATGGGACATTGCTTCATTTTAGGTGAATTGCACCAAAAGGTCCCATGAATTGAATCATCCATGTTGGTGACTGGTGTCATCCCTTCTACGATGGCGTTGGCTGCAGATATGGTTCCCATCACGAGGTATGTTCCTTTTTGGTCTGACCATTTGCCAAAGATCCTGCATGTTGATCCTGCTCTTGTGCTACTGTTTTGGCACTGCCATGATAAAGAAGTAGTGCTATTATTTTGCACCTTAATCTAGTGGCACAATTAATTTGAGGCAATGTTTTGGCACCGCTAGTGCCACTGTTTTTTTATATATCGAAAGAGGGGGTTCCCTCCAATTTCATTAAAGAAACCCAACCATAGAGAACCATTATCCGACAACATCTTAGTGTAAACGGGCAGTTATGCAGTTACTACTAGAACGGACTGAGTACTAGCAGGAGACAAGTTCGCCACATAAGCTAGGCAGGTAGGGGGACGCAGCACCAGCTCGACCAAGTTTGGATTACAACCCAAATGCTACCACAGAAACATCAGGGGGAAGATAGGGACTGAAAGAGACAGCTTCAGCATCCCAGTCCAAACACCCCCGACCTTCATCCTTGCGACGCACGATACACCTCGTTTGCCACCTGCTCGACCCTAGTGTCACTGATAAAATGAAGTAATAATACAGTTAAAAACTTAAAATAGAGCGAGTGTCCTCTCTATCATTTCATTTTCAATGTAGATAAAGAAAGTGCTTCTCTTTGTTAATGTATGTTTCATCAACTAGTCCCATTGCTAATGTTTAAGCGTTTCTGCAAACTGGGGTGCTTAATTTTAGTTGATATGCACAAAAATAGAGATTTGAATGTCTCAAGGCCCCTCCTTGTACTACCGCTATACATTGATGACATCACTGGCAGAAGGTGTATCGGGGAGACTTGGGTCGATTTCCAGTATGATGTAATATTTTCTTTTGTTTATTAGTGTATGTTTCATCAACTAGTGCCACTATAATATAATCACGCCTTTTCATTATCTGTGCAAACAGGGTTATTCAGCTGTATTTTGGTGGAACTGCACAAATGTACGGATGGAACCGGCATATATGTAGAGTGAGAGGTGCCAAGTCAAAATTATCGACACCAACCCTGCTCCTTCTAAGCATTGGCATCCACCACCATCAGTGGGATGTGTGGCGCTCACTGTGGAGTATCGATCCCAGATGGAGCATCCACCAGAGATTGAAGGATCGAGCATCTACAGGGTGCCATTTGTGAGGGTGTCGTGCTAGAGCGAGCCGGTGGAGTCTTCATCGATCAAGCCCAACTGCAAGAGGAGAAAAACAGTTGGCCCGACGACGCTTCCCCGCCATCCTCTCCATCGTCGTTCACATTGTCTCACGGGGCGGTTGTCTGCCGCCGAGGAATAGGAGGGATCCTCCCCCCCCCCCACCAGACCAATAGTCGGGCAGGTTGTGAATTGTCAGGAGGAGCTTAGGGTTGTTAGTATTTGCAGGTTGTGAATTGTGTTTTGTGTTGTGTATTTTGAGAGTACTTTCAGATATGAATGTCTTTTGAATTTCAGATTTGCAGTATTGAGCATATGAAGTATTTTATGAATTCTAGAGATCTATTTTTAGCACTTCAAAAAAAATGTAGTTTCATAGGAGTATAAAAGTGCAGACAATGTGATTCTTAGAGAAGAAACTGCAAGTTTCAGTTTCAGATAAGAAACTCCAAGTTCGGTTTCAGATAAGAAACTGCAACTTTCAGAGGCAGAGCATTTATATTAACACGGCGTTTTCAAACAGTGTTAACATCATGCTGGAAGTTTTATTCATAGTCGAAACTGGAACTACCAGCCAGTTAAGATCATGCTGATCAACTTTCATGCATAGCACATCTTCATATGATGCACAGTCAAAAAGATATGCTATTTTCAAAATGCCCACACAATGTCGAGTGTGCGAAAAACAGAGAAAACGAGGGACGAAGTTTTGGTAAGTGTAGGACGTGGTGTGCGTAGATGACAATTGGGTTCCGCATGTCAATAAAGGCACAGCCAAAAAAATTGGAGATATTTTCTCTACACAGGTGGAATCGAACCCGGACGGAACAGCTGACGGGTAGTGTCACTCGGCCACTGGGCTAGTTCAGTTGTTTCGTTAATAATAAGGCACTTCGTCAGGTGGTCGGATCTCCTCCTGCGCCTTTGTGCGCTCGCCGCGACGCCGCTGTCTGTCGTTGTGAACATGCTGGAAAAAACGAGAGGAATCTGGAGAGGACTGTACGTGGAGAGGCGGACAGTCGAGACCCACCAGGTCTATGGACGTACGCAAGCAAGTGCCTCATCAAAAAAAAAATTCCTCCTAATGCTATACTGACGTTGGGGCCCATGGGTTTGTCAACATAGTTACATATTTTTAGGTGCTTCAACGTAGTTACTATAGGAGATAAATTCACAACGAAGCCGGGGAGCTGGCAGGTATCATTTATTATCACTGGGGCAGCAAGTATCAGCTGTGTTTTGAGCTGCCCCGTCTAGGATTTGTTTTTCAACATGCGCAGCCCACGACCTCGGATGGGAGGTCCATAGGCCTGTTTGTATTTTCTTGAGGGTCATCATGTATCGACCGGCCTATGGACCTCCCATCTGAGGTTTTATTTTTCCTGAAACATCGGCATCCCAATTTATGTATTTTTTTGAAGAAAACGCAGAGGTCTGTTCTATTTTTCTATATAAGAATAGGAACGCCTTGTCCAACTTATGTTTCCCTTCTAACTATATTATATATATTTAAATTATTTTGTATGTTATTATATATTATTGTTATTGTCATCATATATTTAACAGATACTTACATATGTAAGAAAACAATATGCCACATCTTGTTAATTTATAAAAATAATTTCTTAACAATAAAATCCTGGATTTGTTTTGGCAACGAAAATCCTGGTGATTGTGTACAAAAGCTTGGTAAGATTTAAGGACCAATGTAATAATAAATCACTTATTTTATATATATATATATAGGGTGGGTCTATTCTCATAACACACCTTAAGACCTTATTCTCCTAACAAAAAGCTTATTCTCCTAACACCCCCGACCCGTCTGTAGCTACAAACTAACCACGACCGAACTGTAGACACAAAGAAAAAAACAAAACCCACCCCCGCCTTATCCTCTTCTCCACCCCCGCTCCCTCCCCGTGCTCCACACCCGCACCACCACCTCCCACCGCGTCGCCACCTCCCTGTGCCGCCGGACCACCTTCCCCCGCGCCGCCGGACCACTTCCCTGCCCGCGCCGCCGCACCACCTTCCTCCCCCGCGCCGCCTAGCCGCCATCTTCCCCCGCGCCGCCGGACCACCTCACTGCCCGCGCCGCCGCACCACCTTCCTTCCCCATGCCGCCTACCCGCCCACCGGCAGCAACCACACGATCCCCCACCACCTACCACCATCGGGCGCTGCCCCTCCTAGGGCGCCGGAGCGCTGCCACTGCCGCTCCTCTCCTCCCCAAGCCGCCGCCGCGCCGCGCACCCGCAGACCCCCCGCCGCCCGCACCTCCCCAGGCCGCGGCCTCCCACCGCACCGCTCACTGCCTCGCCGCGGCGAGCCACCTCCCTCTCCCAGCGGCCTCGACCGACCCCGCACCTCCATACAAGACCGCCACCACCCTCCTCCCGTAGGTCAACCCTCCGTGATGCGCCGCCAAAAAACCTCCCGCACGCGGCCACCGACACCAGATCCGGCCACCACATGCCCCATGGAGGTTCAGGAAGCCACCAGGCTCCACCTGGACCACGGTGACCAACGGATCTTACACCCCTGCCCTCCCGCGCCTTCTCCATGGCCTCCTCCCTGCTGGTGGCCGCACTCGTCAAGCTCGACCTCGTTGGAGCCTGCGGCGAGCCCTGACCCTGACGCTAGGACCGGCTGTGGCACCCCCTTCCTTTGCAGCTCTCTTCTCCCCTAACACAGTTCATTTCGGTTGCCATCGATGGCATCCGCACTGCAGTGCAAAATTAAGTGCAGTCATGTGGGCCGTTGAGAAAGGGGGTGCTCTCCTTGCAGTTCGGTGGCTCCCCGTGGAACTCGATTGCAGTGTGCAATTTGGCAGTGCTCCCCACCCCTCTGGTTTACTCTCCGGGCAGCAGCGGCGCCACCACTCTGCCATCCTTTCCCCCAATAGTGGATCCCCAACCCTCGGCCTCCCTCTCCAGGTAACCGCATGTTTTACTACAAAAAGAGGTTCTGTTTAGCTGAGACATTTGTGCATGTTTTACTGGACAAAGAAGGTTCATTTTAGTTCATCTGTACATTGCAAAAAAACTGTTTTGCTCAATGGCGTGTGGCTACTGTTTTGCAGTGCACTGTTTCATCTTGTGCGAGTTTGCTTTTGTTCAGGGATTCCGAGAAGTTGAGAGAAGTAGAATTGCAGTCCGGCTGGCGAAAGAGCAAGAGAGTCATGTTGTATTTTTTTTCTGGACAAAGCCGCCGATGTCCGCAGTGTAGTCCACATGTGTTATGTAAGAATTTTGTTTTTTGCATCGGATGCAGTTTACTCAAGCAGAGAAGTTCACTTTCTTCTTGAAGGTTTTGTGCAGCTCGTCGCCAGCGGCAGCGTGCAGTTTTGATTCGAGGAGCTCCCGGCAACACTGGCGCTGTTGCCCGCCCCAACGTAGGAGGAGCACCGGATGGCGCCTGATCAGTCCCCGCGTGATCCATGTCACGGGCGCAGGGTGGGTAGAGGGATGAAGGAGTGTGCTCCCACGGGCGTCCAACCGTCCCTGCGGGATCCTCGTCGGCGGAGGCCCGATTGTGCAGTTGCTGGATCCCGGGAAGTCCATGCGTCGCGGCTGTGTAGTATGTGCGTTGTAGCCGTGCAGTTCCCCGATGACTCCAACACCCCTCCCCCCTCCTTAATGCAGGTCCGTGTTCGTCGATGGCTCGACCACGGGCGTCGATGGCTAGCCGTGCAGTTTCTGCAGGCACGCGATGCGGCATTTCGCATGGTGCAGTTCGACAGCGGTTCGACAAACATGTCTTGGTTTGCAGCTGGTGCCATTGTGTGTGCATTTTAGTAGTTGGCCGCCCCGTTATAGCTTAGTTAATGTGTTTGTATATTTATCTACGGAGAAGGCTTTTTTTGCAGATTTGGAATGTATAATTCATCTCGTGTGGTTGCAGTGCGCTTGTGCGTACGGTCCAGTGATATTTTCATATTTTTTTCAAGTTTACCCCGACCATTAAATCAGTTTGTAATTTTGCCCCGATGACTTCCGGTTCACTTGGTTATGCAAAAAAAGATATGGTGCAGTTCTTTTGTATTCGTCCCTGTGTCAAAACTGTAAAAAAAATGAATGCAGTTCAATTTTCCTTAGAATAGTTTAGAGCTTTTGCAGCTCACTTGTTTTGTTGTGAAAAAATTAAGTGCAGTGCGGTTCCGGTTCAGTAGAAGACGAGAAACAAAAAAGAAAAGAAGAAAGAAAGTGTGCTCCACTTTGGCAAAGTTTGTTTCTTGTAAAATGCAATTCATTAGTTCATTTTAAGAGTGATGCCGTTCACTTGCCCCCAACATGAAAAATGCAAAAAAAAAATAGCGGAATCTCAAAAAAAAATTTGTTACCAAAACAACACAAAAAAGTAATGCGGTTCACTTGGTGATCCAAAAACAAAAACACATCGGAAAAGCAGCTCACTTCTCAAACGCGCGTAAAAAATTAATTAGTACGAAAAAAGACAAAAGCAAATCATGAGGTTCACTTTTGGTAGTGCTCCGCTTTACTTTCGGGAGTGTTGCGGTCCACTTTCCTTCGGAAAAAAAAGTTGGAAAAAACGACAACAAAACTTCTCTGAGAAAAATCTACGTCCAACAAAATAAATCATGAGGTTCGATTGACTGTCTGATGCAGTGCGTTCTTCAGTTTGAAGCAGTGCGCTTTTCGCGTTTTTGTAATTTCAAAACTGCTCTTAAACCGTAATGAATTAGAGGGCGTGTTCTACATGAGAAAGTAGCGTCTCGACGATATCTTTCCAACGGTGTATCATTTGGATCATTTCGGCCAACGTTTTGTAAATATTTCACGAAAAAACGGCTGCTGTCGTTCGTAGTCAGCCGCACGATTTTCAAATTTAACTAAAACCCGTAAGGAATCTCAAAAACATTTCAACATATGAAAGTTGCGCCTCGTTCGTAGCTTTCCAACGGTATATTACACGCCTTGTTTCGACAAACGGTTAGAAAACTGGAGTGAAAACAGTACCGAAAATTTGAAAAAATTCGAAAAACACAATTCCGCGATTTAGTAATTTCAAAACTGCTCTTAAACCGTAGCGAATTAGAAAAAATAATAGATATGAAAAAGATGTGTGGCGACGATACCTTTCCAACGGTGTATCATATGTTTGATTCCGACGAGCGGTTTAGAAAAAAACGCCAAAAAACGCTCGCTGCCATTCGTTGTGAGCCGCACGATTTTCGAAACTGCTCTTAAACTATGATGAATTTTGAAAAGTGTTCAACATGGCGAAGTTGCGTCTACTCCATAGCTTTTCAACGGTATATTACACGCATAATTCCGATAAACGGTTAAAAAACTAGAGCAAAAAAGGTACCGAAAAAACAACACGTACAGTTTTTCAAACATGAAGTTCGCTGATCTTTGTGGTGCGGTGCGTATAGCTCTCCAATGCAGTATTGCAATGCAGTTCGGAAGTGTTATGAGAATATTATTCTCATAATGTTATGAGAATAGACCGGCTGTATATCTGTATGAGAATAATATTCTCATAACACTTCTGAACTGCATTGCAAAATTGCATTGGAGAGCTATGCACACTGCTTCATTCTTCTGCTGTGCACCACATAGAGGTGCAGCAGGAAACATTCATTTAGCATCGTTTCTGGCTAGTTTGACTGATTTCTACTGGTTTATTCGTGCGTGCGCTGATTTAATATGTGGTTAAGCACTGAATTCTGCGAGAAAACGACGGAAATCTTTGGATTTGGCGGATCTGCGTCCATTTGTCCGCTTTTCTCTGTTCTCTGTTCTCTGTTCTTCCCCGTGCGGATCGAAATTGCTGCGTTTTGTATGTAATATTCTGTTGTTTTCGGTAATTACGGG
The DNA here is from genome assembly GCA_902687465.1 of Secale cereale. Lineage (NCBI taxonomy): Eukaryota > Viridiplantae > Streptophyta > Magnoliopsida > Poales > Poaceae > Secale > Secale cereale. The sequence goes on from LR738710.1 coordinate 877,091,733, forward strand.
CTGCTTTTGATCTATCCGTATGAATTGGAGCGGATTAAGTTGTTAATTTGGAAGAATTTTAAGTTTTTGTCCATGTTTTTTCGCGGTGCGACTGGCTCTGGTCGTTTCTCAAAGATGTTGTTTGAGTTTTTTTGCATTATATAGTTGTTAGGACTGCATTGCAGGCTGTGTGTTTTCGTCTGTGAATCGTGGTCAAGAGGTGTGGACTGCAGTAATATGCAATGCGCGTTGAATTTTTGTAGCGCGGCGAACTGCATTAATATGCAATGCGAGCCTGTATGAACTGCATTACAGCCACGGGGGTGTTGGGGGACTAGTTTGATTAGTTTTTTTTGATTGGTCAAGCGCGGCGGACTGCTTTTTTGCGTTGCTTCTAGTGTATTTTCTTTATGAGAATTCTGAGTATAAGTGAACTGCTCTTTTTATATATAGTTTTTCATGTGCAGCAACAGTTGAAGAACATGCATTCTGGAAACCCCCACCGAGCTTTTCCTTTTTTTAACCCACATACGGAACTAGAGTTTTTTTAATAAAAGAGCACTGCATCAACCTTCTTGACAGGAGCAGTTTTGTGAAAGAATTCTCTATGTGAACTGCTCTGATAGTTTTGTTTTTTATGTGTATCCTAGCTACAGCAGCAGTTTTGAAGCAATGTACATACTGAAAACAGACTACTGAGAACTGCATATATTTGATAGATAGAAACTATGGTTCTGTGGTCATAATTAACATACTACATCATCAAGCAAACTAACGCAACATAAGCAAACATTGTCCCAAAGCAAACTAGAACGAAAGCAAACTAATCTACATATGCAGAAGGAAACTAATCGAGCACTTCCGACAGTAATCCTTGGCTTTTCAGCATCTGTCTTGCTTCACTAGTTCCAGCCGTTGGAGTTGGAGGTGGAAGTTGATACCCCCTTGCCCCACGGCTTCCAGGAAGACCTCGGGCGCTTCCTGGTCTTCTCTGTTTCAGCGCGCGCGAGGTCTTTCTTCATGGTGCTGATTCTGTTCCATATCTCGAATGCAGCATAGGCGTCCTTGGCAGCATACTCGACGTGCTTGGTGCTGAGAATGGAAGTCCACAGGCTGTGGTCGTGGTCTGTCATCTTCATCTTCATGTCTGCGTACTCGTCGTCGATGATGGCAGCAGCTACATCGCCAAGCGAGTCCAGTGGCTTCGTTCCATCAGGCACCCTCCAGTTCGTCTGGATGTCGACGAAGTTGGTGACGTGGAGGTTGCAGGCTGCGAGCTTCTGCTTGTCCTGCTCGATGGCGAAGCCAGCGAACTCGAACCTAAGGAAAGTGAACCGCAAGTTATACTTTTTGGAACTGCATACATGGGCATATAGAACTGCAACGCGTACTCGGCAGAGAGAATTGCTTACCTTGGGTCGCCAAGGAACCTGTCGAAGGGGATGCATCTCTTGCCCAATGTACCACATACCTGGAAAAGAAGCACTGGGTGGTACTTGCCGATGGATACTTGAACCAGGGCCGCCCTCTCGTGGTCGGGTGTACTCCACGTCGATGCCGACGATCTTCTGGCGGCGCCGCTGGAGAACTGTCTTGAACTCTTCGATGTACGTCGCCATGGCGGCGACGTCGGTGGTGTAGATCACCTTCAGCTTCGTGTTCCCGTGCGCATGCACGGCGTCGTAGGTCCTGCTGAACCCCATTGCTGCAAAGAGGAGGAAGAGGAGGAGGAAGGGGCAGCGTCGTGTGTTTTGTGCGGACGACCTGTTCGATGGAGCGCGGGATTTAAATGGGAGCGGCAGCAACTTCTGCCGAGGCCACAATCTCGTATCCCAACCGTGTTGGCGATCGTGGGTTCGTGGTGATCGTTGCAGTTCGTGCGGCGTGCAACCGCCGGGATAGAGGAGGGGTGGGGGCGCGGGCGCTTCGGGCGATAGTGGGCGTATTTATTTTAGGGCAGGCGAACCGAATCGTCAGCCGTAAGCGAACTGCATCGCTTCAGAAGCGGAATCGTCCGGCGTAAGCGAACTGCAACGCTTCAGAAGCCGAGGCGGTTTTCCGTAAGCGAACTGCATCGTGTTACAACACCGAGACGTTTTTTTATTTTTTGTCTATGACCTGTGGGCCTGTGGGACGGGCTTTTATTCATTAAGTCTCTCTTGCAGCCCCCTTGCCCGCCTCCACTTCCCTCTCCCCCGTGCCCGCACAGAAATCCCCCCCGCCCTCGTGCTCCCGTGGTGGAGAGCGACGACGCCCGCAGCCGCCGCCGTCCGTAGGGGCTCACTCGTGGTGGAGGGCGACGACGCCCGTAGCCGCCGCCGTCCGTAGGGCGCTTCCTCCGCCGTTGCCGTCCGCACCCGCCTCGTCCTGCCGTCACTTCGTCCCACGGTGAGCCCCAAATCGCCCCTAATCCGGTCCAGATCTTGTGCTAGGGTTATTTTTCGTGCCAGCATTCTCTTCTTAAGGTTGTTTTTGTATGCTTGAAATTGCAACTCCCTACGGACTGAAAGTTTTTCTCTGCCTGAATTTGGTGTTTGCTGTCTAGGTTTAGGTTTTAATTATCATCCCTTGCTACAGTATGGCTTCTTCCTCACCAATTGATGCGTCACCGGTTAGAACGGCTTCTCCATCTGGTAACTACATTAAACTGAACTACAGTTTTCATTCAGGGTCAATTTACTTCTTTTTTGTCGAACGAAATAGTGCACTGCATCTTAGATCCCTTTTTAGTAAGGCCTTTTTTTTATTACACGCGTGGCAAACTTATATGAACTGCGTCAAGTTAATTGTTTTTTACTTTTTTGGAAGGACATTAAGTTAGTTGTTATGTTTTTTTTTGTTAAACATAAACTGCTAAAAGAGCACTGCATTTTGGACACTGCTTTGTATTTTTTTTTGGCTATCCACTAAGAGGTTTTGCGAAATCGATACGAGCTGCATTAAGTTTTAGTTTTTCCCTCTCACAGAACTGCATGAATTTGTTTTGTTTTGCATATCTAAGCGCACTTCTTTTTTTTATATGCGGTCAATTGGTCACTTGAACGAATTAGTGCACTGCATCATATAAACCTGTGCCAATGTGCACTTTTCAGACACGCGTGAATATGATATTCAAGCGACATGAACTGCATTTTTTAGGTTTACTGTTATGTTTTTTAATTGTTAAACATAAACTGCTGGAAAAGTGCACTGCATTTCTACATTTTGTTTTTTGTTTTTTCAAGTTGATATGAGCTGCATTAAGTTTAGGTCTTCATCTCACACACACACATCTTTTTTTATGTTTTTTCTCACCCACAGTTTTATCTCCTGGTGGGTCAGGGGGTGGTGGCGTTAACTATCTGATTACACGTTATTTCACAGCCGATGTTGTCGGTGGCGGTTCGTCTGATCAGGTCAACATTCCACCTGAGTTGACTGAAACCCAGTCGCAATCTGTTGATGGCACAGAGCCAGTTACACAGGATTGGATGGTCCCTGATCAGATTGCAGCCGACGTTGAGAGGAGAAGGCAGAAAGCTATTGCGCTCGGTAATACTTTCGTGAAGGCTCATAGGGCGAAGCAAGTAAAGTTAGGGGAGGGTAAGGAGATAGGAAGGAGGATTGCAGATTCAAAGAAGTCTGCTAAATTTGCCCCCGCAAAGAATCCAGTGAAGAGGAAACTCAACACTATCGCAGAGCAAGGTTTAAGTTCTCCACGCCGGAGCCCGCGTGTTGATTACTCAAAGAGACCTAATTACGCCGAGGTTGATGTGGGTGGGATTCATGGAAAGCGGAGACGCGCGGACGATCACTCTGGTGTTGATTGTGAGCGTCGATCTAAGCTTGCGCGGGAAACTGCAGCTGAAGAAGCTCTGGGCAGTGATTCTGATGAGGAGGATGTTGATGTTAGTAAGGTTTACGCTGTTTATTAACTTTTTCTCCTGTTTTTTTTAAGTTGTTTTTGCATGAGTTTTGCTGATGTGAACTGCATTTTTTATTCTTTTGTTTTTTTTTGTAGGCTGCTAAGAGTACGAAGAGGAAGAGGTCTGAAGACGATGCTGCGCACGAATGGCGTTTCAACAAGACTGTTCGGCTGTCCATTCCAAATGTAATCAAAGCTGTCGCTTTGCTGGGTGAGGTGCACAGAACTTTGGTGCGGCAAGCAGGTTTTGGCATTGTCTTTGACCTGAAATTAGAGAAGAATGTTTCTCGTGTTTTGATGTGCAAGCTGATGGGAAAGATCGATCCCGACACGATGAGACTGGACTATGGGCCAAACAAGGTTCTGGAAATCAATCGCGAGGCTGTCCATCACATTTTCGACTTCCCTATGGGTTCTCACACTGCTCCCAGGCCTGCTGCCAGCGGCCATGATGATTCGCTTACTAACCTGAAGGATGAACTCGGGTTCAACCGTTCTCGGAGCATAGATGCGAAGGACCTACTTACCTTACTTCGCACGCTGGCTGCGGACCCTGCGAAGGTTGATAAGACGGTGAAGGTTTTTTTTTCTCATTGTCTTCCAGTGCTTGCTTTGTCCTAGCCCCGCAACTCGGTTGTCCAGGGTAGCTGCTATGGTTGAAAACTTGGATATTGCATCCATGGCTAGCATGGATTTTTGTCAGCTTGTTGTCGACGAGCTGCAGGCCGCTGTGTACAAGTGGAATTCTACAGGGAGCAAGCAGAACTGCGCTGAGGGTTGCACCATCGTTCCCCTGTTCATGTACCTGGATTCCTTGAACCTTCGAAAAGTATCGGTGATGGATAAACGCACTCCGCGCGCCGCAATACTGTCCCATGTGCAGTTGAAGAAGATTCACAACGCCGACATCGTTTTCAGGGGAAAGATTCACCTGGACTCTTACAAGTTTGGCAAGCTGCCGGTGAGTGCATAGCCATCCTTTGTTTTTGTTTTTATTCCTTTTTTCGCGCATGCTAAAATGTCAACCTCTTATGTACTTTTCTTTGTGAACTGCATCTCTTTTTTTTTGTTAATTTTTTCAGTGGAAGGCGGAAGCGGACATTGTGTATAAGCGGACTGCAGTTGCGGAAGCCCCTGAAATGTTTTGTGAGCCTCTTGCTAGGGCGGCTCCAATTCGACGGGGTCGTGGTTTTGCTAGGGCGGCTATTGGAGGTTTTTCTGGACAGGCTTCTGGTGATCGCAATAGATTTGTGCAGGTAGATGAGCTTCTCGATAGGGTTATCAATATAACTAGTGATTTCCCAACATCCGGTTCCAGGATGATGAATATTGCCGGTTTGTTTCCTGAAGGCAAAGGCCCTTCTGAAGCAGAAATCGAGGCCGCTCATAACTTTGACCGTGGGCAGCTTGAATTCCTTAAGCAGGCTGTAACGAATATCAGATCTTCATTCGTTCAGCTTAAGCAGTCTCAGGATGACAGGTGTGCTACGTATGAGCAGGAAGCGGATGCAATCGTGAAGGAAATGAACAGGCATGAAGATGTTGTCCGGCCTTCTCTGCCCGACCCCGCAGATGTGGGTGTATGTCTTTTTTCCATATGTGAACAGTTTTTTTTTACCCATATTTTGTTATCTATTTTTTCTGTGCGTTTGTTGCATTGACTATTTGTTTTTTCTATCGTTTTGTTCTTTTCCCAGTGTGTCGGAGAATCTTCCAAGGCTAACGCTGGTCATGTTGATGAGCACCAGGACCACGACGGTGTTGATTCTGATCACTTCTTTGACATGCCATTATCGCCCGTTGACGAAGCTGCCAAAGACAATCCTATTGACGAAGTGGTCATTGACAAGGTTTGATTTCTTCCTATCATTTTTTTTTTGTTACAGTGAACTTCATTTGTTTGATTTTCTTGTAGTGTCCAAAACAAACAATCATATTATTTTTTTGCACCAGCAGTGGCAGCGAACTGCATTTTTTAACTTTTTCTTTGTATTTTTGCGCACCAGAAGTGGTAGTGCACTGCAGTTGTTGTTTAGAGAAGAAGCATCATCTTTTTTTTAGCAGTGAACTGCATGATCTGGTGTTTGTTTTTTAGTTGTAGAACTGCAGATTTGGATAATAGTTTTATTTATGTTTTAATGTTTTTTAGGTTGCCGAATCAAATGTGGAGATACATGGGAAGGAGGCAGATGGTGACGACGCTGGCAAGGACGAGGAGGCTGACAAGTGTGAAGAGATGGAAGGCGACGACGCTCCCCTGGTGAGTATAGAGAATTTTTGCATTTTTGTGTTATATTTTTTATTTTTCGTGGTAGCTTCATGGTCCGTTTTTATTAGTGAACTGCATTCTAGCTTTTTTTGTGTAATGTGTTTTATTTTGTTAACTCATCAGAACTGCGGATTAAATGTTGAAATCCAAGCGGAGCGGAACATTGGGGATGATAACGTGGAAGGGAGAGGAGGGCAGGAGCCTGATGCGAAGGTTGATAAGGCAGAAGGTAGAGAAGGAGGGGAGTGTCCTGTTGAGGCTGAGAAGGCACAAGAGAGAGAAGGAAGGGATGACATCGTGGATTGTGATAAGGATGAAGAGAAAGAAGGAGCTCCTGGTGTTACAGTTGAAGTTGCAGAAGAGACAGAAGGAACTCGTAGAGTCGGATTTGATGATGCCGGGACATCCGCTGGCATCGATGGTGTTGTTGGGCCTACTGTTTTGTTGGTTGGCGACGAGGTGCCTGATAAATTTTGTGTGGTCCCTCGCGCCCCCGAGCAATCTGGCGGCAATCTGGCTTTCCCAGCCGATACAACCAAAGCCCCAGCCGAGACAGTTTCGATTGATTCCGAAGAGGAACAGCCAAGACTTTCTCAGGACATGAGTAATCAAGCGCCGCTTGACGATGATATTACCGGGCTGGAGCACTTGACGCTCAGCGAAGATGTATACGAGCAGCCGCAGGAAGTTTATTCTGAAACCGAAGGTAAGCGAACTGCATTATTTTTTGTTCTTTTTCCCGGGGGCGAAATGGATCGTGTGTGTGTTTATAATCTGATATCGTCCCCACCCTGTATGCAGATGAGGAATTACCTGTTGTTACTCCTTCAAGGATTGATCCAGCTCTTATGAGGAGACACAATGAGTTGTATGACGCTGTTACGAGGGCTAGGAGGGACAAGAAGAAGCAGTATGACATTTTCTGTCTTACGCCCCGGTTAATTAATATGTTATTTTTTCAGGGACGCTCCCATCTTATCAATTTTTGATGTGCTTTTTTCTTCTTGTCTGAAGGCATCTAGTTGCGTTCAAGGGAGAGTTTGGTGATATTACTATCGGCCATGTCGGTGAGTCTTTTTGGTCGTATGGAACGCTGAGCACGCGCCTCGCAAACATTGACGTGTCTATGCTAGCTGAAAGGTTCAAAGGATCTCAAACTATGATTGTCCCGTACAACCTATGCGTAAGCATTTTCATTAATTTATATTTTATCTCCCTCGTCCAATTTTTATTTGTGCTATAACCATTTTTCATTAACTCTCTGGTTTTGTCTTTTTTGCAGAATTCCATTTGGAACGGCGGTGCCACAAATAGGGCTTTGAAAAAGATGTTTTCTTCAAGCGCAGAGGAACGTGTGGACAAGAAAAACTTGGTAACGCATCTTGACCATTTTTCGTCATCTTGAAAATAAGTTTTCTGTTTTTTCTATTTTTTCTCATCTGTTTTGTTTTATTCTTTTTTTTTATTTCAGATTATGTTTGCAACATTTGACCCTCCTCCCGCAACAGTGAAGGACGCGATAGGCCACTACTGCTTGGTCACTTTGAACCTGCGAGAGAAGCGTTTTGAGCTTCTCGACTCATTGAACGAAGGAGACAGCGCTGCTGCAAGTGTTGTCTTCAGGAAAATGGTCAGGAACATCAAAAAAGTCTGGAAAGATGGCAGCGCAAGCTGCGACGAGCCGTTGAACCCTCCCACCCTGGACGGCTATGCGCTGACTCATATTAACGTCCCGCAACAGGGAAACGGGTTTGTACCTGTTCTCCTTTTTTCTCTTTCCTCCTTCATTTTTTCTTGTGTAAGTGAGCTGCATTGTTTTTACTAAATTAGAAGCATCTTTTCCCTTGAGCGAACTGCATTACTAATGTGTTATTTGTTGTTCTCCCTCGGTAATCTTTGTGTGTATGGAGCTGCATTGTTTTACTAACATCAGTAGCACTTTTATTACTGAGTGAACTGCATTGTTAATGTGTTTTGTGTTGGTTTTTCTTTGCAGGCATGATTGTGGATTTTACATGTTCTAGTTCATGCAGACCTGGGATGGTGAAACGATTGCCAAGTTTGGGAAGGAGCACATTGGCTACATCAGGAAGGCGATGCGCTATAGTTGGCTGACCTCGTCGCATTGCTGTCTGGACCTGACATCACTTTTAATTTTTAAAGAAGGTTATTACATTTTTTTTGAGTCACACACCTTTTTTATTAAGTGAACTTCATTGGTACAGAGAGGGTAGGTCGACTACTTTTGTTAAGCTTTTTTAGTAGAACCCCATTTGTGTGTTTAAAAATGACTTTTCCTTAGGGAACTTGATGATTCTTTTTCACTACTTTTGCTCATTATCCAAATTTTTTTTGTGCAGGCTTTGATGAAGGCGCACACCAAGGTGGTATTTCCTTGTTTGAAACTCAGGTTCATACTCCAACTATTCAGAAGGTTATCCTTGATGAACCTCCCGTCAAGGTCGTGAAAGAACCTGTGGGTAAGATGTTGAGGAGTGACGCCGGCACTTCGAATGAAAAAGCTCTTGAGAAATCTCCTGTCAATGTCAAGCATGGGAAGAAAGCTGCGAGCCCTCCGAATGCTGAAGATAGCGATGATGATTTTGAGAGGCCACCACCAGTGCCTAGGAGGACAAGGAGCGCAGCTGTGGAACGCCCGACGGACAGCGAGGCACTAATTCTATCAAACATGAGGCCTGTGCAGAAGCCATCAAAGTTTCGATCTCCTGTAGAGAAGTTGAATCCTGCGAGATTCAGCCATCTTGTGGAGATGAGGAAAGTCTTGCAACTCATCACGAGCACACAATTCAGGCAGAAATACAGCGAGTCAGTTCTTTTTTCGTTAGTTTTTTATATTTTTTTGATTTTTAATGTGTGTAATGTTCTTTTCTGTGTTTTTGCTTTTGTGCTACTAACCCCCCCCCCCACCTTTTGCCGTTTCTTTTGTGCAGGTCCGCGCTTTTCCTGCACAGGAATCCTATCGAACTCTACACCGTGTCTGTGGACTACATGTTCTTAACTTTCACCAAAGGTGGTTTTATGGACTCGGAATTGATGGATCATATCATCAGGTTCTGGAAGAATGACGAGAGTATGAATGTGGTTTATCGATCTGGCGAACGCGTTCTGCTATCCCCTTTGTTTATCACGGTATTTCTCTTTTTTTTCTTATTTTTTTTCTGCTCTAGTGAACTGTAGTAAATAGTGTATAATAATTTGTTTTTAGAATGTACTGAACTGCATACATTTTTTTTTGTGTGTCTTAACCGATGCATCTTAAAACGAAACAAATTATGGTGAGAATTTGTGAACTGCATACTGTTTTTTAGAGAAGCGTGATCCGTTTTTTTATTAAGCGTCGGAGCAAACATATTTTTTAAGGTGAACTGCATTAACTTTCTTTTGTGAATTATCCACACGCAGTATGTGCTTCAAATGAATGATCACGCGGATAGAGATGCAGATGGAAATGTTGTGTTGCCTTTTGTCCACAGCAAGTTTAACGTCGAAGATGCAGCACAGCAGTTCGAACTTTATGTCTGTGATGACGAGAACCTTCTTGATTGCAAATTAGTAAGTTATCAGATTTGCTTTTGTTCAGCCTTTTTGTATTTATTTTCTCTCCCAATTTTTTACAGTAATCCCTTTTCACTGATCGATTCCATAACAAATTTGATGAAACAAAATCAGATTCTGTTACCACGGTTGAAAGACCAGCATTATTCGCTATACACGATGAATAGGCACCGCGAGACCCTTGACATTCATGACACTAGGAGGTACAGCGGACCGGTTGATCAAACGACGCGGTGGCATAAGTCTGAATACCACAGCGACCGCACTGAAATGGTAAAAAATTTCCTTTTTTCACCTTTCTTGTTTTTTTTCATGCGTGGGCGTGTTCAACAATTTTTGTTGTGATGTGTATTTTTGTTTTTTTTATTTTCCACCAGATGATCAGGATGACTGCATTGTTGAAGAGGGTTTATGGAGAAAAAGAGTACAAGAGAAAGGAGTCGGTAGACTGGGTGGGTGTTTAAAAAAAAGCTAGCTATTTGGGCACCCCTGAGCAGGGCCCCAACGAGTGCGGCTTTTATGTTCTGAAGATGGCTCAGTATTACGACGGCAAAACCTTTGTTGTGAAATTCGGAAAGCGTAGTGTAAGTATCTTCTTTTTAACTCAGCAATATCTCCTCATTCCTTGATATTTTTTTCGTCAGTTTCTTTTTTCGTAGATGATGTTGTATATTTGTTTATTTTATTTTTTTTCTTCATCGCAGGAAGCTGTTATTCAGGATTGGAAGGCTGAGTTTTTGTTCCAGATTCTGTTCCACCCAGAAAACATGGTCGTTGTCACCGAGTTCCCGGAGGATCTAAGAAATCTCTGCATTTCTCTTGGCTTCTCTCCAAGACTGGATTCGAAGGAGCAGGATGAGGCATAAATGATAGCAGATCTTTTTTCTACGTGTGTTGATGTCTTTTTCGCGGGTGCTCCAGAACTTTATGTAAACAGTAATGTATGGTCGCTGTGTGTAGTTCTCGATGTCCAAAGCTGTAAACACCATGCTGTGTGCTTTTGTATATATCAGTCTAGTTAGTTTTTGTGTGTTTTTTTGGTGGCACATGGTGACAATGTCAAATATGTGCATAATGGAGCTTTCAGCCAACTCCTCCTTGTGAGTTGTAACATGTTCGCAGCGCACTGCGTTATCTCATATGATTAGCAGCCAAGTTTTTTTTAAATATATGCATCTGCACTGCATCTCATCTTATCACATGGGACTGCAAAGACGAATTCAACGTGTTTGTCGTCGAGTTTCAAATTTCATCCGCACTGCAGCCAAGTTTTTGTTTTTCACATTTTTTTTTGCACTAAGCGCACTGCACTGTGTACTCGAAGCGTACTGCAGTGCAAGCTTTTAAACGCGACGCACGCACTGCAGTGTACGCGAATCCTAGTCTGACTCTACATTTTTTTGTCTTCTAACTGCATTCTGTATTGATTCATGGTCATGTCAGGTTCTATACGACGAAGAGAACTGCATTCTCCAAATGACATTCTGATCTCAGAGTTTCTTATACAGAAGAGAACCGCATTCTGAGATCTTATTTTCTTTTTCGTATAGAAGAGAACTGCATTTTATCAAACATATTACAAGTTAATATGTTTTTTAAAATGTAAAACTGCATATGTGTTGATCTACGCCCTTTTCCTAGTGCTTCTTCTCAGATTGTGTACTGCAGTTCGCATCCACGACGAATGCGATGGAGTAGTCATCTTTGCAGTTCACTTCCGCCTGTCATGCATGACTGAGGCAAGATGCTTCAGCGGCGGATCCCCCCGGTGGTCTTGGGGCGAAGGTGAGGTGCGCCGTCGCTTCCTAAACGCCGCCGCGGAAATATCGTCGCCGGCGGACTGCATTGCCGGCCGTTTGGCTCGCTCTCCGTGGTGCTTAGCGCGGAAGAAGGCGGGGAGGGGTGGGGGGTGGCCCCGGCCGCCGGGGCGGTGGCGCGGAAGAAGGCGGGGAAGGGTGGGTGTCGCCGTCGGCCGCCCGGGAGTTGGCGCGCTAGGAGGCGGGGAGGGGTGGGGGAGGAGGCCCGCCGCCGGGGCGCTCCCGCGCTAGGAGGCAGGGAGCTGTCGGGGAGGACGCTGGCGTCGGGGGCGCTCCCGCGCTAGAAGGCGGGGAGGGGTCGGGGAGGACGCCGGCGTCGGGGGGCGCTCCCGCGCTAGAAGCTCTGTAGGGGTGGGGGAGGGTTGTTAGGAGAATAAGCTTTTTGTTAGGAGAATAAGGTCTTAAGGGGTGTTATGAGAATAGACCCACCCTATATATATATATTATATATATATATATATATATATATATATATATATAGTGTTGTTATTCATCACCCAGGGTGCAGAATAAGTTATTCCTCACCGAGGTAATCTTACGATCATTTCATAAATAAATTACATTTGAAATACAAATAGTTACATTCATATTGATTTACTGCATAAAATTTGGCATAACAAACAAAATATAGGTCAAAAATTATATTTTTATGTCCATTTTACACTATATTTTTACATTTGTAATTTTACGTAACATAAAATATTTTTTTACGACGATCATAGGTTTTCTTAGATTCTCTTTTTATGTCTAAAATAAGACAAAATTTACGAAACGTAAAATTACGGTGCATACATGTTAAAATAGAGGTGGGTGAAGAATAACTATTCCTCATCCAGGGTGACGAATAGTCAATCCCCCCTCTCTTTTACCATCAATGCACCGTAATTTTACGTTTCGTAAGTTTTGTCTTATTTCCGACGTAAAAAGAGATCATAAGAAAATATATAATCGCCGTAAAAAATATTTTTTGTTATGTAAAATTACAAACTTTAAAATATAGTGTAAAATATACATATCTTGTAATTTTTCTTGTCTTATGACCTATATTTTTATTTTTTGTGCCAAATTTTACGTACTGAATCAATATGAATGTAACTATTTGAATTACAGGTGTAATTTAAATGTGAAGTGATCGTAATATTACCTCGGGTGAAGAATAATTTATTCTGCCCCCGGGTGATGAATAGTATCACTATATATATATATATATATATAGGAAAATGGTTGTGTACTTTTGGGAGTACGTACTCCCGCTCATCATATACCATATAGATGAATCTTTTATACCTATTTATTATTTTTAATATACTTCATTAATAATTATTAGATACCCCAAAATGATTTTCATGCAAAAATTCATGCGAGTCTACATATTTTAAATGTTTACGTATATACTGATGTGTTTGTACGTGAAAATGGTATATTACAAAAAGTACGTCGCAGATGATATTTTTTCAACAAAACTCGTATTGGGGTATCTTAGAATATTTAATGAAGTATATTGAGAATGATAAAGAGGTATAATTAATGCGTATATGAGGTATATTGAGAATGGGAGTACATACTCCTAGTAGTACAAAAGAGGAGTCATATATATAAATGCTCAGCCCCTGATTATTTTTTGATAACTTTGATGCACCCACCCCAATATTATAATTAGAATCAGCCGAGCAAAATTATGTATTTCGACAAAGTGCAAATGGCCTGTAATTTTTTACGAAAAACATAAATGGGCCGCATGGATGCTACATTATTTGTTCACCCAGCCAGCTAATGGACTGTAATTCAAAAAAATAAAGAAATCAAATGGACTGTAAATTCTACCCCGCAAAAAAAAAGACTGGAAATTCTAAAAAAATGGGTTGAATATGTGCCACATTTTTGGAGGCTGAAATGTGGGCCAATAGGCCAAAGCCAATGCAAGTCGTTGTCAACTTAGTCAAGAAATGATTCTGACATCGTTAGCCATTGGATTTACATCCAACGACCGGCATCCATCTTCAATCTATCATCTTCTTCCTCCAGCGTTGCCGGGACCACCTGCTCACGCCTCCTGCTGCTAGCGGCTCTTCTTAGCACGCTTCGCTGTGAAGCGCTACTCCACCGTTGGCCAGGCCATCCCTCCACCCCTCCACACCTCCTGTTCTTCTCCACCGACTGCCGAACCACACCGCACCAGAACCAGTTAACCCTCGTACACCTCTCCGTCTGCGACTCTACTCCCGCGTCTTCGCATCTCCGGCTCGTTGCTGTCCGGGGCCTCGCCGTCGTCCACCACCTTGGATGCGCTCGGCGCAGAGTGGTCAAGGTGGACACGAACGACACCATCGGTAGTAGACTGTGCGTGGAGAGGCTGACAGCTGGGTCCACGGCCGCACGCAAGGAAATGCCTCCTTATTATGTGCAAAATAATGATTCCTCCACCTGACAGCTGGGACCCACCGGAAGGGCCTCTGTATTTCGCGAAAAAAACGCTCCCACTGCTGACAGGTCGGACCCACCAGCTATTTCTTCGCACGCAAGGAAGTGTCTCCTTATTACGCACAAAAAAATGAATACTCCCCCTACTAGTTGGGACCCACCACAGTGGGAGGCTGACTTGTGGGCCTACTAAGTTGACGGGGACGGAGTGCTTTGTCAACTTAGTCAATATGAACGATTCTAGCTCCAGTGACCGTATGATATCCATCCAACGGCCGTAGTGCTTCTTCAACCTCTGGTCTTCTTTCTCCAACCCCCAAAGCAGCGCCGGTCGTGCCGCCTGCTCCTGCCTCCCGTGGCCGGCTGTGCTGCCGCAGAGGCCTCACCGTCCCCATACTACTCCCACCGCTGGCCAGGCCATCCCTCCACTCACCCACACCCCATGTTATTCTACGGTGACGGCAGCCTCACACCGCAGCTGAACCAGTGAACCCTTGTACTCCTCTCCGCGTGGGCATCCACTGCCGCGTCTTCCCCGGCTCCGCGTCGTCCCCTTCCTAGGCCTCGCCGTCGTCCACCGCCTTGGTGCTCTCGGCACGGCGTGGTCAATGTGGTCAACGACCGACTTCCATCGGAAGAGTAATGTACGTGGAGAGGCTGACAACTAGGTCCACGGCCACAGCCCAGTTTTTTTGTGATTTGCCAAGTAAGTCGCTTTGTCAGGCCTGTTGGGCTGCAAATCTTTCAAGACGAGGAGAACTTCATTCGGCTGGCCGAGAAAATGGCCTATCAGTAATGATAAATGGGATGTACATTTTTAAAACACATCAAACCGGCAATTAGTTTCAAATTTCTTTTTTTCATTTCAAGATTTTAAATTGCATTGATTTTTATGCGTGGACAATTTGTTGGATTTTATATTGATATACGTTTATTTCTAAAATCAGTTTGAATGTGACTCGAAATTTCAGGATTAAAAACAGTTCGGACCGCACCGAAATATGCAAATTTTCATGTAATTTTTTAAAGTGGCCACAATATGGGCTGTAATACTAACAAAAAGAATATGGGCTCCAAAAAACCTTAAGAATTAGTAAATGGGCTGTAAATTATTAGAAATAATGGCAGATGGGTTGTATGATGTTTTCCATAGGTTTGAGGCTTTCCTAAAAAAAAGGTTGACGCACAAGCAGTGACTATTGGATGTCCATCCAACGGCCGTCGTGCTTCTTCAAACTCTGCTCTTCCTGCTCCAGCCGCTCAAACAAGCACCGGCGGGACTGCCTGCTCCCTCCTCCCCGCGCCCGGCTGTGCTGCCGCGCAGGCCTCACCGCCCCGTCGTACTCCCATCGCTGGCCTAGACATCCCTCTACTCACCCACACCTGTTGTTATTCTCCGGCGATGGCAGACGAACCAGTAAACCCTCGTACAGTCGTACTCCCCTCCGCGTGGGAAACAACTGCCGAGTCTTCCCTGCCTTCGTGTCGTTCACTTCCTAGGCCTCGCCGTCGTCCACCGCCCTGGTGCTCTCGGCGCGGCCTGGTCAACGTGGTCAACGACCGACATGCATCTGAAGGGGATTGTACATGGAGAGGCTGACAGCTGGGTCCACGACCGCACGCAAGGAAATGCCTCCTTATTACGCGCAAAATAATGATTCCTCCACTTGACATCTGGGACCCACCGAAAGGGCCTCTGTATTTCAGGAAAAATACGTTACCGCCGATGACAGCTTGGACCCACCAGCTATATCTTCGCACGCAAGGAAGTGCCTCCTTATTACGCACAAAAAATGAATACTTCCCCTGCTAGCTGGGACCCAGTATAGTGGCAGGCTGACTTGTGGGCCTACTAAGTTGACGGGGACGGAGGGCTTTGTCAACTTAGTCAATATGCACGATTCTAGCTCTAGTGACCGTACGATGTCCATCCAACGACCGTAGTGCTTCTTCAACCTCTGGTCTTCTTGCTCTAGCCGCCCAAACCAGCGCCGGTCGTGCCTCATGCTCCTGCCTCCCGTGGCCGGCTGTGATGCGGCGGAGGCCTCACCGCCCCCTACTACTCCCACCGCTGGCCAGGCCATCCCTGTACTCACCCACACCCCCTGTTATTCTGCGGCGACGGCAGTCTCACACCGCAGCGAACCAGTGAACCCTCATACTCCTATACGCGTGGGCATCCACTGCCGCATCTTCCCCGGCTCTGTGTCGTCCCCTTCCTAGGCCTCGCCGTCGTCCACCGCCCTGATGCTCTTGGCGCGGCATGGTCAACGTGGTTAAGGAATGGCTTCCATCGGATGTGGACTGTACATGGAGAGGCTGACAGCTGGGTCCACGACGACAGCAAGGAATTGCCTCATTATTATGCGGAAAATAATGATTCCTCCACCTGACAGCAGGGACCCATCGGACGGGCCACCGTATTTCACGAAAAAAACGTTTCCCCCTGACTGTTGGGACCCAGCGGACGGGCCACCATATTGCGCGAAAAAACGTTCCCCCCGCTGTCAGCTCGGACCCACAGGAAGCGCCTCCTTATTACGCACAAAAAAAATCAATACTCCCCCTGCTGGTTGGGAACCACCTTGGTGGGAGGCTGACTTGTGGGCCTACTAAGTTGACGGGGATGGAGTGCTTTGTCAACTTAGTCAATATGAACGATTCTAGCTCCAGTGATTGTACGATGTCCATCCAACGGCTGTAGTGCTTCTTCAACCTCTGGTCTTGTTGCTCTAGCCGCCCAAAGCAGCGCCGGTCGTGCCGCATGCTCCTGCCTCCCGTGACCGGCTGTGCTGCCGCGGCTGCCTCACCGCCCCCTACTATTCCTACCGCCGGCCAAGCCATCCCTCTACTCACCCACACCCCATGTTATTCTGCGGCGATGGCAGCCTCACACAGCAGCGAACCAGTGAACCCTCGTACTCCTCTATGTGTGGGCATCCACTACCACGTCTTCCCCGGCTCCGCGTTGTCCCCTTGCTAGGCCTCGCCGTCGTCCACCGCCCTGGTGCTCTCGGTGCGGCATGGTCAACGTGGTCAAGGAACGGCTTCCATCGCACGTGGACTGTACGTGGAGAGGTTGACAGCTGGGTCCACGGCCGCAGCAAGGAAGTGCCTCCTTATTACGCAATAATTATTCCTCCACCTAACATCGGGGAACCACCGGATGGGCCACCGTATTTCGCGAAAAAAATGTTTCCCCCTCACTGCTGGGACCCACCAGCTACATCTTCGCACGCAAGGAAGTGCGTCCGGGCAAAAAAACGATTAGCCTCCCTGACTGCTGGGACCCACCAGCTACATCTTCGTAGGCAAGGAAGTGCCTGACAGTCGGGACCTGGTCGAAGCGTACGTACCGTTGTCATTCTGGTCGCGAATGTGTACATACATACTGGTCGATGTAGAGGCGCACACGTTTCGTAGCAGAGGCGCGACGTAGCATGTACACGTACGTACATCGGCCAGTGTGCAAGAAAGAAAATACGGCCACGTACGTACATACAGGAAGGGTCTCGAACGCCTACTCACACACACGTACGGCTAGGGCTCGTGTACATGGCTGGGTCGGAACGGTGAAACAGCGTCGTCATCGTGTTCATGGGGAGCCAACCTGCTGGGTCGGAACGGAATGCGTCATCGTGTTCATCGGGAGGGCTTGGATGGATCAGCCGATGGAAACGATGCCTGGCGTACCGTGGAACGGAGGAAACGGCCTTGTGTTCGTCCGGCCACGGTCGAAACGGGATCCTGTTCATCGGGAGGGGTCTGGCGTACCGCAAAACGGAGGAAACGGACCTCCTACGATCGAAACGGGGGTCCTGTTGATCGGGAGGGGTGTGGCGTACCGCAAAACGGAGGAAACAGGCTTGTGTTGGAGCGCTACGGATGAAAC
Source organism: Secale cereale (assembly GCA_902687465.1). Lineage (NCBI taxonomy): Eukaryota > Viridiplantae > Streptophyta > Magnoliopsida > Poales > Poaceae > Secale > Secale cereale. The sequence continues at coordinate 877,109,591 of LR738710.1, forward strand.
GGAGGTCCTGTTCATCGGGAGGGGTGTGGCGTACCGCAAAACGGAGGAAACGGACTTGTGTTGGAGCGCTACAGTCGAAACAGGGGTCCTGTTCATCGGGAGGGGTGCGGCGTACCGCAAAACGGGACTCCATGGGATACTGTTCATCACCACCCTTGACCGCCTCCAGCCTCCATGGGCTATTGTTCAACCACCGTCGACCTCCTCCGGCCTCCACCTGCGACTGTTCAGCCCCCATCGCGCGCTACTCTACCGGCTACTGTTCAACCAGCCCTCTCCACGGGCTCCTGTTCAACCACCCCTCAACGAGCTACTGTTCATCCAGCCCTCCACTGTCTATTGTTCATGCAGCCCTCCACTGGATGGTCCTATTCATGCAGCCCTCCGCGGGGTCCTGTTCATGCAGCCCCAACCGTCTCGATCGAACAGGGTCCTGTTCATGCAGAGACAACACCATGGGGTCCTGTTCAGCCACCCCCACCGGGAACTGTTCATCCAAATGACACCCCCCAGCAACGCTCACTGTTCATGCAGAGGCAGCATCGATCGGCTTCAGTTAGCAGCAGTAGCGAAGGAATCGCTTGATCGGGTTCAGTTAACAGCCATCGATCGATCGCTCGGGTTCAGTAACGTGTAGCCTGCAGTGCAATCGCTCGGGTTCAGTTAGAGCCCAACGCCTCGCTCGGGTTCGGTTAGAGCCCAATGCCTCGCACCCACGCGCGTGCGTGTATGAGAGAAACGTGCATCGCTCGGCCCCGACCACCCGCCATAACCAGGATCACCCCGATATTTCGCCCTCACTTCTACCACGGTTTTTTCCATTATGGACGGCCCAAAGAATGTCATGCAGCTGCGTCTCCGGCCCGCCCAGGACAAAAAGCCCATTTTCTGTCATGATTTTTTGTCAAAGAAGTAGGACCGCACCACATCTATGATGATACCGTGTTTTGTCACAATTATTGTCATAGAAGTGTCATAAGTATGACAGAAAAAAGTTTTGTTCGGCCCAAAATGTCACGGATGTGTCTTTTTTTGTAGTGATAGTATAAGCAGTTTTCTTGCAATTTTATCATGTTGGAAACATAGCGAGGCGGAGATGTAGTTCCTCTCTCATAATAATTGCAAGTAGGAGAAGCAAGCACATGCATATTATACTCATTAAAATCATCATGTGTAACAGAAAAGGCAACCCATCAATATAATCCTTAATAAGTGCAAACTTCTCTAATATAGTGTAGTTTGGAGAATTCAAAAAGATAATAGGACTATCATGCGTAGGTGCAATAGCAACAATCTCATGTTTAAATAAGGTACTATAGCAAGTTCATCTCCATAAGCATAATTCATATTGGCATCTTGGCCACAATCATAGCAAGCATCATCAAATAGGGATATTTCAAAAGAATCCAAGGGATCATAGCAATCATCATAGCATTCGTCCTTCGGTAAGCACGAAGAAAAATTAAACAATGTATGAGTTGAAGAGTTACTCTCATTAGAAGGTGGGCACGGGTAGCTAATCCGTTCTTCCTCCTTTTGTTCTTCGCTCTCCTCGTCATCTTTTTCATCCAATGAGCTCACAATGTCATTAATTTCTTCTTCCATAGACTCCTGCAAAATATTAGTCTCTTCTTGGACAGCGGAGTAGTCCTCAATATATGGTTTAACATAGGCATTAGAAGCATAATTATCATAACAATATTTAAATATGGCAAAATTTTCAGATTTGTAAAGAGTAGCATCATACTTTTCAATCAAAGAAGCAATTTCATAAGCACCCTTAAAAGCAAAAAAATCTTCAATTTGTTGAACATCATAGTAACTATAAACACCCTTAGCATACGCAGATACGATTCCATTATCTCTAAACTCACATTGGTAGGGAAAGTGTTTCGTAGGGTCTTCAGAACAACAAGTACAATCATAAATTTCACATAAATTCCAAGCACAGCATTGCAAACGATGAATTTGATCCCGTAAAAGTTTCCCTTTTTCTGATATGATGTGTCGCACATAACAAGCATGCTCATCTAAAGATTTTCCCTCAACTAAGCTACTTGGGGTTTCAGCCCGAGCACATAGGGATCGAAGATGATCCAAGTAATAAGCTTCAGTAGTGTGATAGATTTTGAGTGGTTCTTCAACCATTGGTATAGTAGGTACCACTAATTTTTTTGGTATTTTGCGTTTCCTACCCATAACTAAAGATAGAGAACAACTTAGAACAGCAAATAAAATCTACTTAGTGATAAAGCAAACAAGCACACACGAGAATATTCACCCCACGCTATTGCTCCCCGGCAACGGTGCAAGAAACACGCAATAGTCTTCACACAGTGAAGTCAAACAGATCAGGCGAGCAAGCAATGACTTCACGAAGACAAACTGAAATGTAAATGAGTTGGAAGATAGAACCAGTAGCTATGTGAAGACAAGGATTTGGTAGACCAGTTCTAGTTGTTGTGACAATTATACATCTGGTTAGGGAGGCTAAGATTGAACTAAGAAGACCTCGTCTTCACCTTATTCCCCTTGAGATAAGGACACCCAGTCCTCGCCCAATCACTTTGTTAAGTCTTCAAGGTAGACTTCCAAACCTTCACAGACTCCGTTCACTGGAGATCCACAATGACTCTTGGATGCTCAGAATGTAACGCCTAATCGGCTGGAGGATGCACGGTCCTGAAGTGTAACAAGTCTTTAGGTCATGCGGACAGAAAGACTTTAGTGATGCCTAACACTCTTTGGCTCTGGGTGTTTTGGGCTTTGTCCTCGCAAGGATCTCTCTCTCTCAAAGGCTTCGGAGGTGGGTTGCTCTCAAACGAGAAAAGCCGTGTACTAACTTTGAGCAGCCACCAATTTATTTATAGCCTAGAGGCAACCCAACATGATATGTCTGAAATGACCCTAAGTCACTAAGGAACCTACACGTGTCCAACGGTCGGATTTCAAACACATGCGGCAGCTTGGCTTGGGCTATAAGCAAAGCTGACTCATCCAACTCTGGATAAGATTTGCTCTCATTGTCTTCGCTCGAAGACATAGGATTTTGGTTGAGCATCATCTTGATAACCCACAAGTGTAGGGGATCAGTTGTAGCCTCTATCGATAAGTAAGAGTGTCGAACCCAACGAGGAGCTAAAGGCAAAACAAATATTCCCTCAAGTTCTATCGACCACCGATACAACTCTACGCACGCTTGACGTTTACTTTACCTAGAACAAGTATGAAACTAGAAGTAGTTTGTAGTTTTTGTGGGATAGGTTTGCAAGAATATAAAGAACACGTAAATAAAACTAGGGGCTGTTAAGATAAAGAAACAATAAAGTTAATATAGCGAGTGTGCAAAAGTGGTGGTAGGAGTTGCGAAATTGCCCCTAAGCAATTGACTACGTTACTAGACCGATAGCAAGTTTTATGTGGGGAGGCCTCTGCTAGCATGTCATTCCTTACTTGGAATTCTATGCACTTATGATTGGAACTATTAGTAAGTATCCACAACTACTAACATTCATTAAGGTAAAACCCAACCATAGCATTAAGATATATTGGTCCCCCTTCAATCCCGTATGCATCAATTTCTACGCTAGGTTGAAGCTTCTGTCACTCTTGCCCTCCAATACGTAGTCCTATCAACATACAACTAACCCTATGGTGTGATCCACACGCGCGCTCATATGATGGGCACCAAAGGACAGCAACACAACCACAAGCAATTTAAATCAATCATAGCAATTCACCAATCACCGATAGGACAACGATAATCTACTCAGACATCATAGGATGGCAACACATCATTGGATAATAATATGAAGCATAAAGCACCATGTTCAAGTAGAGGGTACATCGGGTTGCAGAGAGTGGACCGCTGTAGATAGATGGGGGAAGGTGATGGAGATGTTGGTGAAGATGACGGAGGTGTTGGTGTAGATTGCCGTCACACGATGATGGCCTCGGTGGCACTCCGGCGCCACCGGAAGCGAGGGGGAGAGAGCCCCCCTCCTTCTCATTCTTCCTTGGCCTTCTCCCCTTGTGGGAGAAGGGTTTCCCCTCTGGTCCATTGCCTCCATGGCGGCGGAGGGGCGAGAGCCCCTCCGAGATTGGATCTGTCTCTCTATATCTCTCTGTTTCGGCGTTCCCAGATTCTGGCCCTTCACCATTTCTTATATTCCCGGAGATGCGTAACTCTGATTGGGCTGATTTTTTGACATGATTTTTATCCAGATATTAGCTTTCTTGCGGCAAAAGAAGGGCATCAACCGCCTTACGGTGTGGCCACGAGGGCCCAGGGCGCGCCTACCCCTGGTGGGCGCGCCCCCTGCCTCGTGGCCCACTCGGGCATCGTCTCATGTTGGTTCCGCTTCCCAAAATTCACATATATTCCAAAAAAATCTCCGTCCATTTTTATCCCGTTTGGACTTCATTTGATATGGATATTATGCGAAACAAAAAACATGCAACAAACAGGAACTGGCACTGGGCACTGGATCAATATGTTAGTCCCAAAAAATAGTATAAAAGTTGCCAAAAGTATATGAAAGTTGTAGAATATTGGCATGGAACAATCAAAAATTATAGATACGACGGAGACGTATCACATCACTTCAGTCATCTGACTTTGTTCTCTTGGACCCCACTTAATAGTATGGTGGTTCCTATGACTCAAGAAAGAAGAAAAGGAAACTACGAAAGAAACTATGTCTTCGCGCTCCACAGTCTTCAAGTGAATATCTTCAACGTGAATGTCTTCACGAACCACCATTGTCTTCAATGTCTTCATACATTTTTAGGGGTCGTCTCTGGTGGGTAAACCGAATCAATGAGGGACTACTACTTGTGTTATCCTGCAATTCTCACAAACACAGTAGTCTCTCAACCACGTTTGTCGTCAATACTCCAAAACCAACTAGGGGTGGCACTAGATGCACTTACAATCTCCCCCTTTTTGGTGATTGATGACAAACTGGTTGAAGTTTCCAACGGGGATATAAATATGTGAAAGTTAAAGAACGCGAGCATTGGCTTCATGAAACTGAGAGGGCTCCCCCTGAAGATCTACATATAAGTAATTTGCCTTTGAATGCAAATGCACATGGAAAGTTCTGCTTTGTGGAGATCTCCCTCAATCTTATGAAGACAATTCATCATGCATACAAAGATGTAGTGAAGATAATGATATGCATAATGAGAAATGGGTGTCTGCTGGATGCTTTCATGCGCATAAGATAGATATTCAACCAAGCAATAGAAACAGCGGAAAATGTAGGAGACGACCCATCAAGTTTTAAGTGTTACAACTCAAAAACCAATAGTTCAAGAACGAGGGTTGCAAGAACTTAGTAAAAATAAGCACCCGACCCATATATGGACCCGCTTGAAGACTATCAACTCATATGCTTCTCCCCCTTTTGTCAGCAATGACCAAAAAGGTTCGAAGACATAGAGTGTCTACTCGTTCCCATGAGGTGTTGGTGAAGATGTTGGGGCAGCAGGGTCGATGTTAGAGTTGGGCGGTGCAGAGGGGCCTGATGCAGAATCCTGATGGAGTGAAGCCATCACTGGTGAAGTGGCGTCGTCTTCTTCATCTATGACTCGTGCAACAACAGTTGGAGCCGAAGATGAATACTCAGAATATTCAAGAGAAGGAGTTGGACGCCAACTTGTTGATTATGGAGGCCTGGAGTCAAATTTGAAGCACTTGGTGAAGCCATCTGCATGAAGATCATCTTCAGAACAAAGCAGTGTGAGGCTCTTCCAGGACCATCGGCAGGCTTCATGGGCAACAAATGAGTTCTTGGTTGCCAGGTTGCGAATACGATTGACATCAACGAGAAGACTCTGCATCATGTGCTTCAACCAGCCATGATGCATGTCCTGCTTCTGGTGAAGTGATACAATAAGCTCTCTGTCATTCAGGACACGAGCACGCTTCTGAGGCATGTGAGCTACCATGCTGGCTGTTGCATCAGTGTTGGCATGATGCGCTAGACGAAGCTGACCAACAAGAGGACCATCAGGAGAAGGAGGATTGGGCACATGAACGCCTTCAATAGGTTGATTGAAGCTTTGAAAGGTGGCATTGTCTTCATGTATGGGCTTCTTGGCAGGCTCGGGGTATATGGCTTCATATGACATATCAACTTCAGGAAAAAATACAACATGATTGCGTGTTGAAGCCTGATAGTGATTGTAGAGTGAAGCTTAATGAGCCGCATGTGTTGGGAAGGTAGCATGCAATTTCAAAAAAAACTACGATCACGCAAGATCTATCTAGGAGATGCATAGCAATGAGACGGGAAGAGTGTGACTACGTACCCTCATAGACCGAAAGCGGAAGCGTCAGATTAACGCGGTTGATGTACTCGAACGTCTTCGTGATTCAACCGATCAAGCACCGAACGTACGGCACCTCCGAGTTCAACACATGTTCAGCTTGATGATGTCCATCGAGGTCTTGATCCAGTAGAGGGTCGACGGAGAGTTCCGGCAGCACGACGGCGTGTTGACGGTGATGGTGAAGTAGATCGCGCAGGGCTTCGCCTAAGCACTACGACAATATGACCTGAGGTGTAAACTATGGAGGGAGGCACCGCACACGGCTAAGAGAATAACTTGTGTGTTCTAGGGTGCCCCCTTCCCCACGTATATAAAGGAGGGAGGGAGAGGAGGCTGACCGGCCCCTAGGGTGCGCCAAGGAAAGGAGTCCTACTATGACTCCTAGTCCTAGTCGGATTCCTCCTCAAGGAAGGGGGGAGGAAGGAGAGGTAGAGGGAGAGGGAAAGGGGGGCGCCGCCCCCTTCCCCTAGTCCAATTCGGACTGCTATGGGGGGGGCGCGGCCACCCCTTGCGGCCCTTCTCTCTTTTCACTAAGGCCCATGTAGGCCCATTAGTTCCCCGGGGGGTTCCGATAACCCTCCGGCACTCTGATATTTACCTGGTACCTCTCGGAACTCATCCGTTGTCCGAATAACATCGTCCAATATATCATTCTTTATGTCTCGACCATTTCAAGACTCATCGTCATGTCCGTGATCTCATTTGGGACTCCGAACAATCTTCGATCACCAAAACCTCATAACTCATATTACAAATCGTCATCGAACGTTAAGCGTGCGGACCCTACGGGTTCGAGAACTATGTAGACATGACCGAGACACCTCACCGGTCAATAACCAATAGCGGAACCTGGATGCTCTGATTGGCTCCTACATATTCTAAGAATATCTTTGTCGGTCAAACTGTAATGACAACATACGTTATTCCCTTTGTCATCAGTATGTTACTTGCCCGAGATTCGATCGTCGGTATCTTCATACCTAGTTCAATCTCGTTACTCAAGTCTCTTTACTCGTTCCGTAATACATCATCCCGTGACTAACTCATTATTCATTTGCTTGAAAGGCTTATTATGATGTGTATTACCGAGAGGGCCAAGAGATACCTCTCCGATACTCGGAGTGACAAATCCTATTCTCGATCTATGCCTACTCAACAAACACCTTCGGAGATACCTGTAGAGCATATTTATAATCACCCAGTTACATTTTGATGTTTGATAGCACACAAGGCATTCCTCCGGTATCCGGGAGTTGCATAATCTCATAGTCTGATGAATTTGTATTTGACATGAAGAAAGCAGTAGCGATAAAAACTGAACGATCAATAAGCTAAGCTAACAGATGGGTCATGTCCATCACATCATTCTCCTAATGATGTGATCCCATTAATCAAATGACAACACATGTCTATGGTTAGGAAACTCAACCATCTTTGATTATTGAGCTAGTCTAGTAGAGGCTTACTAGGGACAGAGAGTTTCATCTATGTATTCACACATGTATCAAGTTTCCAGTTAATACAATTCTAGCATGAATAAAAGACATTTATCATGATATATAAGGAAATATAAATAACAAATTTATTATTGCCTCTAGGGCATATTTCCTTCAGTCTCCCACTTGCACTAGAGTCAATAATCTAGATTGCATAGTAATGATTCTAACACCCATGGAGTCTTGGTGTTGATCATGTTTTGCTCGTGGAAGAGGCTTAGTTAACGGGTCTGCAACATTCAGATCTGTATGTATTTTGCAAGTCTCTATGTCTCCCTCTTTTACTTGATCGCGGATATAGTTGAAGCGTCTCTTGATGTGCTTGGTTCTCTTGTGAAACCTGGATTCCTTCGCCAAGGCAATTGCTCCAGTGTTGTCACAAAAGATTTTCATTGGACCTGATGCACTAGGTATTACACCTAGATCGGATATGAACTCATTCATCCAGACTCCTTCATTTGCTACTTCCGAAGCAGTTATGTACTCCGCTTCACACGTAGATATGGCCATGACGCTCTGCTTGGAACTACACCAACTGACAGCTCCACCGTTCAACAAAAATACATATCCAGTTTGTGACTTAGATGTATCTGGATCTGTGTCAAAGCTAGCATCGACGTAACCGTTTACGACGAGTTCTTTGTCACCTCCATAAACGAAAAACATATCCTTTGTCCTTTTCAGGTATTTCAGGATGTTCTTGACTGTTGTCCAGTGATCCACTCCTGGATTACTTTGGTACCTCCCTGCCAAACTTATGGCAAGGCACACATCAGGTCTGATACACAGCATTGCATACATGATAGAACCTATGGCTGAAGCATAGGGAATGACTTTCATTTTCTCTTTATCTTCTGTAGTGGTCGGGCATTGAGTCTGACTCAACTTCACACCTTGTAATACAGGAAAGAACCCTTTCTTTGACTGATCCATTTTGAACTTCTTCAAAACTTTATCAAGGTATGTGCTTTGTGAAAGTCCAATTAAACATCTTGATCTATCTCTATAGATCTTGATGCCCAATATATAAGCAGCTTCACTGAGGTCTTTCATTGAAAAATTCTTATTCAAGTATCCTTTTATGCTATCCAGAAATTCTACATCATTTCCAATCAACAATATGTCATCCACATATAATATCAAAAATGATATAAAGCTCCCACTCACTTTCTTGCAAATACAGGCTTCTCCGAAAGTCTATATAAAACTGTATGCTTTGATCACTTCATCAAAGCGTATATTCTAACTCTGAGATGCTTGCACCAGTCCAAAGATGGATCGCTGGATCTTGCACAATTTGTTAACACCTTTAGGATCGACAAAACCTTCTAGTTGCATCATATACAACTCTTCTTTGATAAATCCATTAAGGAATGCAGTATTGACATCCATTTTCCATATTTCATAAGCATAAAATGCGGCAATTGCTAACATGATTCGGACAGACTTAAGCATCGCTACGGGTGAGAAGGTCTCATCGCAGTCAACTCCTTGAACTTGCCGAAAACCTTTCGCAACAAGTCGAGCTTTGTAGAAAGTAACATTACCATCGGCGTCAGTATTCTTCTTAAAGATCCATTTAATTTCAATGGCTTGCCGATCATCTCACAAGTCAACTAAAGTCCATACTTTGTTCTCATACATGGATCTCATCTTAGATTTCATGGCCTCAAGCCATTTTGTGGAATCTGGGCTCATCATCGCTTACTCATAGTTCATAGGTTCGTCATGGTCTATTAACATCACTTCCAGAATAGGATTACCATACCACTCTGGTGCGTCACGTACTCTAGTTCACCTACGAGGTTCGGTAGTAACTTGATATGAAGTTTCATGATCGTCATCATTAGTTTCCTCACTAATTGGTGTAGACATCACGAGAACTATTTTCTATGATGAGCCATTTCCAATTCGAGAGTAGGTACTATTACCACATCAAGTTCTACTCTCCTCCCACTCACTTCTTTTGAGAGAAACTCCTTCTCTAAAAAGGATCCATTCTTAGCAACAAAAGTCTTGCCTTCGGGTCTATGATAGAAGGTGTACCCAACAGTTTCTTTTGGGTATCCTATGAAGACACACTTCTCTGATTTGGGTTCAAGCTTATCAGGCTGAAGCTTTTTCACATAAGCATCGCAACCCCAAACTTTAAGAAACGACAGCTTAGGTTTCTTGCCAAACCATAGTTCATACGGTGTCGTCTCAACGGATTTAGATGGTGCCCTATTTAACGTGAATGTAGTTGTCTCTAATGGATAACCCCAAAATGATAGTGCTAAATCGGTAAGAGACATCATATATCGCACCATATTATCTAATAAAGTACGGTTACGACGTTCGGACACACCATTGCGTTGTGGTGTTCCAGGTGGCGTGAACTGTGAAACTATTCCACATTGTTTCAAATGAAGACCAAACTCGTAACTCAATTATTCGCCTCCGCGATCAGATCGTAGAAACTTTATTTTCATGTTACGATGATTCTCTACTTCACTCTGAAATTCTTTGAACTTTTCAAATGTGTCAGGCTTATGTTTCATTAAGTAGATATACCCATATCTGCTCAAATCATCTGTAAAAGTCAGAAAATAACGATACCCGTCGCGAGCCTCAACACTCATCAGACCGCATACATCGGTATGTATTATTTCCAATAAGTCAGTTGCTCGCTCCATTGTTCCGGAGAATGGAGTTTTAGTCATCTTGCCCACGAGGCATGGTTCGCAAGTATCAAATGATTCATAATCAAAGTGCTTCCAAAATTCCATGTGCACGGAGTTTCTTCATGCGCTTTACACCAATATCACATAAACGGGAGTGCCACAAATATGTTGCACTATCATTATCAACTTTGCATCTTTTGGATTCAATATTATGAATATGTGTATTTCCACGATCGAGATTCAACAAAAATAGAGCACTCATCAAGGGTGCATGACCATAAAAGATATTACTCATATAAATAGGACAACCATCATTCTCTGATTTAAATGAATAACCGTCTCGCAACAAACAAGATCCAGATAAAATGTTCGTGCTCAACGCTGTCACCAAATAACAATTATTTAGGTCTAAAACTAATCCCGAAGGTAGATGTAGAGGTAGTGTGCCGACGGTGATCACATCGACTTTGGAACCGTTTCCCACGCACATCGTCTCCTCGTCCTTAGCCAATCTTCGTTTAATCCGTAGCCCATGTTTTGAGTTACAAATATTAGCAACCGAACCAGTATTAAATACCCAGGCGCTACTACGAGCAATAGTAAGGTACACATCAATAACATGTATATAAAATATACCTTTGTTCACTTTGCCATCCTTCTTATCCGCCAAATACTTGGGGCAGTTCCGCTTCCAGTGACCAGTCCCTTTGAAGTAGAAGCACTCAGTTTCAGGCTTGGCTCCAAACTTGGGTTTCTTCCCGGGAGTAGCAACTGGCTTGCTATTCTTATTGAAGTTCCCCTTCTTTCCCTTGCCCTTTTTCTTGAAACTAGTGGCTTTGTTAACCATCAACACTTGATGCTCCTTTTTTATTTTTACCTTCGCAACTTTGAGCATTGCGAAGAGCTCGGGAATTGTCTTATCCATCCCTTGCATATTATAGTTCATCACGAATCCTTTATAGCTTGGTGGCAGTGATTGAAGAACTCTGACAATAACATTATCATCTGGAATATTAATGAAGGAAATATGCCCTAGAGGCAATAATAAAGTTATTATTTATTTCCTTATATCATGATAAATGTTTATTATTCATGCTAGAATTGTATTAACCGGAAACTTAGTACATGTGTGAATACATAGACAAAACAGAGTGTCCCTAGTATGCCTCTACTAGACTAGCTCATTGATCAAAGATGGTTATATTTCCTAGCCATAGACATGAGTTTTCATTTGATCAACAGGATCACATCATTAGGAGAATGATGTGACGGACAAGACCCATCTGTTAGCTTAGCACTATGATCATTTAGTTTTACTGCTATTGCTTTCTTCATGACTTATACATGTTCCTATGACTATGAGATTATGCAACTCCCGAATACCGGAGGAACAACTTGTGTGCTATCAAACGTCACAACGTAACTGGGTGATTATAAAGATGCTCTACAGGTGTTTCCGAAGGTGTTCGTGGTGTTGGCATAGATCAAGAATAGGATTTGTCACTCCGAGTGTCGGAGAGGTATCTCTGGGCCCTCTCGGTAATATACATCATAATAAGCCTTGCAAGCAAATGACTAATGAGTTAGTCACGGGATGATGTATTACGGAACGAGTAAAGAGACTTACCGGTAACGAGATTGAACTAGGTATTGAGATACCGACGATCGAATCTCGGGCAAGTAACATACCGATGACAAAGGGAACAACGTATGTTGTTATGCGGTTTGACTGATAAAGATCTTCGTAGAATATGTAGGAGCCAATATGAGCATCCAGGTTCCGCTATTGGTTATTGGTCGGAGATGAGTCTCGGTCATGTCTACATAGTTCTCGAAGCCGTAGGGTCCGCAGGCTTAACGTTTGATGACGATCGGTATTATGAGTTTATGAGTTTTGATGTACCGAAGGTAGTTCGAAGTCCCGGATAAGATCACGGACATGACGAGGAGTCTCGGAATGTCCGAGACGTAAAGATTGATATATTGGACGACTATATTCGGACACCGAAAGCGTTCCATAAAGTTTCAGAATTAACCGGAGTGCCGGGGGGTTACCGGAACCCCCCAGGGAAGCTATGGGCCTTAATGGGCCATAGGAGAAAGAGAGAGGGAGGGCCAGGGCTGCCCCCCCCCCACCCCTTGGTCCGAATTGGACAAGGAAGGAGGGGGGGGCCTTTCCTTCTTCCTCTCCCTCTCCTTCCTTCCCCCCTTCTCCCTCTTGGTGATTCCTACTAGGAATAGGATTGCAATCCTATTCCTAGTAGGATTCCTCCTCCTTGGCACGCCATAGGGGCTGGCCGGCCTCCCCCTTGCTCCTTTATATACGGGGGCAGGGGGCACCTCTAGACACACAAGTTAATCTCTCCAGCCGTGTGCGGTGCCCCCCTCCACAGAAACACACCTCGGTCATACCGTTGTAGTGCTTAGGCGAAGCCCTGCGCCGGTAACTTCATCATATCCGTCACCACGCCGTCGTGCTGACGAAACTCTCCCGTGAAGCTCAACTGGATCAACAGCTCGTGGGACGACATCGTTGAACGTGTGCCGAACGCGGAGGTGTCGTACGTTCGGTGCTTGATCGGTTGGATCGCGAAGAAGTTCGACTACATCAACCGCGTCACTTGACGCTTCCGCTTTCGGTCTATGAGGGTATGTAGACACACTCCCCCCTCTCGTTGATATGCATCTGGTAGATAGATCTTGCGTGATCGTAGGAAAATTTTAAAATACTACGTTTCCCAACAGTGGTATCAGAGCCAGGTTTATGCGTAGATGATATGCATGAGTAGAACACAAGTGAGTTGTGGACGATACTAGTCATACTGCTTACCAGCATGTCATACTTTGCCTCGGCGGTATTGTGAGATGAAGCGGCCCGGACCGACATTACGCGTACGCTTACGCGAGACTGGTTTCACCGTTATGAGCACTCGTTGCTTAAAGGTGACTGGCGGGTGTCTGTCTCTCTCACTTTAGCTGAAACTAGTGTGGCTACGCCCGGTCCTTGTGAAGGTTAAAACAGCACATACTTGACGAAACCTCGTTGTGGTTTTGTATGCGTAGGTAAGAACGGTTCTTGCTAAGCCTGTAGCAACCACGTAAAACTTGCAACAACAAAGTAGAGGACGTCTAACTTGTTTTTGCAGGGCATGTTGTGATGTGATATGGTCAAGACATGATGAGTTGTACGGTTTTGTATGAGATGATCATGTTTTGTAAAGTTATCGGCAACTGGCATGAGCCATATGGTTGTCGCTTTATTGTATGAAATACAATCGCCATGTAATTGCTTTACTTTATCACTAAGCGATAGCGATAGTCGTAGAAGCAATAGTTGGCGAGACGACAACGATGCTACGATGGAGATCAAGGTGTCGCGCCGGTGATGAAGGTGGTCATGACGGTGCTTTCAAGATGGAGATCAAAAGCACAAGATGGTGATGGCCATATCATGTCACATATTTTTGATTGCATCTGATGTTTATCTTATTATGCTTCTTATTTTGCTTAGTTCGACGGTAGCATTATAAGATGATCCCTTACAAAATTTCAAGGTATAAGTGTTCTCCCTGAGTATGCACCGTTGCGAAAGCTTGTCGTGCCGAGACACCACGTGATGATCGGGTCTGATAAGCTCTACATTCAAATACAACGGGTGTAAGCCAGTTTTGCACACGCGGAATACTCGGGTTAAACTTGACGAGCCTAGCATATGCAGATATGGCCTCGGAACGCTGGAGACCGAAAGGTCGAGCCTGAATCATATAGTAGATATGATCAACATAAGATGTTCACCATTGAAACTACTTCATCTCACGTGATGATCGGACATGGTTTAGTTGATATGGATCACGTGATCACTTAGATGATTAGAGGGATGTCTATCTAAGTGGGAGTTCTTTAGTAATATGATTAATTGAACTTTAATTTATCATGAACTTAGTCCTGGTAGTATTAGCATATCTATGTTGTAGATCAATAGCTCGCGATGTAGCTCCCCGTTTGTTTTTATATGTTCCTGGAGAAAACAAAGTTGAAAGATGTTAGTAGCAATGATGCGGACTTGTTCCGTGATCTGAGGATTTTCCTCATTGCTGCACAGAAGTATTATGTCCTTGATGCATCGCTAGGTGACAAACATATTGCAGGAGCAGATGCAGACGTTATGAATGTTTGACAAGCTCGGTATGATGACTACTTGATAGTTTAGTGCGCCATGCTTTACGGCTTATAACCGGGACTTCAAAAACATTTTGAATGCCACGGAGCATATGAGATGTTCCAAGAGTTGAAATTAGTATTTCATACTCATGCCCGTGTCGAGAGGTATGAGACCTCTGACAGTACTTCGCCTACAAGATGGAGGAGAATAGCTCAACCAGTGAGCATGTGCTCAGATTGTCTAGGTACTACAATTGCTTGAATCAAGTGGGAGTTAATCTTCCAGATAAGATAGTAATTGACAAAGTTCTCTAGTCACTATCACCAAGTTAGTAGAACTTCGTGATGAACTATAATATGCAAGGGATGACAAAAGTAATTCCCGAGCTCTTCGCGATGCTGAAATCGGCGAAGGTAGAAATCAAGAAAGAGCATCAAGTGTTGATGCTTAACAAGACCACTTGTTTCAAGTAAAGGGCAAAGGGATAGAAAGGTAACTTCAAAAAGAATGGCAAGCAAGTTGTCACTCCCATGAAGAAACCCAAAGCTAAACTCAAGCCTGAAACTAAGTGCTTCTACTGCAAAGGAAATGGTCACTGGAAGTGGAACTGCCCTAGATACTTGGCGGATAAGAAGGATGGCAAAGTGAACAAAGGTATATTTGATATACAGATTATTGATGTGTACTTTACTAGTGTTCATAGCAACCCCAGGGTATTTGATACCGGTTCAGTTGCTAAAATTAGTAACTCGAAACGAGAGTTGCAGAATGAACAGAGACTAGTTAAAGGTGAAGTGACGATGTGTGTTGGAAGTGGTTCCAAGATTGATATGATCATCATCGCACACTCCCTATACTTTCAGGATTAGTGTAGAACCTAAATAAATGTTAGTTGGCATTTGCGTTAAGCATGAATATGATTTGATCATGTTTGTTGCAATACGGTTATTCATTTAAAGTCATAGAATAATTGTTATTCTGTTTACATGAATAAAGCCTTCGATGGTCATACACCCAATGAAAATAGTTTGTTGGATATCAATTGTAATGATACACATATTCATAATATTGAAGCCAAAAGATGCAAGGTTAATAGTGCAACTTATTTGTGGCACTGCCGCTTGGGTCATATTGGTGTAAAGCGCATGAAGAAACTCCATAGTGATGGACTTTTGGAATATGAATCACTTGGTGCTTGCGAACCATGCCTCATGGGCAAGATTACTAAAACTCCGTTCTCCGGAACTATGAGCGAGCAACAGATTTGTTGGAAATCATACATACTGATGTATGTGGACCAATGAGTGTTGAAGCTCGCAGCGGGTATCATTATTTTCTGACCTTCACCGATGATTTGAGCAGATATGGGTTTATCTACTTGATGAAGCACAAGTCTGAAACATTTGAAAAATTCAAAGAATTTCATAATGAAGTAGAGAATCATCGTAACAAGAAAATAAAGTTTCTACGATCTGATCGTGGAGGTGAATATTTGAGTTACGAGTTTGGTCTTCATTTGAAACAATGTGGAATAGTTTCACAACTCACGCCACCTGGAACACCATAGCGTAATGATGTGTCCGAACATCGTAACCGTACTTTATTGGATATGGTGCGGTCTATGATGTCTCTTACTGATTTACCACTATCGTTTTGGGGTTATGCTTTAGAGACAGCTGCATTCACGTTAAATAGGGCACCATCTAAATCTGTTGAGACGACGCCTTATGAACTGTGGTGTGGCAAGAAACCAAAGTTGTCGTTTCTTAAAGTTTGGGGCTGCGATGCTTATGTGAAAAACTTCAACCTAATAAGCTCGAACCCAAGTCGGAGAAATGTGTCTTCATAGGATACCCAGAGGAGACTGTTGGGTACACCTTCTATCACAGATCCGAAGGCAAGATATTCGTTGCTAAAAATGGATCCTTTCTAGAGAAGGAGTTTCTCTCGGAAGAAATGAGTGGGAGGAAAGTGGAACTTGATGAGGTAATTGTACCTTCTCCCGAATTGGAAAGTAGTACATCACAAAAACTAGTTTCAGTGATTCCTACACCAATTAGTGAGGAAGCTAATGATGATGATCATGAAACTTCAGATCAAGTTTCTGCTGAACTTCGTAGATCAACCAGAGTACGTTCCGCACCAGAGTGGTGCGGCAACCCAGTTCTGGAAGTCATGTTACTAGACCATGATGAACCTACGAACTATGAGGAAGCGACGATGAGCCCAGATTCCGCAAAATGGCTTGAGGCCATGAAATCTGAGATGGGATCCATGTATGAGAACAAAGTGTGGACTTTGGTTGACTTGCCCGATGATCCGCAAGCCATTGAAAAGAAATGGATCTTCAAGAGGAAGACTGACGCCGACGGTAATGTTACTGTCTACAAAGCTCGACTTGTTGCGAAAGTTTTTCGACAAGTTCAAGGAGTTGACTACGATGAGACTTTCTCACCCGTAGCGATGCTTAAGTCTGTCGGAATCATGTTAGCAATTGCCGCATTTTATGAAATCTGGCAAATGAATAACAAAATTGCATTCTTTAATGGATTTATTAAAGAGGAGTTGTATAAGATGCAACCAGAAGGTTTTATCGATCCTAAAGGCGCTAACAAAGTGTGCAAGCTCCAGCGATCCATCTATGGACTGGTGCAAGCATCTTGGAGTTGGAATATATGCTTTGATGAGGTGATCAAAGCATATGGTTTTATACAGACTTACGGTGAAGCCTGTATTTACAAGAAAGTGAGTGGGAGCACTACAGCCTTTCTGATAAGTATATGTGAATGACATATTGTCGATCAGAAATGATGTAGAATTTTCTGGAAAGCATAAAGGAGTGTTTGAAAGGAGTTTTTTCAAAGAAAACCTCGGTAAAGCTGCTTACATATTGAGCCTCAAGATCTATAGAGATAGATCGAGACGCTTGATAAGTTTTTTTTTCAATGAGTACATACCTTGACAAGTTTTTGAAGTAGTTCAAAATGGATCAGTCAGAGAAGGAGTTCTTGCCTGAGTTGTGAGGTATGAAGTTGAGTAAGACTCAAGGCCCGACCTCGGCAGAAGATAGAGAAAGAATGAAAGTCATTCCCTATGCCTCAGCCATAGGTTCTACAAAGTATGACATGCTGTGTTCCAAACATATTGTGTACCTTACCATGAGTTTGGCAAGGAGGTACCAAAGTAATCCAGGAGTGGATCACTGGACAGCGGTCAAAATAATCCTTAGTTACTGGATGACCAAGGAAATGTTTTCTCGATTATGGAGGTGATAAAGAGTTCGTCGTAAAGAGTTACACCGATGCAAGCTTTGACACCAATCCAGATGACTCTAAGTATCAATCTGGATGCATATTGAAAGTGGGAGCAATTAGCTAGAGTAGCTCCATGCAGAGCATTGTAGACATAGAAATTTGTGAAATACATAGGGATTTGAATGTGACAGACCCGTTGACTAAACTTCTCTCACAAGCAAAACATGATCACACCTTATTACTCTTGGGTACTAATCACATGGCGATGTGAACTAGATTACTGACTCTAGTAAACCTTTTTGGGTATTGGTCACATGGCGATGTGAACTATAAAGTGTTAAGTCACATGGTGATGTGAACTATTGGTGTTAATCACATGGTGATGTGATCTAGATTATTGACTCTAGTGCAAATGGGAGACTGAAGGAAATATGCCCTAGAGGCAATAATAAAGTTATTATTTATGTCCTTATATCATGATAAATGTTTATTATTCATGCTAGAATTGTATTAACCGGAAACTTAGTACATGTGTGAATACATAGACAAAACAGAGTGTCCCTAGTATGCCTCTACCAGACTAGCTCATTGATAAAAGATGGTTATGTTTCCTAGCCATAGACATGAGTTGTCATTTGATCAACGGGATCACATCATTAGGAGAATGATGTGATGGACAAGACCCATCCGTTAGCTTAGCACTATGATCGTTTAGTTTTACTGCTATTCTTTCTTCATGACTTATACATGTTCCTATGACTATGAGATTATGCAACTCCCGAATACCGGAGGAACACCTTGTGTGCTATAAAACGTCACAACGTAACTGGGTGATTCAAAAGATGCTCTACAGGTGTCTCCGAAGGTGTTCGTGGTGTTGGTATAGATCAAGAATAGGATTTGTCACTCCGAGTGTCGGAGAGGTATCTCTGGGCCCTCTCGGTAGTACACATCATAATAAGCCTTGAGAGCAAATGACTAATGAGTTAGTCACGGGATGATGTATTACGGAACGAGTAAAGAGACTTACCGGTAACGAGATTGAACTAGGTATTGAGATACCTATGATCGAATCTCGGGCAAGTAACATACCGATGACAAAGGGAACAACGTATGTTGTTATGCGGTTTGACCAATAAAGATCTTCGTAGAATATGTAGGAGCCAATATGAGCATCCAGGTCCCGCTATTGGTTATTGGCCGGAGATGAGTCTCGGTCATGTCTACATAGTTCTCGAACCCGTAGTGTCCGCACGCTTAACGTTTGATGACGATCGGTATTATGAGTTTATGAGTTTTGATGTACCGAAGGTAGTTTGGAGTCCTGGATAAGATCACGTACATGACGAGGAGTCTCGGAATGTTCGAGACGTAAAGATTGATACATTGGACAACTATATTCGGACACCGGAAGCGTTCCGTAAAGTTTCGGAATTAACCGGAGTGCCGGGGGGTTACCGGAACCCCCCGGGGAAGCTATGGGCCTTAATGGGCCATAGGAGAAATTGAGAGGGAGGGCCAGGGCTGGCCACACGCCCCCCACCCCTTGGTCCGAATTGGACAAGGAAGGAGGGGGCCGGCGCCCCTTTCCTTCTCCCTCTCCCTCTCCTTCCTTCCCCCCTTCTCCCTCTTGGTGATTCCTACTAGGAATAGGATTGCAATCCTATTCCTAGTAGGATTGCTCCTCCTTGGCGCGCCATAGGGGCTGGCCGGTCTCCCCCTTGCTCCTTTATATACGGGGGCAGGGGGCACCTCTAGACACACAAGTTAATCTCTCCAGCGTGTGCGGTGCCCTCCTCCACAGAAACACACCTCGATCATACCGTTGCAGTGCTTAGGCGAAGCCATGCGCCGGTAACTTCATCATATCCGTCACCACGCCGTCGTGCTGACGAAACTCTCCCGTGAAGCTCAACTGGATCAAGAGCTCATGGGACGTCATCAAGCTGAATGTGTGCTGAACGCGGAGGTGTCGTACGTTCGGTGCTTGATTGGTTGGATCGCGAAGAAGTTCGACTATATCAACCGCGTCACTTGATGCTTCCGCTTTCGGTCTACAAGGGTACATAGACACACTCTCCCCTCTCGTTGCTATGCATCTGGTGGATAGATCTTGCGTGATCGTAGGAAAATTTTAAAATACTACGTTCCCCAACAATTAACTCCCAGCTGAGTCATGTGGTTATGGTACCCAGACATTCTGAGTATGTGTTCACTAATAGAACTGTTCTCCTCCATCTTGCAGCTATAGAACTTGTTGGAGACTTCATATCTCTCAGCTCAGGCATTTGCTTGAAATATTAACTTCAACTCTTGGAACATCTAATATGCTCCATGACGTTCGAAACGTCTTTGAAGTCTCGATTCTAAGTCGTAAAGCATGGTACACTGAACTATCGAGTAGTCATCAGACCACGTCTGTGAGACGTTCAAAGCGTCCACATTAGTGGGAGGGACATAATTCTTTTGTGCAGCAATGAGGATAATCCTCAAGTTAGGGACCCAGTCCATGTAGTTTCTACCATCATCTTTCAACTTAGATTTCTCTAGGAACGCATTAAAATTCAAGGGAACGATAGCACGGGCCATTGATCTACAACATAGATATACAAAAACTATCAGGACTAAGTTCATGATAAATTAAGTTCAACTAATCATATTACTAAAGAAATCCCACTTAGATAGACATCCCTCAAGTCATCTAAATGATCACGTGATCTTAATGAACTAAACCATGTCCGATCATCACGTGATATGGAGTAGTTTTCAATGGTGAACATCATATGTTGATCATGTCTACTATATGATTCACGTTCGACCTTTCGGTCTCCAGTGTTCCAAGGCCATGTCTGTACATGTTAGGCTCGTTAAGTTTAACCCGAGTATTCTGCACGTGCAAAACAGTCTTACATCCGTTGTATGTGAACGTAGAGCTTATCACACCCGATCATCACGTGGTGTCTCGGCACGACGAACTGTCGCAACGGTGCATACTCAAGGAGAACACTTGTACCTTGAAATTTTTGTAAGGGGTCATCTTATAATGCTACCGTCGTTCTAAGAAAAATAAAATGCATAAAAAGATAAACATCACATGCAATCAAAATATGTGACATGATATGGCCATCATCATCTTGTGCTTTTGATCTCCATCTCCAAAGCATCGTCATGATCTCCATCGACACTGGCTTGACACCATGATCTTCATCGTAGTGTTGTGGTCGTCTCGCCAACTATTGCTTCTACTACTATCGCTAACTCATAGTGATAAAGTAAAGCAATTACATGGCGTTCGCAATTCATACAATAAAGAGACAACCATAAGGCTCCTGTTGGTTGCCGATAATTTATAAACCATGATCATCTCATACAACAATGTATAACTCATCACGTCTTGACCATATCACATCACAACATGCCCTACAAAAACAAGTTAGATGTCTTCTACTTTGTTGTTGCAAGTTTTTACGTGGCTGCTACGGGCTTCTAGCAAGAACCGTTCTTACCTATGACACAAAAAAACCACAAGGTGATTTATCAAGTTTGTTGTTTTAACCTTCAACAAGGACAAGCCGCAGCGATTCAACTAAAGCAAGAGAGACAGACACCCGCCAGCCACCTTTATGCAAATAAGTTGCATGTAATGGTGGAACCGGTCTCATGAACGCGGGCATGTAATGTTGGTCTGGGCCGCTTCATCTTACAATACCGCTGAATCAAAATAAGACATTGGTGGTAAGCAGCATGAACATCACCGCCCACAAATCCTTTGTGTTCTACTCGTGCATATCATCTATGCATAGACCTGACTCATGATGCCACTGTTAGGAACGTAGCATGCAATTTCAAAAAAATCTACGATCACGCAACGAGAGGGAAGAGTATGTCGACGTACCCTCGTAGACCAAAAGCGGAAGCGTTAGATTAACGTGGTTGATGTGCTCGAACATCTTCGTGATTCAACCAATCAAGCACCGAACGTACGGCACCTCCAAGTTCAGCACACGTTCAGCTCGATGACGTCCCTCGAGCTCTTGATCCAGTAGAAGGTCGATGAAGAGTTCCGACAGCACAACAACGTGTTGACGGTGTGTAACACCTCTGTGTAATAACTACTATGCCACTCTGCTAAGCATGCCATGTCATCATCATTAGCAATGCATAATCACAGTGGTTAAAACAAGCACTTCCAAACTCCCTCTGAAATGCAAATTCAAATTCAATTGCAAAATGAAGTTGCTCCAAAAGTTATGGAAAAATGTTCATTAATTAGCAAATATTCCATAACTAATGATGTTGTTAAAAACAACATCACCAGCAACTCCAAATATGGGCTAGAGCATTTAAACAGTGTTATAACAGCACTATTAAATGCCTATTCATTTTTGTAAATTTCAAAAATGATTCAAATATGCCCAAACCAATTTTTGGTGATGGGGAATATTGCACAGTAATATTTGGACCAACTTCCTCATTTTACAAAAGTCCTATGAAGGCCAAATCAATGCCTTCCTCTCTCTGTGAAATAATAAAATGAAAAACAGAGAGGGGAGAGACTTACCTGTCGCCTGGCGAGGCCCAGCTCGGCCCAGCCCACAACCCCTTCTACCTGCTCCCGCGCGCGTGTCGCCCCGTCCATGGACGCGCCGGCGCCGCTCCGGCCAGCGCTCGACAGCGCGACGCCGCGGCCATCGGAGGCGATAAGATCGCCCCAACCGCCCCTCCCGAGCCTCCTCATCCATTCCCCCCCTCTTCCCCTCGCTCGCCTCGCCTCCTCGCCCTCTCAGATCCGCGCGCCCGAGCGCCGCCGGAGCTGTTCGTCCATCGTCGTCGTCGCCACCGTCGACGGCTGGTCCCGTCAACGTGTCCAGCGCGAGCGCCACCCTCGACTACGTCGTCCTCTGCTGCTGGATCGAGCCGGGGGCGGCTGTGACGAGCGCCACGAGCTCGTCTCCTTCCTCGGGCTCCGGCGATCCCCTTTCGTCTCCGGCGACGTCTGCTGCTACTAAACCCCCAAGGGCCACCGTGTGTGCCGCTCGGTGAGTCACCGCCCCTCCCCACTCTCTTTCCTCGCTCCGGCTAGCCCGTAGCAGTCGCGCCGCTCGAGCCCGCACGCATCGCCGCAGACCTCGTCGCCGGCGAGGTTCCGGTGACCCTTTGGCCACGGACGCATGTCCAGCATCCTCCCTACGTCGCGTAGAGCATCCCTATCCCCTCAGCTAGCTCGATAGCTCGCCGTAGCCTCGATCCCGTCGATCACCCGAAACCACCGCCGCCTTAGCTCGTCGCCGGCGCCGTTTCCGGCCACCTCCGGCCCAACGGCGACCACCACTAGATGCGGCACTTCCTCCCCGTTCGAACGCGCCCAGCCACGGCCCGAACGGGCCCCTGTACGCGTTTTCCGACGAGCTCCCGAAGAGCGCCGCCGCGTTTTCGTGCTCGCCGGCGATTAAACGCCGGCCGGCCGATGTGGCTGACCTGGGGCCACCCCCAGGGTCACTGCCAGTGGCCCCCACGGGCCCAGTTGACCACGTTGACTGGTCAACTGCGCTGACTGGCAGCCCTGTGCCACTGACACGCGGGCCCCACCGCCCTTTTAATTAACTAAAATGTTTTATAAATAAAAATAAATTAATTAGGATTAATTAGTCTATGACAGGTGGGGTCCAGTAGCTAAATAGATTTAGTTTAGTTTAAAACAAACTCTGTTTTGTAACAGAGGCTGACATGTGGGTCCCACTGGACCCACAGGTCAGGTTTGACCAGTCAGCCGAGTCAAATGGCTGCTGATGTCATGCTGATGCAATGCTGACGCAATAATTCATTTCTGATATTTAAAATAATTCCAGAAATTCAAATAAACTTCGAAAATTCATAACTTTTAAACCGTAGCTCGGATCGAAAAACTTTCTATATGAAAGTTGCTCAGAACGACGAGACGATTCTAACCGTGCTATCTGTTTCCGTGTCGGGACCCTCTACGGAAGTGAACCCGCAACTTTTAGCCCGTTTTCGGTAGATGAATAGTGCACATACACCGGTAAATAATTCCAGATAAATCCTAAAAATAACCAATATGACTTAGACATGTTTTTAGGCAACCCTGCACTGCACGTTAGCTTAGCACGCTCTGTGTTGCATATGTTTTGTGTATTTATCTGTTTCTTCCCCCTCTTCTCTCTCGGTAGAGCCCGGCGCTGACGCAGATCCCGAGACCGACGCCGTCCCGGTGATTGGTTCCCCCTCCGACGACCTTGCTTTTGCCACCGAGCAACCAGGCAAGCAACCCCCCCTTGAGCATTTCCGATATCTCCTATGTCTATTCTCTCTTATTCTTGCATTAGAATTGCTGCTACTGCTACTGCTCCTATTACTGTTGCATAGCCTGTTTTTGCTAAACTGTTGATACCTATCTTTATTCATAAAACTGCTTAGTATAGGTTGGGTAGCACTGCTATGGTCCCACACTCTCGTAGTTGCCTCGCATAGTACCCTTGCCTCGATCAAGCGATCGAGCCCCTTCCCCTGACCTTCTTCACATCACCGCACACCCCCTAATATGCTCGACTCCGCAGAGTTAACATCAGGTGACGAGGGTGATACCTCCGAACTCACTTTCGATGTTGTCCCTGTAGTATAGCTAGCTCGTTGTGGGTTACCGAGGGTGATTCCTCTTCCCACTTCCGACTTAGCTTTTGTCGTGCATCCGCTATGGTGACTACCGCCGAGGGTGATTCCTCCGGTATCACCTTAACGGGACTTGTCGTATAGGAGTCCAACGAGGGTGATTCCTCGGATTCCTCATCGGCATGGAAACCACACGGATGCCCTGTTTCACCACACCGTGTTTAAAGACGTATCGATCCCCGAGGCCGGACGTCGCCAGGAACAAAGGCGTGCGGCCAGAGGTATCGTGCGTCTGAAGACACTTTGAAGTGACTACTACACATGTTGGATGGAGGCGGGTTGACCCAGAGGGGTACCCGCGAGTGCCTTTGAGGCGTGAGCTGTGGAGTCGGGTGACCAGTGAGGGTACCCGCGAGATAACTACGAGGCGTGGCCGGTCATTTCCAGTCCTTGTCACAAGTCCTCGAGACGGGACGACGGGGCCAACAGTATCGTAGGCTCTGCTCGTTACCGCGCGCTCCCAATACACTAAGCGATTTGGATATTTGATCCGAGGGGCCTCCGGGTCCGATAGCACTAACCACCACGTGGGTGTGAGTGGGTGCTCTGCGTCGTATACATCAGCCGGAGTCGTCACGACGTCAGCGATTGAGCGGGCTGTTCGGATTGGACTTAGGATGCAACTGCGTGCTTGTATAAGGGGTTGCTAGGTCTGCTACCGAACGGCCTCGCAACGTGCGGAGCGTCCGGGGCGATGGCCCCGACCCCCGGGGGCATAGGATTAGTCCGGCGTGCTCGATCCTCTCTGGCGGTATCCGGTCGGGTTGCGTCGTATTGTTTAGCCGAGGGCGGGCACGACCTGATGGTGTGTCCGGCCGGAGTTAAGCGAGCGTGGTGGGTAACTTGGTGCACCCCTGCAGGGAAGAAACAATCTATCGATAGCCTGTCCTACGGTAACGGACACTCGGAGTTGTATCCACTTCGGTACAACTAGAACTGGTGACTTGAGATATGAGGTTGATATTGCTGCAAACACTATACATTATTATGATGAGCCATACTACTCTGTTCCCTTCTAATTGCTGCAAGACCCTGAAGATGCTAGTCTTCGTCAGGACTAGGCTTTTCCCCTCTCTACTCTGGCTTTCTGCAGTCTAGTCCACCCACATAAAGCCTCCTTTGAAAATAATGCATTGCTAGTATAGATCTGATGTAAGTCTTGCTGAGTACTTTGGATGAGTACTCACGGTTGCTTTGCTTCCTCTTTTTGTCCTACCCACTTGATAAACCAGACGACGGAGCCATGGTGCCCGCAGCCCCCGTTGACGACTACTACTACCAGCCCGAGGCTGGCTACTACTACTACCCGGCCGGCGAGTACTTCTACGAGGAGCCGGCGGACGACGACCAGGAGTAGGATCGGAGGTCCCAGGCAGGAGGCCTGCGCCTTTTCGATCGTAGCTTTTTATTTTGCCCCGCCTTTGCAAAAGGCCTATCTTCTTCTGTGTTGTATCTGTACCCAGATACCTAACGCTTCCGCTGACTATGTGTGTGACACTTGTTATGTATTCGAGCCCTCGAGGCCCCTGGCTTGTAATATATAACTTGTATGTATTATTTATGTTTTAGAGTTGTGCTGTGATTCCTTCACGTGAGTCCTTAGGCTTGATCGTGTGCAATTGCGTGTATGATTAGTGCACGGTCGGGCCGGGGTCGTCACACGGTGATGGTGAAGTAGATCGTGCAGGGCTTCGCCTAAGCACTACGACAATATGACCTGAGGTGTAAACTGTGGAGGGGGCACCGCACATGGCTAAGAGAATAACTTGTGTGTTCTAGGGTGCCCCCTTTCCCACGTATATAAAGGAGGGAGGGAGAGGAGGCCGGCCGGCCCCTAGGTCGCGCCAAGGAAAGGAGTCCTACTAGGACTCCTAGTCCTAGTAGGATTCCTCCTCAAGGAAGGGGGGAGGAAGGAGAGGTAGAGGGAGAGGGAAAGGGGGGCGTCGCACCCTTCCCCTAGTCCAATTCGGACTGCCATGGGGGGCGCGGCCACCCCTTGCGGCCCTTCTCTCTCTCCACTAAGGCCCATGTATGCCCATTAGTTCCCCCGAGGGGTTCCGATAACCCTCCGGCACTCTGATATTTACCCGGTACCTCTCGGAACTCATCCATTGTCCGAATAACATCGTCCAATATATCATTCTTTATGTCTTGACCATTTCAAGACTCATCATCATGTCCGTGATCTCATCCGGGACTCCGAACAATCTTCGGTCACCAAAAACTCATAACTCATAATACAAATCGTCATCGAACGTTAAGCGTGCGGACCCTACGGGTTCGAGAACTATGTAGACATGACCGAGACAACTCTCCGGTCAATAACCAATAGTGGAACCTGGATGCTCTTATTGGCTCACACATATTCTAAGAAGATCTTTATCGGTCAAACTGTAATGACAACATACGTTATTCCCTTTGTCATCGGTGTGTTTCTTGCCCGAGATTCGATCGTCGGTATCTTCAGACGTAGTTCAATCTCGTTACCACCAAGTGTGACGACCCCGGCTTAATCGTGCACTAATCATACACGCAAATGCACACGATCAAGCCTAAGGACTCACGTGAAGGAATCACAACACAACTCTAAAACATAAATAAATACATACAAGTCGTATATTACAAGCCAGGGGCCTCGAGGGCTCGAATACATAACATGATGTCTCACACATAGTCAGCGGAAGCATTAGATGTCTGGGTACAGACATAGAACACAAGTTCAGATAGGCCTCATACGAGGCGGGGCAAAAGAAAAGCTACGATCGAAAAGGCGCAGGCCTCCTGCCTGGGACCTCCGATCCTACTCCTGGTCGTCGTCCGCCGGCTCCTCGTAGAAGTACTCGCCGGCCGGGTAGTAGTAGTAGCCAGCCTCGGGCTGGTAGTAGTAGTCGTCAACAGGGGCTGCGGGCACCATGGCTCCGTCGTCTGGTTTTATCATGCGGGTAGGACAAAAGAGGAAGCAAAGCAACCGTGAGTACTCATCCAAAGTACTCAGCAAGACTTACATCAGATCTATACTAGCAATGCAATATTTTCAAAGGAGGCTTTATGTGGGTGGACTAGACTGCAGAAAGCCAGAGTAGAGAGGGGAAAAGCCTAGTCCTGACGAAGACTAGCATCTTCAGCGGTCTTGCAGCAATTAGAAGGGAGCAGAATAGTTCATCATAATAATGTATAGTGTTTGTAGCAATATCAACCACATATCTCAAGTCACCAGTTCTAGTTGTACCGAAGTGGATACAACTCCGAGTGTCCGTTACCGTAGGACAGGCTATCGATAGATTGTTTCTTCCCTGCAGGGGTGCACCAAGTTACCCACCACGCTCGCTTAACTCCGGCCGGACACACCATCAGGTCGTGCCCGCCCTCGGCTAAACAATACGACGCAACCCGACCGGATACCGCCAGAGAGGATCGAGCACGTCGGACTAATCCTATGCCCCCGGGGGTCATGGCCGTCGCCCCGGACACTCCGTACGTTGCGAGGACGTTCGGTAGCAGACCTAGCAACCCCTTATACAAGCGCACTTGCATCCTAAGTCCAATCCGAACGGGCCGCTCAATCGCTGACGTCGTGACGACTCCGGCTGATGTATACGACGCAGAGCACCCACTCACACCCACGTGGTGGTTAGTGCTATCGGACCCGGAGGCCCCTCGGATCAAATATCCAAATCGCTTAGTGTGTTGGGAGCGCGCGGTAACGAGCAGAGCCTACGATACTGTTGGCCCCGTCGTCCCGTCTCGAGGACTTGTGACAAGGACTGGGAAAGACCGGCCACGCCTCGTAGTTATCTCGCGGGTACCCTCACTGGTCACCCGACTCCACAGCTCACGCCTCAAAGGCACTCGCGGGTACCCCTCTGGGTCAACCCGCCTCCATCCAACATGTGTAGTAGTAACTTCAAAGTGTCATCAGACGCACGATACCTCTGGCCGCACGCCTTTGTTCCTGGCGACGTCCGGCCTCGGGGATCGATACGTCTTTAAACACGGTATGGTGAAACAGGGCATCCGTGTGGTTTCATGCCGATGAGGAATCCGAGGAATCACCCTCGTTGGACTCTTAAACGACAAGTCCCGTTAAGGTGATACCGGAGGAATCACCCTCGGCGGTATTCACCATAGCGGATGCACGACAAAAGCTAAGTCAGAAGTGGGAAGAGGAATCACCCTCGGTAACCCACAACGAGCTAGCTATTCTACAGGGACAACATCGAAAGTGAGTTCGGAGGTATCACCCTCGTCACCCGATGTTAACTCTGCGGAGTCGAGCATATTAGGGGGTGTGCGGTGATGTGAAGAAGGTCAGGGGAAGGGGCTCGATCGCTTGATCGAGGCAAGGGTACTATGCGAGGCAACTACGAGAGTGCGGGACCATAGCAGTGCTACCCAACCTATACTAAGCAGTTTATGAATAATGACAGGTATCAACAGTTTAACAAAAACAGGCTATGCAACAGTAATAGGAGCAGTAGCAGTAGCAGCAATTCTAATGCAAGAATAAGAGAGAATAGACATAGGCGATATCGGAAATGCTCAAGGTGGGGGGGGTTGCTTGCCTGGTTGCTCGGTGGCAAAAGCAAGATCGTCGGAGGGGGAACCAATCACCGGGACGGCGTCGGTCTCGGGATCTGCGTCAGCGTCGGGCTCTACCGAGAGAGAAGAGGGGGAAGAAACAGATAAATACACAAGCATAAGCAACACAGAGCGTGCTAAGCTAACGTGCAGTGCAGGGTTGCCTAAAAAAACATGTCTAGGTCATATTAGTTATTTTTAAGAATTTGTTTGGATTTATTTTATTAAAGTTGAGCACTATTCATTTATCGAAAACAGGCCGAAAGTTCCATGTTCATCTAGCTAAGGGCATCTGACGGGAATACGGAGGGCGTATCTAGATTCGTATCGAAATCCTGAGCAATTTTCATATATAAATTATTTTCATCGGAGTTACGGATTAAAAGATATGATTTTTCTAAGTTTAAATGATTTTCTGAATTTTATTTAAATAACAGAAAAGGTTTTATGATGTCAGCATGATGTCATGCTGACATCAGCAGGTCAAACAGCGGCTGGCTAAGTCAAATATGACATGTGGGTCCAGTGGGACCCACATGTCAGCCTCTGTGAATTAAACAGAGTTAAATTAAATTAACAGTGGCTTAACTAAAAGGGTGGGCCCCATATGTCAGTGACAGCAGTAGTTAAACTAATTAACTTTTAATTATAAAAACGTTTAATTAACTCTAATATCGCAGGGGCCCACATGTCAGTGACTGGGACTGCCCAGTCAGCAAAGTTGACTGGGTCAACCCAGTCAACTGGGCCTCGGGGCCCACTGGCAGCGACACTGGGGGGTGGCCCCAAGGCCTTGCCAGGTCAGCACGACCGGCGGCTCGTCGCCGGCGATGCGTAACGCGGCGGCGAGGCTCGGGCGCCATCGGAAAATGGCCACAGGCCTCCGTTTGGCGCGCGCGACCCCGCGTTCGAACGAGCGGAGCAGGCCGCGTCGAATGGTGGTGAGGTGGTGGCCGGAGACGGCGTGTAGCGACGGCCAGGAGCTCATCGGCGGACGGCGGCGCTCGGCCAGTTCGTGCGCGTGCGTTCCAGGGGTCAAAAGCAACGGGGCTAGCGCGGGATGAGTTCTACGAACCACACGGAGCTGATTGGCGGTGGTGGCATGACCAACTGGTCACCGGATCGACGCCGGCGACGAGGTCAGGCGGCGGTGGGTTCGGGCTTGGTGAAAACGACGGCTACGAGCACGGGATCGAGGCAGCGAGGAGGGGGAGAGGTGTGGTCCTTACAGTGTAGGCTCACGAAGGCCTCTCGGAGGTTTAGGAGCAGCCGGAGCTCGCCGGAGACGATGGAGATCGACGGCGGCCCGAGGAAGAAGATGAAGCCGAGGCGCTCGTCGTGGATCTCCTCGGCGCCAACCAGAGGCACCAGAGGTTGAGGAAGAAGACGGCGGAGCTTCTCGACACGATCAGCGGCCACGGGGCCGCCGGTGGCCGCGGGGACGACGGAGCGCGGCGGCGGTGGCGCACGGGCGACGGATCTGGGGGGGAAGAAGAGCTCGGCAGAGCGAGGAGGAGAGGGGGGAAATGGAGGAGGAGGGTCAGGGGAGCTGGCTCGGGCTCTCCCTTATCCTCCCAGCCACCTGCTCCCGTCGGCGTGGCGTGCAGCGACGGCGCGGCGAGCTCACAGCCATGGAGACGACGACACGAGGGGGAGGAGCAGGTAGGTTGGGCTGGGCCGGTTCGGCCCAGTAACAGGTAAGGCCTCCAGGCCCTTTCCTTTTATTTATTTACTGTTTTCCCTTATTTCAACAGCAAAGAAGAAAAAGAAAAGGTAGGGCCATCAGATGAGGTTTGTAAAAAGTGTGAGTTGGACCTAAAATGATGTTGCAATATTCCTTATTACCAAAAATTGGTTTGAGCATATTTGGATCATTTTTGGAATTTACAAAAATGAAGAAGCATTTAATAGTGCTGTTATAACACTGTTTAAATGCCCTAGCCCATTATTTGAGTTGCTGGTGATGTTATTTTCAACAACAGCATTTGTTGTGGAATATTTGCAATGAGTTGAACATTTTTCCCAAAATTTTGGAACAACTTCATTTTGCATTTGAATTTGAATTTGAAATTCAGAGGGAGTTTGGAAGTGATTGTTTTAACCACTGTGATTATGCATTGCTAATGATGATGACATGGCATATTTAGCAGAGTGGCACAGTAGTTAATACATAGGGGTGTTACAAATTCTCCTCCTCTAAAAGAAATTCTCGTCCCGAGAATTCAGGAGGTAGAAGGAAAGAGGTCGGGGTATTCCGCCCGAAGATTTTCCTCGCGTTCCCAAGTGGCTTCATCTTCGGTGTGATTTGACCACTGTACTTTCAGGAACTTGGTTGTCTTCTGGCGGGTCCGACGTTCAGTTTGATCGAGGATGCGGATCGGATGCTCCTTATAAGAAAGATCATCTTGAAGCTCGAGCATCTCGTGATCCACAGCACGATGCGGGGACTCCTTGAAAGATCGGCGAAGTTGCGACACATGGAACACATCGTGGATATGCGAGAATTGCGGAGGCAATTGCAATTTGTAAGCCACGAATCCACGTCTAGCAACCACGGGGAAGGGACCAATGTAGCGTGGAGCTAACTTGCCCTTGATACCGAAACGGTGCGTGCCCTTCACAGGGGTGACACGAAGGTAAACTTGATCACCTGGTTGATAAGTCAGACCCCATCGCTTGCGATCATAGTTGCTCTTCTGGCGGTTTTGAGCCGCCTTGAGATTTTCACGCACGATACGGACTTGCTCTTCGGCGTGTTGAATAATGTCCGGACCAATAACTTGTCGTTCCCCAGTTTCTGACCAATTCAGAGGGGTTCGACACTTACGTCCGTACAGAACTTCAAAGGGAGCCATCTTCAAGCTTGCTTGATAGCTGTTGTTATACGAGAACTCGGCATATGGAAGGGATTCTTCCCATTTCTTACCGAATGATATAACACAAGCTCGCAGCATATCTTCAAGCACTTGATTGACTCGTTCAACTTGACCTTGGGACTGGGGGTGATAAGCTGAACTCCAGTGGATATGAGTTCCCAAAGCTTCTTGAAAACTTTCCCAGAACTTGGAGGTGAACAGGGAGCCACGGTCCGAACTGATCTCCTTCGGGATTCCGTGGAGGGATACAATTCGAGAGATATACAGTTCTGCTAACTGGCTAGCAGTGATAGTCTCCTTGACTGGCAAGAAGTGTGCAACCTTTGAAAGTTGGTCGATGACGACAAGAATGGCATCGTTACCCTTCTGGGACTTAGGAAATCCAGTAATGAAATCCATCTGTACCTTATCCCATTTCCACAGCGGAATAGGAAGAGGTTGCAGAAGTCCAGCAGGCTTCTGATGTTCTGCCTTCACGCGACGACAGACATCGCATTCAGCAACATAACGAGCAATATCCCGCTTCATATTAGGCCACCAGTACCTTTGGCGGAGATCACGATACATCTTAGTACTACCAGGATGAATAGACAGCGGTGTATCATGTGCCTCCTTCATGACCTTGTCAGTCATTAGGTCGAAACGAGTTACCACAATGCGGCCTCGGAAATACAAGGTTCCATCTTCGGATATTGAGAAATCCCTGTATTTCGGAAGATGAAGTTCTTGTTTTATAACATCAACGAAAGCATCTTTGGTTTGCGCTACCTTGACAGCCTTCTCAAGATCCGGCTGTATCACAAGGTCATTAAGCGAACCATGTGGAACGATATGCAGATTCAGCTTGCGCAGTTCCTCATAAAGACGAGGCTGAGCTCGCCTAACCTTGAGGTTGGTGCTGTATGACTTGCGACTCAAGGCATCGGCCATCACATTAGCCTTGCCAGGGGTATAAGAAATACCGCAGTCGTATTCAGAAATAGTTTCCAACCATCGCTGTTGGCGGAGATTAAGATCCGGCTGAGTGAATAAATACTTCAAACTTTGATGATCAGTATAAATCTCACACCGGTTACCAAGAAGGTAATGTCGCCATAACTTCAATGCAAAGATCACGGCAGCAAGTTCAAGATCATGCACTGGGTAATTTTCTTCATGCGGACGCAATTGACGCGATGCATAAGCAACTACTCTTCGTTCTTGCATTAGGACACAGCCTAAGCCTTGACGAGAGGCGTCGCAATATATCACGAAGTCCTTGCGGGAATCTGGAGGAGCAAGCACTGGAGCAGAAACGAGCTTGTCCTTAAGAGCTTGAAAGCTTTCCTGGCATTTATCTGTCCACTCAAACTTAACGCCTTTGTGAAGCAGATTAGTCAGGGGCTTGGCAATCTTGGAAAAGTTCTCGACGAAGCGTCGACAATAGCTTGCAAGGCCGAGAAAACTTCTCACTTGCTTGACATTCTTCGGAGGAGTCCAGTCAAGAATAGCCTGAACCTGTTCCGGATTAACGGCAATGCCATCCTTGGAAATCACATGTCCAAGGTAGGTTACCTCAGATAGCCAGAATTCGCATTTGGAAAACTTAGCATAAAGCTGATGTTCTCGCAGCTTCTCCAGAACAAGGCGAAGATGTTCGGCGTGTTCTTCCTTGTCCTTTGAGAATACCAGAATATCATCCAGATATACCACGACGAACTTGTCGAGGTAATCCATGAATATATAATTCATCAGGCGGGAGAAGGTAGCTGGAGCATTAGTCAGTCCAAAAGACATGACAGTGTACTCATACGAGCCATAGCGAGTAACAAATGCAGTCTTTGGAATATCCTCTTCGCGAACACGGATCTGGTGATAACCCAACCTCAAGTCGAGTTTAGAAAACACCGGAATAATTCGACGTTTGGGTACAGGGGAATTATAATTCCAAGACGAAGGACCAGAAGCAAAGGCTCTGATCAAAAGAAGGATAGGCTGAATAGAATTTGATGACCAATCAATCATGGATTGATTTACCGAGAATCAGCTCATACCATCCTGAAGGACGTCTGAGCCGGAAGGATGGATTAGTAGGAATCAACTGATGATTACGGATATTCGCAATATATTGAATTAAGGGACGCATAATGATAGCGACAAGGATGTCAACGAAGGTTATATGAAATTTACCATGATGCAGACAGACAAAAATTTCAAGAGCAAGAGTCTGTAGAGGATTTTTGGGAGATCAGATAGCAATACGAAGTATTTCGTGGAGCTCAAGAACAACTAGGAATGAATGGATCCGCAGGGATGTGAGGAACTATCCGCAGTGCGAAAGAAGCTGCACGACAGTAGGCTCAAAGGATTTCCAGATTAACGAGGAGTATTTCGGGTATCTTGTGCACGAAGGAGTAACTGAGAATGAAGAAACAAACGGCAAAGATGTGTAGCTATTCCGGTGATTACCGGTAGTAGGGAAATTGTAAGAGCAGTGGACATAGGGTCTTGGAAACTTCAGGAAGTATCTTCGGAGTCTTTAGATGATGACACGCCATCTTCTGTAACGGGGGGGGCTCTCCGGGAGAAAGCGGTTACGAGAACCTAGTGTCGGAGTTAGTAAAATCATTTAACCCGAATAGAGGAGAGATTCAGAGTCCCAGAGTATAGACGAGGAATAAAAGAAGCTACACCACCCAAGTGGCGACGTGGGGCCATAAGCCACACAGCCAAGTTAGTAAAACAGTTTTGGACCTCTAGACTCGACTTCGGCCAAGGAGTTGGAAAGGGGGTTCCTACAGGCAGTCGGCTCTGATACCAACCTGTGACGACCCCGGCTTAATCGTGCACTAATCATACACGCAAATGCACACGATCAAGCCTAAGGACTCACGTGAAGGAATCACAACACAACTCTAAAACATAAATAAATACATACAAGTCGTATATTACAAGCCAGGGGCCTCGAGGGCTCGAATACATAACATGATGTCTCACACATAGTCAGCGGAAGCATTAGATGTCTGGGTACAGACATAGAACACAAGTTCAGATAGGCCTCATACGAGGCGGGGCAAAAGAAAAGCTACGATCGAAAAGGCGCAGGCCTCCTGCCTGGGACCTCCGATCCTACTCCTGGTCGTCGTCCGCCGGCTCCTCGTAGAAGTACTCGCCGGCCGGGTAGTAGTAGTAGCCAGCCTCGGGCTGGTAGTAGTAGTCGTCAACAGGGGCTGCGGGCACCATGGCTCCGTCGTCTGGTTTTATCATGCGGGTAGGACAAAAGAGGAAGCAAAGCAACCGTGAGTACTCATCCAAAGTACTCAGCAAGACTTACATCAGATCTATACTAGCAATGCAATATTTTCAAAGGAGGCTTTATGTGGGTGGACTAGACTGCAGAAAGCCAGAGTAGAGAGGGGAAAAGCCTAGTCCTGACGAAGACTAGCATCTTCAGCGGTCTTGCAGCAATTAGAAGGGAGCAGAATAGTTCATCATAATAATGTATAGTGTTTGTAGCAATATCAACCACATATCTCAAGTCACCAGTTCTAGTTGTACCGAAGTGGATACAACTCCGAGTGTCCGTTACCGTAGGACAGGCTATCGATAGATTGTTTCTTCCCTGCAGGGGTGCACCAAGTTACCCACCACGCTCGCTTAACTCCGGCCGGACACACCATCAGGTCGTGCCCGCCCTCGGCTAAACAATACGACGCAACCCGACCGGATACCGCCAGAGAGGATCGAGCACGTCGGACTAATCCTATGCCCCCGGGGGTCATGGCCGTCGCCCCGGACACTCCGTACGTTGCGAGGACGTTCGGTAGCAGACCTAGCAACCCCTTATACAAGCGCACTTGCATCCTAAGTCCAATCCGAACGGGCCGCTCAATCGCTGACGTCGTGACGACTCCGGCTGATGTATACGACGCAGAGCACCCACTCACACCCACGTGGTGGTTAGTGCTATCGGACCCGGAGGCCCCTCGGATCAAATATCCAAATCGCTTAGTGTGTTGGGAGCGCGCGGTAACGAGCAGAGCCTACGATACTGTTGGCCCCGTCGTCCCGTCTCGAGGACTTGTGACAAGGACTGGGAAAGACCGGCCACGCCTCGTAGTTATCTCGCGGGTACCCTCACTGGTCACCCGACTCCACAGCTCACGCCTCAAAGGCACTCGCGGGTACCCCTCTGGGTCAACCCGCCTCCATCCAACATGTGTAGTAGTAACTTCAAAGTGTCATCAGACGCACGATACCTCTGGCCGCACGCCTTTGTTCCTGGCGACGTCCGGCCTCGGGGATCGATACGTCTTTAAACACGGTATGGTGAAACAGGGCATCCGTGTGGTTTCATGCCGATGAGGAATCCGAGGAATCACCCTCGTTGGACTCTTAAACGACAAGTCCCGTTAAGGTGATACCGGAGGAATCACCCTCGGCGGTATTCACCATAGCGGATGCACGACAAAAGCTAAGTCGGAAGTGGGAAGAGGAATCACCCTCGGTAACCCACAACGAGCTAGCTATTCTACAGGGACAACATCGAAAGTGAGTTCGGAGGTATCACCCTCGTCACCCGATGTTAACTCTGCGGAGTCGAGCATATTAGGGGGTGTGCGGTGATGTGAAGAAGGTCAGGGGAAGGGGCTCGATCGCTTGATCGAGGCAAGGGTACTATGCGAGGCAACTACAAGAGTGCGGGACCATAGCAGTGCTACCCAACCTATACTAAGCAGTTTATGAATAATGACAGGTATCAACAGTTTAACAAAAACAGGCTATGCAACAGTAATAGGAGCAGTAGCAGTAGCAGCAATTCTAATGCAAGAATAAGAGAGAATAGACATAGGCGATATCGGAAATGCTCAAGGTGGGGGGGTTGCTTGCCTGGTTGCTCGGTGGCAAAAGCAAGATCGTCGGAGGGGGAACCAATCACCGGGACGGCGTCGGTCTCGGGATCTGCGTCAGCGTCGGGCTCTACCGAGAGAGAAGAGGGGGAAGAAACAGATAAATACACAAGCATAAGCAACACAGAGCGTGCTAAGCTAACGTGCAGTGCAGGGTTGCCTAAAAAAACATGTCTAGGTCATATTAGTTATTTTTAAGAATTTGTTTGGATTTATTTTATTAAAGTTGAGCACTATTCATTTATCGAAAACAGGCCGAAAGTTCCATGTTCATCTAGCTAAGGGCATCTGACGGGAATACGGAGGGCGTATCTAGATTCGTATCGAAATCCTGAGCAATTTTCATATATAAATTATTTTCATCGGAGTTACGGATTAAAAGATATGATTTTTCTAAGTTTAAATGATTTTCTGAATTTTATTTAAATAACAGAAAAGGTTTTATGATGTCAGCATGATGTCATGCTGACATCAGCAGGTCAAACAGCGGCTGGCTAAGTCAAATATGACATGTGGGTCCAGTGGGACCCACATGTCAGCCTCTGTGAATTAAACAGAGTTAAATTAAATTAACAGTGGCTTAACTAAAAGGGTGGGCCCCATATGTCAGTGACAGCAGTAGTTAAACTAATTAACTTTTAATTATAAAAACGTTTAATTAACTCTAATATCGCAGGGGCCCACATGTCAGTGACTGGGACTGCCCAGTCAGCAAAGTTGACTGGGTCAACCCAGTCAACTGGGCCTCGGGGCCCACTGGCAGCGACACTGGGGGGTGGCCCCAAGGCCTTGCCAGGTCAGCACGACCGGCGGCTCGTCGCCGGCGATGCGTAACGCGGCGGCGAGGCTCGGGCGCCATCGGAAAATGGCCACAGGCCTCCGTTTGGCGCGCGCGACCCCGCGTTCGAACGAGCGGAGCAGGCCGCGTCGAATGGTGGTGAGGTGGTGGCCGGAGACGGCGTGTAGCGACGGCCAGGAGCTCATCGGCGGACGGCGGCGCTCGGCCAGTTCGTGCGCGTGCGTTCCAGGGGTCAAAAGCAACGGGGCTAGCGCGGGATGAGTTCTACGAACCACACGGAGCTGATTGGCGGCGGTGGCATGACCAACTGGTCACCGGATCGACGCCGGCGACGAGGTCAGGCGGCGGTGGGTTCGGGCTTGGTGAAAACGACGGCTACGGGCACGGGATCGAGGCAGCGAGGAGGGTGAGAGGTGTGGTCCTTACAGTGTAGGCTCACGAAGGCCTCTCGGAGGTTTAGGAGCAGCCGGAGCTCACCGGAGACGATGGAGATCGACGGCGGCCCGAGGAAGAAGATGAAGCCGAGGCGCTCGTCGTGGATCTCCTCGGCGCCAACCAGAGGCACCAGAGGTTGAGGAAGAAGACGGCGGAGCTTCTCGACACGATCAGCGGCCACGGGGCCGCCGGTGGCCGCGGGGACGACGGAGCGCGGCGGCGGTGGCGCACGGGCGACGGATCTGGGGGGGAAGAAGAGCTCGGCAGAGCGAGGAGGAGAGGGGGGAAATGGAGGAGGAGGGTCAGGGGAGCTGGCTCGGGCTCTCCCTTATCCTCCCAGCCACCTGCTCCCGTCGGCGTGGCGTGCAGCGACGGCGCGGCGAGCTCACAGCCATGGAGACGACGACACGAGGGGGAGGAGCAGGTAGGTTGGGCTGGGCCGGTTCGGCCCAGTAACAGGTAAGGCCTCCAGGCCCTTTCCTTTTATTTATTTACTGTTTTCCCTTATTTCAACAGCAAAGAAGAAAAAGAAAAGGTAGGGCCATCAGATGAGGTTTGTAAAAAGTGTGAGTTGGACCTAAAATGATGTTGCAATATTCCTTATTACCAAAAATTGGTTTGAGCATATTTGGATCATTTTTGGAATTTACAAAAATGAAGAAGCATTTAATAGTGCTGTTATAACACTGTTTAAATGCCCTAGCCCATTATTTGAGTTGCTGGTGATGTTATTTTCAACAACAGCATTTGTTGTGGAATATTTGCAATGAGTTGAACATTTTTCCCAAAATTTTGGAACAACTTCATTTTGCATTTGAATTTGAATTTGAAATTCAGAGGGAGTTTGGAAGTGATTGTTTTAACCACTGTGATTATGCATTGCTAATGATGATGACATGGCATATTTAGCAGAGTGGCACAGTAGTTAATACATAGGGGTGTTACACCAAGTCTCTTTACTCGTTCCGTAATACATCATCCCGTAACTCATTAGTCATTTGCTTGCAAGGCTTATTATGATGTGTATTACCGAGAGGGCCCAGAGATACCTCTCCGATACTCGAAGTGTCAAAACCTATTCTCGGTCTATGCCTACTCAACAAACACTTTCGGAGATACCTGTAGAGCATTTTTATAATCACCTAGTTGTGTTGTGACGTTTGATAGCACACAAGGCATTCCTCAGGTATCCGGGAGTTGCATAATCTCATAGTCTGAGGAATGTGTATTTGACATGAAGAAAGCAGTAGTGATAAAAACTGAACGATCAATACGCTAAGCTAACGGGTGAGTCATGTCCATCACATCATTCTCCTAATGATGTGATCCCGTTAATCAAATGACAACACATGTCTATGGTTAGAAAACTCAACCATCTTTGATTAATGAGCTAGTCTAGTAGAGGCTTACTAGGGACACTGAGTTTCGTCTATGTATTCACACATGTATCAAGTTTCCGGTTAATATAATTCTAGTATGAGTAAATGTCATTTATCATGATATATAAGGATAAATAACAACTTTATTATTGCCTCTAGGGCATATTTCCTTCAGCATGACCCATGGAGCATAAAACTTGAGGCGAAACAGATCAATTTCGGAAGCAGCCAGCTGACGGATGAAGGAATCTTGGGTGTTGAATGTGATGCCATTGATGATATAGAAGACGAATGTCTTCGTTGTGCCTTCGAGCTTTGCGTCAGGAGAATATGCCTTGATAGGCCACAGAGTACGCCTCAGAATGTGATATATAGTGCGAGGCAGGTACTCGAGGTCTTTGACAAAGAACTCCTTTGGATATTCAGCATCAACGGGCAAAGGCTTTATTATACTGAGCATTTAACTCATGTTGGGCTCAGGTTTCTAGAAAATACTCTGCAGTTTACGTATGCAAACTATGAAATCAAAACCGAGAAAAAGGGGAAAACACCAAAAGGAAAGTTTTAAGAAGTTCCCACTACCGGAAGCAACCTTCCTGAAACTGTTCTACATGTTACCAGAAGAGCAAAAATTGGCCCTTCCCAATTGCATCGCCGCTTAGCTGTGTGTGCATTTTGCGGCAGCTTGCGTTAACTAGCGTCAAATAGGACACACCACAATGTTCCCCAGTAACAACCCACTAAGGTCAACAACAACCAAAAAACAGAAAGGTTAACCTAGGAAAACCCTATTTAGCGCCCGTTGCGCCCGTTACTTCGTTATTCGCCAAGCGGCGCACAACACCCTGCCCCTTCTTTTCGGGCTCGGCCCATTTACTTTTTTTCGTTTCTTCAACCTTCATAAATTAGGCGTGATCTCTGGATCTCACATTTCTATTGTAACTGTTATAACCAACTAGTACTGCTCACTTTCCTTGCTTGCTTACACTTTTCTTCTTCTTTTGTTGTGTGTCAAATAGTAGCGCTAAAAAGAGGACTGTTTTTTTCTTTTTCCAATTCTTCCTGATTTGTTCACATGCATTAAATTCATTAAAAAATGTGAACTTTTCAAACTTCGGTATTTTTTTATTTTCATGAACTTTTTTTGAGTTTTTGCTCACTTTTAATAGTCAACTTTCTAAAAAAACATTTATGAACTTTTTCCTTTCTGAACTTCTTAATGGTTTACGAGCCTTCTTCAACGGTCAACAGTCAAAGTTGACCTAGCCATCGATTGAAGAATCGATTTCGAGCCGAGCGAACGAATGCTGGCTCGCGTTATTGAGCCTGCCCATGAAATAGTGTGCGTGAGTGTTGGGTAGGGTTTCTTGCGCTGAGGACGCCTAATAGGATCTCCCGTCGAACTACTATTGGTCTCTCTATCTATTCTGGGGGTTGGGGGTCTCTCTCTATGTATTTAAATGTACTGCTCCCTCTGTTCCTAAATATAAGTCTTTTTAAAGGTTTCAATAAAGACTACATAAGGATGTATATAGACATATTTACAGTGTAGATTCGCTTATTTTGCTCTGTATGTAGTTTGCATTGAACATCTCTAAAAAGATTTGTACTTAGAAACGGAGGGAATAGGTTGTATCTAAAACTATAGGGCACATAAACAGACGAGACCAATATATGTAGGGGCACAGCCAAACATCGCTTATAGCGATGCAACCTTCCGACGGGCTGAAGCATGTTGCTGTCGCGCAAGCCTCGTGCGCGGGAGTCCACTGCGTCTTTTTTTTAAACATTTTTTTTCTTTTTTTTGTTCTTTCATTTCTTTCTTCAATAGTTACAAACATTCTAAAATAAATACATTCCAAAAAATTACATAAAACATTTGGAAAAATGTTAACCTAACATTTTATTGTGAAAGATAACCAAGCATTTGAAAAATGTGAAATGTACACAGAGAAAATGTTTTCATATATAAGAAAAATGTATACGTAAAATATATAATGTCTGTGAAAAAAGTTGATCATGTATTTAAAAATTGTTAATCCAGACAATTGAAAAAAATGCTAAACAATGTTAACCAAGCAGTTGAAAAATATTAAATGTATATAGAAACAATGTTGACCATGTAATTAAAAATGTTAAACTTGTATTTATAAAATATTAATCAAGCATTTGAAAAATATTAAATGTTTATAGCAAGAATGCGTTTGTTATGTATTCAAAAAATGCTAAACTTATATTTATAAAATGGTAATCATGCATTTGAAAAATATTAAATGTGTATAGATTTTTTTAAACATGTATTGGAAATATGATAAACATGTATTTGAGAAATTTTAATCACTGATTTGAAAGACAACGAAAAATGTGTATAGAATAAATGGTGACCATGTATTAAACTAATTCAATCTATTGTTTGAAACATGAATATCAAGCATTTGAAAGATGTGAAATGTATGGAGAAAATATGTTTACAATGTATTCAAAAAATGATAAACTTTTATTTGAAAATTAATAAAAATGCATTAGATTTATAACAAAAAATTGTGTAGGAAAACAATGCAAAACCAAGAGAAAACAAAAGTAGATAAGAGGAAACAAACAACCAATGTAAAATGAAGATTAAAGAAAAAAAACAAAAAAAACTAGTGAAAACTAAAAGGAAATAGGGAAAATAAAATAACTAGTAAAACACAGAGAAAGAAACAAAGAAAGATCGGTGAAAATAATGAAAATGCTCGAGAAAATAGTGAAAAAACGGACGTTATTCATTAACAAGGTCGCGACCTACTACTCTAACCCAAACCAGATATCCTATGGCTAACAGTGTTGGTGCAACGACGAGATTCCGGTTCAATTTCTTGCGCCCCTTGTTTTCTCTAGTGTCGTCCTTTTAAATATGCACGAATGGGCTAGCCCGGAACTGTAGGCACTTCAGGCGAGACCGAAGAAACACTCGTTGTAAGCGAGATATAGTGTTTGCGCATATGTAGCACGTCCTACAATATACTCCTCCGTTGGCCGAAATCACTAATTAAGAAAAACTCCTTCCAAAGATCAGTTCCACCTCCTTAGGTTATGACAAGTGGCGTGCTGAATGTGCGCCACTTGTCGCAACCTAGGAGCTTTTCCCTTTTTCATAGATTTGCTTATTCAAAACATTTGATCTCTTAAACCGTGTGTCCAAATCTTGTACCGTTTTCACCGTTGGATTCATGTTGACAAGTTTTGACAAACTATTGTTTTCATTAAAAAAAAGGGAAGAAAAAATTGAACCGGGAGCCCATTTTTCCGTTTTGAAAATCGTGGAAAACCGAGAAGCCAAAAGAACCAGAAAAAAATCATCCAAAAGGCCAAAAACGCGCGCGAAAAATAAATAAATAAACAAAATTTGAAGGGAGCGTCCAAAACGCTACATGTGGCGGCGGCTGGGAGCACGCCAAGTGGCGCTCTCTCAGCCCA
>LR738710.1:877162515-877176625 GCA_902687465.1 Secale cereale
AAATGAATTTTGTGCCCCCACCCCCGGCAATATTTGGCTACCATGATGGAAGTTTGTTGTTGTTGTTGTTGTTGTTGTTGTTATGACTCATGTTAGCTTGCCTCATGACTTCTTTTGGTAGGATAGCTCTGAATGAAGAGAACCAAAAAGCATGGATCTAGTCGGAGAGTGCCCAACTTGCTATACACGTTGATGTCGATGGGAGTGGAGCTATCACCACATAAGTCGCTAATGTGTGCGTGAGCAGTTTCACCTACCTTCGACACCTTGAGCATGGCATAGAAAGCAGTGGCCCATACCCTAGCACAACTCATTTTCACTACCCCGAGGTGAATTTAGGGATGACACTCGACACTTCCCGAAGGACTCTCCACTCTCCACATTAGCCAAAGGACAAAAAGAGTGGGTTAAGCGAACCGTGGAATTGTTAGAGCAATACACTACCCATATACTCCCTCCGTTCTGATTTACTCGTCGTGGTTTTAGTTCGAATTTGAACTAAAACCACGACGAGTAAATCGGAACGGAGGGAGTACCTTTTTCTGTTCTATTGTATCTTCTAACTCAAAAGAAATGTGAGTGTGTGCTTTGCATAGTAGTAGCATACTTGTAATCGGACCTTAAGGAAACAAGTGAAGGGAAAACCCATGGCATGGTGTTTCTTCCTTCAAAATGTGATAACCCCTTCGCATATAATTGTGAATCTTATTCTTAAATCTCAGCTGGTACAAGATTGAGCATTTTCAGTGGCATCCATACCAAAGTAGGAGGTGACAATTTTGAACTAGGGAAATGAAGAAACTTAGATAAATGTTTCCTAATCTAGAATATAATGACAAGACTCCTAGCCTTCTAGGAACCATCGACTTTTTTCATCAACATCGGTGTGACTATCACCACCCCAGGTGCACACCACGACACCATAAGCTTCAAGACTATAATCTCGAAACAATTTGTGGCGACTTCTACATCATCATTAGTCCTCGGCTACTGCACGTGAAC
Source organism: Secale cereale (assembly GCA_902687465.1). Taxonomy (NCBI): domain Eukaryota; kingdom Viridiplantae; phylum Streptophyta; class Magnoliopsida; order Poales; family Poaceae; genus Secale; species Secale cereale. The sequence goes on from LR738710.1 coordinate 877,163,518, forward strand.
CCCATCTTGACGTGGAACAAAAGGGTACCACCCATAGTATATTGTACAAGTAACTGAACTTGGGTCTCTGGGGTGCGAATTTGATGGGGACTGAGAGTGCCACTTACTGGTTGATCGGATTACAACTATGTGGGATGGAGAAGGAAAAGAGCTCGAAGGAGTGGGTAGCATCGGTCACCATTGTAGGGTATGTCATTAGCAATTCAACATTGTAATCTGCCCATTATTGTCCAATCAGATTCCCCGGTGGCTATCTCCTCGATGACAATGATGGTCTTTCAAGAATGGCGTATGGTCACTTGGTAAACGAGATTAGGTATCTCATGGTAGATAGAGAGTTTGTTCCTTTGAAAATTAAGCGAGAACAAAATAGGGTAGCAGTTTGGAATGGTATAGTCGTACAGAGAGTACTACTGTTGCATGGCTTGGTAGAGGTCGGCCGTTTATTGAGGACCTATTGCCTCTGGATTGTAACTCTATGCATATGGAACGAAACTCTCTTAGCCCGCAAAAGAAAAAAAAAAGACATGTACATTTCTTCTAGAATTTGCCCTTATAGTATACTTAAGCGATTACTTGTTGACCCAAAAATGTGAACGGAACTTGGATGACAAGAAACCGGAGCGGCAACGGAGGTCAACAAAATTACAGCGTGGCGACAAGTGCGCTCGCTCGAGGGTTGGTGAGCAACATAGAAGGGTGGATCGTGATGTTGCGATCATCTTATCATAACTTACCACAAGAAAGAACCGTTCCCGTTTTTCCTTGGACCAGCAACAACAACGAATTGTGCACCAAATGTACAAATTCCAATCTTGGGGTAACCAATTGGCCATGTCAGCTCGCCTACCAGCTCCAGAATTGAGCAGCCGGCCATGAGTTGACGCTAGCTGTGCCGAAAGTAGTACAAGTACAAATACAGCCGGACCAGCGATGTTGCTTGCGAGGATTGTACGTACGTATGGACTACTTGGTCCAATACGCGTATGTACGGATGCGCATGGACCTGTGGGGTGTCCGGACGCAGGTTAGACGGTGGACCTAGCGATTAGGGGTGCTGGGTCGGATCGGGTCGTGTCAGGCAGGCTCCCTTCCAAACAGCACAGTAGAGAGTACACTGCTGCTGCCGCTGCCGTCGATGTCCTCTTCCGGAGGGAGGCGGAGCGGAGCGGCTCCCCAGTTTATGATTATCCCAACCAAACTCTAATCATACCCCCACCCACAAAATCCCAATACAAATACCACCGCCCAGCAAATAGATAGATAGCCGCGGGAGGGACTGGTGGGAGGGAAGAAAGACAGACCACCTCCGCTCCGCTCCGCTGCTGCACACCAAAAGCTACCCTCCTTTGGGCACGGGGCAGGGAGAGGGGAGCCGAGGCGGCGGCCGGCGGCTAGCCAGCATAGGAGCTTAGCCAGTAGGTAGCTTAGGCAGCCTCGCTTCGCTCATGCAGCAGGGCGAGTACCGCTCGTCGTCTTCCAGCGAGGGCTCGGCGGGGTCGGCGGCTGCTGCTGCGGCTGCGGCGGCGGCCATGGCGCCTCTGGCGGCTGCGGCCGCGGCGGTGGCGGCCAAGGAGGAGCACAACGTGACGGTGGCCGTGGCGCCGCCCATGCCCATGGCGATGGCGATGCCGCTGCAGCAGCAGCAGCCGCGCAAGCAGTACCGCGGCGTGCGCATGCGCAAGTGGGGCAAGTGGGTGGCGGAGATCCGCGAGCCGCACAAGCGGACGCGCATCTGGCTGGGGTCGTACGCCACCCCCGTCGCCGCCGCGCGCGCCTACGACACGGCCGTCTTCTACCTGCGCGGCCGGTCGGCGCGCCTCAACTTCCCCGACGAGATCTCCGCGCTGGCGCTGTCGTCGCCCGAGGCGGCCGAGGCCGGCGGAGCTGGGGAGGTGGCGGGCGAGCTGGGCGACGGCGGCGCGCTGTCGGCCGCGTCGATCCGTAAGAAGGCCATCGAGGTCGGGTCCCGCGTGGACGCGCTCCAGACCGGCATGACCACCATGGTCGCCGCGCCGGCCCACCACCGCGAGCGGCAGCGGCTCCACCACCTCCACCACTCGGAGCCGCACGGCGAGGAGCTACACCGCCACGTGAAGCAGCAGCGGACGGCGTGGAACGGGCGCGCCAAGAACCCGGATCTCAACCAGGCGCCGAGCCCGGACACCTCCGACGCCGAGTGAAGCAGCTAAGCAGCAGAAAGAAGCATCCACAACCCGTAGACCATGCAGCTAGTCACCGGAGAGCAGCAAGCCAGCGAGCGTATGATCAACCAGATTCAGCACAAGCACCTCAATCCAATCCAGTCCAGTCCACCCACCTACCGTTCCACCTGTCCGCCTCCCTAGCAAGCTCCGCCGCGCGCGTCGGTGAGGGCGGCGAGCGAGGCACCGGTGGTCGGTGGGTCGGTGGCCAGATTTTTCAATACGTCCTTCTGGATAAGAACAAGGGAGGGAGGGGGAGGGGTGGCGGGGGACGCCACAAGTGGCGGTCTTTCCAAATGTCAAAAAAGACAGCTGTAACAGTGATAAAACAAATCAGTCGCCACCATCTTCTTTTCTCTCCGTCTCTATCTCTTCCCGGCTGTTATCGAGTAGATAAGCATCGGTTAGCAGTGCTGCAACCTCTCTTAATTAATCGCCCCAGTTGGTTACCACACTTGTTAATTGCTGAGTGCATCGCCTCTGGGTTGTGATCTCGTATACTCTACTGGAATTGAGATCCAGTGGTTCGTACGCAGGTATCCCGTCGCTGGGCTTAATCCGGCTGTCTGCTGGTGGAGGCATACCCGCGTTAGGTTGGGCATCAGCGGCCAGCCAGCATGCATGCACTGATCGGTTTGAGGTGAGACTTTTCTCCGTCCATGTCCCTGCTGCATGCGTGTGTCTGAATCCGGATATGCCGGTGCAATTATGGATCAGGGAGCGGCGGGCCGTGCTGGACCGGTACTGGCACTGCTACTGTACTGCTGGCTAATCTAATCGCCAACGAACGAGGTCGAAGTGGAGCTGGCTGCACGAGCACGATGCGGTAGCAATTAGGCGGAGGGGTCGTAGGTAGGAGTAGATTACTGGTGCATGTTGTATGATGGTGTGTGGGTGATTGGTTTTGGTTGGGTTGGGTGGGTATTAGGCCAAGGCCAGGCCACCACATCCAACGGAACACCCACAGCTCCGGCCTGACGATGATTGCGTTCTCCCTCTCTGCACTGCACTGCACCTGCATGCGCGGATCGCCCCAAGTACTCCTGTCGACCGGCCGCCAACCCGACTAATCAGCGGTCGCCACCACAATACGCACGAGGCATGCAGATGCAAGGGGAGTCAGCACTGGATTAGACTGCCGTGGCAACGACCCTGCATCGCACCTCTCTACACGGCTGAGGAATCTAGCGGTGGATTGACATGAGAGGGGAGCCGGGGGCACGGTGGCGCGCCCCATCATCGGACGGTGGTTAAACGTCATGGATCGGCACGGGTGGCTGGCTGGAAAAACATGAGATGTGTCTGTCGACATGGGGCGACGTCGCAGCAGGTGTCGGCGTGCACATGCTGCTACTGATGCGGATATATACGGACGGGGGACGCAGGGCGGGAAAGGGTGGACGACGACAGCAGTGCGGTTCCGGTACGGTGTGCGGCCCACGGGTCCATGCATGCATATGCATGCGCGCCTCCCCTATTTGCTGGGAGGAGAGGACAGCAGGTCGTGCATGCGGTCAGTGCGTGCCCGGTCCTCCCCCCTCCCGGTGGGTCTCTCGGTCTCTGCCTCTCTTTTGCTTGTTTGGATCGGTGGGCAGCATGCGTGAGCCATCGTCGTTTATCATGGGCTATTTTTCGGCGGTCGATCGATCGCGTGGCGGTTCTGCGGTTTAGTTTTGGATTTTATGTACTACAGGTGATGCAGCGATCCAACAAGGTATGCGTGCTTTTTACGGATATTGCACGAATAAAGTGGAAGGAGGGGACATTCGCGGCACTCACCATACCATTTCCAGCGTGCCGTGTGCTCTGCTCCCCACCGGACAAAACAGGCGGGTCCAAGAAACACGCGCGCCAGCACTGGATGATCTCGGCTTGGGATCCGGCTTGCCTGCTCCCTTCTTATGATTCCATCCATGCTTTCACTTCATCCTACGGTTGTCGTCCCTCGACTTGGACGCCATCCCTCTGTTGCACGCAAAATACGCATTAGGGCATGCGCGCTGCTTCACTCAAAATTGTTTAACTTAACAGTTTTTATATCTTTTGGTTTAAGGAGTTAACCCCATCTAAGCCATTTCCCTCGCATTATTTAGAGCTACTCTTTCGAAAAATGGGAAAGCCTAAAGTAATGTCAAAATCCAAGGATTTTACTAGCCAAGATAAAGGATTTGAACAAGCAGACACAATTTAAAATTGTCTAAACAAGCGAGCAAGGAAGAAAGAGCTTTGCTTTGATACCTCCCCTCGCCCCAAAGTTTACATGAATATTAAAGTTACTTTTTTGCAAGATAATATTATGGTTACTTAAAAAGAGTTCTACTATGCGGATCTACCAGGAACTACGACTTTGGCTGACAGGAGGAGCTCGGAGTGTACAACAATTGTGTGAGCAGTCGTGTATCGCGGGAGTAGGACTTGTGATGGCCTCGCCTGTCTGTGGTGAGGGCCATTGACATTTTCTTGTAACTAACTCCATCTTCTATAAAACTTAGGCACGCTCTTGGCGTACTCTAAAAAAAAGAGTTTTACTAATTCTCATACAATCATGATTAACTACTTTAATCCATATTCTACCAACGGATCAAATAAGAGATTATAGAGAAAAAGAGAGTTTGAAGATGACTCGGAAAAAACAACTTAAAAAGACACTCACATTTTTTTCAAAGTTGACTCCTTTGATTCAAAGGAATTTTCGGACGATTTCGATCTTAATGATTTATTTTTTTGCGAATCCTTATAAAGTTTTCCTTAGGATTTGTTTATATTCTATTTTGGATGCAAACCTTCATCCACCTAAAGCTCTTTATAGAATTATATTGCTTTTCGTGTGCTATCCAATACTTTGTCATCCTAATTCCCGTGGTTTCCAGGTCCTATATATAAGATCTATATTTTTGTTAGTCTCCTGTCCTGAGCATTATGTGAATCAAAGAAACCCTAAACATCTCAAAAATACTACTCAAAAGTCAAAGCTCTTCCATCCTGCTCAAATTTTAGGAGGCTCCTTGTCTTATCACTACTAGGGAAAAGCCTACAGGTTGATCAACAGTAGTAGTGGGGTTGGTAGCCGGGGCTACTGTTACTTAGCAGTAGCGCGGCCCAAAAGAATGAGCTGCAGGTAGGGTTTATCACTAGCGTGGTTTCTGGACACCTGTGCTACTGCAAAGTGGTCCCCACCGTACACCCCGGGGCTAGCCATAGTACCACCGTTGGACAAGAAACCCTCACTACAACTAACATGGTAGTAGTAGCGCGGGCGAATAAACATGCGCTACTACTGTATATGCATGGGGCCAGCAGGTGGGCCCCATTTATCAGTAGCGCGGGCCAGTTGCGCAGCGATGCAGGTATCTGGATTCGTGCCCGGTGCTACTACTAAGCTACTATATCGTCTCCCCCGAACGTCCATTTCCTCACTGCCACTCTTCACTCTTCTGCCCGAGCAAGGTCGTTGTCGCTCGCGCTGCCGTCGTCGAACCCACGTTGTCGGCATCTACCTCCCGAGCCCCGGTGACCCAGCCTCGTCACTGCTTCGTTGCCAGTCGACCCCGCCCTAGCCCCGACGCCCCTCCTCTTCCTCCCGAGCTCCACCTCGAAGGTATTCTTCTCCCTTGCTCGTCCCTCCTCATCTGCTCATCCTCCCAATCCAGCCCGACCCGGGTGGCGAACCCTAGGTCGATTGGGCCAAACGCTAGGTCAATTGTGAACTGAAACAAATCCCCAATTTCAATGCACCAGATGGCCAAATAAGAGAAAGTTTGTACGATATGTTTTCTAGGGCACATCCCCACGGCCATTTCAAGTGGTCATTCACTCATCTTGGCCCATCCGTTTGGTCAATTGAATAAAAACAAGAATTTGTCCTGATATTTGAAAAGCAGAGAACTTTTGGTTTTCAACTACTTATGCTAATGTTTTTTTGGTGATGATAAAATAATTGTTTCAGATCTCACTTTGGGGGGTTTTGCAATATTTGGGAATTTGTAGCGCTAGAATTAGGTCAGGCGGAGCCACGAGGGGCCTACAATACATCAGGGCGCGTCTACCCCTGGGTGCACCCTGTTGTCTAGCGGTGTCCTCGTCTGATTTCTGGTCCTTTCTCGAGGCTTCTAGGTTCCCTCTTGGTCTAGAAAAAATTGTCAAAATTTTAGTCGCGTCCGGATTTTGTTAGGTAGAAATTTTCTATAAGACCAAAAAATGCACAAACAACAACTGACGCTAGGCACTGGGTTAATAGGTTAGTTCCCAATAACAACGTGAAACAATAAAAAATTACAGATGTGTCGGAGACGTATCAGGTACCGAGTTGTGGGTTTAGGAACAACGGTAACATGCGATAAGGAGACGATGCTTACCCAGGTTCGGGCCCTACCGAAGAGGTAAAACCCTCCGTCCTGCTTAGATTGTATTGATATGATGGGGTACATAGTACAGGATGATCTACTCGATATCGGATGTTTGTGTTCTAACCCTAAGCTTGTGTTGTTATCCTCCTAAGTTCTAAACCCTTTGGCTTGTATATACACCGATGGTACCTAGGTTACACATATGGTCGGTTGCCAACTAGAAATAAACCTGCAAACTACTAGAATTTTCCTTGAAGTATACGCCAAGTCTCCGAAAGTTTCTATCTTGCTAATGTCTACTACACAATCTTGTTCTTGTAGACGTTGTTGGGCCTCCAAGTGCAGAGGTTTGTAGGACAATAGCAAATTTCCCTCAAGTGGATGACCTAAGGTTTATCAATCCGTGGGAGGCGTAGGATGAAGATGGTCTCTCTCAAACAACCCTGCAACCAAATAACAAAGTGTCTCTTGTGTCCCGAACACACCCAATACAATGGCAAATTTTATAGGTGCACTAGTTCGGCGAAGAGATGGTAATACAAGTGCAATATGGATGGTAGATATAGGTTTTTGTAATCTGAAAATATAAAAACAGCAAGGTAAGTAATGATAAAAGTGAGGGAAAATGGTATTGCAATGCTTCGAAACAAGACCTAGGGTTCATACTTTCACTAGTGCAAGTTCTCTCAACAATAATAACATAATTGGATCATATAACGATCCCTCGACATGCAACAAAGAGTCACTCCAAAGTCACAAATAGCAGAGAACAAACGAAGAGATTATTGTAGGGTACGAAACCACCTCAAAGTCATTCTTTCTGATCGATCTATTCAAGAGTCCGTAGTAAAATAACACGAAGCTATTCTTTCCGTTCGATCTATCCTAGAGTTCGTACTAGAATAACACCTTATGACACATATCAACCAAAACCCTAATGTCACCTAAATACTCCATTGTCACCTCAAGTATCCGTCGGCATGGTTATACGATATGCATCACACAATCTCGGATTCATCTATTCAACCAACACAAATAATTTCAAAGAGTGCCCCAAAGTTTCTACCGGAGAGTCAAGACGAAAACGTGTGCCAACCCCTATGCATAAGTTCACAAGGTCACTGAGCCCGCAAGTTGATTACCAAAACATACATCAAGTAGATCACGTGATATCCCATTGTCACCACAGGTAAGCACATGCAAGACATACATCAAGTGTTCTCAAATCCTTAAAGACTCAATCCGATAAGATAACTTCAAAGGGAAAACTCAATCCATTATAATAAAATAGAGGGGGAGAAGCATCATAAAATCCAACTATAATAGCAAAGCTCACGATACATCAAGATCGTGCCAAATCAAGAACACAAGAGAGAGAGAGAGAGATCAAACACATAGCCACTGGTACATACCCTCAGCCCCGAGGGTGAACTACTTCCTCCTCGTCATGGAGAGCGCCAAGATGATGAAGATGGCCACCGGTGATGGATCCCCCATTCGGTAGGGTTCTGGAACAGGGCCCCGATTGGTTTTTGCTGGCTAAAGAGGCTTGCGGTGGCAGAACTCCCGATCTAGGTTTCTTTTCGGGGGTTTCTGTATTTATAGGAATTTTTGGCGTCTGTCTCACGTCAGGGGGGGGGGGGTCTCTGAGTCGTCCACAAGATAGGGGGTCGCACCCAGGGGGGTAGGGCTCGCCCTCCACCCTCGTGGACGGCTTGGGACTCTTCTGGCCCAATTCTTACTCCGGGAGGCTTCTTTTGGTCCATAAAAAATCATCAAAAATTGGCACGTCAATTGGACTCCGTTTGGTATTCCTTTTCTGTAAAACTCAAAAACAAGGAAAAACAGAAATTGGCACTGGGCTCTAGGTTAATAGGTTAGTCCCAAAAATCATATAAAATAGCATATAAATGCATATGAAACATCTAAGATGTATAATATAATAGCATGGAAAAATAAAAAATTATAGATACGTTGGAGACGTATCAAGCATCCCCAAGCTTAATTCCTGCTCGTCCTCGAGTAGGTAAATGATAAAAACAGAATTTTTCATGTGGAATGCTACCTAACATAATTATCAATGTAATTTTCTTTATTGTGGCATGAATTTTCAGATCCAAAAGATTCAAGACAAAAGTTTAATATCGACATAAAAATAATAATACTAACAAAGTAAGCATGTCTTGTCAAAATAACATGGCCAAAGAAAGTTCATCCCTACAAAATAATATAGTTTGGCTATGCTCCATCTTTGTCACACAAAATATTCAAATCATGCGCAACCCCGGGTTCAACCAAGCAATTGTTTCATACTTTAGTGTTCTCAAATACCTCATGCTTCAAATATGTTACACAACGGTTACCATACGTGCATGCTATGGGACTTGCAAACCTCAACACAAGCATTTCTCAAATTCACAATTACTCTACTAGCATGACTCTAATATCACCATCCTCATATCTCAAAACAATCATCAAGCATCAAACTTCTCATAGTATTCAACACACTTTATATGAAAGTTTTTTAATTATATCCCTCTTGGATGCCCATCATATTAGGACTAGTTTTATAGCCAACGCAAATTACCATGCTGTTCTAAAAGACTCTCAAAATAATATAAGTGAAGCATGAGAGTTCATCAATTTCTTCAAAAATAAAACTACCATCGTTCTCTAAAAAGATATAAGTAAAGCACTAGAACAAACGACAAACTACTCCAAAAGTTATAAGTGAAGATCGACGAGTAGTCGAATAATTACGTAACTATGTGAAGATTCTCTAGCATTTAAGAATTTCAGATCTTGAGATATTATTCAAACAGCAAGCAAAACAAAATAAAACAAAATGACGCTCCAAGCAAAACAAATATCATGTGGTGAATACAAATATAGCTACAAGTAAGGTTACCGATGAACGAAGACGAAAGAGGGGATGCCTTCCTGGTCATCCCCAAGCTTAGGCTCTTGGTTGTCCTTGAATATTACATTGGGGTGCCTTGGGCATCCCCAAGCTTAGGTTCTTTCCACTCCTTATTCCATAGTCCATCTAATCTTTACGCAAAACATGAAAACTTCACAACACAAAACTCAACAGAAAACTCGTAAGCTCCGTTAGTATAAGAAAATAAATCACCACTTTTGGTACTGTTGTGAACTCATTCTAAATTCATATTGCTATTATATCTACTGTATTCCAACTTCTCTATGGTTCATACCCTCCGATACTACTCATAGATTCATCAAAATAAGCAAACAACACAATGAAAACATAATATGTCAAAAACAGAACAGTCTGTAGCAATCTGTAACTTTTGAATACTTCTATAACTCAAAAAATTCTGAAATAAATTGGTGGACGTGAGGAATTTTTCTATTAATCAACTGCAAAAATAATTAGCCTAAAAGAACTCTCCAGTAAAAAAAGGCAGCTAATCTCGTGAGCGCAAAAGTTTCTGTTTTTTACAGCAAGATCACATTAACTTTCACCCAAGTCTTCCCAAATGTTCTACTTGGCACTTTATTGAAAAAAAAAGCTATAAAACATGATTACTACAGTATCTTAATCATGTGGACACACAAAAACAATAAGGGTAAATATTGGGTTATCGCCCAACAAGCGCTTTTCTTTAATGTCTTTTAGCTAGGCATGATGATTTCAATGATGCTTGCATAAAAGATAAGAATTGAAACATAAAGAGAGCATCATGAAGAATATAACTAGCACATTTAAGTATAACCCACTTCCTATGCATAGGGATTTTGCGAGCAAACAACTTATGGGAACTATAATCAACTAGCATAGGAAGGCAAAGCAAGCATAACTTCAAGATTTTAAGCACATAGAGAGGAAACTTGATATTATTGCAACTCCTACAAGCATATGTTCCTCCCTCATAATAATTTTTAGTAGCATCATGAATGAATTCAACAATATAACCATCACATCAAGCATTATTTTATTGTCCCCAAGCATATAAATTTTATTACTATCCACATAAGCGAATTTCTTCTCATGAATAATAGTGGGAGCAAACTCAACAAAATAGTTATCATGTGAGGCATAATCCAATTGAAAACTAAAATCACGATGACAAGTTTCACGGTTATCATTATTCTTAATAGCATACAAGTCATCACAATAATCATCATAGATAGCAACTTTGTTCTCATAATCAATTGTAACCTCTTTTGAAATAGTGGATTCATCACTAAATAAAGTCATGACCTCTCCAAATCCACTTTCATAATTATCACAATCATCATAAATAGGATGCATGCTATCATCATAATAAATTTGCACATCAAAACTTGGGGGACTAAAAATATCATCTTCATTAAACATAGCATCCCCAAGCTTGTGGCTTTGCATATCATTAGCATCATGGATATTCAAAGAATTCTCACTAACAACATTGCAATCATGCTCATCATTCAAGTATTTAGTGCCAAACATTTTAATGCATTGTTCTTCTAACACTTTGGCACAATTATCGAAATCCTTATTTTCATGGAAGACATTAAAAAGATGAAGCATATGAGGCATCCTCAATTCCAATTTTTTGTAGTTTTCTTTTATAAACTAAACTAGTGATAAAACAAGAAACTAAAAGATTTGATTGCAACATCTAAAAATATACCTTCAAGCACTAACATCCCCGGCAACGGCGCAAGAAATGAGCTTCGTTGACGGGATGTGAGTGCCCCTTACCTAGACTCCCCGGCAACGGCGCCAGAAAAGAGCTTGATGTCTAATACGCAACATTGTTCTTGTAGACGTTGTTGGGCCTTCAAGTGTAGAGGTTTGTAGGACAATAGCCAATTTCCCTCAAGTGGATGACCTAAGTTTTATCAATCCGTGGGAGGCATAGGATGAAGATGGTCTCTCTCAAACAACCCTGCAACCTAATAACAAAGAGTCTCTTGTGTCCCCAACACACCCAATACAATGGTAAAGTTTCTAGGTGCACTAGTTCGGCGAAGAGATGGTGATACAAGTGCAATATGGATGGTAGATATAGGTTTTTGTAATATGAAAATATAAAAACAGCAAGGTAACTAATGATAAAAGTGAGCGAAAACGGTATTGCAATGCTTCGAAACAAGGCCTAGGGTTCATACTTTCAATAGTGCAAGTTCTCTAAAAAATAATAACATAATTGGATCATATAAAAATCCCTCAACATGCAACAAAGAGTCACTCCAAAGTCACTAATAGCGGAGAACAAACAAAGAGATTATTGTAGGGTACGAAACCACCTCAAAGTCATTCTTTCTGATCGATCTATTCAAGAGTCCGTAGTAAAATAACACGAAGCTATTCTTTCCGTTCGATCTATCCTAGAGTTCGTACTAGAGTAACACCTTAAGACACATATAGACCAAAACCCTAATGTCACCTAGATACTCCACTGTCACCTCAAGTGTCCATGAGCATGATTATACGATATGCATCACACAATCTCAGATTCATCTATTCAACCAACACAAAGAACTTCAAAGAGTGCCCCAAAGTTTCTATCGGAGAGTCAAGGCGAAAACGTGTGCCAACCCCTATGCATAGATTCCCAAGGTCACGGAACCCGCAAGTTGATCAACCAAACATACATCAAGTGAATCAGTAGAATACCCCATTGTCACCACGGGTATCCCACGCAAGACATACATCAAGTGTTCTCAAATCCTTAAAGACTCAATCCGATAAGATAACTTCAAAGGGAAAACTCAATTGATAACCCACAAGTGTAGGGGATCAGTTGTAGCCTCTTTCGATAAGTAAGAGTGTCGAACCCAACGAGGAGCTAAAGGCAGAACTAATATTCCCTCAAGTTCTATGAACCACCGATACAACTCTACGCACGCTTGACGTTTACTTTACCTAGAACAAGTATGAAACTAGAAGTAGTTTGTAGTTTTTGTGGGATAGGTTTGCAAGATAATAAAGAGCGCGTAAATAAAAAATAGGGGCTATTAAGATAAAGACACAACTAAATTAGTTTTAGTAGAGAGCTTTTTTTCACGAAAAAGTTATTTGTCCCTAGGGAATCGATAACTAGACCGGTAATCACTGTAGCAATCTTATTTGAGGGAGAGGCATAAGCTAACATACTTTCTCTTCTTGGATCATATGCAATTATGATTGAACTCTAGCAAGCATCCGCAACTACTAAAGATCATTAAGGTAAAACCCAACCATAGCATTAAAGTATCAAGTCCTCTTATTCCCATACGCAAACAACCCACTTACTCGGGTCTGTGCTTCTGTCACTCACGCCACCCACCATAAGCAAATTATGAACATATTGCAAACTCTACAACGGGGATATCTCACGCTTGCGCGACACGGAGAGCACCATAGGACAACACCAATAATAAAACATGCAACTCAAACCAATCACGATCATCAATTAACCCATAGGACAAAACGGATCTGCTCAAACATCACAGGATAGCCATACATCATTGGGAAATAATATATAGCGTTGAGCACCATGTTTAAGTAGAGATTATAGGGCGTAGAAGAGGGGTTATACCGCTGCATAGAGGGGGGGGGGGGGGGGG
>LR738710.1:877176773-877202291 GCA_902687465.1 Secale cereale
GGGGGGGGGAGAGTTGGTGATGACGGCGGTAAAGTTGTTGGTGTAGATTGCGGTGACGATAATGGCCCCGGCGGCATTCCGGTGCCACCGGAAGCGAGGGGGAGAGAGCCCCCCTCCTTCTTATTCTTCCTTGACCTTCTCCCTAGATGGGAGAAGGGTTTCCCCTCTGGTCCATGGTCTCCATGGCGTGGGAGGGGCTAGAGCCCCTCCGAGATTGGATCTGTCTCTCTGTCTCTCTCTGTTTCTGCGTTCTTTTATTCTGCCCTTTCACCGTTTCTTATATACCGGAGATCCGTAACTCCGATTGGACTGAAACCTTCGCCCAGATTTCCCCCCCGAAAATTAGCTTTCCTGCGGCCAAAGAAGTGCAGCAACCGCCTTACGGGTGCCCACGAGGGTCAGGGGCGCGCCCACCCCCTGCCTCGTGCCCCCCTCGGGCACCGTCTCGCGTTGGTTCTTCTTCCCATATATCAAAAATATTCCAAAAATATTCTCCGTCCGTTTTTATCCCATTTGGACTCCGTTTGATATGGGTTTTCTGTGAAACATAAAACATGCAACAAATAGGAAGTGGCTCTGGGCACTGGATCAATATGTTAGTTCTAAAAATAATATAAAAAGTTGCCAAAAGTGTATGAAAGTTGTAGAATATTGGCATGGAACAATAAAAAATATAGATACGACGGAGACGTATCAGCATCCCCAAGCTTAATTCCTGCTCGTCCTCGAGTCGGTAAATGATAAAAAAGACATTTTTTGATGTGGAATGCTACCTAGCATAATCTTGATCATGTAATCTAATCATGGCGTGAATATTAAGACACGAGTGATTCAAAGCAATAGTCTATCATTTGATATAAAAGAATTTAATACTCGGGCATCCCAACAAACAATCAAGTCTTTCAAAATATCAATGCTAAAGAACGTTATCCCTACAAAATCATATAGTCTTTTATGCTTCCCTTTTCTTAACATAAGGTACCCCTCATGCCCATCTCGGTGTCAGCCAAGCAATTGTTTTCATACTTTACTTTTTCGAACTTTTTCAACTCTTCACGCAATACATGAGCGTGAACCATGGACATAGCACTATGGGTGGAATAGATGGTGGTAGTAGACAAAAGTAGGGAGAAAGTCTCACATCGACTAGGCGTATCAATGGGCTATAGAGATGCCCATCAATAGATATCAATGTGAGTGAGAAGGGATTGCCATGTAACGGATGCACTAGAGCTATACGTGTATGAAAGCTCAAAATAAAACTAGTGGATGTGCATCAACTTGCTTGCTCATGAAGACCTAGGGCATTTGAGGAAGCCCATCGTTGGAATAGACAAGCCAAGTTCTATAACAAAAAAATTCCACTAGTATATGGAAGTGACAACATAGAAGACTCTCTATCATGAAGATCATGGTGCTACTTTGAAGCACAAGTGTGGAAAAAAAGATAGTAGCATTGTCCCCTTTTTCTTTTCCTTTTTTTCTTCTTTTTCCCTTTTTTTGGGCCTTCCTTTTTTTATTTGGCCTTACTCCTTTTTTAGTTGGCCTTTCTTTTTTTTCTTTTCTTTTGTCCTTCCTTTTTTTAATTTTTTTCCAAGGGACAATTCTCTAATAATGATGATCATCACACTTCTATTTACTTACAACTCGATACTAGAACAAAACTATGACTCTATATGAATGCCTCCGGCGGTGTACCGGGATGTGCAATGATCTAGCGTAGCAATGACATCAAAAAACGGACAAGCCATGAAAACATCATGCTAGCTATCTTACGATCATGCAAGGCAATTGTAACATCCCAAAATTCTAAATTTTGGAATGTTATAATAAATAGATAGATTTGATTGTTGTTTGATGTATTGTGTGAAATTGAGTGAAATTTGAAACTTTTGAAAGTTAAATGAGAGGGAATAAACTGACTTTCCCAAAACTTTCACCTTGCTTTTTGATCTTCGAGGGAATTCAAATTCTTTTCAACACAAAACACTAGAGTGAAGATAATATGACTTCTTCCATTTATTCTAAATGATAAAGGTCTTTGAAAGGATTTTGAATTTCATTCTCAAAATATTTTCAATTCAGAAACTTTAAGCAACTCAATGATTTTCCCGAGAGAAGATAAAATGACTTCTTCATTTTATAGGAAATATGAGTTGGAAGTTTTTCTGAAATTTTCTGCAACTCAATTTCAAATATTGAGTTATTTGGTTTTTATTCAAATTATTTTTCTCCAAAAAATACATTACATGGAAAATAGGATAACATGATTCCCTACAGCAGAAAATTGGAGAGAAATAAATTTGAATTCTTGTTGGTATTTTAAAAATGATTTTTATTGGATTTTATTGCATCAGTAGCACTATTTGATTTATTAGAATTTTTGTGGATTTTATTTGACTATAGAAAAATGTTCATGTTGTAGATATTCTTTTTCTGAAAATTTTGATATATTATATGGCTTTATAATACTTTAGTTTATTTTGTTTTATTTTGTTTTTGCGTCTGTGTTTTTAAAAAAAAATCTTCCGCTAAGCTGGGCCGAAGCCCAGCACTGCTCCACACCGCACCGACCCACTGGCCTTCTCGGCGCAGTCGCACACCGCCGCCACGGCGAGCGCCGTCCCCGCCCGGGACTCTCCGCCGCCTACCCCTTCCCCACGGCATGGTCTGCCCCTCCCGCCTATAAAGGCCGAAGCCGCCGCCCCCTCCCCTCTTCTCTCGCATCGCCGCCGCCGCCCCGCACTTCGCCGCCGCCGCCGCGTTGCAAACCGCCACCGCCGCGCACTTCTGCCGCCGCCGCCGCTCGCGTTGCTCGCTGCCACCGCCTGAGCACCGCCGCACCGCACCACCTGCCTCGCGTCGCGCCTCGCCGCTCACCCTCCCGCAGCGCCGCGCCGCCGGCTGCTGCTTCGCATCGCCGCTGATGGGCCTCTAACCCCTCGTTGGTTACCCCAAGTGGAAGGTGTAAGATGCAGTGTTGTGGAAGTTTTTCCCTTAGCAAAGATGCCAAGGATCGAATCCCGAGAGACTCCTAGGTTCAACAAGTAGGTGTCAACTGCTAACGGCGCCATATATTAGCAATCAACGTGGACCTACACACAGATACAAATAACTTTGCTCCCAACGAGTACAGAGAGGTTGTCAATCCCTCCGGCCTTGTAGTTCACAAAGGATTAAATGCAAATGATAGTAGTGATAGATAGTGTTTGCAATAGTAAGTAAAAGCGAAAAGTAAATAGCGGATGTGATCAATGATGGTAATATGGACCGGAGTCTCATGATGTTCACTAGTGATGTCTCTCTCCCAAAAGACGATAAAATAGCTATGTGAGGTAAACGGATTATAGCTGGGCAATTGACAGGACCACGAACGCAAACCAATGCTGACTACATTGCAAGAAAGGTTGAGGTTCAAAGCATGGGCGGTACGCCAAAGTAAGTAGACCGAAATCCATCAATATCTACTACTAATCATCCACCTTGAGATATCTATCCAGAACATCTCGCTGGTATTAAGTTGCGAGCCCCACCCATAGTGTAAACTCAATGCAACAGACAACTGCATTAAAAGAACTTTGCGTAAAGTAAACAATCCTTGCACCCGCGGGCACAAGCACGGTTGTTTTCCCCCTTGTGGCAACAGCACATCCCCTAGACTCATGTTTCTGTCACTCAAACTAGTCATCGAGGGGCATGAACCCACAATCGAGCATAACGTTCCCTCTTGGAGTCACTACCTACTACTTGGCCAAAGCAATAAATAACAACGGAGAACATGCAAGAATTACTTATGAACATAAATATAAAAGAGGTAGATCAAATATATTACTCAAGAACAATCTGAACATAATCTCATAATCCATCGGATCCCAGCAAACTCAACATAGCAACAGCATAAGGATTACATATGTGCCTCGATCATGTAGGGCAGCTCACGAGGACTAATTAGTGAAGCACAAGAACGGGAGGAGAACATCACATGGCTACTGGTCATGGACTCATGGTCCAAGGGAGACTACTCACAAGTCATCCGGGAGGCGTCCATGGTGGTGGAGAAGCTCCCGGTGGTGATCCCCCTCCGGCAGGGTGCCGGGAAGAGTTCTCCTGGTGCTCCCGATCTTGGAAGCGGCGGCGGCGGTGGAACAGAGATGAGATCGCGAAAAAGAGTTTCCGTCCCAAGGGTTTCGAAGGACGCTCTAAATATATGCCAAAGGGGGGCACCAGACGGGGCTCGGGGGGCCCAGGCGCCCCCCCGGCGCGGCCCAGGGGGGGGGAGGGGGGCGCCGCCAGGGCGCCTGGAGCCCTGGTGGCCCCCCCCCGGCTGTCCTTCGGGCGCAAGGTAGGTTTTGGAACGCTGATTTTTTATATATTTTTTCTGGATTTTTCCTGACAGTTCTCGTAATGTGAAAACCTGAAATACAAAAACAGCCGAAAACAGAAACTGGCACTGGGGTGCACTGGATTAGTAGGTTAGTCCAAATATGATCAAAAGTGTATGGAAGTGTATGAATATCATAGCAATATCACCCAAAAGTGGCATGGAGAAAGCATAAATTATAGATACGTTTTGGACGTATCAGTCGCCGAAGCGCCACGGCCGCCGCACGCCGGCTTGGACGCCATCCCTGCTGCACCCAAAAACATGAATTAGGGCATATGTTGTGCTCCACTCTAAATCATTTAACTCACCAATTTTTATTTCTTTTGGTTTAAGAGAGGTACCCCATCTAAGCCATTTCCCTCCAACTGTTTAGAGCTACTCTTTTGAAGAAAAAAAAGGGAAATCCCAAAGTAATGTCTAAATCCAATGATTTCACTAGCCAAGATAAAGGATTTGAGAACAAGTAGACACAATTTAAAATTGTCTAAACAAGGGAGTAAGGAAGAAAGAGGTCCGCTTTGAACCCCCCTCCCCCCAAGTTTACATGAATATTAAAGTTACTTTTTTGCCAGATAATATTATGGTTACTTAAAAAGAGTTTTACTATGCGGATCTATCAGGAACTACGACTTTGGCTGACATCAGGAGGTCGGAGTGTACAACAATTGTGGAGTAAATTACATGCACGGTCCTGGAACTCGTAGGCCTGCTCCAAAACAGTCCAGCGACTTGTGGATCGCTCCAAAAAGGTCCTCATACTTGCCATTACGCTATACGTACGGTCCTGCGTACGTTTCTGCATACGCTGGCCGCAGAGACGGGTGCCACATCATCCTCGCGAGCGGTCCCAACCGGATCGCATCGATGCATTATTCTGCAACTGCCCGCTGATTGTGTGTTGTTTCCAGTTTGAGCCTTCACCCTTTCGTCGCTCTCTGTTATTCCTCTATGACGACGACCATGGCTGGCGGCGATGGGTGGTGATCGACGTGATAGCAGATATGAGAGGCGGTTGTTCATGTTCCCAGGGGATTTTGCGAGCCGGTGACTACATCGTCATCTGCCGCTGTGAAGGGTGTCAATATCACCTATTGAACGACACAGTGGCGGCCCTGTGCCCACGTACGGTAAGATTCAAACACCCTCCATAATCTCTCGCATTTGCTTTGTAAGTACCTCTATTATGACCATGTCGATCATTTTGTCTGCATATGTTATACAATTTATGTACTTTAGGCACAATTTTAGCTACAGTTTCGGCAAATTCTTAGGGTTCTTTATCGGTTGCTAAAATTGGTGTTTTTCTTTTCGTCTTACAGAAGAAGACATTGATTTTTACACCATTGAGTTCATCCATGGAGGAGTTTTCACTAGCGTTGGATACAATAGGTCTTATATGAATGGTCGCAAGGTCTGCTATGACTACTGTAATGCCAGTGTTGCATGCATGGATACGTTGTATCAATTAACAAATGTATTGGGTTATGAGACTGCAGGCAGAATAGACATACTATTGCTGCTACCTGGAATGCAAATAAATGAGGATGTATTGAAATTAATATCGACAAACAATGACACAAATTACATTGGAAAGTTTGTCAGGGAGGGGCACAAATACCTTATGTTTTATATAGATCAGGATGGCTCTTATGGTGGAGGAGGATGGGATGATGATGTAGCAAATCCTTGTACACATGTTCCTCCTGTGATCGGTCCAACAAAGAACAAGACAATTGACAGTACTTCAGAGCAAATCATTGTTGTTCAAGACAACATTGCTGATAATCATATCCGATGAGCTGAAGGAATGGGGGGCTGAGGGTTGGGATTGGAAGATCCACCAGCTATCGGCCTCGGAATTCGCTGTCACTTTCCCCACCAAAAAATCCCTCAAGATGATGGCCTCCTACTCTAGTTTCACACTCCCTCTAAACCAAGTTACCGTCTCGGTTAAGGATGCCAACGACGGAGCGCGTCATGTTGCTTCCCTCTCTGATACCTGGTTTCTTGTGGATGGTGTCCCCTCCGGTCAGCGCAACACCCGATTCTTGATGTCTATTGGTGAACTCATCGGTAAACCCATGTGTTGGGGAACGTAGTATTTTAAAATTTTCCTACGATCACGCAAGATCTATCTTCTAGATGCATAGCAGCGAGAGGGAAGAGTGTGTCTACGTACCCTCGTAGACCGGAAGCGGAAGCGTCAAGTGACGCGGTTGATGTAGTCGAACTTCTTCGCGATTCAACCTATCAAGCACCGAACGTACGGCACCTCCGCGTTCAGCACACGTTCAGCTTGATGACGTCCCACGAGCTCTTGATCCAGTTGAGCTTCACGGGAGAGTTTCTTCAGCACGACGGCGTGGTGACGGATATGATGTATCTACCGGCGCAGGGCTTCGCCTAAGCACTGCGACGGTATGACCGAGGTGTGTTTCTGTGGAGGGGGGCACCGCACACGGCTAGAACAATTCAACTTGTGTGTCTTTGGGTGCCCCCTGCCCCCGTATATAAAGGAGCAAGAGGGGAGGGCCGGCCGGCCTCCTATGGTGCGGCTAGGGCAATCCTACTAGGAATAGGATTGCAATCCTATTCCTAGTAGGAGTCCATCAAGAAGGAAGAGAGGGAAAGGAAAAGAGGGAGAGGTGGCGCCCCCCCCCCAATCCTAGTCCAACTAGGATCCCTAGGTGGGGCGTCGGCTAGCCTCTATGGGCTGCCTCTCTCCTTTCCTCAAGGCCCACTATGGACCACCCCCCTTCGTAGGGGGTTCCGGTAACCCCCTCCGGCAATCCAGTTAAATCCGAAACTTTTCCGGAACACTTCCGGTGTCCGAATATAGTCGTCCAATATATCAATCTTTATGTCTCGGACATTCCGAGACTCCTCGTCATGTCCGTGATCTCATCCGGGACTCCGAACTACCTTTGGTACATCAAAACTCATAAACTCATAATACCGATCATCATCAAACGTTAAGCGTGCGGACCCTACGGGTTCGAGAACTATGTAGACATGACCGAGACTCATCTCCGGTCAATAACCAATAGCGGAACCTGGATGTTCATATTGGATCCTACATATTCTACGAAGATCTTTTATCGGTCAAACCGCATAACAACATACGTTGTTCCTTTTGTCATCGGTATGTTACTTGCCCGAGATTCGATCGTCGGTATCTCTATACCTAGTTCAATCTCGTTACCGGCAAGTCTCTTTACTCGTTCCGTAACACATCATCTCGTGACTAACTCATTAGTCTTTTTGCTTGCAAGGCTTATTGTGATGTGTGTTACCGAGAGGGCCCAGAGATACCTCTCCGACACTCGGAGTGACAAATCCTAATCTTGATCTATGCCAACACCACGAATACTTTCGGAGACACCTGTAGAGCATCTTTATGATCACCCAGTTACGTTGTGACGTTTGATAGCACAAAAGGTGTTCCTACGGTATTCGGGAGTTGCATAATCTCATAGTCATAGGAACATGTATAAGTCATGAAGAAAGCAATAGCAGTAAAACTAAACGATCATAGTGCTATGCTAACGGATGGGTCTTGTCCATCACATCATTCTCCTAATGATGTGATCCCGTTGATCAAATGACAACTCATGTCTATGGCTAGGAAACATAACCATCTTTGATCAATGAGCTAGTCTAGTAGAGGCATACTAGGGACATACTGTTTTGTCTATGTATTCACACATGTACTAAGTTTCCGGTTAATACAATTCTAGCATGAATAATAAACATTTATCATGATATAAAGAAATATAAATAACAACTTAATTATTGCCTCTAGGGCATATTTCCTTCAGTCTCCCACTTGCACTAGAGTCAATAATCTAGCTCACATCGCCATGTGATTTAATGCCGATAGTTCACATCGTTATGTGAATAACACCCTTAGTTCACATCGCCATGTGACCAACACCCAAAGGGTTTACTAGAGTCAATAATCTAGTTCACATCGCTATGTGATTAATACCCAAGAGTAATAAGGTGTGATCATGTTTTGCTTGTGAGAGAAGTTTAGTCAACGGGTCTGCCACATTCAGATCTGTATGTATTTCGCAAATTTCTATGTCTACAATGCTCTGCATGGAGCTACTCTAGCTAATTGCTCCCACTTTCAATACGCATCCAGATTGATACTTAGAGTCATCTGGATTTAGTGTCAAAGCTTGCATCGGCGTAACCCTTTACGACGAACTCTTTATCACCTCCATAATCGAGAAACATTTCCTTCGTCATCCAGTTACTATGGATAATTTTGACCGCTGTATAGTGATCTACTCCTGGATCACTATTGTACCCCCTTGACAAACTCATGGCAAGGTACACAACATGTTTGGTACACAGCATGGCATACTTTATAGAACCTATGGCTGAGGCATAGGGCATGACTTTCATTCTCTCTATATTTTTCTGCCGTGGTCTGGCTTTGAGTCTTACTCAACTTCACACCTTACAAGTCAGGCAAGAACTCCTTCTTTGACTGATCCATTTTGAACTACTTCAAAATCTTATCAAGGTATGTACTCATCGAAAGTCTTATCAAGCGTCTTGATCTATCTCTATAGATCTTGATGCCCAATATGTAAGCAGCTTCACCAAGGTCTTTCTTTGAAAAACTCCTTTCAAACACTCCTTTATGCTTTCCAGAAAATTCTACATCATTTCCGATCGACAATATGTCATTCACATATACTTATCAGAAAGGTAGTAGTGCTCCCACTCACTTCTTGTAAATACAGGCTTCTCCAAAAGTCTGTATAAAACCATATGCTTTGATCACCTCATCAAAGCGTATATTCCAACTCCGAGATGCTTGCACCAGTCCATAGATGGATCGCTGGAGCTTGCATACTTAGCACCTTTTGGATCGACAAAACCTTCTGGTTGCATCATATACAACTCTTCTTTGAGATATCCATTCAGGAATGCCGTTTTGACATCCATTTGCCAGATTTTATAATCATAAAATGCGGCAATTGCCAACATGATTCGGACAGACTTAAGCATCGCTACAGGTGAGAAAGTCTCATCGTAGTCAACTCCTTGAACTTGCCGAAACCCTTTCGCAACAAGTCGAGCTTTGTAAACAGTAACATTACCGTCTGCGTCGGTCTTCCTCTTGAAGATCTATTTATTTTCAATGGCTTGCCGATCATCGGGCAAGTCAACCAAAGTCCACACTTTGTTCTCATACATGGATCCCATCTCAGATTTCACGGCCTCAAGCCATTTTGCGGAATCTGGGCTCATCATCGCTTCCTCATAGTTCGTAGGTTCATCATGGTCTAGTAACATGACTTCCAGAACTGGGTTGCCGTACCACTCTGGTGCGGAACGTACTCTGGTTGATCTACGACATTCAGCAGAAACTTGATATGAAGTTTCATGATCATCATCATTAGCTTCCTCACTAATTGGTGTAGGAATCACTGGAACTAGTTTCTGTGATGATCCACTTTCCAATTCGGGAGAAGGTACAATTACCTCATCAAGTCCTACTTTCCTCCCACTCACTTCTTTCGAGAGAAACTCCTTCTCTCGAAAGGATCCACTCTTAGCAACAAAGACCTTGCCTTCGGTTCTGTGATAGAAGGTGTACCCAACAGTTTCTTTTGGGTATCCTATGAAGATTTACTTCTCCGATTTGGGTTCGAGCTTATCATGTTGAAACTTTTTCACATAAGCATCGTAGTCCCAAACTTAAAGAAATGACAGCTTAGGTTTCTCGTCAAACCACAGTTCATACGGTGTCATCTCCACGGATTTAGATGGTGCCCTATTTAATGTGAATGTAGCTCTCTCTAATGCATAACCCCAAAAGCGATAGTGGTAGATCGGTAAGAGACATCATCGATCGCACCATATCCAATAAAGTACGATTATGACGTTCGGACACACCATTACACTGTGGTGTTCCAGGTGGCGTGAGTAGTGAAACTATTTCACATTGTTTTTACTGAAGGCCAAACTCGCTAACTCAAATATTTTACCTCTACGATCATATCGTAGAAACTCTTATTTTCTGTTACGATGATTCTCCACTTCACTCTGAAATTCTTTGAACTTTTTCAAATGTTTCAGACTTGTACTTCATTAAGTAGATATACCCATATCTGCTCAAATCATCAGTGAAGGTCAGAAAATAATGATACCCGCCGCGAGCTTCAACACTCATTGGTCCGCATACATCAGTATGTATGATTTCCAACAACTCTGTTGCTCGCTCCACAGTTCCGGAGAACGGAGTTTTAGTCATCTTGCCCATGAGGCATGGTTCGCAAGCACCAAATGATTCATAATCAAGTGATTCCAAAAGTCCATCACTATGGAGTTTCTTCATGCGCTTTACACCAATATGACCTAAACGGCAGTGCCACAAATAAGTTGCACTATCATTATTAACCTTGCATCTTTTGGCTTCAATATTATGAATATGTGTATCACACGATCGAGATCCAACAAACCATTTTCATTGGGTGTATGACCATAGAAGGTTTTATTCATGTAAACAGAACAACAATTATTCTCTAACTTACATGAATAACCGTATTGTAATAAACATGATCAAATCATATTCATGCTCAACACAAACACCAAATAACACTTATTTAGGTTTAACACTAATCCCGAAAGTATAGGGAGTGTGCGATGATGATCATATCAATCTTGGAACTACTTCCAATACACATCGTCACTTCATCCTTTAACTAGTTTCTGTTCATTATGCAACTCCCATTTCGAGTTACTACGCTTTAGCAACTAAACCAGTATCAACTACCGAGGGGTTGCTATGAACACTAGTAAAATACACATCAATAATCTGTATATCAAATATACCTTTGTTCACTTTGCCATCCTTCTTATCCACCAAGTATCTAGGGCAGTTCCACTTCTAGTGACCATTTCTTTTGCAGTAGAAGCACTTAGTTTCAGGCTTGAGTTTAGCTTTGGGTTTCTTCACGGGAGTGACAACTTGCTTGTCATTCTTCTTGAAGTTCCCTTTCTATCCTTTTGCCCTTTACTTGAAACAAGTGGTCTCGTTAACCATCAACACTTGATGTTGTTTCTTGATTTCTACCTTCGCCGATTTCAGCATCGCGAAGAGCTCGGGAATTACTTTCGTCATCCCTTGCATATTATAGTTCATCACGAAGTTCTACTAACTTGGTGATAGTGTCTAGAGAACTTTGTCAATTACTATCTTATCTGGAAGATTAACTCCCACTTGATTCAAGCAATTGTAGTACCCAGACAATCTGAGCATATGCTCACTAGTTGAGCTATTTTCCTCCATCTTGTAGGCAAAGTACTGTCAGAGGTCTCATACCTCTCGACATGGGCATGAGTATGAAATACTAATTTCAACTCTTGGGACATCTTATATGCTCCATGGAGTTCAAAAACAGTTTTGAAGTCCCGGTTCTAAGCCGTAAAGCATGGTGCACTAAACTATCAAGTAGTCATCATACCGAGCTTTTGTCAAAAACGTTCATAACGTCTGCATCTGCTCCTGCAATAGGTATGTAACCTAGCGGTGCATTAAGGACATAATACTTCTGTGCAGCAATGAGGATAATCCTCAGATCACGGAACAATTCTGCATCATTGCTATTAACATCTTTCAACTTAGTTTTCTCTAGGAACATATCAAAATAAACGTGGAGCAACATTGTGAGCTATTGATCTACAACATAGATATGCTAATACTACCAGGACTAAGTTCATGATAAATTAAAGTTCAATTTAATCATATTACTTAAGAACTCCCACTTAGATAGACATCCCTCTAGTCATCTAAATGATCACGTGATCCAAATCAACTAAACCATGTCCGATCATAACGTGAGATGGAGTAGTTTCAATGGTGAATATCTTATGTTGATCATATCTACTATATGATTCACGCTCGAACTTTCGGTCTCCAGTGTTCCGAGGCCATATCTGCATATGCTAGGCTCGTTAAGTTTAACCCGAGTATTCTGCGTGTGCAAAACTGGCATACACCCGTTGTATTTGAACGTAGAGCTTATCACACCCGATCATCACGTGGTGTCTCGGCACGACGAACTTTTGCAACGGTGCATACTCAGGGAGAACACTTATACCTTGAAATTTAGTAAGGGATCATCTTATAATGCTACCGTCGTTCTAAGCAAAATAAGAAGCATAAAAAGATAAACATCACATGCAATCATAATATGTGACATGATATGGCCATCATCATCTTGTGCTTTTGATCTCCATCTCCAAAGCACCGTCATGATCACCTTCGTCACCGGCGCGACACCTTGATCTCCATCGTAGCATCGTTGTCGTCTCGCCAATTATTGCTTCTACGACTATCGCTACCGCTTAGTGATAAAGTAAAGCAATTACATGGCGATTGCATTTCATACAATAAAGCGACAACCATATGGCTCCTGCTAGTTGCCGATAACATTACAAAACATGATCATATCATACAAAACCGTATAACTCATCATGTCTTGACCATATCACATCACAACATGCCCTGTAAAAACAAGTTAGATGTCCTCTACTTTGTTGTTGCAAGTTTTACGTGGCTGCTACGGGCTTAGCAAGAACCGTTCTTACCTACGCATACAAAAACCACAACGATGTTTCGTCAAGTATGTGCTGTTTTAACCTTCACAAGGACCGGGCGTAGCCACACTCGATTCAGCTAAAGTGAGAGAGACAGACACCCGCCAGTCACCTTTAAGCAATGAGTGCTCATAACGGTGAAACCAGTCTCGCGTAAGCGTACGCGTAATGTCGGTCCGGGCCGCTTCATCTCACAATACCGCCGAAGCAAAGTATGACATGCTGGTAAGCAGTATGACTAGTATCGCCCACAACTCATTGTGTTCTACTCGTGCATATCATCTACGCATAGACCTGGCTCATGATGCCACTGTTGGGGAACGTAGTATTTTAAAATTTTCCTATGATCACGCAAGATCTATCTACTAGATGCATAGCAACGAGAGGGAAGAGTGTGTCTACGTACCCTCGTAGACCGGAAGCGGAAGCGTCAAGTGACGCGGTTGATGTAGTCGAACTTCTTCGCGATTCAACCGATCAAGCACCGAACGTACGGCACCTCCGCGTTCAGCACACGTTCAGCTTGATGACGTCCCACGAGCTCTTGATCCAGTTGAGCTTCACGGGAGAGTTTCGTCAGCACGACGGCGTGGTGACGGATATGATGTATCTACCGGTGCAGAGCTTCGCCTAAGCACTCCGACGGTATGACCGAGGTGTGTTTCTGTGGAGGGGGGCACCTCGCACGGCTAGAACAATTCAACTTGTGTGTCTTTGGGTGCCCCCTGCCCCCGTATATAAAGGAGCAAGAGGGGAGAGCCGGCCGGCCTCCTATGGTGCGGCTAGGGCAATCCTACTAGGAATAGGATTGCAATCCTATTCCTAGTAGGAGTCCATCAAGAAGGAAGAGAGGGAAAGGAAAAGAGGGAGAGGTGGCGCCCCCCCAATCCTAGTCCAACTAGGATCCCTAGGTGGGGCGTCGGCCAGCCTCTATGGGCTGCCTCTCTCCTTTCCTCAAGGCCCACTATGGACCATCCCCCTTCGTAGGGGGTTCCGGTAACCCCCTCCGGCAATCCAGTTAAATCCGAAACTTTTCCGGAACACTTCCGGTGTCCGAATATAGTCGTCCAATATATCAATCTTTATGTCTCGGACATTCCGAGACTCCTCGTCATGTCCGTGATCTCATCCGGGACTCCGAACTACCTTCGGTACATCAAAACTCATAAACTCATAATACCGATCGTCATCAAACGTTAAGCGTGCGGACCCTACGGGTTCGAGAACTATGTAGACATGATCGAGACTCATCTCCGGTCAATAACCAATAGCGGAACCTGGATGTTCATATTGGCTCCTACATATTCTACGAAGATCTTTTATCGGTCAAACCGCATAACAACATACGTTGTTCCTTTTGTCATCGGTATGTTACTTGCCCGAGATTCGATCGTCGGTATCTCTATACCTAGTTCAATCTCGTTACCGGCAAGTCTCTTTACTCGTTCCGTAACACATCATCTCGTGACTAACTCATTAGTCTTTTTTTCTTGCAAGGCTTATTGTGATGTGTGTTACCGAGAGGGCCCAGAGATACCTCTCCACACTCGGAGTGACAAATCCTAATCTTGATCTATGCCAACACCATGAATACTTTCGGAGACACCTGTAGAGCATCTTTATGATCACCCAGTTACGTTGTGACGTTTGATAGCACAAAAGGTGTTCCTACGGTATTCGGGAGTTGCATAATCTCATAGTCATAGGAACATGTATAAGTCATGAAGAAAGCAATAGCAGTAAAACTAAACGATCATAGTGCTATGCTAACGGATGGGTCTTGTCCATCACATCATTCTCCTAATGATGTGATCCCGTTGATCAAATGACAACTCATGTCTATGGCTAGGAAACATAACCATCTTTGATCAATGAGCTAGTCTAGTAGAGGCATACTAGGGACATACTGTTTTGTCTATGTATTCACACATGTACTAAGTTTCCGGTTAATACAATTCTAGCATGAATAATAAACATTTATCATGATATAAGGAAATATAAATAACGACTTTATTATTGCCTCTAGGGCATATTTCCTTCACCATGGGGGTCTATCCCATATCTCTGGATAACCCCGACCCAGTGCACATGAAGATCTGGTGCCTTGATCCCCAGAGGGCCGAGGGTACGCGGTCCTTACACTCATCCCAAAAATCAAAGGTGCTAATGATATCTCTCAATTCCGTCCCATTGCGGTGATTAACAAATTTGCAAAGTTCCCTGCGAAGTGCATGACGACTAGGTTAACCCCAGTGGCTCACCGTACCATCAACTCATCCCAGTCTGCCTTCATAAAGGGTAGGTTTATCCTCGATGGCTTCCTGTGTTTACACGAGGTAGTTCATGATCTCAGGAAGAGGGGCTCCAAAGCTTTAATTCTTAAGCTTGATTTCGAAAAAGCTTATGATTCAGTTAGTTGGGATTTCCTTAGACGAGTCCTTCAAGCTAAGGGTTTCGATCCTGGAGTTATGCATCGGCTGATGCAACTGGTTTCTGGGGGCCACACTGCCGTGTCTGTCAACGGCTCTGTCAGCAACTATTTTGCCGACGGTCGTGGCCTTCGGCAAGGGGATCCGGCATCCCCCATCTTGTCCAATTTTGTTGCTGATGCACTTTCTTGCATGCTGAATAGGGTGGCCTCGACAGGCTATATCTCTCTTGTGATTTCACAGCTAATATCGAAGGGTCTCACTCATCTCCAATACGCGGATGACACGATCATTCTGGTGGAGGCTGATGACTCGTGCATTGCCAGTCTCAAGTTTATTCTCCTGTGTTTTGAAGCCCTGTTGGGGCTAAAAATCAATCTTTCTAAGAGTGAGGCCATTGTTATAGGTGTAGATAAGGTGGAAGCTTTGAGAATCTCCCGCTTGCTTAACTGTTCCCTGGGTACCTTTCCTTTCAAGTACTTAGGGCTCCCTATTTCCCCTTGGCGGTTGTTCTCTAGCGAGTTTCAGCCTCTAGTGGCCAAGGTGGGGAACAAAGTTCTCCCTTGGCGAGGCAGATACAACTTGGTTGCGGGCAAAGTGGCCCTCACCAACTCTTGCATGTCTTCCCTTCCTATGTTTATGAAGGAAATATGCCCTAGAGGCAATAATAAAGTTGTTATTTATATTTCCTTATATCATGATAAATGTTTATTATTCATGCTAAAATTGTATTAAGCGGAAACTTAGTACATGCGTGAATACATAGACCAAAACAGGGTGTCCCTAGTATGCCTCTACTAGACTAGCTCATTAATCAAAGATGGTTATGTTTCCTAACCATAGACATGATTTTTCATTTGATCAATGGGATCACATCATTAGGAGAGTCATTTAATGGACAAGACCCATCCGTTAGCTTAGCAACTTGATCGCTTAGTTTTATTGCTATTGCTTTCTTCATAACTTATATATGTTCCTATGACTATGAGATTGTGCAACTCCCGAATACCGGAGTAACACCTTGTGTGCTATCAAACATCACAACGTAACTGGGTGATTATAATGCTCTACAGGTGTCTCCGAAGGTATTTGTGGTGTTGGCATAGATCAAGAATAGGATTTGTCACTCCGAGTGTCGGAGAGGTATCTCTAGGCCATCTCGGTAATGCACATCACTATAAGCCTTGCAAGCAAATGACTAATGAGTTAGTCATGAGATGATGCATTACAGAACGAGTAAAGAGACTTGCCGGTAACGAGATTGAACTAGGTATTGAGATACCGATGATCGAATCTCGGCAAAGTAACATACCGATGACAAAGGGAACAACGTATATTGTTATGCGGTTTGACCGATAAAGATCTTCGTAGAATATGTAGGAACCAATATGAGCATCCAGGTTCCGCTCTTGGTTATTGACCGGAGATGAGTCTCGGTCATTTCTACATAGTTCTCGAACCTGTAGGGTCCGCACGCTTAACGTTCGGTGACGATCGGTATTATGAGTTTATGAGTTTTGATATACCGAAGGTAGTTCGGAGTCCCGGATATGATCACGGACATGACGAGGAGTCTTGGAATGTCCGAGACATAAAGATCGATATATTGGAAGCCTATGTTTTGACATCGGAATGGTTCCAGATGAGTTTGGGCATTTACCGGAGTACCGCGGGGCTACCGGAACCCCCGGGGAGTGTAATGGGCCTCATGGGCCTTGGTAGAGAGAGGAAGGGGCAGCGAGGGCAGGCCGCACACCCCCTCCCCCTCCAGTCCTAATTGGACAAGGAAGGGGGAGCGGCGCCCCCCTTTTTCCTTCCTCCTCTCCCCTCCTTCCTTATCTCCTACTCCTACTCTTGGAAGGGGTGGAATCCTACTCCCGGTGGGAGTAGGACTCCCCTTGGGGCGCGCCTAGGAGGCCGGCCTCCCCCTCCTCCACTCCTTTATATACGGGGGTGGGGGGCACCCCATAGACACAGAAGTTGATCATTGATCTTCTAGCCGTGTGCGGTGCCCCCCTCCACCATAATCCACCTCGGTCATATCGTAGCGGTGCTTAGGCGAAGCCCTGCGTCGGTAACTTCATCATCACCGTCATCATGCCGTTGCGCTGACGGAACTCTCCCTCGAAGCTCTACTGGATCGTGAGTTCGTGGGACGTCACCGAGCTGAACGTGTGCAGATCGCGGAGGTGTCGTACGTTCGGTACTAGGATCAGTTGATCGTGAAGACGTACGACTACATCAACCACGTTGTCATAACGCTTCCGCTTATGTTCTACGAGGGTACGTAGACCACACCCTCCCCTATCGTTGCTATACATCATTATGATCTTGCGTGTGCGTAGGAAATTTTAAAATACCACGTTCCCCAACAGTTTACCATGGGCTTCTTCAGACTTTCCAAGGGAACACATGCGGGCTTTGATAAACATAGAGGCGCTTTCTTCTGGAATACGGCTGAGAACGAGCGGAAATACAGGTTGGTTAAATGGGACATTATTTGCAAACCTAAAAGCCGAGGGGGGACTTGGGATTCTGAACACTCAGGCGATGAACACTTGTCTTATTGCTAAATGGTGGTGGAGAATCATGACAGCTAGCCCGGATGCATAGTGGCTTCGGATCCTAAAAGCAAAATACTTCCCGATTGGTAGTCCTATGTTTGCGACCCCTAGTGGGGCCTCACAGTTTTGGGTGGACCTTGTCAAGGTCCGAGACGTGTTTCGTGTCAATGTCAAGTTCGTGGGTAATGATGGAGCCGCGACTCGATTCTGGTTGGATTGGTGGACTGTGGACACCCCCTTGGTGTCTTCTTTCCCAGTTCTTTTTTCTTATTGCTCCAACCCCGAGATCTCTATCTCTGAGCTTTCACTTAACGGGTGGGACCTGGGATTTCGGAGGACCCTTTCTCGTGAAGAGTTAGGCGACTGGGATCACCTTGCTGCCTTGTTCCCTGCGCTCTCGGAGGAGGCGGACTCCGTTTCTTGGCCTCATATGGCTTCGGGGAAGTTTTCGATCAAGTCTTCATATAGGCGTGTTATCGCTGGCTCTGCCTCCTCGAGGTTCAAGTGTATTTGGTCGGCCAGGATTCCTCCTAAGATTAAAATCTTCATATGACAGGCCTTGCGGGGCCGACTCCCCTCGGCTGACCAGATTCAGAAAAGGAGCAGGCCTGGCTCCGCTTTTTGTTCTCTTTGCTCCTCCTTCGAAGATTCTAACCACTTTTTCTTTAAGTGTGATCTGGCCCTGTTGGCGGGGGTGTGTTTGATCTTGGTATTCAAGATCTTGGTCTCCTGGCAACTTTGTTGATGTGCGAGTCATTTCGAATGGCCTGAATGGCCAGGCCAAGAGGCTATTTTGGACTGGGATGGGTGCCCACTGCTGGGCTGTTTGGACTTCTCGGAACAAGTTTACCATTGAGGGTGTCTGATACGTCCAAAAGGTATCTATAATTTCTGCTTGCTCCATGCCTCTTTTGTGTGATATTGCTATGATATTTATACACTTCCATACACTTTTAATCATATTTGGACTAACCTATTAACTCAGTGCACCCCAGTGCCAGTTTCTGTTTTCTGCTGTTTTTGTATTTCAGGTTTTCCCATTACATAAACTGCCAGAAAAATTCCAGGAAAAATATATAAAAAATCAGCGTTCCGGAAGCTTCCATGCGGCCAAAGTAGGGCCGGAGGGGGGCCACCAGGGCTCCAGGCGCCCTGGTGGCGCGACCCCCCTCCTGGTCGCGCCGGGGGGGCGCCTGGGCCCCCCAGGCCTCCGCTGATGCCCCCCTTTGGCATATATTTACACCGCGTCCCGAAACCCTCGAGGACGGAACCCTTTTTCGCGATCTCATCTCTGTTCCGCCGCCGCCGCGCTTCCAAGATCGGGAGCACCAGGAGAACTCTGCTCGGCACCCTGTCGGAGGGGAGGATCACCACCGGGAGCCTCTCCACCACCATGGACGCCTCCCGGATGAGTTGTGAGTAGTCTCCCTTGGACCATGGCTCCATGAACAGTAGCTATGTGATGTTCTCCTCCCCTTTTTGTCCTTCACCGATTAGACCTCGTGAGCTGCCCTACATGATCGAGGCACATATGTAATCCTTATGCTGTTGCTATGATGAGTTTGCTGGGATCCGATGGATTATGAGATTATGTTCAGATTGTGTTTGAGTAATATATTTGATTTACCTCTTTTATATTTATGTTCTTGAGTAATTCTTGCATGTTCTCCGTTGCTGTTTATTGCTTTGGCCAAGTAGTAGGTAGTAACTCCAAGAGGGAACGTTATGCTTGATTGTGGGTTCATGCCCCTCGATGACTAGCTTGAGTGACAGAAACATGAGTCTAGGGGATGTGCTGTTGCCACAAGGGGGAAAACAACGATGCTTGTACTCGCGGGTGCAAGGATTGTTTACTTTACGCAAAGTTCTTTTAATGCAGTTGTCTGTTGCTTTGAGTTTACACTATGGGTGGGACTCGCAACTTAATACCAGCGAGATGTTCTGGATAGATATCTCAAGGTGGATGATTAGTATTAGATGCAGATGGATTTCGGTCTACTTACCTTGGCGTACCGCCCATGCTTTGAACCTCTACCTTTCTTGCAACATAGTTAGCATTGGTTTGCGCACATAATCCTGTCAATTGCCCAGCTGTAATTTGTTTATCTCGCTTAGCTGTTTTATCGTCTTTTGGGAGAGAGACATCACTAGTGAACATCATGGGACCCCGGTCCATATTACCATCACTGATCACATCTGCTATTTACTTTCTGTTCTTACTTACTAGTTGCAGTTATACCTATCACTATTATCTCTTGCATTTGATCCTTTGTAAACGACAAGGCCGGAGGGATTGACAACCTCTCTGTACTCGTTGGGAGCAAAGTTATTTGTATCTGTGTGCAGGTCCAGTTGATTGCTAAATATCTGGCGCCGTTAGCAGTTGACACCTTCTTGTTGAACCTTGGAGTCTCAGGGGAATTCGTTCCTTGGTATCTTTGCCAAGGGAAAACTACCGCTATACTGCATCTCAAACCTTCCACTTGGGGTAACCAACGAGGGGCGAGAAGCCATCAAGCAAAGTTTTCTGGCGCCGTTGCCGGGGACTCCACTCTTCAAGATAGGGGAGTTGCACGCTATCTTTTACCTTTGCTTTTTAGTCTTGTTAGTTCACCTTTCAGTTTTTGCTTTAGTATCCTTTATCGAAAATCACAAAAATAGTTATCTTGCTTGCTTGCTGCTATGGATTCCACCGAGAACACCAAGTTGTGTGACTTCACTAGTCATAACAACGATGATTTTATCTGCACGCCTATCACTACACCTGCCACTTCAGCACCTTCTTATGAAATTAAACCTGCTTTGCTGAACCTAGTTATGAAAGATCAATTCTCCGGTGCTGGAGATGATGCTGCTTTACACTTAAACAATTTTGTTGAACTCTGTGATATGCAAAAGTACCAAGAAATATATGGTAATATTGTTAAGATTAAGCTTTTTCCTTTCTCCTTGAGAGGAGGAGCTAAAATTTGGTTTCAATCCTTGCCTAGAAATAGCATAGATTCTTGGGACAAGTGCAAAGATGCTTTTATTGGAAAATACTATCCACCTGCTAAAATTATCCAACTAAGGAGAAACATAATGAATTTCAAACAATTGGATAATGAACACGTTGCCCAAGCTTGGGAACGCATGAAATCTCTTGTCAAGAACTGCCCTACTCATGGTTTGACTACTTGGATGGTTATCCAAACTTTTTATGCAGGCTTGAACTTTACCTCGCGGAACTTGTTAGATTCGGCCGCGGGAGGAACCTTTATGTCAACTACACTTGGTGCTGCCACGAAGCTTCTCGATGAGAGATGACCAATTATTCCCAATGGCACACCGAACGCGCTCCAACAGGTAGGAAGGTAAACTCTATCGAGGAGATTTCCTCCCTAAATGAAAAAGTTGACTTGATCATGTCTCTACTTTCCAAGCAATCTTCTGTTGATCCTCGTGATGTTCCTTTAAATTCTTTGATTGCTCAAGAACAAGTAGATGTGAACTTTATCTCTAGAAACAATTTCAATAACAATGCTTATAGGAGTAATTTTG
This sequence comes from Secale cereale, assembly GCA_902687465.1. NCBI lineage: Eukaryota > Viridiplantae > Streptophyta > Magnoliopsida > Poales > Poaceae > Secale > Secale cereale. The sequence continues at coordinate 877,198,313 of LR738710.1, forward strand.
GTAGAAATCCTAGACCGTTCCCCTCTAATTCCTATGGGAACAACAATGCTTATCCTAGCACCAAGAACTCCACTTCTGAACTAGAGAGTATGCTTAAAGATTTCATCACTACCCAAAAAGCCTTCAATAAGAGTGTAGACGAAAAACTAGCGAAACTAGATGATCTCTCTTCGAAGGTAGACAATTTAGACCATGAGGTAGAATTGCTTAAAATTAGAACTTCCCCTCTTGAGGAGAGGAAGACCACTCCTATGAATGCTATTCAAGTGCAAATTAATGAAAACATTAGGATGTTGGCTAAACCTAAAGAGAGATGGGCTAGAGAAAAAGGAGCAAGAAGATAGAATTAAGAACCTTCCTACCCACCACACTGTTGCTACTATCCAAGTTGTTGAGGATATCCAAACTCTTAGCACCCAATGCACTCCTGGTCCCATTGGACCTATTAATGGTGATGCTATGACCACAGAAACTACCAACCAAGTGAGCCTAAAGGACACCACTACCACTTTAATTGATAGTAGTGACCTTGATTTTGATAATTGCACCCTTACCGAAGTTATTGATTTCCTTCACAAGATGTCTAGAGATCCCTACACTAGCACACTTAATCTTCCCTTCACAGAGCATATCACTAATGCTCTCATCAAAGGTAGGGAGGAGAAACTTAGAGTAGAAGCCTCCATACCTAGAAAGCTAGAAGATGGTTGGGATCCTATGATTAAAATTAAGTTGAATAACTTCTCTTGCTATGCTTTATGTGATGCTGGAGCTAGTACCTCTGTTATGCCCAAAAGAATATATGATATGCTTAAATTGAAACCTTTTGATTCTTGTTCTTTTGGTGTTAGTCTTGTTGATTCTTCCATAAAGAAACCCTTGGGGAGGATCGACGATGTTCTTATCATTGTCAATGACAATTATGTTCCCGTTGATTTTACTATTATGGATATTGAATGTGAACCTTCTTGTCCAATTATTTTGGGACGTCCTTTTCTTCGCACCGTTGGTGCCGTCATTGACATGAAAGAGGGGAATATAAAATTCCAATTTCCTCTCTAGAAAGGGATGGAACACTTCCCTAGAAACAAGATTAAGTTACCTTTTGAGTCCGTTATACGGGCTAGCTATTCTTTTACTCTTGATAAAACTTGATGTCTTGCATTATGCCTAACTTAAAGGCATAAAAGAAAGCGCTTTTGGGAGGCAGCCCACAATGAATAAAGTTTTATTTTGCTTTTGTTGTGTCTTGATGTTGTTACTACAGTAGCATCATCATTGTATCTTTACTTTTCAGCTTTGTGCCAAGTGTAGCCTCTGATTGCAAGAAAGTTCAAAAGTTGTGACGTGCTGTCCAGGAAATAGATTCTGTCCTTGGACAGAAACATTCGTATAAAATCACCAGATCATATTTTTGGTCTGAATTTTTTCAAAAGCGTGCTCTATACAATTGTCTTTCGGGCGTCTGTTCTGAGTTTTTTGATTTGAGTTGCAGAAGTGCCCCGAAACAATCATTTACTACCTGCTGGTCTGTTTTTCACAGATTCTGTCCTGTTTTGCCTTTCCTTCATTTTGCAAACCTTGAGCTTGCTTTTTCTTTGCAAAAACCTTTTGGCAATCTTGAGAAACAGTAGACCTTCAAGAATATCCTTATTTCCAGCAAGGAAAAATTATTTTATTATGGGTACTAACCTCGCTAATCAGATTATGATGAGTTATGTATGAAGGGAGTTTTCAAGTGTGCGAGGGAAGATGATAAAAAGATTCAGGAGTGTCAAACGCTCAAGCTTGGGGATGCCCCCATGCACCCCCAAGAAATATTCAAGAAGACTCAAGCATCTAAGCTTGGGGATGCCCCCGTGCATCCCCTTCTCCATCAACATTATCAGTTCGTCTTTCGTTCCACTATATTTTTATCACTTCAAGTGTTATGTGCTATGCTTGGAGCGTCTTGCTTTTAGTTTCCTTTTTAGTTTTCTTGAGCTTTGCTTGCTTTTCATAACGAGTTGGAACTCAGCTTTCTTTGTGTGGGAGAGAAACACGCTCCACTTCAACCTAGAACATAACATAGAATTTTCATGTCTATCCTTGCTGTGTGTGTTCTTTGTCTTTCAATAGCTACTATCATGCTCAGCTCTTAGTTTTCATGCTTTACTTTTTAAAGAGCTTTTGTTTAGTTGGTCGCTGGAACTCTCTTTAGTTATCATGCTTATCTTGTTAAGAGAGTTGGCTTCTGTTGCATTGGTTGACATGTCTATGATAAAAATGCTATGTGCATAATGGTGCTTAGTAGTTCATGTTTTCTTATGGTTAGTCTCAAATAGCTGGGGGGGTTCTCAATGTGTTATTGGAGTACCAACATGATTTGTTTGCCTATGATGTGGTATGGTCTAGTGATATCTTCCTTCAAGAATTTATTTTGATTGACTTGGCATATGCTCACGCATATTTAAGACTGTAAAGAAAGTCTATCAAGCCTTGATGATCTTTAATTTCTGAGTAGCGAGATAACTTCCATGCCCGATTCAATGTTGCTTTGTCGCTCTGCATGATTATGACCGTCATTGCTCTTTTAGTTGGTCGCTCCCAGTCTTTTGCTAACCTTCGCCTGTACTAAGCGGACTGACTGCTTGTGCATCCAAAATCCTTTAAACCAGTTATGCCATATGAGTCCACCATACCTTCCTATACATGGTATTTACCTGCCATTCCTAACGAAGACTTTCATGTACCATCTCGAAATTAATCAAAAAAAAAGCACTTCTCTTTTGTGCCTCTGTTTTAGTTCATGAGGAAGTTGTAGTTAATTCATGATCTTTTTAAGTTGGACAAGCTTCACCCCGGGATTGCATGTCTAATGTGCAAACCCATAATACGAGAAGGAACTGGCATAGAGTGCGCCCGGCTCATAAAAAAATAATACAACAAACAAACCCTCCTTCACGCTTTGTTCATGAGAAATCAGAAAACTTTGGCAATGATAAACAAAGGAGATTAAGAGGATTTGATCGTCCTCATTCGGGAGCCGTTCCTCGAAACTTGTCCAGCTCAAGAAGTGATTGAGTTATCTGCTAGCATTCATTGACGAAACATGCATATCCAAAAAAATAATCATTACCTCTGTTTTTAAAACCAAGAGCTCTGGTACATGTTTAGTTTTTGTTTCCAACCACGGGTTTTCAACCTTGCCAACAAAAGCCACGGTTCGAGAGCCTCCACCTTCTTTAAAGCACCAACTATTAAGAGCATGATTGTCATTCTAAATGTAATGTGCATTGTCCCAAAGTACCATTGTCTTTTGCATGATTATGATATCGTTTATTCTGAAATAATTGTATCTAGTCGTCACTTAAACCTTGGAGGTGCCCCTGCATTTATGTTTTGCTTCACTAAAGGGGGCAAGCGAGGTACCACTTTATCATATTTGCACACCATGCTCATTACAAATCTATTGAGTATTTCAGTATCATATTGTAAAACTTTCAGTTCTTTGTGATTTTCTCATGAGGCAACTTAATTACTACAGATTCATTGTCTCAGTAAGCACTTGTCATGTGACTGTGAAAAGTCCTTATATGGTTAATAGCATGTCACCACAGAAATTATGCTTGTTATCATATACCTACTCGAGGACGAGCAGGAATTAAGCTTGGGGATGTTGATACGTCCAAAACGTATCTATAATTTCTACTTGCTCCATGCCTCTTTTGTGTCTTATTGCTATGATATTTATACACTTCCATACACTTTTGATCATATTTGGACTAACCTATTAACTCAGTGCACCCCAGTGCCAGTTTCTGTTTTCTGCTGTTTTTGTATTTCAGGTTTTCCCATTACGTAAACTGCCAGAAAAATTCCGGGAAAAATATATAAAAAATTAGCGTTCTGGAAGCTTCCATGCGGCCAAAGTAGGGCCGGAGGGGGGCCACCAGGGCTCCAGGCGCCCTGGTGGCGCGGCCCCCCTCCTGGCCGCGCC
>LR738710.1:877202301-877287835 GCA_902687465.1 Secale cereale
GGCGCCTGGGCCCCCCAGGCCTCCGCTGATGCCCCCTTTGGCATATATTTACACCGCGTCCCGAAACCCTCGAGGACGAAACCCTTTTTCGCGATCTCATCTCTGTTCCGCTGCCGCCGCGCTTCCAAGATCGGGAGCACCAGGAGAACTCTTCCCGGCACCCTGCCGGAGGGGAGGATCACCACCGGGAGCCTCTCCACCACCATGGACGCCTCCCGGATGAGTTGTGAGTAGTCTCCCTTGGACCATGGGTCCATGACCAGTAGCTATGTGATGTTCTCCTCCCCTTTTTGTCCTTCACCGATTAGACCTCGTGAGCTGCCCTACATGATCGAGGCACATATGTAATCCTTATGTTGTTGCTATGATGAGTTTGCTGGGATCCGATGGATTATGAGATTATGTTCAGATTGTGTTTGAGTAATATATTTGATTTACCTCTTTTATATTTATGTTCTTGAGTAATTCTTGCATGTTCTCCGTTGCTGTTTATTGCTTTGGCCAAGTAGTAGGTAGTAACTCCAAGAGGGAACGTTATGCTTGATTGTGGGTTCATGCCCCTCGATGACTAGCTTGTGTGACAGAAACATGAGTCTAGGGGATGTGTTGTTGCCACAAGGGGGAAAACAACGGTGCTTGTACTCGCGGGTGCAAGGATTGTTTACTTTACGCAAAGTTCTTTTAATGCAGTTGTCTGTTGCTTTGAGTTTACACTATGGGTGGGACTCGCAACTTAATACCAGCGAGATGTTCTGGATAGATATCTCAAGGTGGATGATTAGTAGTAGATGCATATGGATTTCGGTCTACTTACCTTGGCATACCGCCCATGCTTTGAACCTCTACCTTTCTTGCAGCATAGTTAGCATTGGTTTGCGCACATAATCCTGTCAATTGCCCAGCTGTACTTTGTTTACCTCGCTTAGCTGTTTTATCGTCTTTTGGGAGAGAGACATCACTAGTGAACATCATGGGACCCCGGTCCATATTACCATCACTGATCACATCCGCTATTTACTTTCTGTTCTTACTTACTAGTTGCAGTTATACCTATCACTATTATCTCTTGCGTTTGATCCTTTGTAAACGACAAGGCCGGAGGGATTGACAACCTCTCTGTACTCGTTGGGAGCAAAGTTATTTGTATCTGTGTGCAGGTCCAGTTGATTGCTAAATATCTGGCGCCGTTAGCAGTTGACACCTTCTTGTTGAACCTTGGAGTCTCAGGGGAATTCGATCCTTGGTATCTTTGCCAAGGGAAAACTACCGCTACACTGCATCTCAAACCTTCCACTTGGGGTAACCAACGAGGGGCGAGAAGCCATCAGTGTCTTCCCTAACAAGCCTGCTGATGTTTTGTTCAAAATGTCTATATTCTTGCAGTAGTGGAAATTAATGACTAAGGAGGAGGACCATGACGGGTTAGAGAGGCTGATCACCAAAGTGCGGGCGTCTGCCAATCTACTTTCCTCCCTAGCCGATGATGTTGCATCGTAGCTGCCGACTCTTTTGTCGCGTAGGCGGTGGCTTGCGTGCCCCTTTATCTCAATCCGGCATGCATGCCATCTAAAAACTCCTGTTTATCTGGTTCTGGTTTGGCTGTAAGACTTGGTCTGCTGTGGATCTTTGCTGATCCTGTACTCGTTCGTATGGATTTATCTATAAAGTCGTGCAATAGCCTTTTCTCTAAAAGAATGATGTATGCATGTGAGAGGAATGTTCAAGGATCTAGCAGGAGCACTAGAAGAGGAACAACAAAGGAGAAGGGAGAATCAAGCAGTGAATCAGATACTGATGACTCGGATTATGACCCAGAGCTCGTTGATAGTGACTATGACCTGGAGGATGGTGATGTTTATTTGGTCGGTGAAGATGTAGATGGTAATGATGAGAAGAAAGGGAGAACAAAAGGGAAATAACTAGCAGAAGAGCCTCTGCTGGTGATGCTTACCGAAGCCGATCGAACCTGCTACCTCTTGATGAACAGTGAACGTGGAGGTTGGTTGAACGGGTCGAGACACACGTGGTTGAGGTTGGATGAACATGACCCCATAGTAGTAGGCCGTTGCCGCTGGATGAATGATACGTCTCCAACGTATCTATAATTTTTGATTGTTCCATGCAATTATATATTCTGTTTTGGATGTTTAATGAGCTTTATTTTACACTTTTATATTATTTTTGGGACTAACCTACTAACCCAAGGCCCAGTGCAAATTGCTGTTTTTTTGCCTATTTTAGTGTTTCGCAGAAAGGGATATCAAACGGAGTCCAAATGGAATGAAACCTTCGGGAGAGTTATTTTTGGAACCGTATCTACCCAGAATACTTGGAGTACACGTGAGGGAACAAGAGAGGTGGCCATGAGGGTCTAGGGTGCGCCCCTCCCCCTAGGCGCGCCCCCACCCTCGTGGGCGCCGTTTGGCTCCCCCGATGCCCTCCGTCCTCCTATATATATCCATGTACCCCAAAAACATCGAGGCAACAGAGAAAACCCTAATTCCACCGCCGCAACCTTCTGTTCCCGTGAGACCCCATCTTGGGGCCTGTTTCGGAGCTCCGCCGGAGGGGGGATCTACCACGAAGTGCTTCTACATCAACACCATAGCCTCACCAATGAGTTGTGAGTAGTTTACCACAGACCTTCGGGTCCATAGTTATTAGCTAGATGGCTTCTTCTCTCTTTTTGGATCTCAATACAAAGTTCTCCTCGATCTACGAGGAGATCTATTCGATATAATTATTTTGCGGTGTGTTTGTCGAGATTTGATGAATTGTGGGTTTATGATCAAGATTATCTATGAACAATATTTGATTCTTTTCCGAAATCTTTTATGTATGATTATTATATCCTTGCAAGTCTCTTCGAATTATTGGTTTGGTTTGGCCTACTAGATCTATAGTTCTTGCAATGGGAGAAGTGCTTGGCTATGGGTTCAATCTTGCGGTGTCCTTTCCCAGTGACAGCAGGGGCAGCAAGGCATGTATTGTATTGTTGCCATCGAGGATAAAAAGATGGGGTTTATATCATATTGCTTGAGTTTATCCCTCTACATCATGTCATCTTGCTTAAAGCATTACTCCGTTCTTATGAACTTAATACTCTAGATTCATGTTGGATAGCGGTCGATGTGTGGAGTAATAGTAGTAGATGCAGAATCGTTTCGGTCTACTTGTCACGGACGTGATGCCTATATATAATGATCATGCCTTGATATTCTCATAACTATGCGCTTTTCTATCAATTGCTCGACAGTAATTTTTTCACCCACCGTAGAATTCTGCTATCATGAGAGAAGACACTAGTGAAACCTATGGCCCCCGGGTCTATTCTCAACATATTAGTCTTTCATCTACTTTACTTTGCGTTATTTACTTTCTGTTCTGATACCAAAAATATTATACTATCCTATCTATCAGATCTCACTTTCGTAAGTGACCGTAAAGGGAATGACAACCCCTTATCGCGTTGGCTGCGAAGTTCTTATTTGTTTGTGCAGATGCGAGGGACTCGCACGTGGTCTCCTACTGGATTGATACATTGGTTCTCAAAAACTGAGGGAAATACTTACGCTACTGTTCTGCATCACCCTTTCCTCTTCGATGGAATACAACGCAAGCTCGAGAAGTAGCAAGAAGAATTTCTGGCGCCGTTGCCGGGGAGACTTACGCAAAAGTCATATACCAAGTACCTATCACAAACCATTATCCTTCGCATTACATTATTTGCCTCTCGTTTTCCTCTCCCCCAGTTCACCTTTGCCATTTTATTTGCCCTTCTTTTTCCATGTGTTTTATCGCTTGCCTCTTGTTTGCTTGTGTGTTGGATTGCTTGCTGGTCACTATGGCTCAGAACAATACCAAATTGTGTGATTTTTCCAATACCAACAATAATGATTTTATTACCACGTCTATTGCTCCTATCTTGTGAGATCAATGCTGCCCTGTTGAATCTTGTCACGAAAGAGCAATTTTCTGGCCTTCCTAGTGAAGATGCCGCTACCCATCTGAACAACTTTGTTGATTTGTGTGATATGCAAAAGAAGAGGGATACGGATAATGATATTTTTAAATTGAAGCTATTTCCGTTTTCACTTAGAGATCGTGCTAAAACTTGGTTTTCCTCTTTGCCTAGAAATAGTATTGATTCATGGAATAATTGCAAAGATGTCTGTATCTCTAATTATTTTCTCCCGCTAAGATTATCTCTCTTAGAAACGATATTATGAATTTTAAGCAACTATATCATGAGCATGTTGCACAATCTTGGGAGAGAATGAAATTAATGATACGTAATTGCCCTACACATGGTTTGAACTTATGGATGATTATACAAAACTTTTATGCTGGCTTGAATTTTGCTTCTAGAAATCTTTTAGATTCGACCGCGGGGGATCCCTAAAATTATTCCGACCAACAAAATCCACCTTAGGGCAAGCTACCAAACTCCTAGATAATATTATGGTTAACTACTCTCAATGGCACACCGAAAGATCTACTAGTAAAAAAGTGCATGCTATTGAAGATATTAGTGTTTTGAGTGGAAAGATGGATAAACTTATGAAATTATTTGCTACTAAGAGTGCTTCTTCTGATCCTAATGATATGCCTTTATCCACGTTGATTGAAAATAATAATGAATCTTTGGATGTGGATTTTGTTGGTAGGAATAATTTTGGTAACAATGCTTATAGATGAAACATTAATCCTAGGACTTTTCCTAGTAATTCCTCTAACAATTATGGTAATTCCTACAATAACTCTTATGGAAATTTTGGTAAGATACCCTCTGAATTTGAAACTAGTGCTAAACAGTTTATGAATTCGCAAAATAATTTCAATGCTTTGCTTGAAGAAAAATTGCTTAAGATTGATGAGTTGGCTAGAAACGTGAATAGAATTACTCTTGATGTTGATTCTTTGAAATTTAGATCTATTGCACCCAAGCATGATATCAATGAGTCTCTCAAAGCCATGATAATTTCCATTGCTGAATGCAAAGAAAGAACCTCTAGGATGCGTGCAAAAAAAGGATTGCTTTATGAAAGCGTGTTCTTCCAGCTATCATGAAAATAAAGATGAAGATCTAAAAGTTATTGATGTGTCTCCTATTAGATCCTTGTTCTCTAGTATGAATCTTTATAAAGATGGGACTGGAGATGAGTCTACTTTAGTGGGATTGAAGAGATTAAAACTTTGCATAGTGATGAACCCACTATTTTGGATCTCAAGGGATTCAATTATGATAATTGCTCTTTAATAGATTGTATTTCCTTGTTGCAATCCGTACTAAATTCTCCGCATGCTTATAGTCAAAATAAGGCTTTTACCAAACACATAGTTGGTGCTTTGATGCAATCTTATGAAGAAAAACTTGAATTAGAAGTTTCTATCCCTAGAAAGCTTTATGATGAGTGGGAACCTACTATTAAAATTAAAATTAAATATCATGAATGCTTTGCTTTGTGTGATTTGGGTGCAAGTGTTTCTACAATTCCAAAAACTTTGTGTGATTTGTTAGGTTTCCATGAGCTTGATGATTGTTCTTTAAATTCGCATTTGCGGATTCTACCATTAAGAAACCTATGGGAAGGATTAATGATGTTCTTATTGTTGCCAATATGAATTATGTGCCCGTAGATTTAATTGTTCTTGATATAGATTGCAATCCTTCATGTCCCATTATTCTTGGTAGACCTTTCCTTAGAACGATTGGTGCAATTATTGATATGAAGGAAGGAAATAATAGATTCCAATTTTCGTTAAGGAAAGGCATGAAACACTTTCCTAGAAAGAAAATAAAATTACCTTATGAATCTATTATGAGATCCACTTATGGATTGCCTACCAAAGATGGAAATACCTAGATCTATTCTTGTATTGTGCCTAGCTAGGGGCGTTAAACGATAGCGTTGTTGGGAGGCAACCCAATTTTATTTTCTTTGTTTTTTGCTTTTGTTTAGGAATAAATATTGCATCTAGATTTTGTTTAGATATGGTTTTGTGTTTTAATTAGTGTTTGTGCCAAGTAGAACATTTGGGAAGACTTGTGTGACGTCTATATGATCATGCTATAAAAAACAGAAATTTTAGCGCTCACGAGATTGGCTGTAATTTTTTACTGGAGAGTGCTATTTAGTTGATTCTTTCTACAGATGATTAATAGACAAATTCCTCACGTTTACCAATTTATTTGAAGTTTTTTGGAGTTCCAGAAGTATTCGAAAGTTACCGATTACTACAGACTATTCTATTTTTGACAGATTCTGTTTTTCGTGTGTTGTTTGCTTATTTTGATGAATCTATGAGTAGTATCGGGGGGTAGTGTTGGATTCAGGGCTCTGCAAAACCCGTTAAGTTCGAACACAGGGGCGTGAACGAAGATCTCTCCCACTCACGTCTACCTAGCGCCTCGCTCTTGTCTCGATGGAAAGATTCAAGCAAACAACGAACAAGCACACAAGAGTTTATCCAGGTTCGGGCCATCGTGTGGTGTAAGACCCTACTTCCTGCTTTGCTGGATTGGCTCCGAGCGAGCTTGAATATGAACTGGTACAAGGGTTCCTGAGCTCAGGAGGCGAGCTCAGGAGGGTCAGGAGGCTAGTGTTCTTGCTCCTTGTGCCGTGGTCAAGTGTGTGAATCGATCCTTTTCTCAGTGGGAATCCTAGTTACTTATATAGGCGGCCACGGTCCTCTTCCCCTAAAATGTTTAGGTGGGAAGGGATTCCACAATGGCCATTTTTGAGCGGCAACACAAGGACGTTCCTACCCTGACAAAAGCAGTCTTCGCCTGCAAAAGGATCAGGCGATGACGCGGAAGTGGGTTCGACGATGACATCCTTCTTGTCGTCCTTGCGGTCTTCTGTCTCATTGCACCAATGAGGAAACCTTTGCCCCGCTCCTCGGGAACTCGCGGCTGCGTTGTCCCCCTTGCACCGAAATGGTAACTGCACCGCTGGCGGACGCTGGCACCCGCTGGCGCGGTGCATCACTGCTGACATCACTGCCTCCTCCTGAGGTAGGCTTGGCTTTGGATTCTCCGCCCCTCTGGAACGCCTTGCCGAGGTCGCTCCCGAGGAGGTCTTGACGTCGTTCTCCTCGCGAGGCCTGGCCCCTCGCGAGGGTCTCGAGCAGCTGGTCGATCAGCTGGGTCGTACGAGGCCGCTTGTGGGAGAGCGTCGCGGCCCGCAGACCCTAGTTCCCAGTACGCCAACAGTAGCTCCCGGGCCCAAGGCGCGCACAGAGTTGGCTTCGGGATGAAGCCTTAGTCGAGGACGAAGCGCCGCGGGCCCCAAAGGTTGCGGGCCAGGCCGACGTGCGACGGTTGGATGGGACGTGGGCGGCCCTGCCTCCCACGCAGTCTTGGTAGTTGTGCGCCGTGCTAGTCAGACAACTGGTAGGGCTTCTTGCTGCCGCTTCTACTTCCTTCCTCCCAATCGCCCCTCTTCTCTGCTTGCCTTCTCTGCCCCCTCCTGCTTGCCGCCATGCTGCGCGGGGCAAAGAAGAGAGGGGACGACGAACCTGCCGCGTCGCCGCCGGTACTTGAGCCGGCACTCGAATGCTCCTCCATAGTGAACCAGGAGGGTCTGGAAAAGGTGCGCGGCGCCTTGGCCGATGCAACTAACGAGTGGGGACCGACATGTGTTTGGCTCGCTTCCCGGCTAGTGAGGGAGCTTGGTGCCAACGACATGCAACTTCATCTTCATGCTATCTTCGGGGGTCTCGTCGCCCCTTTCTCCACCTTCTTCTACGCAGTGCTCACACATTACCATATTCGGGCGTTACACCTGGACCCTGGGTCCATCGTCCTTCTTTCCGGCTTCGCGTTCCTGTGTGAGGCTTTCGTTGGTGTTTCCCCTTTCGTGGCCTTGCTCTGCCACTTCTTCGCCCTCTCCTTGGTTGACGGGGGGCAGCGCTCAGGTTGCGTGTCGTTGCGCACGGTGGAGGCGAGTGCTGCCTCCAGAATTGATTTCTCGCTTCATCCTACCACAGACGGGTTTCGCCGGAAATGGGTGTTCATCGACGCCGTCGCGTATAACCGCCAATTTCACCTTCCCGATGCACCAGCGGTGCCGAACTCTGGTTGGAGGCATGAAGCCCTTTAGGATCCTTGGGCGGAGCCTGTGATGCGCCGACTGGCCAACTTGAAGAAGAGCGGGTTGACCCTGGCGATGGTGGTGAGGGACTTCCTTGTCCTCCATGTCGCCCCACTCCAGCGCCATTCCAACCTGATGTGGGTTCTTGATGATCGTGCGCGTCTTCAGCGGAAGCAGCTCTCTCCAGACACGATCCAGGGTAAGGATGGCAATTTTATCCATGGACATGGATATCCATGGATATCCGACCCGAATGGATGGGGTTTGGATATGCTTTTGTGTCCATGGGCAGCGCCCAAACCCGACCCGATTACTCGTGGGTAGGGCATGGATATAATCTTGTACCCGTGGGTATATCCAAACCCGACCTGATAATATGACTTAATGGCAAAACTCTGCTATCCCTACCCTGCAGTCAAATGTCCCACTGCAATTTTACACTTTGTTATCCAAAACATGCAAAAGAAATTACACAATCCTCGTCATAACTTTTATTAGTTGACATTCAATCCCCACTGTGACATACCCCAATGCCCTTCCCTTATTTTTATCTCCTTGTTAAATGACTCATCATTCTCATTTGTTAGAAAAATACTAAATGATCTTATGTTGTTAGTGGACGTCTATTTACCATAAGTGAAGCGTAGCCCGCCAGGAAGTGAAGAATGGAAAATCTTATGTTAACATTGTATTATGTCTTATTTATATGTCTAGATAGGACCCAGTGGATATCCAGTGAGTATGGACATCCATCGGGTTTGTACATGGACATAACTTCTCACCCATGGATTTTTTTCATGGGCGGACAAAGACTGTCTTCATGGATATGGATATGGATTTGATATTGTTCAACCCGATCCAAACCCGACCCATTGCCATCCTTAATCTAAGGGCTGATGTGGCTGCTTGTTGGTGGAGTGTCTGAGGCTCACCCTGGTTCTGCGGTTCCCTTATACTTGGCTCCAAGAGCTGGAAGGGCCCTTGCTGACAGGATGCCCCGCTTCGATGCGTGGGGGCTGGTCCCGGGAGGCACCCCCAATCCTCGCGACGATTCCTTGGTGGTATCCGGGCCCGCAAGCCCGTCCTTCCTTTTTGGGGCAGATGCACCTGGCCTGGGGTCGGCCCCATCCTTGGAGCGAGTGGACGAAGCCCCGACGCCGGTGTTGGTGGAGATGGCTGGGAGCGCCGAGGCGCCGCTGGCTCCTGAAACAACCGAGGGGGAGGTGCAGCGGCCTCTGGCCGAGGCAAGTTCGGGAAGCGCCACCTCAGGGAGCGAGGCGCCAGCTGCGGGCGCCTGCTCCGGTCTTGCTCCAGGACTAGGCATATCTGTCTCAGGCAGTCTCCCGTCGTCCTTCGCAATGCTGAGCAAGAGGCGGAGGCTGAGGAGCGTCTTCGGTCCTACTCCGAGGGCCTTGAAGAGGATGAAGCTGATTGTACCAAGCAGGTGCGTGTCCTTCGGTTCTCCCCATCTCTCTTTAATGCGGTTCTGCTGACCTCTTGAACTGCACGATCTCTTCTGCTTCGTCCGCGAGTCACCCGACGAGGCCCGCATGAGATTCTGCTTGCATTTCTTCTTCGGACCAAGCCGGGTCTTCAGGAGGCCACGCGCAGGCCCTCGAAATCGCGCTCGGGTCCTATTGCACAGGTCGTGTCCCCAGCCCCCAAGCGTTCCTGGGGCTAGGCAGCTCTTGGTACATCGGGAGCCCGCTCCGTGCCCCGGGTCTTGTCTTCACCATGGGTCAGCCAGCTCTTGAGGCGGCTCGAGCAGCTGTCCGTCCGTCAAGACCATACCTGCTCCTAGCGCCGGAGGTGCCGCGCGCCACCGAGACTAGCTCCGGGGTACACGCTGAACCCGAGGAAGAGGGGGAGCCCCCTTTGGGCAACGTGGGTGCCAAGGACGAGCCCGGTCGTCTTCTGGCACTTGCGGTGCGCCGGATCGTGGTCCGCCATGACCTTGTGCGGGAGGCGTCGAACGCCCTGAAGCATCTCGAAATCGAGGTTGCTGAAGTCGATGAGCGCGTCGAGGCCGAGGGTCTGCATCTGGGGAGGGGTTGGCGCCAGCTAACGGCCGCCGTCAACCTGAGCCAGATGCAGCACGAAACCGCCCTGAGGAAGGCGGAGGCGTCGGTCGCCGCGGCTCAGGAGGCTTGCGACCGTGCCCTGAAGGAGGCCCGAGACGCCGAGCGCCGCTGCGTGGCCGCGGAGGAGCGTGAGCGCGAGCTCGAAGCTTCAAACGCCGCGCTTGAGCGCCAGGTTCGTACCCGAAGGGTTGCCCTTGCTGCACCCGTGGCTGATGATGATAGCCCGGCTGGCCTCTCGGCACGGGAGGAGGCTGAAAGCACATTTGCTCCCTGGGTGGTTTTGGTAATTAATGACAACATACTTTGTGGTTGGACTAATGCTTTTATCAAGTATGTTTCAGGAAACTCAATCACCTTGGCATGGCAAAAGGACTAAAGAAGTGGACCCCTCAAAATGCTAAGGCAAGCATTGGCAAAAGCTCAAGACTCCATTTTTGGTTTAGTGATCCAAGATCACATTGAGTCCATAGGAAAAGCCAATACTATTAAAAGGGGATGAGGTTATGTTGATGATCTGGTTGCTCAAGTGCTTAGTGATATATCTCCTTAAACTATCAGCAACTTTCACTACAATATACACTCATAAGTAATCTCGGTCCCACCGATTATCCAAACTCAGTCACACCGAGATGAACCACCTCAGCCATATGCCAAACCCTAGCAAAATCGGATTTTCCGATTCTGAAATCGGTTTCACCGAAACATGACTTGCCAAGCTTCTGTAACCCTCTGTCATCAAATCGGTGTCACCGAGATGATAAAGTCGGTCCCACCGAAACTGGCAAGCTCTTGTCTTTGCACGAATTGGACTAACCGAGATTGTATATTCGGTCCCACCGAAAACCCCAACGTTCACATTATTTGAACTTTCAGTCTCACCGAGTTGTCCACTTCGGTCCCACCGAGATTGCTCAAATATATGTGTAACGGTTGGATTTTGTGTGGAGGCTATTTATACCCCTCCACCCCCTCTTCATTCGTCGAGAGAGCCATCAGAAAGAACTACCACTCCTACCTTACATTTCTGAGAAGAGAACTACCTACCCTTGTGTTGAGATCAAGTTGCTCCACTCCCATCATATGAAACTTGATCTCTAGCCTTCCCAAGTTGCTTTCCACTCAATCCTTTCTTCCACCACAACCAAATCAGTGAGGAGAGTTGAGTGTTGGGGAGATTATCATTTGAAGCACAAGAGCAAGGAGTTCATCATCATCTACAACATCTATTACCTTTTGGAGGGTGGTGCCTCCTAGATTGGTTAGGTGTCGCTTGGGAGCCTCCGTCATCGAGATGTGGAGTTGAACCAAGAAGTTTGTAAGGGCAAGGAGATCGCCTACTTCGTGAAGATCTACCCCGAGTAAGGCTAGCCCTCCGTGGGCGTAGGCCATGATGGAATAGACAAGGTTGCTTCTTCGTGGACCCTTCGTGGGTGGAGCCCTCCGTGGACTCGCGCAGCCGTTACCCTCCGTGGGTTGAAGTCTCCATCAACGTGGATGTACGATAGCACCACCTATCGGAACCACGGGAAAAATCATTGCGTCTCCAAATTGTGTTTGATCTTCTCCACTTCTCTTTACTACTTGTGCAATTTACTTTCCGCTGCCCATACTCTAGAATTGCATGTGTAGTGTGCTACTTGACTTGTGTGTTATGCAAAATCTGCCAAAATCTGTCCTTGATAAAAGACAGAATTTTTATCTTGTCGAGTAGTCTAATCACCCCCCCTCTAGACACTCTCACCTTCTTCGATCCCTCAATTGGTATCAGAGCTTTGGTCTCCATTGCCTTGGTTTACACACCATTGGAGGAAGATGGACGTGTCTACGCTTGGGAGTATTAGTCATAGAGTGCCTATTCTTAATGGAGGGTCCTATAACTCGTGGAGGGTTGAAATGCTTAGTATCTTTAAGATGTACAATTTGTGCAAATATGTTGAGACCCCCTATGTGCCTCCATTTGACCCCTTGCACCCTACCATGGATGAAGAGCTTGATTTGCTTCGTAACCTTAGGACTGTAAATCTTATCATTAGAGGGTTACCCGATAACTTGCTTAAGCTCGTTACAAATTTCGAGTGCGCATATGCTATGTGGAAGTTCTTGGAAGAACTTTATCCGGACTACTCTTTGAGAGGTCTTGATGAAATTCTATACAAGACTATTGAATTTGATAAGATGCGCCCCAATGATCCCAACTTTGATAAATGCTTCTTTGAGCTTCGTGATCTTATGAAAAAGAAGGGTGATCCCGGTCTTATCAATGTTTTAATTAGAAATGCTCTTGTATTGCATTCCGAAGATTATTGTCACATTGACAAAACTAATGCAAGTAGTTATCAAATTGACCTAGGTGTTGATGATGAACAATCTATGGGTCAATATGATGATGAGCATGAGCATGATGATGATTACTCCGATTCGGACACCGAGCTAGACAAGATCATGAAGAGTCTCAATCTTATGGCAAATCTGAGAGACTACATGTCCGGCGGAAAAGAGTGGATTCTTGATAGTGGATGCACCGACCACATGACCGGAGACAAAGACATGTTTCGAGAGCTTGCAAAGAATGATGGTCCACGCAAGTATGTGACTTTTGGAGACAACTCCAAGGGTAAGGTACTTGGCCTTGGTAAGGTGGCCATATCTCATGATAGCTCTATTCAAAATGTCATGCTTGTAGAATCTCTTGGATACAATTTACTTTCCGTGTCTAGATTAGCTGACTTTGGATTCAATGTGCTATTCACCAAAGTAGATTGCCAAGTCTTTCGTCGTGACAATCAAAACATGGCGTTTACTGGTATCCGTAGAGGTGATCTATATATTGTTGATTTCACTAAGAAAGCCCAACCTAGAGCTTGTTTCATTGCTAAATCCTCTAAAGGTTGGTTATGGCATAGAAGGCTTGGACATGTTGGTATGCGTAATCTAGACAAGCTGATCAAAGGTGATCATATTCTTGGTGTTAAAGATGTTTTCTTTGACAAAGATAGACTTTGTAGTGCTTGTCAAGCAGGAAAACAAGTAGGTGGAAGTCATCCCGTGAAGAACATCATGACCACAAGGAGACCGCTTGAGCTTCTTCCTATGGATCTCTTCGGTCCCAATGCTTACAAAAGCCTTGGTTGTAACTCCTTTGGTCTAGTTATAGTTGATGATTATTCCAGATTTACGTGGGTATTTTTCCTTGATGACAAATCGCAGGTTCAGAGAATCTTCAAAACCTTCGCCAAAAAGGCCCAAAATCAATTTGAGGTGAAGATCAAGAAAGTTCGGAGTGACAATGGAACGGAGTTCAAGAACGCCAATGTAGACTCTTTTCTTGATGAGGAAGGGATTCTACATGAGTTCTCGGCTATGTACACTCCTCAACAAAATGGAGTTGTTGAGAGGAAGAGCCGAACGCTCATAGAGATGGCGAGAACGATGCTTGATGAATACAAGACACCGAAGCATTTTTGGGGAGAAGCGGTCAAGACAGCTTGTCATGCTATCAACATGCTTTATCTTCATAAGCTCCTCGGCAAGACATCATACGAGCTCCTCACCGGTAACAAACCCCAAGTGGGATACTTTCGTGTCTTTGGTTCAAAATGCTATATCCTTGATAAGCATCGTCGGTCTAAATTTGCTCCTAAATCTCATGAAGGCTTTCTCCTTGGTTATGGATCAAACTCCCACACCTACCGTGTCTACAATAATTTCACCCGAAAGGTTGAAGAGACGGTAGACGTGAAGTTTGATGAATCTAATGGCTCGCAAGTAGAGCAAATGCCTATTGATGTAGGAGACAAGGACCCATCGGAAGCTATCCAAGATTTATCTATTGGAAAGATCCGTCCCATGGAAGTGAAAGAGAATACCTCATCTACATATGTGGAGCCCCCTACCTCACGACGAGATGAACCTCAAGGCAACATGGAGGCCTCCACAAGTGGAACTCACCAAGATGAGGAAGCGCAACAAGAAGATCTACCACAACCTCCTTCTCCACCGCCTCAAGACAACACCAACAATAATGAAGAAGAAGAAGAGGAAGATGAAGATGATGAGGAAGCTCAGCCACAACCTCAACAAAAGCTATCCCGAGTCCGAGCAAGAGTCAAGAAAAATCATCCCGTGGAACAAATGATGAACGACATCAACTCCGGGAGAATTACTCGCTCTAAAACTCGCTTAGCTAACTTTTGTGAGCATTACTCATTTATCTCTAGTATTGAACCTATGAAGGTAGAAGAAGCACTTGAAGACCCGGATTGGGTGAACGCTATGCACGAAGAACTACACAACTTCGAGAGGAACAAGGTATGGACTTTGGTAGAGAAGCCCAAGGATGATCAAAACATCATTGGAACCAAATGGGTGTTTCGGAACAAGCAAGATGAAGATGGACAAGTCATCCGCAACAAGGCTCGTCTCGTAGCTCAAGGTTACACACAAGTCAAAGGTATGGACTATGGTGAGACCTATGCCCCCGTTGCTAGACTTGAGTCCATTCGCATTCTTCTTGCTTATGCCAATCACCATGATATTACTCTCTATAAAATGGATATCAAAAGTGCTTTCCTAAATGGTGAAATTGAGGAGGAAGTATTTGTGAAACAACCTCCCGGATTTGTGAATCCCAAAAAGCCTAATCATGTTTACAAGTTGCACAAAGCTCTTTATGGTCTTAAACAAGCTCCCAGAGCTTGGTACAAATGCTTGACTAGCTTTCTTCTTGAAAAAGGCTTTGAGATTGGAAAGATAGACTCAACGCTGTTCACGAAAAGGGTTAATGGTGAACTATTTGTGTGCCAAATATATGTTGATGATATTATCTTTGGTTCAACTAACCCTCATTTTAGCAAGAAGTTTGGACAGCTCATGTCGGAGAAGTATGAGATGTCCCTGATGAGTGAACTCAAATTCTTCCTTGGGTTGCAAATCAAGCAATCTAAGGAGGGTACCTTTGTCTCACAAACTAAGTACACCAAGGATCTCTTCAAGAAGTTCAACATGCAAGAAAGCAAAGGTATGAGTACCCCCATGCCTACAAGTGGACATAATGACTTGACAAAAGATGGAGAACCCGTTGATCAAAGGGTTTACCGATCTATGATTGGTTCTCTACTATATCTTTGTGCTTCTCGTCCTGACATAATGTTGAGTGTATGAATGTGTGCGCGATATCAAGCAGCCCCTAAAGAATGTCATCTTAAAGCCGTTAAAAGGATTGTGAGATACTTGATACACACACCAAACTTTGGCATTTGGTATCCTAAGAGGGCCTCTTTCGACCTTGTTGGCTATTCCGACTCGGACTATGCCGGTAACAAGGTTGATAGAAAGTCAACTTCGGGTACGTGTCAATTCCTTGGTCGATCCCTTGTATCTTGGTCCTCCAAGAAACAAAATTCGGTATCATTATCCTCTGCCGAAGCGGAATATATTGCTGCTGGTTCGTGTTGTGCTCAATTGCTATGGATGACACAAACGCTTAAGGATTATGGGATACATGTGAGACATGTTCCCTTGCTTTGTGACAATGAGAGTGCGATTAAAATTGGACACAATCCCGTGCAACACTCTCGAACGAAGCATATTGAAGTTCGTCACCATTTCATTCGTGATCATATTGCCAAGGGTGACATCAATCTTAAGCATGTTCGTACTGACAAACAACTCGCTGATATCTTTACAAAACCTCTTGATGAGAAGGTGTTTTGTCGCTTAAGGAGTGATTTGAACATCATTGATGCTTCAAACTTGGAGTGACAACTCCATTGATGCATGCAAGGCCTGAGCCCACTTGACTAATCCTTGATATTTCTCTTATGATGGTGATCATATGTCTTGGACACATTTACCCCTTGTATTGCATCTAACTCCTTGCAGGTACTTGGATGATCTACTTTCCACAAGATTACCACACACTCAAATCATGAGTAATCTTGTCATTGACCAAGTATCTAGCCCTTTGGGATGTTGAGTTCAAGGAACAAAATTCCACATATCCTTTTTGACATCTTATACATCTGGTATTTCATTCTTGTCATCTTGGATATCCTTGAGTATTTCCTTGCTTGCCTAACCCATGTAGGAAGATGAATTACACAAGTAGAAATGGCGCTCCAACTTCACATTCAATGAGCACCTACATCAAGTTTACCTACATGAGCAAAGCAACAACAAGCCCAAGGTATGTTCTTCACATCTTTAAGGAGCTTTGCTCAAAGGCATGAGTACAAGCAGCTTCATAAGATGTGATCACATCAAATGCTTAATCAAAAAAAATGGCAACCCCATTTTGAGCTTAAAGGATGAGTATGACCTATGATCAAATGTCCTCATTTGACTCCTAAGTCAATATACTCAAACATAGGTGACCTTGTCGCCAACCTTTATCTAGATGAAGTACATATGTTTTGAGTCTTTCTATTTTCTCTTATGTTCTCTCATTGAGTTTTCAAAACACACAAAAAAAACTTCATCTAGGAATCTTTTTCATTTCTATTCTTCTGTCTTTGTGAATATCCTTCTGGCTCTGATCAATTCCTCGAAAATCTTTCACAAATTCATTGCAAAACCTTTGAAACATTCCTCGCAAAGTGAGCTGAATTATTTCTGTATCTCCTTGGAATTAAACTCGGCGTCACCGATTTAAATATTTCGGTCTAACCGAAAAGGATCTACCCTAAGTCCCTGACTTTCGGACCCACCGATCCATCTTAATTCGGTGTCACCGATTTATTTCCTCCAGGATATCATCTTCTGCAGCTCCACTCAATGATTCTCTATGCATGTTCCTATTTGCCCTGTTGTGATTCTTAAGGATCCCACTTCTTTCTTTCCATCTTCCCTGACCTTCCTAGTTTGCTGTCCTTTTCGGCACTTGATGTCAAAGGGGGAGAAGACTTAGGGGGAGAAGAGAAGATTCAGGGGGAGAAGAAGAGCAATCTTACCTTAAGGGGGAGAGAATCACATCAAAGCTTTGCCCTGTTTTACATTGGACATCACAATTGGCGTCATTCTCATTTGGCATCATTCTTTTGATTTTGCTCTTTCCATCAAACCCCTTGATCTGAGAGAACTCAAAGGGAGAGGAATCTTCACAATTGATATCTTATGGAAAGCAAAATCTCTCAGAGTTCATTGAAAATCTTTTAGTTTCGGAGACATGTTTGCTGATTCAAGCTTGTGCTCAATATGAGACACTCTTCATACATGTCATCCCTGGCTTGGTACTCTTGATGTTCTTGCAGTTGGTTGAAGAAATACTCTTGTGTTATCTAACCTTGTTTTCCCAAGTTTATCTCTTCAGGTACAATGCCAAGGAACCTCAAGGTAAGTATATGCACTTTGCAGAATGTGCATGATGGTGTCTTGCTTGTGAATACTTGTTTGCAAGAAATCACCATGCACATATGCATTATCACTCACTTCTTTTCATCTGCTCTGATGCATATAGCCAAGCTGCATGTAGCACATCTTGCTTATCTCTCTTGTGTGCTTGTGGTAGTTGAAGATCTTGCACACTTGTAGGGGGAGCCTGTGTACTACATGCTTGTCAAAGCTTTCGTGATAATTGTGTCTTTCTTTCAATGAGCTTTGATGTCTTATTTAGTGTGATTTTAGTGTGTTGCCATCAATTACCAAAAAGGGGGAGATTGAAAGCACATTTGCTCCCTGGGTGGTTTTGGTAATTAATGACAACATACTTTGTGGTTGGACTAATGCTTTTATCAAGTATGTTTCAGGAAACTCAATCACCTTGGCATGGCAAAAGGACTAAAGAAGTGGACCCCTCAAAATGCTAAGGCAAGCATTGGCAAAAGCTCAAGACTCCATTTTTGGTTTAGTGATCCAAGATCACATTGAGTCCATAGGAAAAGCCAATACTATTAAAAGGGGATGAGGTTATGTTGATGATCTGGTTGCTCAAGTGCTTAGTGATATATCTCCTTAAACTATCAGCAACTTTCACTACAATATACACTCATAAGTAATCTCGGTCCCACCGATTATCCAAACTCAGTCACACCGAGATGAACCACCTCAGCCATATGCCAAACCCTAGCAAAATCGGATTTTCCGATTCTGAAATCGGTTTCACCGAAACATGAGTTGCCAAGCTTCTGTAACCCTCTGCCATCAAATCGGTGTCACCGAGATGATAAAGTCGGTCCCACCGAAACTGGCAAGCTCTTGTCTTTGCACGAATCGGACTAACCGAGATTGTATATTCGGTCCCACCGAAAACCCCAACGTTCACATTATTTGAACTTTCGGTCTCACCGCGTTGTCCACTTCGGTCCCACCGAGATTGCTCAAATATGTGTGTAACGGTTGGATTTTGTGTGGAGGCTATTTATACCCCTCCACCCCCTCTTCATTCGTCGAGAGAGCCATCAGAAAGAACTACCACTCCTACCTTACATTTCTGAGAAGAGAACTACCTACCCTTGTGTTGAGATCAAGTTGCTCCACTCCCATCATATGAAACTTGATCTCTAGCCTTCCCAAGTTGCTTTCCACTCAATCCTTTCTTCCACCACAGCCAAATCAGTGAGGAGAGTTGAGTGTTGGGGAGATTATCATTTGAAGCACAAGAGCAAGGAGTTCATCATCATCTACAACATCTATTACCTTTTGGAGGGTGGTGCCTCCTAGATTGGTTAGGTGTCGCTTGGGAGCCTCCGTCATCGAGATGTGGAGTTGAACCAAGAAGTTTGTAAGGGCAAGGAGATCACCTACTTCGTGAAGATCTACCCCGAGTAAGGCTAGCCCTCCGTGGGCGTAGGCCATGATGTAATAGACAAGGTTGCTTCTTCGTGGACCCTTCGTGGGTGGAGCCCTCCGTGGACTCGCGCAGCCATTACCCTCCGTGGGTTGAAGTCTCCATCAACGTGGATGTACGATAGCACCACCTATCGGAACCACGGGAAAAATCATTGCGTCTTCAAATTGCGTTTGATCTTCTCCACTTCTCTTTACTACTTGTGCAATTTACTTTCCGCTGCCCATACTCTAGAATTGCATGTGTAGTGTGCTACTTGACTTGTGTGTTATGCAAAATCTGCCAAAATCTGTCCTTGATAAAAGACAAAATTTTTATCTTGTCGAGTAGTCTAATCACCCCCCCTCTAGACACTCTCACCTTCTTCGATCCCTCAGAGGCGCTGGCACTTGAGGCGATGGAGCTAAGCATGGAGCGCGAGCGCCTAGAGACGATGGAGCGCCAACTAGCCGTGGCCGAGGGCAACCTTGATGACCGCGAGGTCGTGGCGATGAAGGCTGCCGGGGAGGCGGAGCGCCTCCGGAAGGATTACCGCAAGAAGTTGGGGCTTCACGAGTCTCGCTTTACTAACAAGCGCAAGGAGCTCCAGAAGGAGATTACGACGCTTAAGAGTAGCCTGGCGGATGCCGAGCGTCGCCTGCAGGTGTCGGAGAAGGCTCGCGTTGCAGCCGAGCATCACGAACAGGCGTCGAAGAAGGCTTGTGCCTAGGCGGAGCGCCGCGAGCGAGCTTCGGAGAAAGCTCGCGCCGTCGCCAGGGCAGAATTGTCCTGCCTCCACCAGCAAGTGGAGGACGTTTCCACCCTCGCGGCTCGAACCTCTGAGGAGGCTACACGAGTTCGTGGAATGCAGCACACCCGCTCGGAGATGTTTGAGGCCCCGCGGCACCGGGCCGGTCGGGCCCTAGAAGAACTCCTTGGCTCGGGGGTCCCTGGCCCCCTGGTTAATGATGACGCCGGGTACCTCGGGTTCTTTACCAGGGTGGTGGAGTGTCTTGAAGGCGGGGTCAGGAAGGCTCGGCAGCGCGTCGAGGAGAAAAGTCGCGACGTCCTGAGGAGCGTGATTTCCCGCATCTTCGGCAACTTGCACCGTCTTGACTCCCATGCGGACTTCGAGGCCCTGCTGGAGCCTGCAACTGAGGCGGTCGTCGGCCCCTCGGAGAATTGGGTGAGTGACCATGTGGACGCGTTGGTGACGGAGCACGTTCTGGCTATCGAGGACGCGCCGGTGCCTGAGGGGGGCGACACCGACAGTTCCGGCGAGGGCGTCGATGCTTAATCTAGTTCCTGCCATAAATTTGCTTTTTGGTTGTGGCACCAAAGCCGGGTGAGGTGAGTGTCACAAGGTTTAAACCTTTGATGATGTAATTGAACACTGTATGGATGGGTTTTTGAGTACTCCCTTGCTTGTTCTTGAGGTCGTGGCCTCAAGCCCTTGTCGCGTGTCGGGACGGAGCGTCCGCCGGCCATGTCTGGGCGCGCCTCGCGAGTACCTGTCGTGAGCGCAAGAGTGGTTGGCGGTCCAGCAGCGGACCAGACAGAACGTGTGCCCATGCCTCGGCCCCTGCTCGCAAGGAGTGACAGGGCGGGGTTGCGGCCGTAGCCTGGCTTGGCTAAGCGAGACGAAAAGACAAACTGGCGAAGAAAAACACGGCGAAGATCGCGAAACACAGACAAAACTCTCTCTTTATTCAAGAAACGAGTCGCGCGACGGCGAGATCGGCCCGAGAAGGCAGATACAGAAGGAGCAAATGCGAATAGCAAAAGGAGGGGCCGCGTCCGGCCCCTGAGCAGGTCTTCAGTCTTCTCCCCAGCGCGGAGCGTAGGGCTACCACTGGCGGATGTGGGCATAGCCATTGGGGGGCAGTGTCGACGGCCAGCACGGAGCATGGTGCTTCCACTCGGCGTGGGAGGGAGCCCCCGAGGTCCTAGGGCGACGCTCCAGAGACTCCGGGGCGTGTAGAGCCCCACTCATTATTACGTGAGAGAGTCACGAGCGGAGATCTTCTGACGTGCCCGCCCCTTCGCTTTGAGGGCCCCGCCCCGCGCTAGTCCGCTCCCTCATGAACTCACACGAAGGCGGCATCCATGAAGTGGGACACTGCGCATGATGGGGGGATGGGATCTTGGCCATAGGCCCCCCTCCGAGCACCAGGCGCGCCGCTTACGCAATCTCCGAATGCGTTTCGCCCCTAAGGGCTAACGTGGCTCAGAGACGCGGCGTCCTGAGGTGCGAGGGGGGCCCCGTCCTACCCAAGCTCCTAATGGCCCCTGAGCCCTTCCTGATCAGGGTCGGGCCCAGCGGGTACGGGATTTCGTGAGCAGGGGACGGAGCCGCGGTCTTGGGCCCTCCTAATGCGCGTAGGACGGGCTGCCGCACCGCCTC
Organism: Secale cereale; assembly: GCA_902687465.1. Lineage (NCBI taxonomy): Eukaryota > Viridiplantae > Streptophyta > Magnoliopsida > Poales > Poaceae > Secale > Secale cereale. The sequence goes on from LR738710.1 coordinate 877,223,644, forward strand.
CAGACGCACCCTCTGCAGCCCGGGGGATGGTACGCCAGGAGGCACGACGTCTTGAGGTTGAACGGAGGGGGGAGAAGGCCCCTCCCTGCACACATCATACCCGCCGCCAGTGAGCCCCTGGTGAAATCCAGGGCGGGCCATGCGTGACGGGTCACGCGCGGGGGGACGAGGGCCTAGCCCGGGCCTTCCCTTTCTGTCTTGATGTGGCAACCAGAGTAGTCCCCTGGCCTGCCGAGGCCTGGGCTAGAGACATTATTGGCCCGAGGCCTACGGCCAGTGCTGCGGGGCCAGCCCCCACAGACACCTGCGCGCGTCTCATCTGCGCTCCATGGCCGTGGGCGATGATGGTGGTGGATTGAGGGCCATGAGCGGGGGATCCGCCTCCTGACCTCCCGCTCCTGAGCCCCCTTGTGCCGACGCCTGGCTGCATCTGACGTTCAGCGTATCCCTGAGGTCGCTCTCCGGTGGCTCCTCGATGGGGGCGCTTTCTGAATACAAAGGGCTAGGAGGCAGAGGGGCGGCGTCATATGCAGGGCTTAACGGATCATACCCCATGTCGCCTTCGTAGGTCGCCGCGGGTCTTGAACATACGGGCGACCGGGTGTGGCCGGGGCGGCACCCGGTCACCGACGTCGTCACGTGGACGCAGAACGGCTCGGCTCCGATGCTGGCGGCCTCGAGGAGCTCGGCCATCCTGAGGAGCAGCGCGTCGTGGCCGCTGTCGAGCAGCCGACACCTTAGCTGTTCCCTTGCCACCAGAATAGCATCCCTCATGTTCGCCATTTCGCGCCGGTCCCGCGAGCTTACCGCCGCGTGCTCGGCCGCCCGTGTTGCCGCACGGCCTTGGCGTTGACTGGGTGGAGGAAGCTGCCGGTCCTCTGGCGGCAGGTTGGTGGTGCTCATCGCGCCGTCGGCCCCGATCAAAGACGGGTGGCGGCGGGTCCCGCGGCCAAAGGGCGATGCCTGAGCGGCGCGGATGCCACGGGCTTCTGCACGCGTCTGGTGCGCCTCCGCCATCGTGGTCGCAGTTTGTTGGAGCTGGGAGACGCGGGGTTGGTGGACGAGACCAGGCGAGGTCGTCGGAGAGGCGAGATCTCGACACGCCCCCTACCCGGCGCGCCAAATGTCGGATTCAGGGCTCCGCAAAACCCGTTAAGTTCAAACACAGGGGCATGAACGAAGATCTCTCCTACTCACGTCTACCTAGCGCCTCGCTCTCGTCTCGATGGAAAGATTCAAGCAAACAACGAACAAGCACACAAGAGTTTATCCAGGTTCGGGCCACCGTGTGGTGTAAGACCCTACTTCCTGCTTTGGTGGATTGGCTCCGGGCGAGCTAGAATATGAACTGGTACAAGGGTTCCTGAGCTCAGGAGGCGAGCTCAGGAGGGTCAGGACTCAGGAGGCTAGTGTTCTTGCTCCTTGTGCCGTTGTCAAGTGTGTGAATCGATCCTTTTCTCAGTGGGAATCGTACCTACTTATATAGGCGGCCACAGTCCTCTTCCCCTAAAATGTTTAGGTGGGAAGGGATTCCACAACGGCCATTTTTGAGCGGGAACACAAGGACGTTTCTACCCTGACAACAGCAGTCTTCGCCTGCAAAAGGATCAGGCGATTACGCGGAGGTGGGCTCGACGATGACATCCTTCTTGTCGTCCTTGCGGTCTTCGGTCTCGTTGCACCAATGAGGAAACCTTTGCCCCGCTCCTCGGGAACTTGCAGCTGCGCTGTCCCCCTTGCACCGAAATGGTAACTACACCGTTGGCGGACGCTGGCACCCGCTGGCGCGGTGCGTCACTACTGACATCACTGCCTCCTCCTGATGCAGGCTTGACCTTGGATTCTCCGCCCCTCTGGAACGCCTTGCCGAGGTCGCTCCCGAGGAGGTCTTGACGGCGTTCCCCTCGCGAGGCATGGCCCATCGCGAGGGTCTCGATCAGCTGGGCCATACCAGGCCGCTTGTGGGAGCGCGTCGCGGCCCGCAGACAGGCAAGTCTGGGTACCCTGGTTCCCAGTACGCCGACAGGTATGAATCATGGAGAAGTTGGAATACAGTAGGTTTAACACAAATATAAACAAAGAATGAGTTCATTACAGTACATTTGAGTGGTGGTTTGTTTTCTTATACTAACGGAGGTCACGAGATTTTTGTCTGAGTTTTGTGTTATGAAGTTTTCAAGTTTTGAGTATGGCTTTGATGGACTATGGAACAAAGAATGGCAAGAGCCTAAGCTTGGGGATTCCCAAGGCACCCCAAGGTAAAATTCAAGGACAACCAAAAGCCTAAGCTTGGGGATGCCCCGGGAAGGCATCCCCTCTTTCGTCTTCATCTATCGGTAACTATACTCGGGACTATATTTTTATTCACCACATGATATGTGTTTTGCTTGGAGCGTCATATATAATTTGAGTCTTTGCTTTTTAGTTTGCCACAATCATCCTTGCTGGACACACCTTTTAAGAGAGATAAATATGAATTAGAATTTATTAGAATACTCTATGTGCTTCACTTATATCTTTTGAGGTAGATAGTTTTGCTCTAGTGCTTCACTTATATCTTTTAGAGAACGGTGGTGGTTTTATTTTGTAGAAATTGTTGATCTCTCATGCTTCACTTATATCTATTTGATAGTCTTTTAGAACAGCATGGTAATGTGCTTTGGTTATGAAACTAGTCCTAATATGGTAGGAATCCAAGATGAGTATAGTAAAAACGTTCATATAAAGTGCATTGAATACTAAGAGAAGTCTGATACTTGATGATTGTTCTGAGATATGAGGATGGTGACATTAGAGTCATGCTAGTAGAGTAGTTGTGAATTTGAGAAATACTTGTGTTAAGGTTTGCAAGTCCCGTAGCATGAACGTATGGTAACCGTTGTGTGATAAATTTGAAACATGAGGTATTACATTGAGTGTCATCCTTTGTGTGGAGGTCGGGATCGCGCGATGGTTAACTCCTACCAACCCTTCCCCTAGGAGCATGCGTGTAGTACTTTGTTTTGATGACTTGTCGATTTTTGCAATAAGTATGTGAGTTCTTTATGAATAATGTTGAGTCCATGGATTATACACACTCTCACCCTTCCACCATTGCAAGCCTCTCTTGTATCGCGCAACTTTCGCCGGTACCATGCACCCACCATATACCTTCCTGAAAATAGCCACCATACCTACCTATCATGGCATTTCCATAGCCATTCCGAGATATATTGCCATGCAACTTTCCACCGTTTCGTTTGCTATGACACACTTCATCATTGTCATATTGCCATGCATGATCATGTAGTTGACATCGTATTCGTGGCTAGGCCACCATGCATAATTTTCATACATGTCACTTTTGATTCATTGCACATCCCGGTACACCGCCGGAGGCATTCATATAGAGTCATACTTTGTTCTAGTATCGAGTTGTAAATCAATATAAGTGTGATGATCATCATTATTAGAGCATTGTCCCCAAAAAAGGAAAGACCAAAGAAAAAAAAGGCAAAAAAAAGGAAAAAAGGGAAAAAAAGAAAAAAAAAAGGGACAATGCTACTATCTTTTTCCACACTTGTGCTTCAAAGTAGCACCATGATCCTCATGATAGAGAGTCTCTTGTTTAGTCACTTTCATATACTAGTGGGAATTTTCATTATAGAACTTGGCTTGTATATTCCAACGATGGGCTTCCTCAAATGCCCTAGGTCTTCGCGAGCAAGCAAGTTGGATGCACACCCACTTAGTTTCTTTTGTTGAGCTTTCATACATTTTTAGCTCTAGTGCATCCGTTGCATGGCAATACCTACTCACTCACATTGATATCTATTGATGGGCATCTCCATAGCCCATTGATACGCCTAGTTGATGTGAGACCATCTTCCTCTTTTTGTCTTCTCCACAACCACCACTCTATTCCACATAGTGCTATGTCCATGGCTCACGCTCATATATTGCGTGAAAGTTGAAAGAGTTTGAAAAAATTGAAGTATGAAACAAGTGCTTGGCTGAAACCGGGGTTGTGCATGATTGGAATATTTTGTGTTACGAAGATGGAGCATAGCCTAACTATATGATTTTGTAGGGATGAAATTTCTATGGCCATGTTATTTTGAGAAGAAATGACTGCTTTGTTAGTATGCTTGAAGTATTATTATTCTTATGTCAATATGAACTTTTATCTTGAAGCTTTTGGATCTGAACATTCATGCCACAACAAAGAGAATTACATTGAGAATTATGTTAGTTAGCATTCCACATAAAAAATTGTGTTTTATCATTTACCTACTCGAGGACGAGCGGGAATTAAGCTTGGGATGCTTGATACGTCTCCAACGTATCTATAATTTTTGATTGTTCCATTCTATTATATATTCTGTTTTGGATGCTTATTGGGCTTTATTTTACACTTTTATATTATTTTTGGGACTAACCTACTAACCCAAGGCCCAGTGCAAATTGCTGTTTTTTTGCCTATTTCAGTGTTTCGCGAAAAAGGGATATCAAATGGAGTCCAAACGGAATGAAACCTTCGGGAGAGTTATTTTTGGAACCGTATCTACCTAGAAGACTTGGAGTACATGCGAGGGAACAAGAGAGGTGTCCACGAGGGTCCAGGGCGCGCCCCCTCCCCCTGGGCGTGCCCCCACCCTCGTGGGCCCCCTCTGGCTCCCCCGATGCCCTCCTTCCTCCTATATATATCCATGTACCCCAAAAACATCGAGGCAACAGAGAAAACCCTAATTCCACCGCCGCAACCTTCTGTTCCCATGAGATCCCATCTTGGGGCCTGTTCCGGAGCTCCGCCGGAGGGGGGATCTACCACGGAGTGCTTCTACAACAACACCATAGCCTCACTAATGAGTTGTGAGTAGTTTACCACAGACCTTCGGGTCCATAGTTATTAGCTAGATGACTTCTTCTCTCTTTTTGGATCTCAATACAAAGTTCTCCTCGATCTTCGAGGAGATCTATTCGATGTAATCTTTTTGCGGTGTGTTTGTCGAGATCAGATGAATTGTGGGTTTATGATCAAGATTATCTATGAACAATATTTCATTCTTTTCTGAAATCTTTTATGTATGATTATAATACCCTTGCAAGTCTCTTCGAATTATTGGTTTGGTTTGGCCTACTAGATCTATAGTTCTTGCAATGGGACAAGTGCTTGGCTTTGGGTTCAATCTTGGGGTGTCCTTTCCCAGTGACAACAGGGCATCAAGGCACGTATTGTATTGTTGCCATCGAGGATAAAAAGATGGGGTTTATACCATATTGCTTGAGTTTATCCCTCTACATCATGTCATCTTGCTTAAAGCATTACTCTGTTCTTATGAACTTAATACTCTAGATGCATGCTGGATAGCGGTCGATGTGTGGAGTAATAGTAGTAGATGCAGAATCGTTTCGGTCTACTTGTCACGGACGTGATGCCTATATATAATGATCATGCCTAGATATACTCATAACTTTGCGCTTTTCTATCAATTGCTCGACAGTAATTTGTTCACCCACCGTAGAATTCTGCTATCATGAGAGAAGCCACTAGTGAAAGCTATGCCCCCCGGGTCTATTCTCAACATATTAATCTTTCATCTACTTTACTTTGCGTTATTTACTTTCTGTTCTTATACCAAAAATACCAAAAATATTATACTATCCTATCTATCAGATCTCACTTTCGTAAGTGACCGTAAAGGGGTTGACAACCCCTTATCGCGTTGGCTGCGAAGTTCTTATTTGTTTCTGCAGGTGCGAGGGACTCGCGCATGGTCTCCTACTGGATTGATACCTTGGTTCTCAAAAACCGAGGGAAATACTTATGCTACTGTGCTGCATCACCCTTTCCTCTTCGAGGGAATGCAATGCAAGCTCGAGAAGTAGCAATGAACAGGACCCCGAGGAGGCCACCACACCCGAGCCGATTGGGGGTGGATGAACAGGACCCTGTGGAGGGCTGGTTGAACGGTAGCTGGTGAAGGCTCAATGAACAGTAGCCCGTGGATGAACAATACCGGGTGGAGAAAAAAATGATCCGAAAATTATTTGTCCTAATTGTTCGAAATGTAATGAAATCCGCCATGATTGTATGAAATACATCATATTTGTATGGAATCCGATCGTGTTTGCATGAATTTCATCCGGTTTGTTTAAAAAAGGTTTGAAATGTATGTGAATTGCGTTGGATGTCGTCCTCCCACATCCGTGTCCGTAGACTCGTCCACATTATCCACAACGAATGCGGGAGGACATTTATAGGTTACGTTGAAGATGCCCTTACATGTCGTCCATTTGGGACGTGTTTGGTTGCGTGCATCATTTTTTGCCTACTTGCATACTTGTTCCACTTGGGCCTGGTTGAGCATATGCAAGCAAAAAACCAGCATCTGCATGTTGATTGGCTGCCTGCTTGTCCTCCTCCCCCCCCCCCCGCATCGTACTGATGCCTCTACGCATCGTGTTTGGTTGCTCGCATTGTATGTGCTCACACAAGTGCACATTGTTTGGTTGCATACGAGCATAGACTTGTGCTCACCTTGTACCCTACTTGGTGAGCTTACCAATACTACTACAACTTACACACATTCACACGGAGCACACCAACGCCACAACAAAGCTATGATGATGAATTGGACGAAGATGATGAAGTTCTTTAGCCCTAAAGGTCGATCCACCTTGCTAACCTCAACATTGCTACATGATTGCTCTCGCACATAGTGGGAGTAAGCATCTTCTGCCGCATGCCTAGTCATAAAACCTCCTCTATGGTTGCGGTTGCCGTACCCTAAAACTTGTTTGTTGCAAGCTTCCCATGAACTGTAAACCCCTGGAATCCTACCTTCGAACATCACATACCACTTTCCCTGGCACAAGAGCAATAAGTTCAAGCAACAAGCATTGCAACACACATACGACAAGCAATGAAGAACTCTTGGAGAAAGCATTGGAGCAGAAGAGTATTAGTAAGCATGCATGATCATAGCAAGTTCAACCTACACTACTTTGGTGTCATCCTACCACCACATCCAAAAGAGGGTGTAATCCTACCACCGCAGGTCCGCGAGGATCACCGTGAGGGGTTAGTATATAGCACCTCATGAAAATCTACAAACCATAAGATTGTTTTTAAGCCCTAATTACACAAAATATACATCGTCATCGTCATCGCCGTCCTTGTCGATATCGCCATCGAGGATCATGCACGCCATTGCCACCATCAGAAGTAGCACTAGTAGTAGTGCTTGCCCAGCCAGGTGCTCAGCCAGAGCACCCTGTGGGCTGGCCCCATGGCAAAAACCCCAATGCCCTGGGCTTTGTTGTCCAGCAGGTAGCTGAGAACCACAATGAGAGCCCCTGGGCTGAAGCCTATCTGCTCCATGACGGTGCCGTAGAGCTAAGGGTGGACGTCCACACTCTTGCTCTCCCTGATGGCGGTGGCCACCTCCTTCACTGCCTCAGTCATGCTGCTGAAAACGCTGAGCTCCTCGTCCACGAAGGCTGCCCTCTTCCTCTTCCTATCAGGCACATGAACGTGATCAACATCCTTCTCAGGAGCATCAATGTTGATGGTGTCTGACTCCTGGGTGTCTGGATACTCGGGCATCGGCGAGCCAAGAGGCTGACTACAGCCCATGGCATGCTTGACGGTTGTCAGCCTGAAGGAGAAGATCTGCTGCATATGGTGGTAGTTCTGGATAGGGGTGTTGAGGAACTTGCGTCCTTGGGGTGAGCCTAAGAAGAAATAGGGCAGACATGTTAGTTAGTATGGCAATGGTTCATAGGCTTGAAATGCTGCTCTGTTAGAATGGCATGGTTTCTGAGCTAACCGCGACGTAGCCTTGGTAGTGCTCTGCCTCCAGAAGGATCAAGCAGGTGTCCTCATCCCATGAAGCACCGTTGAGGTCTCTGAGCTTGGACGCGGTGATCCACCTAGCTTTCCACTTCCTCAGGTGGTTGTACACCTGGGTCAAGGTGACCTCATGTCCATAGAAGTCGAACACCTGCTTTGCAACAAGATTCAAGTGCACCTCCTTGAAGCCTTTCTCAGTCCTCACCCCCTAGATATGATCTCACACATCTTGTTAAGCAGCAAAGTGGAGAGGAACGACTGCCATTTCATGTTGTTCCCCCTGCCATCCTTCTTCACCTTTGTGCTGCCTTTTGAGCAACAACATTGGGCTGTGCCAGCACAAATGGAGGAACCGTAGGCGGCACCTCCAAAACCTCTTAATCAAGAGGCATATGTTCCATAAGAGGTCGCGAGTCCCCGACGTAGGACGGCGGGAACTGGCTCTTGGACATCACGAGGGCCTGACTAATCTCTTTGCGTTTGTGTGGTCATGCCCTACAAACGTAAGCGTGATCAACACCACAAGACACTACACATGGATAATACGACTAGCAGTAACAAATGCACACATGGATGATCCAGTTCAAGACAGCATTACCAAATCCATCAAAAGCATACCACACATCAACACATCATAACAGAGCACTAATATTGGACACATATGGATGATCTTGTTCAGCACTTGCACTCCACCAGCAAACCACCCAGGGACGTAGCTGCCATGTAGGCATTGGGGTCAATTGACCCCAATGGATTTACTAAATCCTTCATTATCTTAGTACTAATCACTGTTGATTTATAGAAGATGACCCCATTGCCATGGATATGACCCCATCAAGCTTTTTTTCTAGCTTCGTCCCTGAAACCACCCATAACCACTAGCTACCAACACTTGACCACATGGAAACAACCCCCAACATGCTCCAAATCCATCACTGCTAGCTACTAGAACATCAAAGTCAAACAGATCGGATGACCTAACCATACCACACGGACATATCTAGCTACAACTAGTAGAGAGGAGGTGGTGATTGGACTTACAGACGCCAACAGAACGGCCGGGGAGGAGGCGCCTCGCATGTCGGAGAGGGGGAGGAGGAGTCGACCCACCGCCGCTACCAGTCGTCGGAGTTGTTGCGCAGCTTACCTCGTCGTCGAACTAGATCCACACCGGAGGAAAGCTCGAGAGGGGGGAAATGATGGCGGGAGTTATGCCGCCGCGGTCATCCTCGATATATAGAGCGACCGAATTGGCGGGCGGTGACTCGAATTCGTCCCGCCGTTTTTTCGGAGAAGGGCCATCGCTCCCCCCATCTCTCCCTCTTGCGCGGCGCGTCGCGGAGTTCCCTTCCCCTGCATCGGTCGAGCCCGGCTCGCAAAAAACGGTTGATTCGGCCGTTTCCAGCGGGTCTGGCTGAGAGGTGCTTTGAGGTTCGTGCTATACGGGTCAAACAGTGAATGAAGGCTACCAAATAGCCCAGTTTCATCCCGCGCGGGCCTGGCTGGGCCTAATGCAGGCTCATTGGTGATGGAGTTGCCCTAAGCTTTGCTGCTGTTCTAATCACTGCTACGACCAATATATCATCACGAGGCTGCATGCAGTTAGGCAGAGCAATCGTAGGCACTATATAGAATACTAATGCATGCTCTAGTATGTCACCAGTGTGTATGTATCTTTGGGTGGGTGCGTGTTAGGCCACCACATTACCAGAAAGCAAAGCCAGCTCAAGGGTGATGATTGATTGGATTCTGGACGGACTAGCGCCTTGTGCATGCGCCAAGTACTCCTGTCCACTAACTTTGCGCACCTGAAGCAAGTAATCAGCGGTCGCAGTACGCGCTCAGCAGGCATGCGAGTGCGAGGGAATCAAAAACTGGATTGGACCGCGTGGCAACTGACGGCCGTCCGTCGTAAATCTCCCAGCACGCGCGTACAGAGAGTTCAGCGGTGGATGGACTGGGATTCTGGGACGTGTCGGACGACGGTGGTCGATCGGCATGGACGGTGGCGGCCAGCGGCGCTGCTAATACTAGTAGAGTATCGATCTATATCTGGGGACCGGACAGTGGTCGACAGGGGTAGTGGCGACGCTGCAGGTGTCAGCACGTGCAGCTACTAATGCAGATACGGACGGAGTGAGTAGTACGTAGACGACAGTCGACAGCAGTGCGATTTCAGTACGGGGTGTGCCCCACGGCCTATCTCTGTCTCTATCTGTTTGCTCGAGGACTAGTTTTCTTTATGAGCGATTTTTTTCGCAAATACGCAAAGCTTATGTAGCATTTTATTGATAGAAGAAGTTTAGAACGAGTACAAGATGTGGTACATCACATGATGACATGACACAAAAGTAATAGATGTGAACATGGTGTCCAAAGCAGAGAAGCAAGGGATGCTCAGCCCAAACAGAAAAAAACGCAGCTAAACTCGCCATCCTGAGAAGTAGCTCAAACCAACAACAAGATCACAATAATCTCGAGATCCAGATCCAAGGACGCCGCAACCAAATAAGACGACGCCTTCATGAAGGAGAATGACGCTGAGACGTTACTGTTGTCCGATCCGAATAACCGGAACTAGAGTTTCCCCTGATTCGTGAAGAGGGGCTCATAACCGGCCGTGACAACGCCTTAAAGAAGGGGATGACACCCGCGGGTGTCGCCGCTGCCAGCATAGCATGCAGGGATTTCGCCCTTGGCAGAGTCCGAGCAATCCCAAGCCGCCAGATCACGAATCAGAGAAGAGGAAGTCATCTTGCTTAAGGTGTTACTGTAACGTCCCGGATGTAACAATTCCATTATGGCAATATATGCATCGTTGACTTCATCAATACTATTCTGGGCTCTTCCTTCATTTCGGATTTCTTCGTTTTTGCCTTGTGCGTGTGTTGCATGTCACCATGTCATTTTCATTTTGTGCATTGCATTGGCATAGTCTCACTTGCATCCGAGTGTAGTTGCATCGTCTCCGTTCTCGCCGTTGTCCGTTTCGAGTTTCGACACTCACGCACGTGCCCGTCGCACCTCTCAAGCCTTTGTTTCGTGAGTGGGTTAAAAACATCCTCGGAATGGGCCGAGATTTGTCGAGTGGTCTTTGTATATCACTAGTAGACCTCCTGTCAAGTTTCGTCTCGTTTGGAGGTCGTTTGATACTCCAACTGTTAACCTCGTGGGCTAAAAGCTCCTCTTTCTTTTGGCCCAACACCCCTCCACAATAGCCCACTAACCCAGCATAACCCCTTCCATCCTCTCGGTCGTCGGATCGTGATCGTGTGGGCGAAAACCGCACCTCATTTGGACACTCCTAACTCCCTCTAACTATAAAACAGCCACATCCCCTTCATTTTCACGTAAAAACCCTAGTCCCGAGCTCCCCGCGTAGCCGGACACGTCCGGATCGCACCGGACGCGTCCATTCCGCCCAGCCACGTCGCCCCGACCAATAGGAGGGCGCCACCTCAGCCCCGCCGCCACGTGGCCGCCTCCTATTGGCCCCCAGCCCGCACCCACATCGCCGCAGCCGCCGCGGCCCACCGGGCCCGAGGCCGGCCCGCCCCGGGCCGCAACCGGGCCGATCCGCCCCGCGCGCCCGCACCTCCGCCGCCGCCGCCGGTGAGCTCGTGCCCCTCCGCCGGCGAGCTCGCATCCGCCGCCGATCCGCCCTCCGCGTCGCCTCCGGCCACCGCAGCTCCACCAGCTCCGCCGCGCGCCACCCGAGCGCCGCACTCCGCCGCCTCCCGCCTCCCGGCCGAGCGCCGCCGCTGGCCACCCGCATCCCGTCCGCCACCTCGGGTGCGCGAGCACGCCGGGCTCCCGCCGACCAGCCGCCGCCGCCGCCTCATGGGCCTCCGCCGCCGCGCGCCGCCACTTCGCCGGCCGGTCCCGCGTCGCCAAACCCCACCGCTATCTCGCAGCTCCGTCGCCTAGCATGTACAGACATGGCCTCGGAACACGGAAGACCGAAAGGTCGAGCATGAGTCATATAGTAGATATGATCAACATGTAGATGTTCACCATTGACACCACCTCATCTCACGTGATGATCGGACTTGGGTTGGTGAATCTGGATCATGTCACGCTCGAATGACCAGAGGGATGTCAATTTGAGTGGGAGTTATAAATAATTTGATTAGGTAATAACTCACTTATCATGAACAATAGTCTAAAATGTCTTTGCAAATCTTTTGTTGTAGATGGCTCGCGCAGTAGCTCCCCTGAATTTTAATGCGTTCCTAGAGAAAGCTAAACTGAAAGATGATGGGAGCAACTTTGCGGACTGGCTCCGCAATCTGAGGATCATCCTCACAGCTGCCCAAAAGGTTTATGTCCTAAATGCACCGCTAGGTGAACCCCCCCCGCTCCTCAGGCCTCTGCGGACGTTATGAACGCCTGGCAGTCGCGTTCGGATGACTACTCAGTAGTGCAGTGTGCCATATTGTATAGCTTGGAAGGAGGACTTCAAAGGCGTTTTGAACGTCATGGAGCATATGAGATGTTCCAGGAGTTGAAGTTCATCTTTGAAAAGAATGCTAAGATCAAGAGGTATGAGACCACCGATAAATTCTTTGCTTGCAAGATGGAGGAGAATTCGTCTGTCGGTGAGCACTTACTGAAGATGTCTGGGTACTATACCCGCATAGCTGATCTGGGACTTGTGTTCCCGGACGAGGCTATCATTGACAGAATTCTCCAGTCACTCCCGCCTAGCTACAAGAGCTTCGTGCAGCAGTATAACATGCAAGGGATGAACAAAACCATCGCCGAGCTGTTTTCGATGCTGAAAGTCGCTGAGGCAGACATCAAAAAGGAGTATCAAGTGTTGATGGTCGATAAAACCACCAGTTTCAAGAAGAATGGCAAGGGCAAGAAGGGTAACTCTAAGAAGGGTGGCAAGGCAGTTGCTCATCCAGTGAAGAAACCCAAGGCTGGGCCCAAGCCAGAGACTGAGTGTTTCTATTGCAAGGGGAACGGCCACTGGAAGCGGAACTGCCCCAAGTATCTGGCAGACAAGAAGGGGGCCAACAACAACAACAAGCAAGGTATATGTGATATACATGTTATTGATGTGTACCTTACCAACTCTCGTTGTAGTGCCTGGGTATTTGATACCGGTTCGGTTGCTCACATTTGCAACTCTAAACAGGAACTACGGAATAGATGGAGGCTGGCGAAGGACGAAGTGACGATGCGCGTGGGGAATGGTTCCAAGGTTGATGTGATCGCCGTCGGCACGCTCGCTCTTCGATTACCATCGGGATTAGTTATGAACCTGAATAATTGTTATTTAGTGCCTACGTTGAGCATGAACATTATATCTGGATCTTGTTTAATGCGAGACGGTTACTCATTTAAATCAGAGAATAAAGGTTGTTCTATTTATATGGGTAATATCTTTTATGGTCATGCACCCGAAGTAGGGGGTTTATTCTTATTGAATCTCGATAGTGATGATACACATGTTCATAACATTGATGCCAAAAGATGTAGAGTTGATAACAATAGTACCACTTTCTTGTGGCACTGCCGTCTGGGTCATATCGGCGTGAAACGCATGAGGAAGCTCCATGCTGATGGACTTTTGGAGTCTCTTGATTTTGAATCACTTGACACATGCGAGCCGTGCCTCATGGGCAAGATGACTAAGACCCCGTTTTCAGGAACAATGGAACGGGCAAGTGACTTATTGGAAATCATACATACTGATGTGTGTGGCCCGATGAGTGTCACGGCGCGCGGTGGATATCGTTATTTTCTCACCTTCACTGACGACTTAAGTAGATATGGGTATGTTTACTTGATGAAGCATAAGTCTGAAACGTTTGAAAAGTTCAAGCAATTTCAGAGTGAAGTTGAGAATCATCGTAACAAGAAGATCAAGTTCCTACGATCTGATCGAGGGGGAGAGTATCTGAGTTATGAGTTTGGCAATCACTTAAGAAAATGTGGAATTGTTTCACAGTTGACGCCACCTGGAACACCACAGCGTAATGGTGTGTCCGAACGTCGTAATCGAACCCTATTAGATATGGTGCGTTCTATGATGTCTCTTGCCGATTTGCCACTATCGTTCTGGGGATATGCGTTAGAGACAGCTGCATTCACTTTAAATAGGGCTCCATCTAAGTCCGTTGAGACAACACCGTATGAACTATGGTTTGGTAAGAAACCTAAGTTGTCTTTTCTCAAAGTTTGGGGTTGCGATGCTTATGTCAAAAGGCTTCAGCCAGAAAAGCTCGAACCCAAAGCGGACAAATGTGTCTTCATAGGATACCCAAAAGAGACGGTTGGGTACACCTTCTATCTCAGATCCGAGGGCAAAGTGTTTGTCGCTAAGAACGGGTCCTTTCTCGAGAAAGAGTTTCTCTCGAAAGAATTGAGTGGGAGGAAGGTAGAACTTGATGAGGTTATTGAACCTCTGCTTCAACCAGAGAGTTGCGCAGCACAAAAAGATGTTTTTGTGGAGCCTGCAGCGGTTGAAGAGGAAGCCAATGATGATGATCAAGAAACTTCTGATCAAGTTACTACCGAACCTCGTAGGTCGACAAGGGTACGCACTGCACCTGAGTGGTATGGTAACCCTGTCTTGGAGGTCATGTTGTTAGACAACGGTGAACCTACGAACTATGGAGAAGCGATGGTGGGCCCGGATTCTGACAAATGGTTAGAGGCCATGAAATCCGAGATGGGATCCATGTATGAAAACAAAGTATGGACTTTGGAAGTATTACCTGAAGGGCGGAAGGCCATTCAGAATAAATGGATTTTTAAGAGGAAGACGGACGCTGACGGTAATGTCACCGTGTATAAAGCTCGACTTGTGGCAAAGGGTTTTTCACAAGTTCAAGGGATTGACTACGATGAGACTTTCTCACCCGTAGCGATGCTTAAATCCGTCCGAATCATGTTAGCAATAGCTGCATATTTCGATTATGAAATTTGGCAGATGGATGTCAAAACAGCGTTCCTTAACGGTTTTCTTAAGGAAGAGTTGTATATGATACAACCGGAAGGTTTTGTCGATCCAGAGAATGCTGACAAAGTATGCAAGCTCCAGCGTTCCATTTATGGGCTGGTGCAAGCATCTCGGAGTTGGAATCTTCGTTTTGATGAGGTGATCAAAGCGTTTGGGTTTGTACAAGTTTACAATGAAGCTTGTATTTACAAGAAAGTGAGTGGGAGCTCTATAGCGTTTCTGATATTATATGTGGATGACGTATTGCTGATTGGAAACAATATAGAATTTTTGGATAGCGTGAAGGGGTATTTGAACAAGAGTTTTTCGATGAAGGATCTCGGTGAAGCTGCTTTCATATTGGGCATCAAGATCTATAGAGATAGATCAAGACGCTTGATAGGACTTTCACAAAGTACATACCTTGATAAAGTTTTGAAGAAGTTCAAAATGGATCAATCCAAGAAGGGGTTCTTGCCGGTATTGCAAGGTACAAAGTTGAGTAAGACTCAATGCCCAGTGACTGCGGAAGATAGAGAAAAGATGAGTGTCGTCCCCTATGCTTCAGCCATAGGCTCTATCATGTATGCAATGCTGTGCACAAGACCAGATGTCAGCCTTGCCATAAGTATGGCCGGAAGGTTTCAAAGTAATCCTGGTATGGATCACTGGACAGCGGTCAAGAATATCCTAAAGTACCTGAAAAGGACTAAGGAGATGTTTCTCGTTTATGGAGGTGATCAAGAGCTCGTCGTAAAGGGTTACGTCGATGCAAGCTTTGACACTGATCCGGATGACTCTAAGTCTCAAACCGGATACGTATATATTCTCAACGGGGGAGTGGTAAGCTGGTGCAGTTCCAAGCAGAGCGTGGTAGCTGATTCTACATGTGAAGCGGAGTATATAGCTGCCTCGGAGGCGGCAAAGGAAGGTGTCTGGATGAAGGAGTTCATGACAGATCTTGGAGTTGTGCCTAGTGCACTGAACCCAATGACTCTGTTCTGTGACAACACTGGTGCCATTGCTCTAGCCAAGGAACCAAGGTTTCACAAGAGGACCAGACACATAAAGCGATGCTTCAATTCCATCCGCGATTCAGTCAAGGAGGAGGACATAAACATTTGCAAAGTACACACGGATTTGAATGTTGCAGATCCGTTGACTAAGCCTCTTCCACGGGCTAAGCATGATCAACACCAAGACTCTATGGGTGTTAGATTCATTACCTTGTAATGCTAGATTATTGACTCTAGTGCAAGTGGGAGACTGTTGGAAATATGCCCTAGAGGCAATAATAAAAGGGTTATTATTATATTTCCTTGTTCATGATAATCGTTTATTATCCATGCTATAATTGTATTGATTGGAAACTCATATACATGTGTGGACAAATAGACAAACTTTGTGTCCCTAGTAAGCCTCTTCAGGACTAGCTCGTTGATCAAAGATGACCGCGGTTTCCAGGTCATAGACATGAGTTGTCATTTGATAACGGGATCACATCATTAGGAGAATGATGTGATGGACGAGACCCAAACGTTAAACATAGCTTTTGATCGTATCAGTTGTCGCTATAGTTTTCTGCATGTCAAGTATAAGTTCCTATGACCATGAGATCATGTAACTCACTGACACCGTAGGAGTACTTTGTGTGTGCCAAACGTCGCAACGTAACTGGGTGACTATAAAGGTACTCTACAGGTATCTCCGAAGGTGTCTGTTGAGTTGACATGGATCGAGACTGGGATGTGTCACTCCGTGTGACGGAGAGGTATCTCCGGGCCCACTCGGTAATACATCATCACAATGAGCTCAAAGTGATTAAGTAGTTAGTCACGGGATTATGTATTACGGTAACGAGTAAAGAGACTTGCCGGTAACGAGATTGAACTAGGTATAGAGATACCGACGATCGAATCTCGGGCAAGTAACATACCGACGAGACAAAGGGAACTGTATACGGGATTGCCTGAATCCTTGACATCGTGGTTCATCCGATGAGATCATCGAGGAACATGTGGGAACCAATATGGGTATCCAGATCCCGCTATTGGTTATTGACCTGGGAGTGTCTCGGTCATGTCTGCATGGTTTCCGAACCCGCAGGGTCTACACACTTAAGGTTCGGTGACGCTAGGGTTGTTAGTGAGAACAGTGCATGGTTACCGAAGGTTGTTCGGAGTCCCGGATGAGATCCCGGACGTGACGAGGGTCTCCGGAATGGTCCGGAGACGAAGATTGATATATAGGATGAAAGGTTTCGGAGTCCGGAAGTGTTCCGGGGAGTATCGGGAAATCGGCGGATGACCGAAAGGGGTTTCGGGGGTCCCGGAAGGGGTTTCGGGCCTAATGGGCCACAAAGGGGGACACAACAGCCCTCATAGGGCTGTGCGCCCCCCCCCCTTGGCCCTCTCCTCATGCGCCAAGGGAGGTGGACCCCCTAGGGCTGCCGCACCCCCCTAGGCTTGGGGGGCAAGGCACTTGGGGGGGGGAACCCTAGCCCCAGGGGGCGCCGCCCCTCCCCATCTGCCCTGGCCGCCGGCCCCTAGGGGAAACCCTAGGGCGCCTCCTCCCCTCTACTCCCCCTATATAAAGAGAGGCAGAGGGAGGGCAGCCACACACGTTCGTGCCTCGGTGCTGCCCTCCCTCTCCCACTACAATCTTCGTTTTCCCGCGGTGCTTGGCGAAGCCCTGCTGGAATCCTCCACCACCATCTCCACCACGCCGTCGTGCTGCCGGTGTCTCCATCAACCTCTCCTTCCCCCTTGCTGGATCAAGAAGGAGGAGACGTCCCCGAGCTGTACGTGTGAAGAACGCGGAGGCACCGTTGCTTCGGTGCTAGGATCTTCGGCGATCTGAATCGCGGCGAGTACGACTCCATCAACCGCGTTCTTGAACGCTTCCGCTTAGCGATCTACAAGGGTATGTGGATCCAACTCTCACCTCGTAGATGCATCTCCTAGATTGATCTTGGTGAACGTAGAGAAAATTTTTGTTTCCCATGCAACGTTCCCCAACAGTGGTATCAGAGCTAGGATCTTGCGTAGATGCTTTCACGAGTAGAACACAAAAGGGTTTGTGGACGTTGATGTTTAGATTGCTTCCCTCCTTAGTCTTTCTTGATTCAGCGGTATTATGGGATGAAGCGGCCCGGACCAACTTTACATGTCCACGTACATGAGACCGGTTCCATCGACAGACATGTGACTTTTGTTGCATAAGATGGCTGGCGGGTGTCTGTCTCTCCTATCTTAGTTGAATCGGAACAGAACAAGGCGGTCCTTGTAGAAGGTTAAATAGCAACTTAAATATCACCGTTGTGGCTTTGCGTAGGTAAGAAGCGTTCTTGCTAGATACCCATAGCAGCCACGTAAAACATGCAACAACAAATTAGAGGACGTCTAACTTGTTTTTGCAGGGTATGTATGTGATATGATATGGCCAATGACATGATGAGATATATTTGATGTATGAGATGA
Source organism: Secale cereale (assembly GCA_902687465.1). Classification (NCBI taxonomy): domain Eukaryota; kingdom Viridiplantae; phylum Streptophyta; class Magnoliopsida; order Poales; family Poaceae; genus Secale; species Secale cereale. Next base: position 877,241,909 of record LR738710.1, read on the forward strand.
TCATTTTGTAATAGTTAATATCGACTTGCATGTCGATGTATACGGCAACCGGCAGGAGCCATAGGGTTGTCTTTAATTTTTGTATGACCTGCGTGTCAATCATTAAGCGCTTTGTAATGCTTTACTTTATCACTAAACGGTAGCAATAGTAGTAAGAGCATGGTGGGCGCGCGACAACCCCGATGGCGACACGATGATGGAGATCATGATGATGGGGATCATGGTGTGGCGCCGGTGACGATGGAGATCATGCCGGTGCTTTGGAGATGGAGATCAAAAGCACGAGTTGATGGCCATATCATGTCACTTATGATTTGCATGTGATGTTAATCCTTTTATGCATCTTATTTTGCTTAGGACGACGGTAGCATTATAAGATGATCCTTCACTAAAATTTCAAGATAAAATTGTGTTCCCCCCGAGTGTGCCCCGTTGCGAAGGTTCGTCGTTTCGAAGCACCACGTGATGATCGGGTGTGATAGACTCTACGTTTGCATACAACGGGTGCAAGCCAGTTTTGCACATGCAGAACACTCGGGTTAGACTTGACGAGCCTAGCATGTACAGACATGGCCTCGGAACACGGAAGACCGAAAGGTCGAGCATGAGTCATATAGTAGATATGATCAACATGTAGATGTTCACCATTGACACCACCTCATCTCACGTGATGATCGGACTTGGGTTGGTGAATCTGGATCATGTCACGCTCGAATGACCAGAGGGATGTCAATTTGAGTGGGAGTTATAAATAATTTGATTAGGTAATAACTCACTTATCATGAACAATAGTCTAAAATGTCTTTGCAAATCTTTTGTTGTAGATGGCTCGCGCAGTAGCTCCCCTGAATTTTAATGCGTTCCTAGAGAAAGCTAAACTGAAAGATGATGGGAGCAACTTTGTGGACTGGCTCCGCAATCTGAGGATCATCCTCACAGCTGCCCAAAAGGTTTATGTCTTAAATGCACCGCTAGGTGAACCCCCCGCTCCTCAGGCCTCTGCAGACGTTATGAACGCCTGGCAGTCGCGTTCGGATGACTACTCAATAGTGCAGTGTGCCATATTGTATAGCTTGGAAGGAGGACTTCAAAGGCGTTTTGAACGTCATGGAGCATATGAGATGTTCCAGGAGTTGAAATTCATCTTTGAAAAGAATGCCAAGATCGAGAGGTATGAGACCACCGATAAATTCTTTGCTTGCAAGATGGAGGAGAATTCGTCTGTCAGTGAGCACTTACTGAAGATGTCTGGGTACTATACCCGCATAGCTGATCTCGGACTTGTGTTCCCGGACGAGGCTATCATTGACAGAATTCTCCAGTCACTCCCGCCTAGCTACAAGAGCTTCGTACAGCAGTATAACATGCAAGGGATGAACAAAACCATCGCCGAGCTGTTTTCGATGCTGAAAGTCGCTGAGGCAGACATCCAGAAGGAGTATCAAGTGTTGATGGTCAATAAAACCACCAGTTTCAAGAAGAATGGCAAGGGCAAGAAGGGTAACTCTAAGAAGGGTGGCAAGGCAGTTGCTCATCCAGTGAAGAAACCCAAGGCTGGGCCCAAGCCAGAGACTGAGTGTTTCTATTGCAAGGGGAACGGCCACTGGAAGCGGAACTGCCCCAAGTATCTGGCAGACAAGAAGGGGGCCAACAACAACAACAAGCAAGGTATATGTGATATACATGTTATTGATGTGTACCTTACCAACTCTCGTTGTAGTGCCTGGGTATTTGATACCGGTTCGGTTGCTCACATTTGCAACTCTAAACAGGAACTGCGGAATAAACGGAGGCTGGCGAAGGACGAAGTGACGATGCGCGTGGGAAATGGTTCCAAGGTTGATGTGATCGCCGTCGGCACGCTCGCTCTTCGATTACCATCGGGATTAGTTATGAACCCGAATAATTGTTATTTAGTGCCTGCGTTAAGCATGAACATTATATCTGGATCTTGTTTGATGCGAGACGGTTACTCATTTAAATCAGAGAATAAAGGTTGTTCTATTTATATGGGTAATATCTTTTATGGTCATGCACCCGAAGTAAGGGGTTTATTCTTATTGAATCTCGATAGTGATGATACACATGTTCATAACATTGATGCCAAAAGATGTAGAGTAGTTAGCGATAGTACCACTTACTTGTGGCACTGCCGTCTGGGTCATATCGGCGTAAAACGCATGAGGAAGCTCCATGCTGATGGACTTTTGGAGTCTCTTGATTTTGAATCACTTGACACATGCGAGCCGTGCCTCATGGGCAAGATGACAAGGACCCCGTTTTCAGGTACAATGGAACGGGCAAGTGACTTATTGGAAATCATACATACTGATGTGTGTGGTCCGATGAGTGTCACGGCGCGCGGTGGATATCGTTATTTTCTCACCTTCACTGACGACTTAAGTATATATGGGTATATTTACTTAATGAAGCATAAGTCTGAAACTTTTGAAAAGTTCAAGCAATTTCAGAGTGAAGTTGAAAATCATCGTAACAAGAAGATCAAGTTCCTACGATCTGATCGAGGGGGAGAATATCTGAGTTATGAGTTTGGCAATCACTTAAGAAAATGTGGAATCGTTTCACAGTTGACGCCACCTGGAACACCACAGCGTAATGGTGTGTCCGAACATCGTAATCGAACCCTATTAGATATGGTGCGTTCTATGATGTCTCTTGCCGATTTGCCACTATCGTTTTGGGGATATGCGTTAGAGACAGCTGCATTCACTTTAAATAGGGCTCCATCCAAGTCCGTTGAGACAACACCGTATGAACTATGGTTTGGTAAGAAACCTAAGTTGTCTTTTCTCAAGGTTTGGGGTTGCGATGCTTATGTCAAGAGGCTTCAGCCAGAAAAGCTCGAACCCAAAGCGGACAAATGTGTCTTCATAGGATACCCAAAAGAAACTGTTGGGTACGCCTTCTATCTCAGATCTGAAGGCAAAGTGTTTGTCGCTAAGAACGGGTCCTTTCTCGAGAAAGAGTTTCTCTCGAAAGAATTGAGTGGGAGGAAGGTAGAACTTGATGAGGTTATTGAACCTCTGCTTCAACCAGAGAGTTGCGCAGCACAGAAAGATGTTTTTGTGGAGCCTGCAGCGGTTGAAGAGGAAGCCAATGATGATGATCAAGAAGCTTCTGATCAAGTTACTACCGAACCTCGTAGGTCGACAAGGGTACGCACTGCACCTGAGTGGTATGGTAACCCTGTCTTGGAGGTCATGTTGTTAGACAACGGTGAACCTACGAGCTATGGAGAAGCGATGGTGGGCCCGGATTCCGACAAATGGTTAGAGGCCATGAAATCCGAGATGGGATCCATGTATGAAAACAAAGTATGGACTTTGGAAGTATTACCTGAAGGGCGGAAGGCCATTCAGAATAAATGGATTTTTAAGAGGAAGACGGACGCTGACGGGAATGTCACCGTGTATAAGGCTCGACTTGTGGCAAAGGGTTTTTCACAAGTTCAAGGAATTGACTACGATGAGACTTTCTCACCCGTAGCGATGCTTAAATCCGTCCGAATCATGTTAGCAATAGCCGCATATTTCGATTATGAAATTTGGCGGATGGATGTCAAAACAGCGTTCCTTAACGGTTTTCTTAAGGAAGAGTTGTATATGATGCAACCGGAAGGTTTTGTCGATCCAGAGAATGCTGACAAAGTATGCAAGCTCCAGCGTTCCATTTATGGGCTGGTGCAAGCATCTCGGAGTTGGAATCTTCGCTTTGATGAGGTGATCAAAGCGTTTGGGTTTATACAAGTTTACAATGAAGCTTGTATTTACAAGAAAGTGAGTGGGAGCTCTATAGCGTTTCTAATATTATATGTGGATGACATATTGCTGATTGGAAACAATATAGAATTTTTGGATAGCGTGAAGGGGTATTTGAACAAGAGTTTTTCGATGAAGGATCTCGGTGAAGCTGCTTTCATATTAGGCATCAAGATCTATAGAGATAGATCAAGACGCTTGATAGGACTTTCACAAAGTACATACCTTGATAAAGTTTTGAAGAAGTTCAAAATGGATCAATCCAAGAAGGGGTTCTTGCCGGTATTGCAAGGTACAAAGTTGAGTAAGACTCAATGCCCAGTGACTGCGGAAGATAGAGAAAAGATGAGTGTCGTCCCCTATGCTTCAGCCATAGGCTCTATCATGTATGCAATGATGTGCACAAGACCAGATGTCAGCCTTGCCATAAGTATGGCTGGAAGGTTTCAAAGTAATCCTGGTATGGATCACTGGACAGCGGTCAAGAATATCCTAAAGTACCTGAAAAGGACTAAGGAGATGTTTCTCGTTTATGGAGGTGATCAAGAGCTCGTCGTAAAGGGTTACGTCGATGCAAGCTTTGACACTGATCCGGATGACTCTAAGTCTCAAACCGGATACGTATATATTCTCAACGGGGGAGCGGTAAGCTGGTGCAGTTCCAAGCAAAGCGTGGTAGCCGATTCTACATGCGAAGCGGAGTACATAGCTGCCTCGGAGGCGGCAAAGGAAGGTGTCTGGATGAAGGAGTTCATGACAGATCTTGGAGTTGTGCCTAGTGCACTAAACCCAATGACTCTGTTCTGTGACAACACTGGTGCCATTGCTCTAGCCAAGGAACCAAGGTTTCACAAGAGGACCAGACACATAAAGCGACGCTTCAATTCCATCCGCGATTCAATCAAGGAGGAGGACATAAACATTTGCAAAGTACACACGGATTTGAATGTTGCAGATCCGTTGACTAAGCCTCTTCCACGGGCTAAGCATGATCAACACCAAGACTCTATGGGTGTTAGATTCATTACCTTGTAATGCTAGATTATTGACTCTAGTGCAAGTGGGAGACTGTTGGAAATATGCCCTAGAGGCAATAATAAAAGGGTTATTATTATATTTCCTTGTTCATGATAATCGTTTATTATCCATGCTATAATTGTATTGATTGGAAACTCATATACATGTGTGGACAAATAGACAAACTTTGTGTCCCTAGTAAGCCTCTTCAGGACTAGCTCGTTGATCAAAGATGACCGCGGTTTCCAGGTCATAGACATGAGTTGTCATTTGATAACGGGATCACATCATTAGGAGAATGATGTGATGGACGAGACCCAAACGTTAAACATAGCTTTTGATCGTATCAGTTGTCGCTATAGTTTTCTGCATGTCAAGTATAAGTTCCTATGACCATGAGATCATGTAACTCACTGACACCGTAGGAGTACTTTGTGTGTGCCAAACGTCGCAACGTAACTGGGTGACTATAAAGGTACTCTACAGGTATCTCCGAAGGTGTCTGTTGAGTTGACATGGATCGAGACTGGGATGTGTCACTCCGTGTGACGGAGAGGTATCTCCGGGCCCACTCGGTAATACATCATCACAATGAGCTCAAAGTGATTAAGTAGTTAGTCACGGGATTATGTATTACGGTAACGAGTAAAGAGACTTGCCGGTAACGAGATTGAACTAGGTATAGAGATACCGACGATCGAATCTCGGGCAAGTAACATACCGACGAGACAAAGGGAACTGTATACGGGATTGCCTGAATCCTTGACATCGTGGTTCATCCGATGAGATCATCGAGGAACATGTGGGAACCAATATGGGTATCCAGATCCCGCTATTGGTTATTGACCTGGGAGTGTCTCGGTCATGTCTGCATGGTTTCCGAACCCGCAGGGTCTACACACTTAAGGTTCGGTGACGCTAGGGTTGTTAGTGAGAACAGTGCATGGTTACCGAAGGTTGTTCGGAGTCCCGGATGAGATCCCGGACGTGACGAGGGTCTCCGGAATGGTCCGGAGACGAAGATTGATATATAGGATGAAAGGTTTCGGAGTCCGGAAGTGTTCCGGGGAGTATCGGGAAATCGGCGGATGACCGAAAGGGGTTTCGGGGGTCCCGGAAGGGGTTTCGGGCCTAATGGGCCACAAAGGGGGACACAACAGCCCTCATAGGGCTGTGCGCCCCCCCCCTTGGCCCTCTCCTCATGCGCCAAGGGAGGTGGACCCCCCTAGGGCTGCCGCACCCCCTAGGCTTGGGGGGCAAGGCACTTGGGGGGGGAAACCCTAGCCCCAGGGGGCGCCGCCCCTCCCCATCTGCCCTGGCCGCCGGCCCCTAGGGGAAACCCTAGGGCGCCTCCTCCCCTCTACTACCCCTATATAAAGAGAGGCAGAGGGAGGGCAGCCACACACGTTCGTGCCTCGGTGCTGCCCTCCCTCTACCACTACAATCTTCGTTTTTCCCGCGGTGCTTGGCGAAGCCCTGCTGGAATCCTCCACCACCATCTCCACCACGCCGTCGTGCTGCCGGTGTCTCCATCAACCTCTCCTTCCCCCTTGCTGGATCAAGAAGGAGGAGACGTCCCCGAGCTGTACGTGTGAAGAACGCGGAGGCACCGTTGCTTCGGTGCTAGGATCTTCGGCGATCTGAATCGCGGCGAGTACGACTCCATCAACCGCGTTCTTGAACGCTTCCGCTTAGCGATCTACAAGGGTATGTGGATCCAACTCTCACCTCGTAGATGCATCTCCTAGATTGATCTTGGTGAACGTAGAAAATTTTTTGTTTCCCATGCAACGTTCCCCAACAGCGCCGTCCTCCACCACCAACGTCGTCATCCTCGTCAACTCCGGCGATCCCGATCTGGATCGGGATCGGGACCAGATCCACCACACCACCGAACCAAACGCCTCCCGCTCCGCCTGGATCTCTCCATCTCGCTCCGTCCCGTCCACGTTTGACTTTTCGGAGGGGTAAAATTCCACCAAATCCCAGATCCGTTTCATTTTGTTGCCTCCATCATCATGTGGTAACTTTTTGCTCGGTGCTCCGTTTTGCGCATATGAGATATCGAAATGTTTGTCTCGAAGTGCTCTACATGTTAGCATCAGTTTCATGCATGATAGGGTTCATCTAGTCGTCTTAATCTTCGTTGCAAGAGTGCTTCGTGATGTTACTATTTCAACACTAGTTGTGTGTTAACAATTTGTTGGCATGTTCGTGAGGTCACGACTTGGTGCATGTTGGTCCAAATGGAGTGTATGATATGTCAAAATGTTCGTCTTGTGATGCTCTTCATGATGGATGCTTTTGCATACATGTTAGGTTACATTATGCCATGTTTAACCTTGTTGAAAAAGTGCATGTGGCTGATAAGTTTCTGAAGTTGTTATGAGATGATGTTTTGTCTTGCTTGTGTATATTAATCCATGTGTCATATGAGCTAGGTGTCAACATGAGTTTTGCTCATTGGAATGTGCTCTACGTGATAGAATTATTTTCAAGCCATGATATGCCTTGAGATGAGTGCAACAAGCTTGTTAACATGTCATCGTGATGTTAAATTTCTGCGAAGTGTGAATCTGTTAATTTTTATGCCATGTTTCCATGATGCCACCGTCATTGTTGTGCATGGTTAGAGTTGTCTAGTGGGTGTTCCTTGATATATATGTTATGATCTAGCTATCCATGCTCTTGGTTGCCATGATGAGTTGTTGTAGCTTGTTGTTTTCATGCTCTCAAGTTGCTATAAAATGTTTCTGTCAGCATGTTATCAGCAAGTTCAGTTTTGCCATGTCAATAGCTAGTGTTCTATGCATCATATGACTATGTTCTTGTCATGAGTAGCTTCACAAACATGTCTTCTTGCTGTTGGTTATATTTACATGCCATGCTATGTCTTGGGTTGAGTTGCACAAGTTTGCAAACATGCCTACTTGTCGTTGTTGCTGCCATGCCTTGTAATTTTCACTAAGTCTGAGAAATCTGTAAACTTATTGAATCTTGCCATGTTTGTTTAATTGTGTTCCAGCAAGTATTTGGGTGTGTTCTAAGTTCATGCTTGTTAAGAATCATGTCTATTTCGCATCCATTCCTTTTGTCTTCATTTTTGGGTGTTGTAGCATAATTATATCTTGCTCCAAAGATGACATGTTGCTGTTAACTGCAGCTTTGCATTGCATCTTGTATTGCTTGCCATTTGCAAACCGTGCATCCATTTCCCATGATTTTTATATCGATTTCGACCGAAATCTTCCCTTCTACCCAGTGGCTTGCTTGGTTGTCCAAGATGAAGCCATTTCCATCACCTTCTCCTTAGGCTCGAGAGCATCCTCATGCATACGCACATCATACTTGCATCCCATGTCATGTGTTGCATCATGTTTTTTGACCGAGAACAGTAGGAAAGACTCCTACTGTATAAATGCATTAAACAAAATGTAGCACTGTACAGATGAATATTTACATGGGGTGATTCCCAGCCACTTTGTGGCAAATGGGAAAATACTAGGGAAGGAAATTTGTATCAAAGAGAGTTTACGAAATCAAGTACTAGAGGCTTATGTGCCTCTTTAACCCTATGATGTAGGAGTCCAAAGTCTCTCTTGAATCTCTCAAGCCAAGATTGGAAGGATGGCAGTACAGCTCTGAAGTGATGGTTGTTCCTTTCCTTCCAGATGCTCATTCTGAGTATGTGTTGCATCATGTTGATTGTGCATTGCACCGTGTTTGATCTTGTACCGTTGTTGTGCTCTTGTGTTGGGTACAGCCGGGAGCCGATACCGAGTTCGACGATCTTGTCGAGACTGAGTTTGAGGAGCCGTCTTACCATCTCACCGACGACTTACCAGGCAAGATGACCATTCCCCGATACCACCTCTATCTTTGCCTATGCTAGTTGTCTCGCTCTTTAGCTATGCCTTGATGCCTATTCCTGTTTGTCAGCCTCCTATTGTTGCCATGAAACACTCTAACCGCCTTCCTAGCAAACCATTGATTGGCTAAGTATGCTTTTGCTCAGCCCCTCTTATAGCATTGTTAGTTGCAGGAGAAGTTTGAAGATTGCTCCAAGTTTGGGCTTGTTTATTGGGATAACACAATATATATCTTAATCAAATTAATGTACATATATATTGGTAATGGGTGGAAGGCTTGGCCTTCTGCTTGGTGTTTTGTTCCACTCATGCCACCTTAGGACCCGATAAACCGGTGTTATGTTCCTTGATTTTGCATTCTTAACACGGCTGGGGTTTATGCCCCCCCCTTGATAATTCGCACTGCTTAAAGCTTTTCCAGCAAGGCCCAACATTGGTACTCCATTTGCCTAACAACTAAAAATTTGCATAGGGACTAGCTACCCCATGGACTTAATTAACAACCCGGGCCAGTGCTCCTCATGAGTATTGGTCCAAACTGCGGGCTATGCGGGGCCGCCTTGGGGAAACCCGAGCTATCTGGTATTACCTGTATGATCACCCATCCGGTCGCGGCCTGAGACGAGATACGCGCGGCTACTATCAGGGTGTCGGCACGCCGGGAGGTCTTGCTGGATTAGTTTTACCTTTGTCGAAATATCTTGAGCACGGGATTCCGAGAATACTCGGGTCTTCCCACTTTGGAGTTGCGACTCCGCAGATCATGAGCTTGTAATGGGCTAAGTTGGGACACCCTTGCAGGGTTTTGAACTTTTGAAAGTCGTGCTCGCGGTTATGTGGCAGATGGGAATTTGTTAATATCCGGTTGTAGATAACTTGACATCATATCCTTAAGAATACACTACCTGTGTGAGTAACCGTGATGGTCTTTTTCCGACGGGCTTCGGGAAGTGAACACAGTGGGGTTATGTATGAACGTGAGTAGCTAGGATCACTTCTTGATCAACTTGGCGACCGTTGGCACATGTTCTCATTTCGCTCTGAACTCGTAAGCTAGTTGCTTAGTGCTTGCAGCAAACACTTTATTACCCTTCCACACCTAAGGCTTTGTTAGTTTTGATACCCAGGAATGGGATTGTTGAGTCCTTGTTGCTCGCAGATTACAACACACACCAGATGCAGGTACCGCCGAGAACTATGCAGGAGATGGATCAGAACTTTAGTGGGAGTTTCATGCAGAGCGTGGTCGTTACTATGTATCGTATCTCGACGATCAGTATTTGTTCCTACTAGGGGCGATCAGGCCTTGTGTTGTGGTATCTTTTCTCGTTTGGATTTCGTTTGTAGTCGGACCCTGTGTTATTTGGATGAATGTATGCTATTGTATTCATTGTGTGACGTGGCGAGTGTAAGCTGATAATCCACAAGTGTAGGGGATCGCAACAGTTTTCGAGGGTAAAGTATTAAACCCAAATTTGTTGATTCGACACAAGGGGAGCCAAAGAATACTCTTAAGTATTAGCAGCTGAGTTGTCAATTCAACCACGCCGGGAAACTTAGTATCTGCAGCAAGGTAGTTTAGTAGCAAAGTAATGTGATAGTGGCGGTAGCAGCAATAAAAGTAACAATAGTGTTTTTGTAGTTTTTGTGATAATAGCAACAGAAAAGTAAATAAGCAACTAGCAATATATGTAAAGCTCGTAGGCATTGGATCGGTGATGGGAAGTTACGTCGGATGCAATTCATCATGTAGAAGTTATAACCTAGGGTGACACAGAACTAGCTCCAGTTCATCAATGCAATGTAGGCATGTATTCCGAATATAGGCATACGTGCTTATGGAAAAGAACTTGCATGACATCTTTTGTCCTACCCTCCCGTGGCAGTTGGGTCCTATTGGAAACTAAGGGATATTAAGGCCTCCTTTTAATAGAGTACCGGACCAAAGCATTAACACATAGTGAATACATGAACTCCTCAAACTATGGTCATCACCGAGAGTGGTCCCGATTATTGTCACTTCGGGGTCGCAGATCATAACACATAGCAGGTGACTATAGACTTGCAAGATAGGATCAAGAACACACATATATTCATGAAAACATAATAGGTTCATATCTAAAATCATGGCACTCGGGCCCTAGTGACAAGCATTAAGCATAGCAAAGTCATAGCAACATCAGTCTCAGAACATAGTGGGTACTAGGGATCAAACCCTAACAAAACTAACTCGATTACATGATAGATCCCATCTAATCCATCACCGTCCAGCAAGCCCACGATGGAATTACTCACACACGGCAGTGAGCATCATGGAATTCGTGATTGAGGGAGGTTGATGATGACGATGGCGACAATCTCCACTCTCCGGATCCCCGAACGGACTCCAGATCAGCCCTCCCGAGAGAGATTAGGGCTTGGCGGTGGCTCCGTCTCGTGAAATGTGATAATTCTTTCTCCCTGATTTTTTTCTCCCCGAAACGGAATATATAGGATCTGGGGATACGTCAGTGGAGCATCGGGGGGCCCTCGAGGCAGGGGGGCGCGCCCCCCACCCTCGAGGATAGTCCGTGGGCCCCCCGGTGAGTATCTTCTTGCAGATAGTTTTTATATTTTCTGAAATAATTCTCCGTTGATTTTCAGGCGATTCCGAGAACTTTTTATTCTGCACAAAAACAACACCATGGCAGTTCTGCTGAAAACAGTGTCAATCCGGGTTATTTCCATTCAAATCATACAAGTTAGAGTCCAAAACAAGGGCAAAAGGGTTTGGAAAAGTAGATACGTTGGAGACGTATCAACTCCCCCAAGCTTAAACCTTTGCTTGTCCTCAAGCAATTCAGTTGATAAACTGAAAGTGATAAAGAAAAACTTTGAGAAACTCTGTTTGCTCTTATTGTTGTAAATATGTAAGCTAGCATTCATGTTTTCAACAAGATCATGAACTAACCACATTCACAATAACTTTCAGGTCTCAAGAATACTCACATCAATGGCATAATCAACTAGCGAGCAAGAATAATAAACCTCGGATGACAACACTTTCTCAAAACAATCATGATATGATATAACAAGATGGTATCTCGCTAGCCCTTTCTGAGACCGCAAAACATAAATGCAGAGCACCTTTAAAGATCAAGGACTGACTAGACATTGTAATTCATGGTAAAAGAGATCCATTCATGGTCATACTCAATGCAAATTAATAGTGATACATGCAACGACAGAGGTGCTCTCCTACTGGTGCTTTTTGATAAGAGGATGATGACTCTGCATAAAAGTAAATAGATAGGCCCTTCGCAGAGGGAAGCAGGGATTTGTAGAGGTGCCAGAGCTTGATTTTTAAATAGAGATTCAATAACATTTTGAGCGGTATACTTTCATTGTCAACATAACAACCAAGAATCTCGATATCTCCCATGCTACGCACATTATAGGCGGTTCCCAAACAGAATGGTAAAGTTTATACTCCCCCAACCACCAGCAAGCACACTCCACGGCCAGTCGAATCCACGGGTTACCGTCCAAACAAGCAACATCCCTGGGGGGTGTTGTTTAATTATTATGATTTTGAGCATGGGACTGGGCATCCCGGTTACCAGCCATTTTCTCATGAATGATGAGCGGAGTCCACTAATCGTGAGAATAACCCACCTAGCATGGAAGATATAGACAGCCCTAGTTGGTACATGAGTTGTTCGTGCATACAAAACAGAATTTCATTTGAAGGTTTAGAGTTTGGCGCGTACAAATTTACTTGGAACGGCAGGTAAATACCGCATATAGGAAGGTATGGTGGACTCATATGGAATAACTTTGGGATTTATGGAAGTGGATGCACAAGCAGTATTCCCGCTGAGTACAGGTGAAGGCTAGAAGGAGACTGCGAAGCGACCAGCTAGAGAGCAACAATGGTCATGAACATGCATTAAAATTAATCAACAATGAATGCAAGCATGAGTAGGATATAAATCACCATGAACATAAATATCGTGAAGGCTATGTTGATTTGTTTCAACTACATGCGTGAACATGTGCCAAGTCAAGTCACTTAAATTGTTCAAAGGAGGATACCACCCATCATACCACATCATAACCATTTTAATGTCATGTTGGAAGGCAAGATAGACCATTATAAACTCTCAGCTAATTAAGCATGGCATAAGCAGCTATGATCTCTAATTGTCATTGCAAGCATGTTTCATTCATAACAAGCTGAATTAAGAACGACGAGCAATCATATTTACAAAAACAAAAGAGGTCGAGTTCATACCAGCTTTTCTCATCTCAATTAGTTCATCATATATCATCCTTATTGCCTTTCACTCGCACGACCGAACGGTGTGGATAATAATAATAGTGCACATGCATCGGACCAAGCTGGAATCTGCAGACAGTTAATACAAGAGAGAAGACAAGGTAATATGGCTCAAGGTTAATTCAACAACAAAGCATAAGAGATCCACTAAGCATTTTCAATCATGGTCTTCTACTCTTAACCGCTAAAGAAAAGAAAAGAAACTATTTACACGGGAAAGCTCCCAACAAGCAAAAGAAGAACGGGAAATCTTTTTGGGTTTTCATTTTTAGTTACTACTACAGGCAAAGAAAGTAAACTAGCTAGAAGCTACAACTAATTTTTTTATGGGTTTTTCTAGCACACAAGAAAAAGACTAAGAAAAAGAAGTTGAAACTAAGCATGGATGGTACAGTGAAAGAGTGTGAGCACCGACAACTAGAATAAGTGTGTGAACATGAATGTAACTCGGTGAGAAACACGTACTCCCCCAAGCTTAGGCTTTTGGCCTAAGTTGGTCTATGGCCACGGATCGAAGCCACTCCCTCCAGTGTATTGAGATGTGTCCTCTGGATGCCACTGGTTGGCGAGCTCGTCCAGCTCCCACCCATAAACAGATTGTCGGGAAGGATCAAGTGGTGGTTCAGGCTCAGGCTCTGAAGCTTGTGTCTGGCCTTGGTACTTGTAGAAGACATCTGAGGTGATGAGGAATACGCATGTAGATAGATCAAACAAAGAAGGTGCAGGCAAGGTAACAATTTCACAGTATATTTCATCAAACCTGAATTTATAATGGAGCTGCATATTTTTGTCTTTAACAATAAAGTCAGCTACCATGCTCTTGTAGTCTAGATAAACAGGGGCAAGCATTTTTTTCTTTCTTCTCATGATGCCTAATGGGTATATTAAAATGTTCCGCAAGACGAGAAGCAAAGATGCCTCCAAAGACGGGCCCTCTTGAGCGGTTAAGACTCAATCGTTTGGCAACGACGGCGCCCAAGCTAAAAGTTGTTTCATGGAACAAAGCATGGCGTAAAATGATAATATCAGGGGCACTGAGATTCCCACTGTTCCCGCGACCAATTAAACACCTACTAGCAAATAAAGCAAAGTAGCGCAGAACAGGGAAGTGTATACTAGTGATTCTTGCCCCTGCAACTTGTCTAGTTTCACCTACGGCTATCATATCAGTAAACCCTTTGACGTCTTCATGATGTGGTTCATCAAGTCTACCTCCAAAGGGTACCTTGCAAATTTCACAAAAGTCTAACAATGATATCTCCTTACTCACATCATATAAGCGAAACTCCACCGTAGGTGGTGTTTTCCTAGAATGAAAATGAAAACTTTGCGTGAAAATATTGGTGAGTAAGAGGTGTTGTTCTTTTTGTTCATTGAGGAAGTCGGTGAGGCCTGCATTATTTGCCATCCAATAGAAGTCTTCGTAAATACCGACGGACATCATGAAATTATTACACGGCCATTCGCACGGTCGAACTTCCGCCATGCGAGGAAGATGATACTTGGGCTTCTTATTTTCTTCTTTCTTCTTCTCCTCTGAGCTCTTGCTGGAGGAGCCCCTCAATAATCTTTCTAACATTTTACTTTTCTGAAAATTTCTGAAATTTTTAGTAACTCACAATAAAAGTTAACCAAACCCAACAAGTTTGATAGCAACAACACCTATAAGTGCCTAGAGGCTATATCATGCATTAGAACTACTTGGGACCAAGAAAATTTGACATGCAAGCTCAAGAACAAGGTCACCACAGCAGCATAAATTTGCAACTAATAAAGCACTAGAACAAAAACTAATTGGACCAATGGAGGAGTCACATACCAAGGAACAATCTTCCCAAACAGTTTGGTAAATGGTGCTTTGAGCAAGGAGATCGAAAATGGCAGCAAAATGAGCTAGAACTCGGGTTTGAGCTGGTTGGGGATTTTTTTGGGACGAAGAAAAAGAGCATGGGTGAAAGGATAAGTGGAGGGGGGCCACGTGGGTCCCTCGAGGCAGCGGCGCGCCATGTGCCCTCGAGGCCACGTGCTGGCTCCCCTCGCTATGTGTTCAGTGCCATATTTTCTTAAATATTCTAGAAAAATTCATATTTCATTTTCATGGCATTTGGAGAACTTTTATTTTCGGGATATTTTTTATTGCATGGATAAGTCTAGAAACAGACAGATAATGCTATTTTTCTTTTATTAACCTAATTAACATAAAGTAAAAGAAGGGCACAGAAGATTTGTGCCATCTAGATTCACCTATCACATGTTCATCAAAAGGAATCCATTAACAAGGTTGATCAGGTCTTGTTAATAAACTCTTTCCGAGTAACATGAAACCGAAGAATTTTCGAATAACACTATGTTACCTCAATGGGGATATGTATGTCCCCAACAATAAGTATGTTATATGCCTTCTTGATAGTAGGAATAGGAAACTCAAAACCTCCAATAGTAATAGTCGAAGTTTTTCCAATATAATTGATACTATAAATCTGAGGTTGTTTCCTCGGAAAGTGTATCGTATGCTCATTACCATTGACATGAAAAGTGACATTGCCTTTGTTGCAAGCAATAACAGCCCCTGTAGTATTCAAAAAAGGTCTTCCAAGAATAATAGACATAATATCATCCTCGGGAATATCAAGTATAACAAAGTCCGTTAGAATAGTAACATTTGCAACTACAACAGGCACATCCTCACAAATACCGACATGTATAGCAGTTGATTTATCAGCCATTTGCAAGGATATTTCAGTAGGTGTCAACTTACTCAAGTCATGTATACAATATAAAGAGAGAGGCATAACACTAACACCGGCTCCAAGATCACATAAAGCAGCTTTAACATAATTTCTTATAATGGAGCAAGGTATAGTAGGTACTCCTGGATCTCCTAATTTCTTAGGCATTCCACCCTCAAAAGTGTAATTGGCAAGCATGGTGGAAATTTCTACTTCAGGTATCTTTCTTTTGTTGGTAATAATATCTTTCATGTACTCGGCATAAAGATTTGTTTTAAGCACATCAGTCAAACGCATACGCAAAAAGATAGGTCTAATCATTTCAGCGAAGCGCTCAAAATCTTCATCATCCTTTTTCTTGGATGGTTTCGGAGGAAAAGGCATGGGTTTCTGAACCCATGGTTCTCTTTCCCTACCGTGCTTCCTAGCAACAAAGGCTCTCTTATCATAACGTTGATTCTTTGATTATGGGTTATCAAGATCAACAGCAGGTTCAATCTCTACATCATTATCATTGCTAGGTTGAGCATCATCATGAACATCATTATTAATATTATCACTAGGTTCATGTTCATTACCGGATTGTGTCTCGGCATCAGAAACAGATATATCATTGGGATTATCACGTGGGTGAGGTACAGGTTCACTAGAAGCATGCAAAGTCCTATCATTTTTATTTTTCTTCTTCTTAGAAGAACTAGGTGCATCTAAATTAGCTCTCTGAGAATCTTGCTCAATTCTCTTAGGGTGGCCTTCAGGATACAGAGGTTCCTGAGTCATTCTACCACCTCTAGTAGCAACTCTAACAGGATAGTCATTATTCTTACTATTTAACTCATTGAGCAAATCATTCTGAGCTTTAAGTACTTGTTCTACTTGAGTGGTGACCATGGAGGCATGTTTACTAATAAGTTCCAGTTCACCTTTAGCTCTAGACAGATAATCACTCAAGCGTTCAATCATATGAGCATTGTGTTGTAATTGTCTACCAACATAAGCATTGAAGTTTTCTTGTTCATAATAAAATTGTCAAACTCAACTAAGCATTGGCTAGTAGACTTATAACGAAGAATATCACCTTCATCAAATCTATAAAGAGAATTTACCTTTACTACCTGTGTCGGGTTATCAAGACCATGTATTTCTTCAATAGGTGCTAAATTCTTAACATCTTAAGCTTTAATACATTTTTATTTCATGGATTTCTTTGCCTCTTGCATATCTTCAGGACTGAGAAATGGAACACTTCTTTTCTTCGGAGTTGGCTTAGGGGCTGGTTCAGGAAGTGTCTAATTATTTTCATTGGCTAGCATATTATTCAATAGTAATTCATCTTGTTCCACTGTTCTTTCCCTGAAAACACAACCAGCACAACTATCCAGATGGTCTCTGGAAGCATCGGTTAGTCCATTATAAAATACATCAAGTATATCAAGCATCTCAAGAGGATGATCAGGCAAAGCATTAAGTAACTGGAGAAGCCTCCCCCAAGCTTGTGGGAGACTCTCTTCTTCAGTTTGAGCAAAGTTATATATTTCCCATAAGGCAGCTTGTTTCTTATGAGCGGGAAAATATTTAGCAGAGAAGTAATACATCATATCCTCGGGACTACGCACACAACCAGGATCAAGAGAATTAAACCAAGTCTTAGCATCACCCTTTAACGAGAACGGAAATAGCTTAAGGATATAATAGTAGCGAATCTTTTCATCATTGGTAAACAGTGTGGCTATATCATTCAACTTGGTAAGATGTGCCACAACAGTTTCAGACTCATAGCCATGGAAAGGATCAGATTCAACCAAAGTAATTAACTCAGGATCAACAGAGAATTCATAATCCTTATCAGTGACACAGATAGGTGAAGTAGCAAAAGGAGGGTCATGTTTCATTCTAGCATTCAAGGACTTTTCTTTCAGCTTAGCTAATAACTTCTTAAGATCATATCTATCATTGCAAGCAAGAAAGTCTCTAGCAGTTTCTTCATCCATAACATAACCCTCAGGCACAACAGGCAATTCATATCTATTGGGAGTAGTTTCATCATCACTTTCATAAATATCATCAACATTTGCACTCTCCCTAACCTTAGCAATTTGTTCATCTAGAAATTCACCTAGTGGCACAGTATCAGGCATAGAGGTAGTTTCATCATACATAGCAGAACTAGCATCATCAAGAACATACGACATATCAGATTCAATAGCAGGAGTAGGTGTCGCAACTTTACTCATAACAGAAGGAGAATCAAGTGCAGAGCTAGATGGCCGTTCCTTACCTCCCCTCGTAGTTGAGGGTAAGATCTTCGTTTTTGAGTCCTTCAAATTCTTCATGGTGATTTCAGGCGATTTTCAGGCGATTTCGAGAACAGGCCGTGGGCCCCCCGGTGAGTATCTTCTTGCAGATATTTTTTATAATTTCTGAAATAATTCTCAGTTGATTTTCAGGCGATTTCGAGAACTTTTTATTCTGCACAAAAACAACACCATGGCAGTTCTACTGAAAACAACGTAAGTCCGGGTTAGTTCCATTCAAATCATGCAAGTTAGAGTCCAAAATAAGGAAAAAAAGGGTTTGGAAAAGTAGATATGTTGGAGACGTATCATAAGCCAACTATCTTTTACACTTTCATCACTGAACTTTTACATGAGTTGTGCAAAGATACCACGGTTGTGATCATTCCAGAATGCGCTTATGTCTCTAAGTCGTGCCTCGACACGTAGGAGATATAGTCGCATCCTGGGCATTACAGTTACTCCGTTGTTGTTAACTTAATACACTAGATGCATGTTGGATAACAGTCGATATGTGGAGTAATAGTAGTAGATGCAGACAGGAGTCGGTCTACTTGTCTCGGACGTGATGCCTATATACATGATCATTGCCTTGGATATCATCATAATTATTCGCTTTTTCTATCCATTGCTCAACAGTAATTTATTAACTCACCGTATGCTTTATTCGAGAGAGAAGCCTCTAGTGAAAACTATGGCCCGAGGGTCTATCTTTTATCATATTGATTTCAGATCTATAAAACCGAAAACACAAAAACCTTGCTACAATTATTTACCTTTACTTTATTTTGCTCTTTTATTTATCTTTTATATCTATCACTATCAGATCTCATCCTTGCAAGTAACCGTGAAGGGATTGACTACCCATTTATTGTGTTGGGTGCAAGTATTTGTTTTTTTGTGTAGGTGCAATTATTGGGGACTTATGTGTTCCTCCTACTGGATCGATACCTTGGTTCTCAACTGAGGGAAAAACCAATGCAAGCTCAAGAAGTAACAGTCTTCCTATCAACTTGATCCTCTTGATAAGTGATTCCGCAAGACCATTTTATGTGTGCGTGTAAAGAATGCTTCATATTTATGCCCAAAGCTAGGCAGTAATCATTGAATGCTCGTGAACTAAATTCAACAGCATTATCCATTCCGATGGATTTTGTCCTGTGTTCATGATTATTTGCCCTCGGTTTAATAATTTGAGCGACCAGCTTCGCAAAAGCATGGTTCCTTGTTGATAAAAAACACACATTGGACCATCTTGTTGATGCATCAATGAGCACCATAAAATATCTAAACGGTCCTGATAATGGTTGAACTGGGCCAAATATATCTCCTTGAATGTGTTCAAGAAAATTAAGTGGTTCATTTTTTATCTTCAGATATGAAGGTTTGTGATTAATTTCCCAGTTGCACATGTGATGCATACGAAATCCTAGGATTTGGGGAACTTAGCAACCGTTATGTTATGTCCAGTTGAGCCATCAATAATTTTTCTCATCATCCCCACAACAGGATGACCCAGTCGATCATGCCATATCTTGAACTTGTCAAGATTCTGAAAAATTATTTTGTATGTCAAATGTTGGTCTGGCTTGATGTATGTGTAATACAATTTAGAAGATAGAGCAGGCAGTTTCTCAAGGACGAATTCGTCTTCGAATGGTGGGACAAGAGAACCAACAATCGTAACCCCAAGCCTCTCTCACCATGCTTGTTTCGTGGACCATTTGAAATGAAAGAAGCGTTCGTGTGTTCCATCATAAGAGTGCGCCACCGACCATCCTACTCGCTGCCATCGTCGACGAGGCCAAGCTTTGGGTGACCGCCGGTGCAAAAAAATTAGTGAATATTTTTGTGGGTGGGTAATTGGCACGACGTACCTGTGGGTGGGTAATTGGCATGCCGTACTTGTGGGTGTGTTGTAAAACTCTAAACTATATTCTCTCCTTATTTAATAGATGAGGCAAATCTTATGCCTTCGTTCGGAAAAAAAAACGTGATATGCATAAATTTGTTTATGGAAATACAACTCTGCCGAGAATCGAGAGGAAGGTGTTCATAATGTTGAAGAATAACAACGTGACGAAATCTTAGTTGAGATAATTATTGGCATTGAGGATTCTTCAAATTTGGGTGCCCATGAGAATGTTTCTAATACAAAGAATCCTGAGGTATTAGGCGTGGAAGTGTTTTTTCTATTATTTTGTATGGGCCCATCATTTGCAGTTCGCACAAGGGCCTATAGAATGTCAGGGCCGGCCCTGGTCACGGCCTGTTTGCAGTTTACATCCCGATGAGAGGCCAGCGTCTATATTCTGGGCCACATCCACATCCTCCAGGCCCAATAAAAAGCATCTCTCATCATCATCTCTGCCGTCTGCCCGTGAGCGCTGCTGAGCTGTACGCCTGTACCGCGGCCGCCCACGTATCCGACGCATGGCCGTGGAATCAGTTCTTGCACAGCCCACGCATGGACGTATCCGACGCTGACCTGACGCTGATAGGACTAACCGCACGGCCTTGTGCTGCTTGCTGAAGCCCTCAATGGCATCCATGGAGGAAGGCCGTCACGGTACCGTGCCGCTGAGAATACAGCGACCGGCCCGGGCGTGAGCTGGACGTGCACGCGCCGGGATGGGGATGCCGAGCGAACCCGTGGCCGATGCCGTCGTGCTCCGTGACGCCGACGCCGACGCCGCGGCGGGGATGTCGGTGTGTGTGGCCAAGAAGAAAGGGAGCCCCAAAGTTCCTTCGGCCACCACTAGCCAACAGCGGCGGCCCGGCAGGGACAGCGACGATTGCATGCCGGCTCGTAGCGGCACCCGCCGTCTGTCTGTGGCCGACAAGTGAAGTGACACATGCAGATACACGTACAGGTGCAACCAACTCGGCATGGGCCGGGATCCAGACCCACCGAGCCTGGAAAAGCCTCCGGGCACGCCATGATCAGATCACTCAACCACATCTCCTCAGCATAGCAGCCATGGTCCATGACCATGACGTTTCCGGAGCCACAACAGGGGAAATTCAGCAAAAGCCATACGAACAGTATTTGGCAAAAACCTACGAAGCACAGATACTTCTAAAGTCGCCGTATCGCCGTGCAGGACGTCTCCGATACTCCGATACGCCCGATACGTCTTCGATACGGGTATCCCAGAAGTATCCCCTTTTCTTATTTAAAAAAAAAGAAAAAAACTCAGATACGCCTGGATACGTTGGCGATACGGCTGGGGACACGTCCAGCGACAGAACCGGCTCGTCCAGCGACAGAAGCCCAATAGCCCACGAGAGGCCACGCCCGCTAAAACTCTCGCTGTCTCTCTTCTCTGTTCGACAGAACACATCGACCCTGGCAGAACCTAGGGTTCGCGGGCGACCCAGGTCCGCCGCCGCCGCCGCCTCCTCCTCCGCCTAGAGCGGCTCACCGCCGGCGCCCCCACCGCCCCCACCGCCCGGAATCACCTCTCTGCCTCAAGCCCTCAATCTTCTACTTTTCTCCACGCCACGGTCCTGCAACTCGGAAGGTAAACATCAATTACCTCGAGCCCTAGTGATGTACTGATGTGTGCTTGGTGTGTGTACTTGATCTTGATGTGTAGATGCTTGGCTGCTTGCTGGCTTCCACTGGACTATCTCATTAGGTAGTAGTATTACTATATTAATTTGGATCTGATGTATATGCTTGGCTGCTTGATCTTGATGTATGATTCATGTTTGGTTGCTTGCTGTCTTCCATGTATGATTGCTGTGGTGCTGCTTGTTGATGTTTGTGGCATTAAATTATTATACTTGCTAAATGCTAATGTTGTTGCTACTGTCTATAGAAGTAAAACATGGCATCTGCTGGGAGTTCCATGGCAGGAAGCCAATCCTCACATGGTGCTACTGCGAGCAACAGCAATGATGTTGAAGGCGCAAGTGAAGAGGCTGGGAATGGTGCTGTCAATCCGAAGTATCCTTTCTGGAAGCATGCTACAAAACTAGCAGTAGACCCATCAGGTCGTGGAGGCAACATGCGTTTCCGTTGCCACTTCTGTATGAATGATTTCTCGGGCAGCTATACTAGAATAAGAGCACATCTTCTTAAGATAGCAAGTGTAGGCATAAGTGCTTGTAACAAGATTACACATCATATGTTTGAGGAACTTGGCAAGCAAGATAGGGAAGCTGCTCTACTTCTTACTAATACTAAAACTAGGAGAACACTTCCTCTACCGCCCTATGAAGAATCTGGTGTGTCGGCATCATCAAGGAAAAGGAAGGGAGCATGACAGCAATCAGAGATTTCAGAAAGTTTTAATTCAGAGCTTCGACAACAAGCTGATGCTCTTATTGCAAGAATGTTCATCACCAGAGGTATGTAACTATGTATCACAAAGTTATTGTTGTTGTCTTGTTGAATTAGAGTTGCTGATTTGTTATTCTTGTTGGTCCTTTTTAGGAGTTCCTTTCAATCTAGCAAGAAATCCGTATTATCGGGAGTCCTACAATTTTATTGCAAATAATAAAATGGGTGGCTATGTGCCTCCTAGATATAATGCATTGAGGACAACTTGCCTTGCAAAAGAGAAGAAGCATGTTGGGAGGATGCTAGAGCCCCTCAAGTCCACATGGCCGCTCAAAGGAGTGACTATTGCAACTGATGGTTGGTCTGATCCTCAAAGGCGGCCAATTCTAAATTTCATGGCTGTGACAGAGAGTGGCCCAATGTTTCTTAAGGCAATCAACACTGAAGGAGAGGTGAAAAAACTTCTTCCTTCTTTTTTGTCTTAGTTTTTGTAGTTTGTATAAATTGAGTTGCTTGCTTATTGCATAAATTGCTTGCTGATTGTTATTGTTTTCAATGAGTAGACCAAATCCAAGGAATATATATATGAGAAGATGAAGGAAGTGGTTGAGGAGATTGGATCTGAGAATGTGGTCCAGGTGATCACAGACAATGCAGCTAATGTGAGAGGTGCTGGGTTGATGATTCAAGCAAAATACAAGAATATTTACTGGACTCCTTGCATTGTGCACTGCCTCAATCTTGTGTTGAAGGAAATTTGTGACCCAAAGAATGATAATATTGATGAATATGAAGTTCTTCTCTTTATAAAAGAGGTTTCTGACCTAGCTGCCTTTGTCAAGAACTTCATCATGACCCATGGCATGAGGTTGTCTATGTTGAATGAGTTTAGCAAACTCAAGTTCCTCCAAATTGCGGAAACCAGATTTGCAAGTATTGTCATCATGTTGAAGAGGTTTCTTTTAATCAAGGACGCACTCACACAAATGGTTGTTCATGCAAATTGGGCTACTTATAAAGAGGATGATCCTATTACAGCTCAAAGGGTGAAGGAACTCATATTGAGTGATGTGTGGTGGGATAAAATTGCATACATTGTCTCTTTCACTTCACCCATATATGCAATGATAAGGTTGACCGACACGGGCAAACCATCTCTCCATTTAATATACGAGATGTGGGACGACATGATAGAGAAGGTAAGTGATTCTTGTAGCTTACTTCATCATCATTTGGGCATTATTGATGTGTGTTGCTTGCTGATTTTGATTGTTGTTCATTGTTCATAGGTGAAAGTTCCCATTTATCGTTATGAAAAAAAGGAACTTCATGAAGATTGTGCTCTCTATATCATAATCAAGAAAAAACTTCTTAAACGGTGGGAGAAGAGTAATACCCCACTCCATTGTTTGGCTCACTCATGCAATCCAAGGTTTGATGAGTTATGTATGTTTGTCATTTGACAATCTCAAGTTCTCAACTTTAAAAGCTTGCTGATTTTATATTGTCGTGTTAATAGGTACTACAGTCCAAATTGGGTTGGGGCAGTCCGTGGCCGTGTTACCCCCATTGATGATCATGAGATTTTACAAATGAGAAACAAGTGTTTGCTGAAGTTTTTTCCAGACCCAAATGACTACAAGACCGTCAAGAAAGAATTTGCAGATTTTGCTCTAATGATGAATGCCTTTCAGAATGCAGATTCAATTGAAGATAGAGATGATTTTGAACCAAAGCAATGGTGGGGCACTCATGGAGGAAGCACAAAGTTCTTGAAAAGTTTAGCACTAAAGTTACTTGGGCAGCCCTCATCATCATCTTGCTGTGAAAGGAATTGGAGCACATATTCCTTCATCCATAGCTCCGGCAGAAACAGGCTCACTCCTGTACGTGCTGAGGATTTAGTGTTCTCACATAACAACTTGCGTCTGCTTTCAAGACAATCTGATGCTTATCATGCTGGGCCAAGCCGGATGTGGGATGTGGGTGGAGATGGGGTTGAGAGCTTCACTGGTGTTGGCATGCTTGAAGGTGCTGACCTTACACTTGATGAACCCGAGTTGGAGGCTGAGATTATGGATGCTCTCACTTGAGCTGTCTCGTTTAGTTTATGTTGTTGTTATGTTGTAATGCACAATTATGCACTGTTTGAATTTGGGTCTATGGCCACCTGAGCCTTGTATCTTCCCGTTGTTATGTTGTCATGCACAATTATGGATTGTTTGACTATGAATTTTCCTATTTATCATGTTATCTTCGTGAACTTTTGCATTGTTTCTCTATGGCCATTGAGAATTCAGAATTGAAACTTGTTGGAACTTGGAAATTTGGAAATATATTCATCTGGTATGCTACAAGCCAACCTGTTTACTACTTTCCATTTTTCATGATTGTCTATCTCAGATTATCAAGTCTAATATCATGTGATGTATTTTCTATTTTGCATACACCATGAGGAGTTGAGGACCTGGATGATCATTCAAGACTAGAAAAGAAAAGAGGCAGTCAGGCAACCAATGGGGTGGTATTTTGATCTCATCTCACACATTTTATTATGTTTGTTTTTATTACATGTAATTTTATTAATTATTTATATATACTTGCCGTATCGCATATTGCTGTTTCTAGAAATTGCCGTATCCCGTATCGCCGTACTCGTATCGCCGTATCGGTGTCGCCGTATCGGTGCAACGTAGGCAAAAACAGTAAGTAGATCGGCAGGGTGATGGCAACATGTCATCTTGAAACACGCATCCATTATGCCATATGCATGAATATTTAGTCAAATGAGGAGAGACAGACACAGACCCCAGGAATTGTTTGATCTAAGAGGAGAGTGGGTTATTAGATCAGATGTATGGTTGTGGAGTCCTTGCACGTTTTGGCCTTGGTGTCTGCATGTGATGGTTGTGTGAGCCCCTCGGGAGCTCTTATTTTACGTTAAAATCGTGTAATTGCTTTAATAACGCTCACATCGGCCGGCTCATGAAGCTCTTGCTCCCTCAGCTCAGCTCCCTTATATGTTGCCATGCTTAGCCTTTTTTTCCGCTCCTCTACTGCTAGGTCGGAAAAAATTGGCTATCGTATTTTTTTTATTTGAAGATGTTTCACTGAATTAAAAGAGGTTCATGATTTCTTGAAAGAAAAAAAACTTGGATTCTAGAAACGGTTGCTAATTTTTAAATTAAATATTTGTGAATTTAAAAATATATTCATGGATTTTAATAAATGTTTATGAATTTGATAAAGGTTCATAAATTTAAAATGTTCAAAGGCTTTAAATAGTTTGTGAACTTTAAAAATATTAATTAATTTGATAAAAATGTTGAGAATTTTAAAAAAATGGGCATAGTTTTTTCAAATATTCATGGCTTTTAATAAATATTCATGGATTAGCATGTAAATATATAAAAAAAAGAGAAGAAAAACGAAAATACAAATAGGAACACAAAAAAACAAAAACAAAAGAGAAACTATTGAAAACATTGAAAAACACAAAAATATAAAAGCAAAAACAAAAGACCAAGCAATTTTGCACATCCTCCACACTAGGGCGGAGCTTAGTTAGGGTTGAACTGGGCCATGGGCCGTCCAAGGTTTTTGCACTTCTTTATGTATCCTTTGGGCTGGCCCTCCCAGGTTTTCATTTCAAGCTCCGCCACTGCTCCACAGCAATGGAACAAAGATGACATTGAGGTGTGCATGGGATATGCTGACTTGCGAGAATTCCATAACAAGGGAGAACATCATGTAGAACTTTTGAAAGGAGTAGGTTAATTTTTCTTACTATCCTTAGGTTCCAGTTGTTCTTCTCACAAGTCTAAGGTCGTACATATGCTCACACTCTCGATGATACGCTGAACGAACAGAAGGTTCCTCGTCGGGTGTGGTTCCAAGCAACAAATTCCTCAATACCTTGGACATTAAGTGGTATTTGCAAGATCCACTGAACATCAACCGGAGGAAAAAATGCCCGGCCTTAGAACCTCGTGGGATTGTCTTGTGCGCGTGTCTATCAAATCTTCTACCTTTATAAACAAAATTCCACCTCTTGGTGTAATGAATTTCTGTGATACAGTCGTTATAATCCAAGGATCTCGCCAGATATTAGTTTGTACCCCAGTACCAACTTGCCAAATGCAGGCCCTTTTAAAAGTTTGAATTCCCGCTACTATGCTTTGCCAAGTGGATGAAGATCTCCTCTTTGAGCCAGCTTTTAATATGTTGCCATCCGGATAAAATTTTGTGTTCAACACATGTGCACACAAATAATCTGGGTTCTAGATTGGTTGCCAACACTGCTTTGCTAACATAGAATACTGAAACCGTGAAGGTCCCTAAATCCCAATGCCTCTACTACTTCAGAATACACAACTTTCACCAAGAAAACCAATGCATCTTCTTCTTTTTCTCATTATCTCCCCACCCAAATCCAGCAATTTCATCCGCAACTGACTTGCAAAGTCCCTTGGATAGTTTGAACATTCACATGGCATAAGACAGAATTGATTGAGCAACCGATTTAATAAAAACCTCATTACCTTGCATAGAGAGGGTTTTTTCTTTCCACCCCTTCAACCTCTCGCATACTCTATCAAATTTGACAATATATCCCCACTCATCACGATCATAAGTTGTGTTCGTATCCAATTTGACTGCACAATAGCCATTAAACCCACGGGCCTTCTTTTTTATTACATGAAAGGACTCATATGCCACCAACACATTATCTGAAATAAGCCTACCAGGAACACAGACACTTTGCGTTGGGGATATAATTTCAAGCAATATTTTCTTAAGTATATTAGCAATAATTTTTTAGATAACTTTATAAACTACATTGCAAAAATGTATAGGTCTGCACTACATAATTAACTCACGACTCTCAACTTCATGAATAACCACTATATTTCTCGAGTTCCAACCCATTGGTATCTTCTTACCATTTATTTCACCAAGAACCTCATTAGTCAACTTGTCACCAACAATATACTAAAACCTCTTAAAGAAAATTGCATGGAGACCATCAGGACACAGGGCCTTCATGTCTCCTATTTCAAACAAGGCCTTTCAAACCTCATCTCATGTATATGGGACTATTAGCAGATCATTCATAGGACTCGTGATTAGCAGCTTAACAGATGCCAGAAGGTTCTAATCTACATCTCCTCCATCATATTTGAACAAATTTGCAAAGTAATCACCAATCAAGGGTTTAAGATTATAATTCCCCTTCATACATCTAGTACTTTGATTATCCGGTCTTTTGATCGAATTCCTACTCCTCTTAGAAGCAAAGTGTTCGAAGTACGAAGTCTTGTGGTCGTCACATCGTAGCCAACTCACCCTACCTATTTGTGACCAATGAATTTCATCCTGCTCAAGGAGGTTCTCTACATAACCCGTCAACTCATTTTGTTTCATATTGACATCAGTTGAATATGACATTTTTTGTCAAAGCCTCAAGGTCCTTCTGTGCCTTCCTGGGATGAGCACGAGGGCCCTTTAGCACTCTTCTATCCCATGCATGGAGGTACTTATGAACTGAGTCGAACTTCTCCATCGCCGCCGGGAAAGAGGCTTAATGGGCATGTCCCTTCCTATGTGGTTTTGGTGATTGATGACAATGCATTTGCGGACTAATCATGTGTACTAAGTATTTCAGAGATTAATCCATTGGCACGAGATGATCATCTTCCCTCCAAGTTATAAGCTCAAGACGTGTCGTCTTCCTCGATTTTTGTTTTGATGGACTTGAGTCATAGGAGACACCGTACTATCAAGAGGGGGTCCGCATTGGAAAGGCCGGGGTGGAATCATCACGTACACTTATTTTCGGCACCCTCAACTCCTTTCTCGTCTTGGAGCTCTCCTCGTCTTTCTATGGAGGCTTTTGTTGTTGGGCGCGGTAGTACCACCGCTGGGGCGGTAGTACCGCCTATACCTACCAAGCGGTAGTACCGCTACGCAGTGCGGTAGTACCGCTTGAGCGTATATGCGGCAGTACCGTTGCAATAAGGCACCACTTCCGCGTCGATTTCAGGAGCTCATTTCTCGTGTCGGGTTCTACGGTAGTAGCAGCGGTAGTACCGCTTATAAGAGGTAGTACCGCTCCCACCACCGCGGCTACTACCGCTCTTCTCCCTCCGTGCCTCGTCTCTTACACAGGGCGGTAGTACCGCTGGGGCCGCGGTAGTACCGCTGCCACCTGTGGTAGTACTGCTCCACCCAGCGGTAGTACCGCTCTGTGCGGTCAAAAAAGGGGGTAACGGTTCACTTATCCCCTCCACTATATAACGGGGTCTTCTTCCTCTAGAAGACTCACCTCTTCTCCCCCAAGCTCCATTGTTGCTCTAAAAGCTCATTTTCGCCCGATCTCTCTCCCTAGCCAATCAAACTTGTTGATTTTCTTGGGATTGGTTGAGAAGGCCCAGATCTACACTTCCACCAAGAGAAATTTGATTCCCCACACTAATCACTTGCGGAGCCTCCAATTCAGTTGTGGAGATAGCCCCAACCTTGTTTGTAAAGGTTCGGTCGACGCCTTCAAGGGCACCAATAGTGGAATCACGGCATCCCGCATTGTGTGAGGGTGTGAGGATAATATGGTGGCCCTAGTGGCTTCTTGGGGAGCATTGTGCCTCCACGCCGCTCCAACGGAGACGTACTTCCCCTCAAAGGGAAGGAACTTCGGCAACACATCCTCGTCTCCACCGGTTCCACTCTTGGTTATCTCTTACCTTTACTTGTACAAGTTTTATTGTGATTTATTCCTTGCTCACTTGTATGCTTGTTATTGTTGCATCATATAGGTTGCCAATGTAGTTGCACATCTAGACAACCTATTTTGTTGCTAAGTTTAATTTGGTCAAGAAAAGCTAAAAATTGTTAGTTGCCTATTCACCCCCCCCCCTCTAGTCAACCATATCAATCCTTTCAGAGGCCATGCTGGATAGCCTTATGCCCGACGGCCTTGACTATGATTTCCACCGTCACTCCAGCTAGCCATCTGGCCTCCTATTTGATCTCTACTCCTAAAGGGGGAGTTGCTACCTTGGCTTCCACGGGTTTTTTTCGCTGATTTTTTTCGTCTCTTCTCCCACCATCCCTCTCGCCGATTTATTTTCCTCCTCCCATTAAAAATCAAATCTCATTCAAGGAAGAGATCTTGTTTCGTGCTTGCTTTGGCACGTGTCGATTCAATTCAATCGTGTGAACAATATGTAATTAAGAATTCAGAAGTTGCACCATATATGTGAGATCACATTCCCAAAAGATAGACATATGGTTTTCTCAACAACCTTTCAAAACAAAATAAGATATTCCTCAATGTTCCGCCATTTATTGTTATCATTATCTCAACCATTAAATGGCAATCGCAACTTTTCTAATACAAAAAAAATAGCATATCATTTTTCTTATCTTAGCAAATCACATATATTTTCTTATCTTACCAAATCCCATATATCTCTACTACTAAAGGGGAGTTGGTAGGCCGGTACATACGGTGTGTTTTCGCATCCACTGTTATTTTCGCCTTCACCTCTCACCACCGCCACACCATGTTGTTTTTTCTTCCTTGTACACTTCCACCTCCATGGTGGCAGACAGGACGTCGGATCGCCACATACGTGCGTTTTTGGGTGCAGTCATATTATATTTCTTATCCATCATATAGAGAGCCGATACGTCTCCAACGTATCTATAATTTATAAAGTATTCATGCCATGTTTACAATAATTTGATATGGTTTTGTTATGATTTGAATGGAACTAACCCGAACTGACGTTGTTTTCAGCAAAACTACATGGTGTCATTTTTTGCAGAAATAAAAGTTCTCGGATTGTGCTGAATATTTATGGTGATTTTTATGGACCAAAAGAGACCCCCGAAGCTTCGAGGAAGGATCAAAAGACTCAGGAGGAAGTGAAAAGCCAGGGAGGCGCGCCCTCCCCCCCTCCCTCGTCCAGGGGGCGCTTCCTGAACTTGTCAGTTCCCCGTGAGCCTTCTTGACGTGAAACCACCGACAAAAATTCCTATAAATACCGAAAACCCCGAAAAGACATTTAATGTCCATGCCACCGCCTCAAGCCTCTGTACCAAGGCGATCTCATTTGGAGGCCTTCTTTGGCACCCTGTCGGAGGGGGAAATCATCACCGGAGACCATCTTCATCATCCTGGCGGTCTCCATGACGAAGAGGGAGTAGTTCACCATCAAGGTTGAGGGTATGTGCAAGTAGCTATGTGTTTGATCTCTCTCTCTCTCTCTCTCTCTCTCTCTCTCTCTCTCTCTCTCTCTCTCTCTCTCTCTCTCTCTCTCTCTCGTGTTCTTGATTTAGCACGGTCTTGATGTATCGTGAGCTTTGTTAATATAGTCGGATCATATGGTGTTCTTCCCTCTCTATCTTTGTTGCCCTATCTTTGTTGTGATGAATTGAGTCTTGCTCGTTGAGATTACGTTATGTTGGATTGAATATTGTATTTGAGAACACTTGATGTATGTCTTGCATATGAATACCCTGGTGACAATGAGGTTTTCTATTGAGTCACTTGATATATGTTTTGGTAATCAATTTGTGGATTCCCGTGGTAACATTAGAGTATTTTGGCACATAGGTTGATACACATTTTCGTCGTATTTTCTCCGATAGAAACTTTGGAGTGATTCTTTGTCGCACATGACAGGTTGTTATATGAGTTAATTATGTTAGCATTGTCGAGAGATTGCACTAGTGAAAGTATGAACGCTAGGCCTTGTTTCTAATTATTGCAATGCCGTTTGTGCTCATTATTTGTTACTTGCTACCTTGCTTCTTTATTATTTCAGATTACAAAAACCTATATCTACTATTCATACTACACTTGTATCACCATCTCTTCGCCGAACTAGTGCAGTTATACAATTTACCATTGTATTGGGTTTGTTGGGGACACAAGAGATTTCTTGTATTTGATTGCAGAGTTGTTTGAGAGAGACCATCTTCATCCTAACCCCCCCCCCCCCACGGACTGATAGACCTTAGGTCATCCACTTGAGGGAAATTTGTTGATGTCCTACAAAACTCTGCGGTTGGGGGGCCCAACAGAGTCTACAAGAAGAAATGTTGCATAGTAGACATCAAGAGGTAGACAAACCACATTCTCAAATAGAGTGTGTTCATTCACATGTCAAGAAGTTTGTTACGAAAATGTGTCATACAATAATTGGAAGGCCTTGCATAAATGAATCCGCTACAAGAGGCGCGTACAATGTGTAATATATATTTTATTAAAGGAAATATTTACGTAGTCATCGTTCGTAGAAGTCATTCATGCGGAAAAAAAGGAAATTGAGCGTTTAATGAATTTCAAACCCAAAGCATTAATGCAATTAATTTTCTAGATAGTTAATTATATATGCAATTAATTAGGTCCATTTACATAAGGAATTTTTCGCACCGAATACATTTGGAAACTGAGTTATTAATGCAATTAATTAATTTGGAAGGTAGTTAATTATGACTACAAATAATTACTAGTAGGGGTTTTTACCGAGTTAGGCAGATAATTAATTGATTTGGTTGGTAGTTAATTAGCATGCAGATAATTAGTAGGCAGTTAATTATTTGTGTAATTAATTAATAAGCAGGCAGTTAACCGCATCAAATCATTTTGAATGCACCCACGGGTAAGGACGGTCAACATGCTCTCAGTGGCATGGTCGAGCACTGTTTGCCAACATGGACAACAACCACTAATGGCCCCATATTTTACACATCTTTAGAGCTCATTTGTTGCACGTTATCTCTATATATCAAGTCATATCATGTTCAATCGAGCTAATTACATATCCATATGCACGATTTCTAGTTTTATCTTTTTCACCGCGAGCATGACATAATCTTTATTCTTTGCTAGTTTTTATTAGTTTTGCTTGTCTTTCTGTGTCTTGTAGATGAGATGGACTTCCCAAACACTTAGCATGATGAAAGGAGTTCAATCGGTGGACACCTAGGACCCCAGACTTAGCCATTTTGAAGGTGGAAAAGTCAATTTTTTTAAAGTGCTCCAAATCAATGGATCGGCGTCATTCATACGAATTCAATGAGCCAAAGAACGTCAAATTCCGAGTTCATGTGAAGAAATGGCGAACGTTTTAGCAAGGAGAGGCAGAACAAAAGATTGCGTTCCATGTGACCGCGGCTAGTCATATGGACGCTCGTATGGAGCCCAGATAGCACTGAAGGTTTCCTCTCGTGACGGGATTCTTCGTGGATTTCGTCCCCGTTTACACCTACGATTTTCTTGGACTTCAAGGGATGTTTTGGGAGAGGATTGGGCTCATCTAAAGCCCTTGGATCAAAGGGGAGATGTTACATTCACGGAGGAGGCTATGAGAGAGCTCTTATATATCCACCTTCAACCCTAGCAGCCGCCTCCATCTCATCTCACAAATTCATCAAGCTTCACCTCCACATCAAGCCACTATTCACATCAAGACACCATTGGGGCAACCAAGAGGGAGACCGAAAGGGAGCCACCACCGGCGGGGAGCGGCCATAGGCCGCCGTGCCTTCACCACCGTCATCCGTCGACGCTCCGCCATCACCACCATCGTCACCCCTACTTCCTCCCCCCATCACAGTCTCTGTGATGGGTTGTAATAACTCTTGAACCCCCTTATATATGATCTTATTTGAATAATTGTTGGTATGTTTCGGTCGATTAGTAAGTTGTTATTTGATATGTGTTGTCTAATTATGCATGTTGCTCTATGTTACATATTTACCTTCGGGAACTTAGTGATCAAAGATGTCAATCCATTAGCGTAGTTGACGACATTAAATTTTCTAGGCCACACATGAGGTATATAGGTGGTTGTGGAAACCGAGCGACCTGCAATGTGACATGCGCAAATATCTTAAGGGGAACACGATTATTCCAGTAGCATGGTTGTCCATAGAACTTAATGCCTTCGTCCGGTCCTCATGACCCCGAAGACCTTAATATCTTTGTGTTAGCCGCCACAGGTATGAGACAAGAAGTAGGATGAACGAGTTATCTCAACATAGCGTGTCTTGAGAGATAATGTTATGTAAGGGACCGCCCACCAGAAGTAGACGGTCGTATCCTATAATGCAGGTACTGACTTAGCCACAATGGAATAGTCATAAAGCTGAACTCCACTCCATGCCAGAGCCAAACGAGGTCGTACCCAGATGCCACAATCTCACCTAAAACATCACACACTTCTCTTAGTTTATTTCCTCTGTTTAGTTTAGTATTTATTTTTCGTTTTCTCTTGTACTTAGTTTAATTCCTCCTTTTCACCTTTCCCTTGTAACTTACTTAAGTGAGCTATTTCCAAACTCCGGTTTGAGTGTGAGCGTAGTTGTGTTAGTGACAACGCAGATGCGGGGATTGTGGTGCCATCATATTCGCTCCCTATGGGGTCAACAAACCTTATCACGAAATTGTTACATAGCCTTGTGCACTTGCAGGCCATCAGCCACCATGCGCTCGTGACATGGGCGACCAAGCATTCACCAAGATGGATCATGACCATGCTACCACACATTGACGGTTGTCGAAACGTTTGTGAGCGAGGACAACACGACACTACATTTTCTGGGTGGTTCATGCTATAGTAGAAAAGAAGAGTGTTACAAGAATAAGAATGAAAATGAACTAAAGCGGCCAAGTGGTCCATTGTGTTGGAGAAGGAAGTAGCGTTCGAGAAAAAAAAACAAAAAAAAAGAAAGAGTATTCTAGGAAAAAAGTGGGAACGAGAACTAAAGATGGCGAGGTAGGTGGAAGAATAAGATGAGGCGTCACTGCTGAACACACTGATGTTGATGTGGTGCTGGTTGGCGCCAACGAAATGGGTTGGCGAAGAGGCTAGGACTAGAAGATCTAGGGGAGGACGAGGAAGAGAGAACGACAAGTATCCCTTCTAGCAATGAATGGTTTGTGGGTTGGAGGTGAAGCTTATTGGTGAATTTTGGGGAGCCTACTCAGCGTCCGTTTGATATCTGAAGTCCGAACACGCCCGAACGTACGAGGGAGGAATGAACTTCGACCTTAGAGACGACTTTAATCATATGTTTGATATATATATATAGGTCGTAGCAATGCACAGACGTTTTACTAGTAGTCCTATTAGATGATCAGTATCCATGCAAAATCGCCAAACCAACGGATGCATTTGTACCCAACGTGCTTTTGGAATAGTTTCGTCCAATCTCTCAAGAAGTCCTCCTCAAAACCAAAAGCAAGTAAACTTATCCCCTTCATATCCAATATCCTCAAGCATGCAATCTGATGGAGTGTCCAAAAACGCTTGAAGACGTGAGTGATGGCGAGTGTCGGTGTCAAAACCGGCGGATCTCGGGTAGGGGGTCCCGAACTAGGGGCCTGAGGATCGATGGTAACAGGGGGCTGGGGACACGATGTTTACCCAGGTTCAGGCCCTCTCGGTCGAGATAAAACCCTACTTCCTGCTATATTAATATGGATGAATATGATTACAAGAGTTGATCTACCACGAGAGAGTAAATTGCACAGAAGTACCACAATTGAGGCACTCGAAGCAGATTGGTACCAAGATTGGTAATTTTTACGTGTCAGTACCAACTTTGAGACGAGGCGTTGCAAAAGAGACTAAAACTATTTATACGTATTGACAGGGAAACTGACCGGTTGGGCCCGCCTGTCGGGTGTCGACGTGGCATGTTTTTTGCAGAAAACTCCCTTGCTTTGTACGTAATCCCATAAATGCCCAATTATTTCAGGGAAAAAGGCTCAAATAAAAGGCTTTTTTTCGTTCGTAATTTCCACCACCGATTCAGACTCGTTTGAAATTTTGCGTCGGGTTGAACAAATAAATAAAACAAACCACAATAGAATCCCACACAGGATTCGAACCGGGGACCTGCCCTCGACGCAAGATTTTATTTATTTGTTCAACCCGACGCAAAATTTCAAACGAGTCCGAATCGGTGGTGGAAATTACGAATGAAAAAAGCCTTTTTCCCGAAATATTTGAGAATTTATGGGATTGCGTACAAAGTAAGGGAGTTTTTTGTAAAAAATAATGCCACGTCGACACCCGACAGGCGGGCCCAACCGGTCAGTTTTCCTATCAATACGTATAAACAACAGTTTTAGTCTCTTTTGCAACGCCTCACCTCAAAGTTGGTATTGGCACGTAAAAATTACCAATCTTGGTATCAATTTCCTTCCAATGCCCCAATTGTGGTGCGTATAAAGTAAGGGAGTTTTTTGTAAAAAATAATGCCACGTCGACACCCGACAGGCGGGCCCAACCGGTCAGTTTCCCTGTCAATACGTATAAACAACAGTTTTAGTCTCTTTTGCAACGCCTCGCCTCAAAGTTGGTATTGGCACGTAAAAATTACCAATCTTGGTATCAATCTGCTTCCAAAGCCCCAATTGTGGTACTTCTATGCAATTTACTCACCACGAGATCGTATTGGCTAAACCCTAAAGTCTAGCATATGAGGATTTGAGATTCTCCGTTAGCCTCTACGGACTAAACCCTCCGGTTTATATACACATCGGAGGGGCCTAGGATCTGTACATAGCATCTTGCAGAGGAAGGAAAGATTACACCCGAACCTAAAACCTGCCATTATACGAATACAGGAGTCCTATCCGGATACGAGAGATGATCTTCGACTATGATGTTCATGGCCCACTAGTCCGTTCACCAAGAGTTATATGGCCCCCCGAGGACCCCTCTATCCAGGAATACCTCAGTAGCCCCTAAACCTGACTTTAATGACGATGAGTTCGGCTTCCGTATTGTCTTCGACATTGCAAGGCAGGTTCCTTTTCCCGAATATATCTTCTGCAAAAAGGTGTATTGTGTTCGGCTCGGCAAGGTTAGTACAACATTTAGCCTCGAAGGCAAGGCTCCTAAAAGAAAATGAATAGTGTGTCTCTATTGACAACTTTTGGGTGAAGCGTCGCGTCCAACCCACTAACATATCAAACCGTTTTATTTGGTTCTGGTTTCGCGTTTCGAGGTATATCCTCATTGACACGTCCCATCAGAATAGAGATCGTACCCGCTTATTGTGGGATCCTTAGCAACATGACGTGCGCACCCACGCCGCGCATTACGCACGACCTCTTTGGGAACCAGCGAGGTTTATGGCTAAAGTGGGGGGACGTTCTGTATTCGCAGCGTTATAAAAGGATACCCATCCCTTTCAGTAGGCCCACGCCTTCCTCAAGCTCGAGCTCTCCAATCTCCCTAGCCCCAACATTCTCATCTCCTACGCCCACCGCTCCTCGTTCTTCAACCACTACTCCCCTTTGTGACGCCCGGATAGTTAAGCTACAGTAACCCTCTACTAATGACGACACGTCACCACCATTACTGTTGATAATCTCGTGTTAGTTCGAAAACGATTCAAATTTAAAATTTGAATTCACGTCGAATAGTTAAAGTTTCCAAAACAATAAAACTAAAATGTTCTGAAAGTGACAAATAATTCATAAGTAATATTGGTGGTGAAACCCCATTTTTATGAAATATTCCAATGCACTAAAGAAATTAAAACAGTAGCTAAAACCATTAATTAAATGCCTTTTATATTTGGTAAAATCCTAAACTATATTATTTTGGGGATAATGTTGGAAATATGCCCTAGAGGCAATAATAAAAGAGTTATTATTATATTTCCTTGTTCATGATAATCGTTTATTATCCATGCTATAACTGTATTGATTGGAAACTCAGATACACGTGTGGATGAATAGACAGACTTTGTGTCCCTAGTGTGCCTCTACAGGACTAGCTCGTTGATCAAAGATGACCGCGGTTTCCAGGTCATAAGACATGAGTTGTCATTTGATAACGGGATCACATCATTAGGAGAATGATGTGATGGACGAGACCCAAACGTTAACATAGCTTTTGATCGTGTCAGTTATCGCTATAGTTTTCTGCATGTCAAGTATAAGTTCCTATGACCATGAGATCATGTAACTCACTGACACCGTAGGAGTGCTTTGTGTGTGCCAAACGTCGCAACGTAACTGGGTGACTATAAAGGTACTCTACAGGTATCTCCGAGGGTGTCTGTTGAGTTGACATGGATCAAGACTGGGATTTGTCACTCCGTGTGACGGAGAGGTATCTCCGGGCCCACTCGGTAATACGTCATCTCAATGAGCTCAAAAGTGACTAAGTAGTTGGTCACGGTATTATGTATTTCGGTAACGAGTAAAGAGACTTGCCGGTAACGAGATTGAACTAGGTATAGAGATACCGACGATCGAATCTCGGGCAAGTAACATACCGACGAGACAAAGGGAACTGTATACGGGATTGCCTGAATCCTTGACATCGTGGTTCATCCGATGAGATCATCGAGAAACATGTAGGAACCAATATGGGTATCCAGATCCCGCTATTGGTTATTGACCTGAGAGTGTCTCGGTCATGTCTACATGGTTTCCGAACCCGCAGGGTCTACACACTTAACGTTCGGTGACGCTAGGGTTGTTAGTGAGAAGAGTGCATGGTTACCGAAGGTTGTTCGGAGTCCCGGATGAGATCCCGGACATGACGAGGGTCTCCGGAATGGTCCGGAGACGAAGATTGATATATAGGATGAAAGGTTTCGGAGTACCGGAAGTGTTCCGGGGAGCATCGGGAAATCGGCGGAGTACCGGGAAGGTTTTCGGGGGGTCCGGAAGGTGTTCTGGGCCTATTGGGCCACAAGGGGGGACACCACAGCCCTCAGGGGGCTGTGCGCCCCCCCTGGGCCCTCTCCCCATGCGGCTAAGGGGGTGGGACCCCCTAGGGCTGGCCGCACCCTTTGGGCTTGGGGGGCAAGGCACCTAGGGGGGAAACCCTAGGGCCTGGGCGCCTCCCCCTGCCCTGGCCGCCGCCCCCTCCCCTTGCCCTGGCCGCCGGCCCTTAGGGGGAAACCCTAGGGCGCCCTAGCCTCTCCACCCCCCCTATATATAGTGGGGCAAAGGGAGGGCAGTCAACACAGTTTGTGCCTCGGTGCTGCCCTCTCTCTCCCGTCATATCTTCTCCTCCCGCAGTGCTTAGGCGAAGCCCTGCTGGAGTTCTTCTCCACCATCACCACCACGCCGTCGTGCTGCCGGTTCTCCATCAACCTCTCCTCCACCCCTTGCTGGATCAAGAAGGAGGAGACGTCCCCGAGCCGTACGTGTGAAGAACGCGGAGGCACCGTTGCTTCGGTGCTAGGTCTTCGGTGATCTGAATCGCGACGAGTACGACTCCATCATCCGCGTTCATAACGCTTCCGCTTAGCGATCTACAAGGGTACGTAGATCACACTCCCCTCTCGTAGTTGCTTCTACTAGATTGATCTTGGTGAACGGTAGGAAAATTTTTGTTTCCCATGCAACGTTCCCCAACAGTGGCATCATGAGCTAGGATCTTGCGTAGATGCTTTCTCGAGTAGAACACAAAGAAGTTTGTGGCGTTGATGTTTAAATTGCTGCCCTCCTTAGTCTTTCTTGATTCAGCGGTATTATAGGATGAAGCGGCCCGGACCAACTTTACATGTCCACGTACATGAGACCGGTTCCATCGACAGACATGTGACTTTTGTTGCATAAGATGGCTGGCGGGTGTCTGTCTCTCCTATCTTAGTTGAATCGGAATAGAACAAGGCGGTCCTTGTAGAAGGTTAAATAGCAACTTGAATATCACCGTTGTGGTTTTGCGTAGGTAAGAAGCGTTCTTGCTAGATACCCATAGCAGCCAAGTAAAACATGCAACAACAAATTAGAGGACGTCTAACTTGTTTTTGCAGGGTATGTATGTGATATGATATGGCCAATGACATGATGAAATATATTTTGATGTATGAGATGATCATGTTGTAATAGTTAACATCGACTTGCATGTCGATGCATACGGCAACCGGCAGGAGCCATAGGGTTGTCTTTATTTTTTGTATGACCTGCGTGTCAATCATTAAGCGCTTTGTAATGCTTTACTTTATCGCTAAACGGTAGCAATAGTAGTAAGAGCATGGTGGGGCGCCGACAACCCCGATGGCAACACGATGATGGAGATCATGATGATGGAGATCATGGTGTGGCGCCGGTGACGATGGAGATCATGCCGGTGCTTTGGAGATGGAGATCAAAAGCACGAGTTGATGGCCATATCATGTCACTTATGATTTGCATGTGATGTTAATCCTTTTTATGCATCTTATTTTGCTTAGGACGACGGTAGCATTATAAGGTGATCCTTCACTAAAATTTCAAGATAAAATTGTGTTCCCCCCGAGTGTGCGCCGTTGCGAAGGTTCGTCGTTTCGAAGCACCACGTGATGATCGGGTGTGATAGACTCTACGTTCGCATACAACGGGTGCAAGCCAGTTTTGCACGTGCAGAACACTCGGGTTAGACTTGACGAGCCTAGCATGTACAGACATGGCCTCGGAACACGGAGGACCGAAAGGTCGAGCATGAGTCATATAGTAGATATGATCAACATGTTGATGTTCACCATTGACACCACCTCATCTCACGTGATGATCGGACTTGGGTTGGTGAATTTGGATCATGTCACGCTCGAATGACCGGAGGGATGTCAATTTGAGTGGGAGTTATAATTAATTTGATTAGGTAATAACTCACTTATCATGAACAATAGTCTAAAATGTCTTTGCAAATTTATGTTGTAGATGGCTCGCGCAGAAGTTCCCCTGAATTTTAATGCGTTCCTAGAGAAAGCTAAACTGAAAGATGATGGGAGCAACTTTGTGGACTGGCTCCGCAATCTGAGGATCATCCTCACAGCTGCCCAAAAGGTTTATGTCCTAAATGCACCGCTAGGTCAACCCCCCGCTCCTGGAGCCTCTGCGGACGATATGAACGTCTGGCAGACGCGTTCGGATGACTATTCGATAGTACAGTGTGCCATGTTGTACGGCTTGGAAGGAGGACTCCAAAGGCGTTTTGAACGTCATGGTGCATATGAGATGTACACGGAGTTGAAATTCATCTTTGAGAAGAATGCTAAGATCGAGAGGTATGAGACCACCGATAAATTCTTCGCTTGCAAGATGGAGGAGAATTCGTCTGTCAGTGAGCACTTACTGAAGATGTCTGGGTACTATACCCGCATAGCTGATCTGGGACTTGTGTTCCCGGATGAGGCTATCATTGACAGAATTCTCCAGTCACTCCCTCCAAGCTACAAGAGCTTCGTCCAGCAGTACAACATGCAAGGGATGAATAAAACCATCGTCGAGCTGTTTTCGATGCTGAAAGTCGCTGAGGCAGACATCCAGAAGGAGTATCAAGTGTTGATGGTCAATAAGACCACCAGTTTCAAGAAGAATGGCAAGGGCAAGAAGGGTAACTCTAAGAAGGGTGGCAAAGCAGTTGCTAATCCAATGAAGAAACCCAAGGCTGGGCCCAAGCCAGAGACTGAGTGTTTCTATTGCAAGGGGAATGGCCACTGGAAGCGGAACTGCCCCAAGTATCTGGCGGACAAGAAGGGGGCCAACAACAACAAAGGTATATATGATATACATGTTATTGATGTGTACCTTACCAACTCTCGTTGTAGTGCCTGGGTATTTGATACCGGTTCGGTTGCTCACATTTGCAACTCTAAACAGGAACTGCGGAATAAACGGAGGCTGGCGAAGGACGAAGTGACGATGCGCGTGGGAAATGGTTCCAAGGTTGATGTGATCGCCGTCGGCACGCTCGCTCTTCGATTACCATCGGGATTAGTTATGAACCTGAATAACTGTTATTTAGTGCCTGCGTTAAGCATGAACATTATATCTGGATCTTGTTTATTGCGAGACGGTTACTCATTTAAGTCAGAGAATAATGGTTGTTCTATTTATATGAGTAATATCTTTTATGGTCATGCACCCGAAGTTAGGGGTTTATTCTTATTGAATCTCGATAGTGATGATACACATGTTCATAACATTGATGCCAAAAGATGTAGAGTAGATAATGATAATACCACTTTCTTGTGGCACTGCCGTCTGGGTCATATCGGCGTAAAACGCATGAGGAAGCTCCATGCTGATGGACTTTTGGAGTCTCTTGATTTTGAATCACTTGACACGTGCGAGCCGTGCCTCATGGGCAAGATGACAAGGACCCCGTTTTCAGGGACAATGGAACGGGCAAGTGACTTATTGGAAATCATACATACTGATGTGTGCGGTCCGATGAGTGTAACGGCGCGCGGTGGATATCGTTACTTTCTCACCTTCACTGACGACTTAAGTAGATATGGGTATATTTGCTTGATGAAGCATAAGTCTGAAACTTTTGAAAAGTTCAAGCAATTTTAGAGTGAAGTTGAAAATCATCGTAACAAGAAGATCAAGTTCCTACGATCTGATCGAGGGGGAGAATATCTGAGTTATGAGTTTGGTGATCACTTAAGAAAATGTGGAATTGTTTCACAGTTGACGCCACCTGGAACACCACAGCGTAATGGTGTGTCCGAACGTCGTAATCGAACCCTATTAGATATGGTACGTTCTATGATGTCTCTTGCCGATTTGCCACTATCGTTTTGGGGGTATGCGTTAGAGACAGCTGCATTCACTTTAAATAGGGCTCCATCTAAGTCCGTTGAGACAACACCGTATGAACTATGGTTTGGTAAGAAACCGAAGTTGTCTTTTCTCAAGGTTTGGGGTTGCGATGCTTATGTCAAAAGGCTTCAGCCAGAAAAGCTCGAACCCAAAGCGGACAAATGTGTCTTCATAGGATACCCAAAAGAAACAGTTGGGTACACCTTCTATCTCAGATCCGAGAGCAAAGTGTTTGTCGCTAAGAACGGGTCCTTTCTCGAGAAAGAGTTTCTCTCGAAAGAATTGAGTGGGAGGAAGGTAGAACTTGATGAGGTTATTGAACCTCTACTTCAACCAGAAAGTAGCGCAGCACAGAAAGATGTTTTTGTGGAGCCTGCAGAGGTTGAAGAGGAAGCCAATGATGATGATCAAGAAGCTTCTGATCAAGTTACTACCGAACCTCGTAGGTCGACAAGGGTACGCACTGCACCTGAGTGGTATGGTAACCCTGTCTTGGAGGTCATGTTGTTAGACAACGGTGAACCTACGAGCTATGGAGAAGCGATGGTGGGCCCGGATTCCGACAAATGGTTAGAGGCCATGAAATCCGAGATGGGATCCATGTATGAAAACAAAGTATGGACTTTGGAAGTATTACCTGAAGGGCGGAAGGCCATTCAGAATAAATGGATTTTTAAGAGGAAGACGGACGCTGACGGTAATGTCACCGTGTATAAAGCTCGACTTGTGGCAAAGGGTTTTTCACAAGTTCAAGGGATTGACTACGATGAGACTTTCTCACCCGTAGCGATGCTTAAATCCGTCCGAATCATGTTAGCAATAGCTGCATTTTTCGATTATGAAATTTGGCAGATGGATGTCAAAACAGCGTTCCTTAACGGTTTTCTTAAGGAAGAGTTGTATATGATGCAACCAGAAGGTTTTGT
The DNA here is from genome assembly GCA_902687465.1 of Secale cereale. Lineage (NCBI taxonomy): Eukaryota > Viridiplantae > Streptophyta > Magnoliopsida > Poales > Poaceae > Secale > Secale cereale. Next base: position 877,284,708 of record LR738710.1, read on the forward strand.
TGATCCAGAGAATGCTGACAAAGTATGCAAGCTCCAGCGTTCCATTTATGGGCTGGTGCAAGCATCTCGGAGTTGGAATCTTCGTTTTGATGAGGTGATCAAAGCATTTGGGTTTATACAAGTTTACAATGAAGCTTGTATTTACAAGAAAGTGAGTGGGAGCTCTATAGCGTTTCTAATATTATATGTGGATGACATATTGCTGATTGGAAACAATATAGAATTTTTGGATAGCATGAAGGGGTATTTGAACAAGAGTTTTTCGATGAAAGATCTCGGTGAAGCTGCTTTCATATTGGGCATCAAGATCTATAGAGATAGATCAAGACGCTTGATAGGACTTTCACAAAGCACGTACCTTGATAAAGTTTTGAAGAAGTTCAAAATGGATCAATCCAAGAAGGGGTTCTTACCGGTATTGCAAGGTACAAAGTTGAGTAAGACTCAATGCCCAGTGACTGCGGATGATAGAGAAAAGATGAGTGTCGTCCCCTATGCTTCAGCCATAGGCTCTATCATGTATGCAATGCTGTGCACAAGACCAGATGTCAGCCTTGCCATAAGTATGGCCGGAAGGTTTCAAAGTAATCCTGGTATGGATCACTGGACAGCGGTCAAGAATATCCTAAAGTACCTGAAAAGGACTAAGGATATGTTTCTCGTTTATGGAGGTGATCAAGAGCTCGTCGTAAAGGGTTACGTCGATGCAAGCTTTGACACTGATCCGGATGACTCTAAGTCACAAACCGGATACGTATATATTCTCAACGGGGGAGCGGTAAGCTGGTGCAGTTCCAAACAGAGCGTGGTAGCTGATTCTACATGTGAAGCGGAGTATATAGCTGCCTCGGAGGCGGCTAAGGAAGGTGTCTGGATGAAGGAGTTCATGACAGATCTTGGAGTTGTGCCTAGTGCACTGAACCCAATGACTCTGTTCTGTGACAACACTGGTGCCATTGCTCTAGCCAAGGAACCAAGGTTTCACAAGAGGACCAGACACATAAAGCGACGCTTCAATTCCATCCGCGATTCGGTCAAGGAGGAGGACATAAACATTTGCAAAGTACACACGGATTTGAATGTTGCAGATCCGTTGACTAAGCCTCTTCCACGGGCTAAGCACGATCAACACCAAGACTCTATGGGTGTTAGATTCATTACCTTGTAATGCTAGATTATTGACTCTAGTGCAAGTGGGAGACTGTTGGAAATATGCCCTAGAGGCAATAATAAAAGAGTTATTATTATATTTCCTTGTTCATGATAATCGTTTATTATCCATGCTATAACTGTATTGATTGGAAACTCAGATACACGTGTGGATGAATAGACAGACTTTTTGTCCCTAGTGTGCCTCTACAGGACTAGCTCGTTGATCAAAGATGACCGCGGTTTCCAGGTCATAAGACATGAGTTGTCATTTGATAACGGGATCACATCATTAGGAGAATGATGTGATGGACGAGACCCAAACGTTAACATAGCTTTTGATCGTGTCAGTTATCGCTATAGTTTTCTGCATGTCAAGTATAAGTTCCTATGACCATGAGATCATGTAACTCACTGACACCGTAGGAGTGCTTTGTGTGTGCCAAACGTCGCAACGTAACTGGGTGACTATAAAGGTACTCTACAGGTATCTCCGAGGGTGTCTGTTGAGTTGACATGGATCGAGACTGGGATTTGTCACTCCGTATGACGGAGAGGTATCTCCGGGCCCACTCGGTAATACGTCATCTCAATGAGCTCAAAGTGACTAAGTAGTTGGTCACGGGATTATGTATTACGGTAACGAGTAAAGAGACTTGCCGATAACGAGATTGAACTAGGTATAGAGATACCGACGATCGAATCTCGGGCAAGTAACATACGGACGAGACAAAGGGAACTGTATACGGGATTGCCTGAATCCTTGACATCGTGGTTCATCCGATGAGATCATCGAGAAACATGTAGGAACCAATATGGGTATCCAGATCCCGCTATTGGTTATTGACCTGAGAGTGTCTCGGTCATGTCTACATGGTTTCCGAACCCGCAGGGTCTACACACTTAACGTTCGGTGACGCTAGGGTTGTTAGTGAGAAGAGTGCATGGTTACCGAAGGTTGTTCGGAGTCCCGGATGAGATCCCGGACATGACGAGGGTCTCCGGAATGGTCCGGAGACGAAGATTGATATATAGGATGAAAGGTTTCGGAGTACCGGAAGTGTTCCGGGGAGCATCGGGAAATCGGCGGAATACCGGAAGGGTTTTCGGGGGGTCCGGAAGTTGTTCTGGGCCTATTGGGCCACAAAGGGGGACACCACAGCCCTCAGGGGGCTGTGCGCCCCCCCTGGGCCCTCTCCCCATGCGGCTAAGGGGGTGGGACCCCCTAGGGCTGGCCGCACCCCTTGGCCTTGGGGGGCAAGGCACCTAGGGGGGGAAACCCTAGGGCCTGGCCGCCCCCCTGCCCTGGCCGCCGCCCCCCTCCCCTTGCCCTGGCCGCCGGCCCCTAGGGGTAAACCCTAGGGCGCCCTAACCTCTCCACCCCCCCTATATATAGTGGGGCAAAGGGAGGGCAGCCAACACAGTTTGTGCCTCGGTGCTGCCCTCCCTCTCCCGTCATATCTTCTTCTCCCGCGGTGCTTAGGCGAAGCCCTGCTGGAGTTCTTCTCCACCATCACCACCACGCCGTCGTGCTGCCGGTTCTCCATCAACCTCTCCTCCACCCCTTGCTGGATCAAGAAGGAGGAGACGTCCCCGAGCCGTACGTGTGAAGAACGCGGAGGCACCGTTGCTTCGGTGCTAGGTCTTCGGCGATCTGAATCGTGACGAGTACGACTCCATCATCCGCGTTCATAACGCTTCCGCTTAGCGATCTACAAGGGTACGTAGATCACACTCCCCTCTCGTAGTTGCTTCTACTAGATTGATCTTGGTGAACGGTAGGAAAATTTTTGTTTCCCGTGCAACGTTCCCCAACAGATAAACCTTTTTGTGGTTGTGACATAATTTGTAACATCAATTTAGGTGCCACTTTGGTATTTTAATATTATTATAATAATTAGGAACTAAAAGAAAACAGAAAAGAAAATAAGAAAAAGAAAAAGAAAAACGAGCAAACAAAAAAGAAGCTGAAAGGGAGA